>JAAAKM020006971.1:23911696-23941766 GCA_010016025.2 Alatinidae sp. Z8VKAUB7J3 | reverse complement strand
GAATGACGATAGCATTCATTTGTATCATATGAATGTAGACAGAATGACGATAGCATTCATTTGTATCATATGAATGTAGACAGAATGACGATAGCATTCATTTGTATCATATGAATGTGCAGTTTTAGTTTATGGCCCGGTACTTTTGCTACTCGTCACATGTTTAGAGAGGAAGTATTACACATTTAACGAGAAAGCTCCTATTTCCAGACTCTTATTAATAAAAGAATATGGACAGCAATATACAAGTTGTCACCTGAAAGGTTTTTTTATTGTGGTGAGTGATATAATCCGTTCATCTTGTTTACATTTTAGATATTAACAGTACCAAAAGAGTAACTCTCGTCAGCCTGATGGTGCTTATTAATTGAATCTCATCAATCGTAGCCAGATATGCAAAGCAGAAATATAACAGCAATTTGTATTGTTTACTCTCTTTAGTTTACCAAACAATACACTGGCAGAAGCAACGTCATTTATTCCTTCGGTACGAACATGCAGCGGTCAAGGTAAATTAATTTATATTTCTTTTCTTTATAACGTAACCAACAAAGTGTATATGTCCGTAACTGAGCAAGAAGAAATCCAAGTTATCAAGAGCCCACGTGGACTTCCGTGGCAACCATTATGTCCCTTTTGTTTGCCTGTAAGCATATTGACATAAAATTTATAATTAAGGAGGTTAATACGAGTATAGAAGGAGATGAAGCCGGCTCGGAAGCTGAAAATTCGATAAAAGATAGTAATATTCAACGTACAAGGGAATTACAAGAATAATGTGCTGCAATGGTGTAAAAAACAATCCACTGAATGGCCGCTGTATTCTGCATGCCCTTACATAGTTCAATGCCATTGTGTACAGTTAAAAGGCATTATAAAATGCCTTTGTAATCTCATGCAAAGAGAATGGTCGTTTTAATAGCTAGTAAAGAAATAGTAACAAAAGGTAGTATATCGATGGCGATTATTGATCATTTCTGATGTAGTAGTTGCACGTTCATTTATAGTATGTTTTAAATCTTTTAAATCAAAAATAATTCTTTAAGATCTGTCTATTCAATGTTAGCTTTAATAATTCCAAAGAAATCAGTAATGGTTTTCTTTGTTTTTGTAAACAGCAGCTAGGGGCCCCTTTACTGTCATTACTTTCTCGAATCAAAAGATATTGATCTGATTTTTTCTAGAAATATTTTAAAACTATTCATCAACGAAACTGTGGCGTCAAATACAACCGAGGTTTTTGAGAAAAACCAAAGGTAACTATGTTGAAAATCTGAAGGTTTTGAAAATGGAAGATTCTGAAGGTTGGAAAGAAATTTGTTTCTGTAGATGGTTTTAAGTAAACCTGCTAAGCCAACCAATGTGAAGATAACCTCTTTTATTACTTTAAAATGTGAACAACATGAAAATTTCATTTGACTAAGCCAGGTGCCATAGCCGAGAAATATGTATGACCTCAAAGGATTAGCAGGACAGTCAAGGGATCAAACAGTGTTTACCATAAACATATGATCATCTGTAATAGATAAGGACAAAGTTTGACAGGCAAAAATGATAATTGAATGATTGCTTTATAAGGATTGTGCCCAAAATGGGTAAAGCAATGTCTCATTCAACCCATTATTGGGTTTTGGCAAATCAATTCCTGTTACAACTCATTACTTTCGTTTAGACGTTAATAATTAACTAAATTATGCAAATTGAGATTAAGTATTATATTTAGTGTTCTACTTTCCTCGAAGACGTTAAAAGTAATATTAAAATCACGTGCAAATATGTAATAATTCTGAACAAAAACTTCTATTTTTATCACGTATACTACCCAAAGAATGACGTCATTACTATAATTCCAATGAGTTTTCTTAACAATAAGAATTATACAAAAGGTTCGGCTGATAAATTTGCAGAAATGTCACCAAATTGTAACGCCATAGTTGTAGAGTTATAAGTACTTTTACTCGCTTAACGGCCTCCTATGCCCCCCTCCCCCCGCCCTAGGTAAGGTTAAGAGTGATGGAGTTACAGGAAACGCACAAGCAATGATATGGAACCAGATGTTACTTATAGCATTAGACTGGTCAATTAATTAAACCACTATTTAATTCGAATATTAGAAAAATGAAAGATCTTCCAATCTAGGGATGTTGGCATCTTCCCAACGACAATTGGCATGCTTTATTATATGTGAGCTTGTAGAGCTTCTTGATGCTAAAAAGGAGGTTGCGAAGAATTTTCATGCATAGCTGAAGACAGGGATCACAAAATTTTTTTTGTGGCATTTTGTGGAAATGGCATCCCAAATTTTGCGCCTCATCCCTGTTCGTCTTTAATATTCCAGGGGTTTTTTTTCATTCTTTTCACAGCTCTTTCTGTCCTCGCGATTATGGATCGACAAAAGCTGGTAATGTCAGTTGATGCTGTAAGGATAGTCGAAGATTATCTATACGAGACATGCAGGCAAATAAAAACCCGTCCAAATGAAGGCAAAGCTGGAACTTTTAACGCGGATCAAGATTGAAAAGACTAAAGTATTTATATGTGTTGTAAGCGATTTAATTAATGTACACAAAGAGTTTTCTTGTACCTTTTATCAATACTTTTCGCAATAAACTATGTGTGTAACGCGCCTTCATCAAACATGGTGAATTTTAGAGGCAGCTGCTGATGGCAAATTGTGAACGGAAAAGGACAAGTCCGGGACCAAGCGGACATCATGAATGATTGATATATGGTTTCGGGCGTAGTTTGAATGTTCCAGCTTCTATCATTCGACCATTGCGTACTTTCGGACAGGATTTTTAAAAATTGTAAAGTGCGATTATTTTAAGTGACGCCATCATGCTCGTGTTCAGTTCTGCTCTGATTACATCAGCGTACTGGTTAATTCGTACACGGTTAGCTGAGGGGAAAAAATCCTGGTCATAGATCCAGCTTCTTTTAAAATATCAACTGTTCCAGTCTCAAACTATTTCTAGGCCGTCATCAAACAAAGACAAAATGGGTATTGCATTGGCTGTAGAGACTCCCTCCATTTCATCAAACGTTTGACCTTTTTACTTTTGACCATCGTTTTCACGAACTTTTCTTATTGGACGATTTTGTGATGGATCTTTATTATGTCTGGAATTCTGTCTTCTGTCAAACTCAAACTTTAAATTAGTAGGGAGTATAAAGCAGGTATCAAACCTGGTAACACACAAACAAGAAATCGCTACGAGCATTGAAATAAATCACAGAAGACCTGTGGTTTCGTCAAGGGACAAATTGTTTCTTAGGAAATTAGTTTCTTTAATGAGGTAATGAGGTTGACCCAGTAAGCAGTCGCTACACGTAAGAATTAATAATCAATAACGTTGCGACAAACATGGTAAATTGAACCGGAATCTACTGATCCCTCAATCGCAGGATTTACTTCTCGTTTTCCTATTTTTTACTACATTGTGACAGAGAGTAGCGACTGAAGTTGATTCTATTTGGTATCCTACTTTTATGTTTTATCCAATTTTTATATTTAACGCAAATTAAAGTCGACCAAAACATTTTGCATATACTATCCACTCTGGTTGTTAGGCTTTGCGATATAATGCTTTTTCAATGGCTAGCAAACAGAGCCTGTTCCTAATATAATCGATGCAAATTGTCTCGTTTCCAGTGTAACATAAAGCGATGCACCACTTTCAATGTATTTATGCAAAAGAGTTGTTACCTAGAAATTGGAATGATTTGTATGCCGAATGATCGAAAAGTAGTACAACGGAACATACATATGGGCAATAGATTGGTGCAATGATATATTAAAGAAAACTTTACGTCTCATCCTTAGAGCATTTGAGAAAACTGGCATATCGGAAGCAGTACCTGGGGACTTATACCTTTATAACCCACCATCACTGAAAATTTAGCTTGAAAATTCGTCTGTAAGTTCACAGCGGATATTTCGTACGTATGCAATAAATTCTGCTACATTCGTGACTATGGCTGAAGTTCTTCAATGAATCAATCAATCATGTCTGAACTTTGTAGCACTCCAAGAAAACTTCATTGCACCTGCATTCTTGACTACACTGGCACTGGTATCTTATTCTAGTTACATCAAACAATCAAAAAATACCTTGTTCCTACTTGCAAAAGTATTGTCACTTGATCATGATTCATTTTATAGTATTTTGCGTAGCATTAGGTGTCTGATTTTATATTTGTACTCGTTAAAAGGTTCCATTTCAAAATTTAAAGACTTGCTAAAAACTTTGATAGCAGAAGAATGAAAACTAACTTCTGAAATCTTACTTAGTGTTAACGCTCTTCCCAAGTTGACTTACATAACCAATGTTTAAGTGCCTCTGTAAACTCATCTACCTTGCCTTTCGCAAATAATTTCGCCAAGCAGCCTTTGTCAAAACTACAGCCGTATGTTAATGATGCTCGATAAACAATGAACAGAAAACAAAACGCAAACAATGAAGTATATATAAACAACAAAGCGTCTTTTATCAGAAATGTAAGAAAGGTGTAGGCTCCTATTGGTATATAGCATATACATTCTGTTGTTTTTCTTCCATGTTTAATTGTACAGTTTTGCCACTTACTTTCTTGGTTACGCAACGTCACAAGACGTATATTCCAAGACTTTTGATGAACTAAATTAACTTACAAGTGTAATTGGTTAAGGGAATCGTTTTATAGGTGATAACCTGCAAAAATATCAGTATCTCATAGAGACAACTGTATGGTTACCACCACGTAACCAAGGCCGTTCTACTTTGGCGTTCGTAGCCTAAAAGAATTGTGGGTATACTGAGTGGGATCCTGTACGTACTTTAAAATCATCTGATCAATAAGATGATCATGCTCTAAGATGTTTAAATTATTATTTCCTTTCAAACATTTTCGATAAATCCCTTTATTTCTACCGCAAAAGTCCCAGTCAACGTTGCTGTTAACACTCTGCAATCGCACAATTACTCCCCCTTACAAATTGTCTGAATACAGTACAACTTCTCCGAGATTAGTCTCCCGATTTCTGACAATTTGCTACGAAAATCTCGTAACACTGAGCAGCTGGCATTTGTTGTAAGAAAGAGACAAATACAATAATCTTGCGTTGCTGGCAGGGACCCTTTGGAGACCTAAACGTTTTTGGAAAATTCTCTCGTGAGGCAACATGGTCAATTGGTTAGTAATGCGTGATTGACAAACTGGGTCGGACTATTGTTGAACATCTCAAACGGTATTAACCTTAAAACTTAAATCAGGTATAAATAGGTTCTTCTAAGTTTGTAAGGCGGGAAAAAAGCATCGAAAATTATCATGACGCAAAATTTATGATAAGAAGGTTCTTATTTTATACAGGTGCAATTCGCTGGTAAATTCGCTGATCAAATGTTAGATATTTCGTATAGATGTGTTATCGATTCCTTGAGCCGTTAATTACAGAAAAGGAGCACGGTAACTGATTGCCACTTTAAAAAGAAGGGAAAATTAATTTTTAGTGGTCAGTTATAAATAAGGGGCATACAACCGTACGGTGAATTGCAAATCATGAGTTGTAAAGATAAGGCTTTGCACTTGTTGTGCCCTTGCTATGAACACTTTCGTACCAATAAGGGTTGGAAGATTTGAACACTTATAATCACTACACAGATGACTGTACTTTACAAATCTTCAATTTATTTACAGTCGTCGGAAGGTGACATTAATCTTACAGAACGACCTTCTTAAAAATCTGTTTCCCATGAATTGCACTCGCTTTCCAATCAATAATAAATCGGGGATAAAAATATTTGTTTTCCATCTTTCTCCGACTGTCATGCATTGAGCCAACAGACTTGATCAATAAATACAATGAACAATCTGTTGTTTGCCACTGCCAATACCACAGCAATCGCATTACAATTAAGACGACTGTCGTGTTTTCCACATTGGAAAGATAACAACCCGTGGTACTCGGCATCTTGCCATGAGAATTTCACAGCGCACTCAACAACGGCTATTTGTGCTTGGCCTTTTGAAGGTTTGGGGCAGAAATTTTAACCTTCCCTGGAATGTTTCTTGATATATCGATATCCTAAAAGAAAAAAATGAATTTATCAAAAGCAGCTTCCTCCTTAATGGTTCCCTTGCAAATTACAGCATAGAAATGTATGATGCTCTCTATAGAGACATAAGAGTGTTACCATAACTGCCCTTAGAGTACTTTCTTTCTCATTGAGAATGTCTACGAAACTCGATACGTTTTTGCGTCTGTTAGGGCACTGAACAAAATCAAGGTGCGGGTACGGTACCCTCTACTAAACTTTCAAAGGTATGGAAAAATATACTGCCATGTGGTGCCTTAACCCACATTTTTATAGACCTTTTATATATGGCATAATTAATGTTGCTTATCAGTGTGTGGTTTCGTATTATCTCACGATTACAGATGTAGAGGTTTTTTTAACTTTTACAGAATAAAAATTGAATGACGCAACCAAGCGGTCATTGCTGCACACAACTAGTTTATTTAGCAAACAAATCGTTACAAGACAATTTATTATTTCTCAGGGTCATTGCCTAAAATTTTGGTAATCATTTCAAAGTTCTTGCTTTAAAGAAACAACCTTTTAACACTTCAATTTTCTTTTCAAGCATTTCACCTACCATGGTGACGTTTTAGTCATTTACCACTTATACTGGGGCGCTAGCTACCTTCTGTAGGTGCCCAAATTCCTGGTGTTTTGCCTACAGATACACTTCTCCCCAAATTGCTTGATATAATTGTCGCTAAAGTCTATTCCTTAGTTAACGTATGAACTAACCTTCAAACTACGCAGTAAGTCTTTTTCCCGTTGCGTAGTGTCCTTCGATGTCATAAATAGGTGTAGTGCGGTCTTAGCAGCTACGAGAAAAGGAAGACATCATGTTCAGAAAAAAGGAGATGCAATATTAAAAGTGACAATATCTGACTGCCTTCAGTATCGAGGAAAGATAAAAAAAATTGCGGAAGGTGACTCAAAGGAAGAATTTTTACGTCTTACACGTTTTCTTTTAGATTACCTGAAACATCAACCTTCGTTTCCTACTCACCATGGGATTATAGAAGAAATGGAATGAGGCACATGCCCCACCCATCCCAATAGATCACTCTCGTGACCGATGTTGGTTTCCCGCGAGACTACACACTACGGCTATTTACTACATTTCTAATGCTTTACGGCGCCGATTCTCCTTGTCATTATGCATAATTATTGGGCTGCCTCTCTCTTTTAGTATTACCATATCATTTTATGGGTTGTGTTCTTTCTAAATAACAGAAGGAATATAAAAGTAGAGTCATTCTTGTGAAGTGGAACTTTTCTGTTGCTGTTAAGCATATTGTCCTCTTGAAGTAAAAGGTATATCTCACAATTTCATCGCAAAACGTTTTGCATTGGGGCCATAATGCGTTTTTTGGAAATTTTCACCCCTTATATCTTTTGAAAAGACGCCAAATCGTCAAGGATGCCAAAAGTGCTACTGTTATCAACCATATTGGCATAAAGGGAGGGGGGTGGGGGGTTATATTTGTTTTATTTTCTATAGAATGCGATGAAAATGAAAAGGTTGCTGACATTGACGGTGAAGAAGAGAATGTATTGCTTGAGAATGATGTGATACCACCAGAGGATGAACCTATGCCTGGAAATAAATCAGTCTCTGTTGATACAGAACTTAAAGCTGACTTTGTACGTTTAAGTAGAATTGAATCTGCTATTAACTCCGAGAAGAAAAGTAACTCGGCCTACCTTCTACCATTTTTGGTCAAAGTCGAAAACATGGTTAGCTGGTGAACAACAGAGAAAAGCTTGAGAAAGAAAAGCAAGAAAACGAACTGAGTTGATAACCATGCCAATATGGAAAAAATTCCTCGTAAAACAAAATTTGTAGATACTTTTTAACAACGGAATCATTAGTGAAATGCAATTGACCGGTTTCGTTGCACCCTCATCAGAATGGCTCGTGCAAAGAACGAGTTGCCGATATACTTGCTGGCGTTACATCCAGCCTCGGGGCACGTGTATTGGTACACTACGTGGTGGGCTTTGCAGTTTTTGGGTGGCTGTAACATCGTCGATAATTTTTTCCGTCTATAGTAGATGTTGAGCTTAACTTTTTTCGTTTCTTTATTGGCGCGAAGTGGTTGTGAATAATTTTTGTCAGGAGCTTTTCTTCACTTTTGGCGTTGGAGGTTCATTGTCCTCTAAAGCATAGGTTGACCCACTCTTGTTTTTCGTGGTTGTTTTTGGACTGCTTGTCTAGCAGGAAGTTCTTGATAATTTGGTCTACCATTGACAAGGGATAATTGTTATTCACCAGGATCTACTTTACGGTTTCCACTCCCAAATGGAAACTGTTCCAGTCCGAGCAGTGAGTAAATGCACGGTGAAGGTACGTCTTTACTATTGCTCATTTGCAACGATCTGGGGAATCGTCTAAGAAATACATGCAGTGTCCACTGTTTGTCTCCCTATAGACGCTGGTGGCAAAGCCCGATGGGCTTTTGTTGTCTTTAGTGATCAATACGTCTAGGAATGGTAACCTTTGTGTCTCTTCCTCCTCTATAGTGTACTTGAGGTCTGTGTGTTTTTCTAGCAGTGTTTTAGTTTTGTGATCATGGCTGGTTTCTTGCAAATGACGAAGCAGTCGTCACGTAACGGCAGTATAAAAGCGGTCTTTCGTTTTCTGTTAATCCTTGTAGTGCTTTGTTTTCATGTTGACTACGTAAAAATTTGCAAACGTCGGTCCTAAGGGGCTGCCCATGCTTACTCCATCAGTTTGGATAAAGAAATGAGACTGAGATTGGAATGGGGTTTCTGTGGTGCAAATATTGTGTAGTTGTTTTAGTGTGTTATGTGGTATGTTTGGAGGAGGTATACTAGGATGATTATAACGTTTGTGAGGGTGATGTTAATGGTATCTCTAACGGGTACGTTGGTGAAAAAGTTTTCAATGTCTAGGGATGCTATCATGGAGGATGTATGTGGTTTGATGTTGTGGAGCAGGTTGATAATGTGAGTTGGATGTTAATGAATGATTCGATGGTATATACTGTTTAATGATGTAGTCGAAGTGGCGTGCGATTTGGTGCGTCGGAGTTCGATTATGGGCCATGGTGGTGGATTTGTCGAATGTTTATGAATTTTCGGTAGGTCATATATTTGCCCTGCCTGATATTTTCCCTTGAGCTCCCATGTCTTCTCCTCTTCCCAATCGTCCAGCAGCGTATTTATCTTCTTTTTTAGTTTTCTGTGTTATCCTTTTTCTGCTTTTTGCTCATCGATGAGGAGAATTAAAATTTTGCCTGGTAATCACATTTATTCATAATAACTGTTTTTCCTCCTTGGTCTGCCTTCTTTATAACTATGTTGTCGTTATCTCGAAGGCTCCTAATTGCTAAAAGGTTAGTAATCAGGGGAAGAGCAAATTACATTATTAGTTTAAGAATACTCTATCATGTCACATTAATAGTATACTGAGTTCAGAATTTAATAGTTTGTTATGTGGCGATTTTACTGCATTCAAAAGTGACGTTTTAACTTCATAGTGAACCCTACTTGAACAATTTAAGTACATGCCCGACATTACGGATATTATGGACACATCAACCTCTAGATAGTCAACGCGAAGTAGATATTAGATGTCAGGAACATTTTGTTGCCATTAATTTGGATCTTAAGAGCTTTAAAGCACATATATTGTTTTATATGTAAAACTTTCTCCAAATAACGCAGAACTTGATTTTGTTGTCTACAGATTAATAATTCGGGATTAATGCGGCGACTAAAGAAATAGATTTAGTTAACATCGGAGTTTACCTAGGTCAGATAGTACAACGCACGCCGAGATTGTGGGAGTCCGCCTTCAAACCCCTTACATTAAACATTTTTAATTCCTCTAGTATCATTTTAAATAGCAGTTGCATCGGGGAAGGCTTAACATTATCTTTTAAGCTTTGCCTGGAACGAAATTGTATTGATTTATCAATTCAGGGCTTTGATAAATATTGTATGTATAATATTGAAAGATGAAAGTAATCACTATGTTAAATATCTTTTAGCATTAATTAAACTGATGAATAGACCTTGTCTTTTGATATTTTTTTGGTTGTCTGTATCAAACATTGGAGTAGATCATTAGCTGAATACGAGAAATGGAAGTAACGTAGAGCCACTTTTATGAAAGGAATCACACGTTAATTTTCATCAAATTCAGCAATGTAGACAGATTTTTTCGTTGTCAAGGAAAAGACCATTAAGTGAAGACAGTCTTTACATCAAGACCCCTGATGAGCTGTGGGCCAGTTATTGAAACCACTCCAAATAAAGAGTAAAACCATTAGACAGGTTAACCAATAAATAAAATGGTACCTTTACCACTGCTCGGTCCAATAAATTAATAAACGGTCACTTAAAAAAGAACGTTATTACTGGTACCTTGAGCACCATTTTAAGGATGCCCTCATTATCATCAAACACTTACTCAGAAGTAACAAAGTTTGTCAAACAATTTTCAAGATTAGAATTAAAAATTGAACAAGTCAATAAACAAGTTACACTTGATGGGGAAATTCATATGTAGATATCTGCTGTTTGTTTGTCCACGTAGCTGACATTATTTTCAATAGTTTGGAAACGTCAAATGCTAAGAAAAGCATTGATAATTAATTCATTACTGTACCTTGGCCTTTAAGTAAATTTGTTTTCTGGGTCAAACCAGAAACCTTCAACCGAAGTCCGAGATCCTTGGTCAAACTACCTCAATTACCTATCCTGCTTGTACTTTCAATTGCCATTCTTTGCCTTCCTTACGTCTGAAGACTGAGCAGATTTTAAGCAAATGCATATTTGGAGAACCACAACTATCATTACAATTATTTATTAAGGATGATTTAAAATTATATGAAATTGAACTGCTTCTTTGACTGGCAATGACCACCTATTACAGGGAAAAGGAAAATGGTTCAGTGTTTGATTAAGTGTTTGACTAGCGACAACAAAAAGCACTACCAACAGCTTGCTGTAACGGTGGAAATGAAAGTGTTCACAGGTAGAGTTGATAACCATTCAAAGAAGCAAAAGGACTGCATTAAAATAAGAAAGACAAATGTAGGGAAATTCGAATCCTATCCAATTGAAGGTTGTCGCGGTTTTGAAACCTTACGTAAAAGGGTTTTGCTTTCGTGTCACAACAAAAAAACCCTTCTAGAGAGTGAGTCCAAGAGTGAACGATAAAAATTGATGAAAAAAATGTGTGAAACAAATAATTTTTGTACGCAATAAATAATGCCTTATATTGGTTCTGTGATTGACATCATTACACCCAAACTTGCTACCCTTTCGGACGGAACAACTGACAGACCGACTCGGAGGAATTCCTGGCTATCGGAAGTATGCGGCAAAGAAAGTTTTAACTAACTTTATAAAAAGTTTAAACGTGCCTGGTTTAGCAAACATATTTGTACTCTGATTGTTTATGTCTATAAGGCCTTTGGAGGGTTCTAAGATAAGTCTTTTGTCTTTTCTACATCCCTCTACGCAGTTGCTGTAGTTGTGACCAGTGTCTGATGAAAACGCTTAGTTAAATAAAACCGTTGCTCAACGCATTTTTCAAATTTTGTTCCACAAGCAATCACTTTCAGTTTTCATTAAGTCAAAAACTTTACGGTCTAGAGGTAATGCAAACAGTCAAATCAGCGAGGAAAAACCCAGAAGAAATGTCAAGAAAATATTTTGACCAGACGCTTCCAATGTTCACATGTACCGAAGTTAATTCTTTTCTCATTAAAGGTGTCCCAATGTAAAATCATTCTAAACTTAACGGACGGAAATATTAAAATTGATTATCACGTCTTCAAGTTAACTGATAACACTATCATTTACTCTTGCAAAGTATTGCAGTATACTGGGTTAAAACATCGAAACACAGCTCAACTGAAAGATAACTATATTGAGAATTTAACAAAACATGACTTTCTTCGCCGACATTAAACTTACATCTGTCTGCGGACAAAAACGGGGGTGTTGCATTTATTGACGTGTGAGTATTAAATCCATAATGGCAGTAGTCCCTATAACGATGTAATGTGAATGCACGTATAAGACCGATTACTACTACTAACAACATTTACAATAGATTTTGGAGGCTAAAATTCCATTAGAATTTGGCTGAAGAAACACTTTTACAACACTTTAAGTTACCGAAAGATAGATCTTATTTAAACTAGTCTTCGGATTTTTAAATTATGAGAAAATAGAAACTAAGGTTTTGCTCAAAGACCTTAATAGTTGGCACGAGTTTTACAAATAAAAATACTTTTGCCATTAAAATTGATGAAATAAATTTAGGCCACTTATTCAGTGTTATCAGCATCCGTCAATCCTGTGTGTGTGTTTGTGTGCGTGTGTTTGTGTTTGTGTGTGTGTTTGCGTGTGTGTGTTTGTGTGTGCGTGTGTAACTCGTAAAAGTTAATTTTGGTTAATACTTGAACACCGCGTTCTTTGACTGTACTGAGTAATGTGGGAGCGGTAGTTTCTATTGCACATAATATACCTAAACGGGATATTCTGAGGAACTATCTGCTGACTGTCTTTCTTCCGAGCTCAATTGTAGTAGCCTGCCACTGCTTTAGCTACGAACTATTCAGCCTTGTTTTCAACACTAATTTCCCTCATTCTCGAAGAGCTGCTAGTTTTTTTACATCTTTTATCTTTGATATCTGCTGCTCTAAGATCTCGTCTGCAAATGTCCTAGAAAGAAGCTGTGGGCACCCATGTCCTCTTTTCTCGAGGGCCAAATGTTCACTATTAACTGTTCCTGAGAGTCTTCAGTCTGACATGCAATGCACGTGTCCCAGCTATCTGTGTCTGAACTGTTTGAGAATTGTGTATAGGGTCTGGATTCTAGTTCTGGTAAGCCATTGACCGGTTTCGTTGCACCCAAACATACCTAGCATCACACTGGAATCGCACTGGAATCTAAACTCATAAATAATATTACTATTTTGTTTGGTTGGAATGACGTCCTTGTAGACTTTCGGCAACATGCGTTGTGCCGTGCACACAACCCTAATCTTACGATTGTCCAATCAGCGGTCGATAAATTTTTGCTTAGACCCCTTTCTTTGATCGCGAGTTACCATGAATGATGCTTAAATGTTTGAACCACTCGTTCTTTGCACGAGCCATTCTCATGAGGGTGCGACGAAACTGGTTAATGGCATTCCACTAATGATTCCATTATCAAATATTATCTACAAATGTTAATATCCGCCAGTCTAAAGCAAGAAGGCATATTTCAATTTGACTTTCTTCAAGTGCAGCAAATCCCTATTCATTACAACTTAATGGAGTATTTCTTTGAAATTATAATTAACAACTAAAGCGTCATTCTGTTCTCGACACAGTGATCAGAAACTTGAGTTTCCACCCCGTGTAAACAAGTGGCTATACTGCACCAAGAATACAAAACAGTATACAGTTAAAATGACAGAATGCTGCAGTGCTGGAAACTCGTTTACAAAATTAAGAAACGAATGAAACCATTACTCCTGATTGTCATGTTAAGATTTACTGCTATTTGATGGTGAACCATATAATTACCAAATTACCAAGGTACAACAGTTTTGAAGATAATATATCATAGTGCAGTTATGCTGGAATAAAACAGAAACTAACTTCATCGACATTCTAATCGTTCTTAATTAGACTCTAGGTAGTATGTTTTAGCGATGCCATAGCAACATCTGTCGATTGTGCGCGATTTTCAGCACATCTTTAATTGATCTCGGATTGCTTAATGACAATTGTGCTTGAAAGAAAGCAGTACCTTGTGATGAAAGACTCTAATTCCAAACAATATAATTTATTGATGCACATACAGGGTGCTAACATTTAGAAGGTATAAAGGCAGGGAAATGTATGAAAATATTTAAGTTTAGAGCACAATGTTTCAAAAATGAGGGAGAGACTATTGTATTGGAGTGGTACTATGAGTAAATTGCAAAGAAGTTGGAATGCACTTTTGCACATTCTGATAGTAGTGCATGGACTATCGTACATCAAATGCTACAAAAGAGAAATATTTTATCAAATATCTGATAATATAAAAGTACTAGAACCACATGAAAGAAATTGCACCGTGGTTACAGAAGACGAACAATGCCTTCAATTTTGCTTCCTTCTTGAGTCTTCGAAGTCGTTCACAGTCTCAGAAATGGTCTTCCCACAAAAACGATGCTGCTGTTACAACGCCGACAGGGCATCAAGAGGTTTTCTCTCTGCCACTGCGAACGGAACAACATATTATGACACCGGACCAGATCTAGCAAAGGTATGACGTCATTAAACTGGTCATTTCCTAACTTCTTCGTTCATTCATGCATCTCACCCCTTCTGTTAGTTGTTCGTAATAAAATTTGACTTCTATCTTCAACGTTTATGTTAAAAGAACATGAAACTGCTATTATAATGTACTTTACTAAGATAACGGAGTTTTTAATGTAGAGCTTTTATTCGTCTTCACATTTTTTGTCGCTCATTTAATTTGCATTTTTCAAAACGGAATTCTAAAATAGGGTTATGTAAGAAAAACAATAGTTCAAGGCTGTTACTGAGCAAATATTGTTAGCAGTGTCTGGTATTACAGATATAGGTGTAATTAGGGGCATACAGGGACAGACACCGCAAATGGGATCGTTGTATGCAACTCGTATCGGCATTTCTGATTATTGACGATTTGTTCTAAAACTGGTTAAATCACTGTCTAGAGGAATCTCTTGCTATTGTTGATACCATTTTAAATCTGTCAAAGCTGCTTTTTTGCTAGGGTTGCAGCTCAAACTTCTCCAACGTCTGCAGATGCCCCCTAAGATAATCATATTTTCTTTCTAGTCCCATCCTATTATCAACGGCTTTTATAATTTTATAGTTGTACAAAGAGCCATGGGTGTCCGCAGGGATTTCCATAAAAGGAGAAGGAAAAAGCAATTGTAACTGACCTAAAGAATCAGTTTTGTATCAATCTTTGCTATTGTTGGGCGTCTTCCTGGAAGGCAAGTGCCAATGCACTTATCATTGCCAGTTCGTTATTGTTTTTTGTAAGAAAGCAATCAGTCTGCATACTTCTCCCATTGCTTAACTTTAGTAATAAAAACCCAGCAGAATTTGCATACGTCATCAAGTACACGTGCGTACCTGCATAAAGAAGATTGTTTACTGTTACCCACAGCTACCAAAATCCTATTGCCGTCCACGGACGTCCATGTTACAACCAGGGGCGTCGATATCTACTTAAAACGAGCGACAGGGAAGAGAAATGGCTATTTATAAAACACGCCCTTCCCTGAAATATTTGAAACTCTGAGAGATTACCACTTAAATTATTACTAGTTCTTTTGGTGGTCTAAAAATAATTTATAAAAGCAGTAAAGGAAAAAATTCCGATTAGGATCTCCAAGTCCTCTTTAGACCCTCAAAGTGGCAGCCTCACTGTGGTTGCGAACCACTTATTTATGATGTGCCTATCAGATTCTTTTAATTATGTAATAGCTAATATATGAGCTGGCCTATTGGCACTGCATTTGCATCGCAAAGTGATCGACAGGAGTTTGATTTGAGGTAGAGGTACCATGTTTTCGGGTTTTGAAATTGAGGACAAGTAATATTGATCAGGCAATGTTATATAGCGCGAAAGAGGGTTGCAGAAAATGTCAAGTGGTAAATGAATGCAGAACGGACATAAATGCTCATAAAGCAAAAGTCATGAAGATAGAAAGATACGATGCCTAGTAAATGATGATTGTACTAGAAGATTGAACAAACCTTGAACAAATAAAGGATTCTTAGTCTTAGTTTAAGAAAGTATGATGTCAACTACTAGTTACTGTGGAAAAGAAGACAAGCATTTCTTTGTAAAATGTTTTTTCGATAAATTGACAACTTTTCCTCATGGGACAACTTAGTCTGGAGGTAAAGGAGAGATTGGTTAAGACTTTTGTGATGAAAAAAGTTTGTCAAGGGCGGTGCTAGCTACAGCAACTCTAATATCGGCATACCAATATATTTGCTCGATCTCTTCGAGTAGCTGTTGCCTCTCTCAGACTTTCTCAGTCACTTTCCAATCTTCTTACAAAATTAGGTGTTTATACGAACAATAAACAAATCACAAAATCATTGGTAACACGGAAAAATTTAATAGGCTGAAAGGAATCAAGGATTTGCTAGACTAGGTAGTTAGTAAGAGGACAACGTTTAAGAGTCAAGGCAAGAGAACAGGAATTCACACGGTAAACTCAACTGTCAATCCCCTATCATGTCAATAGAAGTTTTCAATATGTCTCCAAGCCAAGAGCTCTCGGTAAAGGATACTAGTCAATACTAAAGGCTTGCTAAATATTGCTGTGGAGAATGCAGGCAAAAGTAAAGTAGTCTAACAAAAAGCAAACGCAGAGGTACTTTAGTTATTATATTAAAACCCGTGTGGGTAGAAACGATAAGTCAGGGAAAGTTTAATAGCGCAAGTCTTAAGACCAGCTGAAACAAGTTATTGAAGAAGATTTAATGGACAACGTCTAAAGAAAGAAAACAAAGTAGACTGCTAAATTATTTTAAGGACAGATAATATTACGCAAGCGTTAAAAGAATAGATAAAGACCGGCAAACAGCTGGTGACGACAATGATGAACGCCAGAAGAAGTGGTTAACATCCCACCTGGGATAGGAGTGGCCCAAACCCCTGCCACAAATGTGAAAGTTGCTAGTAAAAGACTTGTGTGGCAGCCTACCCACAGTCGCCTTTTGGCATCATGTCAAATGCGATCTTAACCGGTTAACGAGTCTGAGAAGGAGTGGCCCGAAACCCAAACAGATACTTATAACCCCATTTATTTACATAGTCAAAACCCGCTAAGTAAACTACAAAAATCTTAAAACACTAATTAGTTATTTCCTGTCGGAACTTTGCTACGGGTATGAATGAATTGGTTAAATAATAATCATCCCTATAAGTATGTATATGTATATATATATATTCCTTATCTTTTTATCTATACTTTTAGAGAGGAAGAAATTGCATACTCTATTCTTACAACCCATGTTTCCCATGCAAGTGCTTCGATGACGGACAAACTGATCAGAAATTCATATGCAACTGCCCTGGTAAGAGAATATGATAAACATTTGTATTGCACGAAATAGCGAAAACATTGTGTACTTAAAAGCTTTTTTCGTCTGACACTCCTCAGAGTACTAACGTCAGAAATTTACTTAGTTCCACGAGATGTGCAACGGAATTCATTTTCTAGGCCTCGTAGAGACCTTCAGCCGGCGGCCTATTAAGTTCTGTGGAATTATAAGTCGACATGAACGACTTGATAATTAAACACAAACACGCCTCCATGTACCTGGCTATGACTCTTACCAAGGTTAACGTCTACAAGTTGTGGACAAGAAATGACCTTTGACAAATGCTAGTAGGGACAGCCTGGAAAGCCAATGCCAAAAGTTTTCGAATTGTTCCGTAATGCTCTCCTATATGCGACTAATATGAGAGTGACTCGAGCCTATAAATGTCATAATACTGGTATTATGAAACCGCTACTTTAACCACTCGTTCACGCTGCCGTCTATGAAGCTGTCTTGGTCACCTATTTTTGGTTCATTCCTTAATTCAGTTGCCAGAGGTCTTTGGGGTGCTCGCTCTTTGTTGATACCCAAATCCTTTGTAAAGGGCATGTGTCATGTTAATGATGCAATGACGTAAGTGATACTCATGTGCCAATTAATTATGTAATGGTCTCTGATTCTTGAGTTTTAAAAAACCCAATACTGGCCGTGTCAGCATTTGTAAAGTTATATTTACAACGTGCCAGTATGGATTTGTAGAAATTTAGGGTAGCAGGTAATTGGTTCACGAATTACTCCCATGTTTGAAGAGTATCAGAGTGAAAGAAAAGCCTCCTAAAGTTTTGCAATGCCCGATTGGCGTGTCATCAGTGTAATTCCAAATATTTTGGCTGTAGAAAGTTTAGATACTGCCAAAAGATGGGAAGTTAGAGCAGAGCGCTTGTTTTGACATATTAGTGGAAATGAAGCCGTTAATAGTAATTTTGGTGTGAAAAATGTATTTATGAAATGTAACGTTGACGAAAAGAGGCCTGTTTTAACATAGAACATGTGCAACTTAACTAAACACTTTCGCCGATATAGGAGCATATTTTTCTTCTTGTGTACGACATTTTTAAACGTTCCCCTCAGTGAACAAAGCCTGACGTGGAGTTGCCCTTTTGTTACTTTTCGTAAGAGTCTTCCATTGATACATGGAATCTGATCGTTATATTGAATTGTTAAAAGTAGACTGTTTCAACGAGGTAGCCGATTACGATCTCTAAATAAACATTTAAGGCGGAGTCTACGGGTAAACGAGTTTATGTCGTGTTTGCTACAAGTCTTGTCGAGTTCTTTAGGGGAAGTCGAATATTTTATGCCCCTCGAAAGCAGCGATATCTCAGCTCCATTAAGGGTACGGGTCGACATGTTTTCGATGTTTGGTGCAACAAACACACCTTCTACACGAGCATCATGTGAACTGAAACACAGCTAGTGTTGCCTACAGATCTAACTTCATTTGAGGGGGTATGATTTCATTAGCATTCCCCATGGTAATTTCGTTTCTAACATATAAATTGTAGCAAACAATATAATTAATATCACTTTTAACCTGTGTCCTTGTGACACAAACATTGTCCCTTTCAGTCTCCGTTACTGATGCCATAATGGGACGTCTTACATTCGTCTGCTTGTTCACTGTAAACAAATGGTGCCTTGCATGATAGACACGGTGTGTCACCGAGAGGTGATTGGAAGTCATTTTCTATCTCCCTTTTACATGAAATCAGAAAAGGTTACTGTGTTCTCGCTGCTGCCAGCCAAATCCCATTGCGACGAGTTTGTTTTGGTCGATTCTTGCGGGTCAAACCTCGTTTTGAGGCTGAATTACGGAATTGTGACAAAGGTCTATTGGATTGAGTTTCTCTGAAGGTAACTCAATTGCAGTGAGATCGTTTTAACACTTTTTAAATACACAGGTTTCTTTCTTAAAAAGCTCACATTCAGGGCGCTGAAACTTATGAACACAGATGACAAAAAGATTCAGAAACGAAGTAATCAAAACGTTGACACGTTCACTAAACAATAAATAAAAGGTTATGGTACTATAAAATGAATGGCGCCTAATGGAACTAACACTTAACACAATCTGATCTTGTCTCAACCTACGACTAGCTGCTTTTGAATTTTGTCACTTAAGTCAACCTTCTGTCCAGGTTCTACCTACTTTTCAACGTTTCACTGCCCATACAGTGAAGCAAACACAACTGAGTCACAATAGAGTACTAAAATGATGATGTCACAACTTTTTTCGAGGAATCGCAATTTTAACTACATCACTGTGTTAACCTTGCCACCAAAAGTCCGTATACAAAATATCGCGTTTAAATCTCTCATCAACGTTGAGGAATGGCTGTTTGAATTTGGAAAAGGCCTTCAGGAAACACTGTTAATTTTGGTCAGTTTATATAATTAAGGTTTTGATAGGCATGATTTAAAGTTTGAAAGTGCGTATCTCAACGATTGCTCCAGGTATAATACTTAAATTTGGACAGGTTATCTATGCCAACAAGAAGAAAGCGATCAATCCAAAATATTATCAAATTTCTGACATTCATTTAATCGTGACGTCACACTTTAGTACTCAATTTTAAAAACGAATTGTTAATAACGTAATATCTTACGTCATTGTAGTAACTAAAAATGTTCTTCCTGGCAGCTACGTTAACCACGCCTCACACTCTTATTTCCTTCTCTCCTATTTCAAAGCCATACTTTAACTAAACTATCCCTTAATGATCTACTACTGCGAAGTGAAAATAGTGGAAGCTGTGGAAATAATAAATTACCTTGAACATACCCCGTAATTCCGCTCATATCGGGTGGTTATTATAAATGGAGTGCTTAATGCAGATTAAAAAAGGTAGCCAGTTTCTGCCTGTATTAAAGTCCACTATACGTTATGACACAAGTACCATTAAGTAGACAAATATTAGGGAAGGGGCGAAGCAAAGATAGTATATATAGGTATTTTTCTATTCAGAAAAGGAATGCTTTAAACACCAATGGCACTTTATAGTAATAAGGAAAAGCCGGCTGTACATTAAATGGGAAATGGTAGCCCTCCTCTAGATTTCTACACCCCTTATTAGAAACTAAAGATTACCGTTCCTAGCTGTCAGTAAAGAAGGCTAGTCGCTAGGCTGCAGTTGTGCAAAAATGTGATTTGCGAAGAGTTCAAAATTCAGTGGATTTGAAAAAAACTTTAAGCAGTAAATACTTCCAAGCACTTTTTATTAGTTTAAATACCATGCTTAGTACTGCTAGTATTGTATTAGTAGCTGTATTATGTTTCTCCAATTAGTAAGATCTGGTCAGAATGTTTGAAAGTGAATGGCTTACAAATGTAGGACATTTTACTCAATTTGCTCCATGTGCATGACCCCCTTTTCTTGAATGTTTATTACAATGTCACCCCTAGACCTTGACCAAGTCAAGCTGAAGTATTGTTTACATGAGAGATAGATAACCGTTTTATAACAATTCACTAATGTCAGTATCAAGGTACTGTCAAAGTGCTAATAGAAAGGGCAAAACGAATTTTAATCCTTTGTTGTCCTTTTAAGGTGTATATAGATTACTCTGAGGTAAGGAATATTCTCAAAAAGAGAATAGAGAGGAAATAGTTCTTTGGCTATGTATTATATCATATGTTGCTCAGTTGTAAGTTTTAAGAATCAACTGATTTTATGCCCGTAATTAATTCCTTCCCTATATATTTCCATATTGCTTTTGCGATTGACAACCTAATGCCTTCCTCTAATTGTTGCCTTCCCTGTATTAGCGTAAAGGTAAGATCTTGAAGATCCCACTTGCGATTAGGAAATTGATCAACACGGAACTATTCAGTTGGCCGAAAGTATTTTGCTTAGATCAAATAGCCAAGTGTAACGAATATTTGGTTTCAATTAACTGATAGGATTTCTTTTGGGGCATGTAAGGTATTTGTGTTAGTATAACACGAATAGACTCTAATACGTATATTGCACTTTACTTTCTTTATTAAATTTCAGAGAAGAGGCATTTGCAAGTCATAAGACGAATGCCTCAGTTATTAATAAGATGCAGTGAAAATATAAGGCAATGCTGTTGTATGTACTTGTTGTTGTTTGATACCGTTTTGTAGCTTTAAGAAGATAAATGTGCTTATGATGGTTGCGGGGACAGAAATCCCAATTGTGGTATCGACGCCAGCTTCAAAAAGTGAAGCAATGAAAGAGAGACTAATGAAGGAGACCATAGATTCTTCAAAAGCGGTAAGAAACACAATTGTTCAATTATTGATTGTTCAGCTTAGTAATTAAAGTACTTTGCTTATTGTGTGCCCTTATGATTGCCTTAAATGTGTTTCGTGCGTTTACAATTTTTATCTTCATTAACGGCACCTGTAGACGTGCCGACTCAACTCACTCGCTGTACTACTAATTCAAAGTCCAAAGAAACTAAATGATACCCAATTGTACGTTTTATATACACTTCGTCATTGAGTGTGAGTTATAGTGCTGAAAAGGTGGGTGTGTGAAGTATTAGGTAGCTATTTAATGTACAACTCAACTGGAGTCATTTTGCCCTTTATTTCCTATTCAGGGACTAAGACAGTTTCTGGGTCTGGCAAAACCATCGGTAATATATGAGGAACACACAAATGCATGGAAAGAGGTATTTACAACTTTGTCGGCGTTACGCATGCTGTGACCTCCCCAATTGTTTTGCGAAGCAAATCTCCAAATCACAATGTATTGGTCTATTTGGGGTATACAATGTTAAGTGGTTATGATAAAGTCAGATGTGGGACTGTGTTAGTGTGATTCTTTTTGACGCCAATCCCACCATGTCGACTCTAGATTTTATCAATGTACGTTCTAGCCTATCAGGAGTTTGTACTTGTTTAGATAACATAGTAATATCTCTGAACAATATTATTGTTAATATTGCAACGGATATGTTTCACACTGGACAACTTTACTTATTACGCTGCTGAAGGAAATCTTGTTCATTTTCATTAAAGTTCATCTGAAAGTTCAAAAAGATATTTTAACAGCCTTCCTACAATTCGCTCGAGTTATCACTAACGAGGACCTTCACTGCAATCATCCTTTACAGTCGTTAAATACTCAAAAAGTGTGACTGGTCAACCGGACATACATGGACAGAAAATGTTTGTGGTCATTATTTATCGAAAGTGTGGTACTTAATATCTTTTCCCGACGCTTCAACTGATTGGTTGTTGAGTTTTAAAATTAGTTCCCCGTTGAACCCAGGATATATAATCTTAAAATTGTGCATAAACTTTGGGAACATCACCTCCGAAATTTCATTATCACTTCTTTAAACCAATTCCCTTCTTAAAAATGATTTCAAATCTGGAACAAGAACTACATAACCACATGTATTGATACTGCACTAGTTATTATAAAATATAATATGCCAGGCTGGATTATGTTTACCAATTTCTTTTCATGTGCATCTTGTGGTTTCTCATTGCCAGCGCGCTGAATATCAATTTCCCAACACAGAATTCGAATTTAGCGATTCAAGGAATACACTGAGTAAAATATACCAATGTTACTTTCAATTTTGAATAATGCAAACTATAACAGTTCACTGATTGGAATCCAGTCCCAACCACATGCCAGTGATCTAAGCCCCTTTCAGTGCAATGCTGTTGTTTTAACGACGTGGACGTTGTGTACCAAACTGAAAGATATAGCCAATTCTTCAATATTGTATCCCTGTGAGTCTTTCTTTATTCTTTTCCTTGGCTTACTTGACTTAGTTGCACACTCCTGAGAGCCTTGCCACATTCCTCCGCATTGATTCCCTCCACTTTGCTCGATCCTGGCAGTTTCACTCGGCCGTCCACAAAGGTAATCCAGTATCCGCCCTGACTAAATCTTTCCGTTGTTCGGGGGGTCTTCCTTTTGGACGCTTTTTGGTAAAATCACTTTTGTATAAAATGTTTGTAGCCTCTTTGAAGAAATTATACAGCTCTTCAATGTGGGTATTTAACTCAAGAAGTGGTTTAAAAGCTCCACCAATTTTCATTTTGAATTCTCTGACTACTTCTTCGTCATCTAGGCGTTCCAAATCGCATTTTCTAGGTGTCTTTGCCACTGTTTTATGCTTCCATAGTTAAATACACATTTAGATAACAATAGTGAGTGGTCAGAGCCAATATCCGCAGACTTATAAGCCCTGTAGTTTTTGAAGACTGATTTGTCAGTGTATTTCACAAGGAGGTAATCGATTTGGTTTTGAGTTTTAGCATCTCGTGATGTCAACGTCACGAGCCTGCATTTCTTGTGCTGGTAAAAGGTACTCATGGTACTCAAATCGTTCATGGTGCAGAATTGGAGAAGATTTTCACCGCTTTGGTTTGGATCTCCAACTGAAAATCTTCCCACAACTTCTGGAAGAACAGTATTGGTCATTACATCCGACTTTTGCGTTAAAGTCACCCATAATTATTAGTTTGTTCCTTTTCGCGATCAGGTCAAGTCTGTCTTGTAGCGATTCATAGAAGAGGTTGATATCAACCTCACTATATGATGTATCTTGTGAATAGATTTGAAACAGGGTGATTGGTCCGTCAGCCAGAACAAGGGTTGCACTCATAATTCTTTCCGCTCATAGTCAATTACATACTGGTCATAACAATTGCAACACCTTGCCGATGTATAGCATCACTTCTACTGGATTGGAAAATAACATGTTTGCTTTCTTCAAAGGCTTCAGCAATTCCATTGGTCCAATGTGTTCCAGATACGCCAAGAATATGAACGTGAAGTCTCTCCATTTCACTCAATAGTTGTGGTAGTTTGTCTTCACATTTCAAAGTCCTCACATTCCATGTGCCAATTTTTATGGTTTCAGGATAATGTTTTCTGGTATTTTTACTTTTATCGTCGGACAGATTCCTTACGCACCCCTGTTGGTACACCTGGACTGGGGGTCGATCATTTTGGTTAATTATTAGAGGAGAAATGCTTTTCCTGTTGATTTTATTTTATTATGGTTTATCGAACCCCTCAGACTCTCGTACCACGAAAATAACCCTTGTCATGATCATTCTGCCCATTTCCTCCCTTCTTTAAGGATCTCACCTCAAACCTTTTTTGATTCATACAACAGTAGTTCAAATCTTGATATTGTCGCTTAAATCTTACCACACAATTTTCAAACTGGCCTATATTAAACATATTGCAAGTTTTACATTGATATTATTGTCTGGGACAGGGAACACGTTGAGTACTTACTTTTTCCAATGACCAACTCCCCTAGGACTTCGAACATTCATAGAATAAACGATAGCTTTTTTCTTTCTTCTTCATCTAATGATCAAAGCTGGCAAGTGTTTTGTCACCTAGTATACATTTGCATCTAAGATCACATGATACATGTACTAAGGTGCTCGACCAACAGCTAACTGAACATTCTTACAACTCAATTGTGATTTTTCACTTATTGTACTTTGTTTGTTCGTACTTTGACCGCTTTGTTTACCCTTTATGAAGTGTTGAAATAGTTGCAAGAGCAGAAGAAGCATTACGAGTTTTTCAGTACAAGTCACTCCTTTCGAGTGAAGACTTCTGTCGGGGACTTCTCTACTCTAGGGTTGGGCTAGCGGTCTGGACTCTGCAGGACGTCAGAGTTAGCACAGCATTTGGCTTTATTAATCACCAATCACTTTGTTGAAAAAGAACCAAAGTACCCACTGAGAATCAATCTCGTTACTTAGAATCTAAGTAACTAACAATGCCATCACATTGAACAAATGAACAAATATCTGTGAGCGTATAACAAAGAAGAGAAGGACTTGGCACCATTAAACAGAAGTTGTTTTCGATGCGTGAGTGGTTTTAAGGGAATTTCTCGTAAGTTAAGTGCCAGCGATGTAAACATTAAGTCATTCACTTTGCGCAAAATTGAGACAGAGTCTTATGATTCGCCGTTTGTATTCGATCCCTTGCTTGCAGCATAAATTTTTTATTTTGTGTACTACTAGCAGCGTGATGACTTCGCTGTTCATGTTGTGTATCCCCAATTACCTGTCATGCACCCAGCTTTTGAGATTTAAGTGTAGAAGCTTTTTCTTACCTTCAACACTTCTATTAACCCCTCCCTGGTCTCTAAGGCATTATTATTTAGAACCTCTGTGCTCCAGTTGATTTGTTTATTTTTTGACGTTTGTTGTTCACTATACAGTAGTATCTACCCATCAGTATTTGAAGCAATATTAAGATGCCTGATGATCGAGATTTTTTTCTCAAGAACATGTACTCTATGTTACAGCATCCGCAAAATATTTTGTATTAAAGCAAAGTACTCTATGCTGTATTAAATTGTATGTTAGTGATGTAAGTCTCACTAATTAAACATTTGCGAGAGATATATTATAAAATTACCTTCACATTAGCTGCTAGATTGCATATGTATGTGCCCCGTTCTAAAATAATTCAAATGCTGATATCCTGATAATCAAATGTAGCAGTTCATTCCATTGGTGTTATTAATAACGCACCCTAAATGCTACGTCGAAATATCAATTTTGGGATCTTTTTGTATAGTTCACATTTTACTTTCAATGTCTCATGTACTTCTTCAGGTATGGGAGCTTGGACTCAGTTTGGAATCCAAAGATGATCCTGATATGCCATTACCTTTACATGTCAATTTGACAGAATATTATCTTTACAGCATATCAACATTCGGCCCAAACAAGAGTAATAACATTGACTTCAGCATGAAGAAACAGCGACAGTTAAATATGCAAACACGCACACAGTCATGTTTTTTTGGACCACCAACAATGTAAGGTTTTTCTCATTTCGTTACATTACATAAGATATATATTTACCAGCATTGTTTCGAAAATCAAGGTGATCATCTCTCTGTTGGCTTTAAGTATAATGGAATATTACATATATACACTATACGCTAACAACTATTTGTTTGTAAATGATTGTCGATGTTTGTTTTACAAGGAATTGCAACTGTTAGAAATCGTTTAAATGGCAATGCATTACATTACCATCAGTTTGAATCGTATGAGGGACCAGTATTGATGGAAAATCAGCTCGTTCATTAGAAGTCAATGCTTTAAAGACATTTTGTATGTTTTATAGTACGTATTACTGTATTATTAACATGTAAGAGCAGTATTGTGAAGGAATTGTTGAGTTCTTGTGCATATCTTAGCAGTAGCAGCAATAGGTTATTGTCTTATGGTCTGGCCCACTTCTTTCCTCATAATACGGAACAGTAAGTGCAAAATAATAGTAGACCAGCTGATCGCTCGCTCACTCACTCACTCACTCACTCACTCACTCACTCACTCACTCACTCACTCACTCACTCACTCACTCACTCCTTTAATAAAATTTTTTTTTTTTACTTTCTCCGCCTCCCCCCCCCCCCCCCCAACTGCCTCCTTCCCCCCCCCCCCCCCCCCGATCTACGATGGCATAATCGAGGAGAGAGAATTTGAAACAACAGCTTTTGGAAAGAAGCTAGAGAGAAATAGAAAATGTTAACACGGGGACTCAAACACTGTTCAACGAGCTTTGCATGGCACGACGGACAAGAACGCAGTCTTAACTTAGTCAAGCAACAAGGCGCAGAGAGGCTTGTCTTTAATTGCTTTGAGCTGACTGTCGCTGCCTACCGGTCGAGACAAACAGAGAATTTTGATATTGTGGGTCACCTACCTCAGTAGGCACAACACAGACTACTAGAGGATAGGTCACGGCGCGAGTCCTGGTGGTGACAAATTTTCTATTTCCATATGTGCCTTAAAACTGATAATTTATAGATATCTCCACCCCCGAACTATGATACCCCCAGTCTATAAAATATCAAAAATACAT
This sequence comes from Alatinidae sp. Z8VKAUB7J3, assembly GCA_010016025.2. NCBI lineage: Eukaryota > Metazoa > Cnidaria > Cubozoa > Carybdeida > Alatinidae > Alatinidae sp. Z8VKAUB7J3. The sequence continues at coordinate 23,914,723 of JAAAKM020006971.1, read as the reverse complement.
CTACCCCCTCACTGATAGATCCCCGACTACAATTAAGTAAGGCAAAGTAACGTATGTTCTTGTACCAGTTGATTTATTTTGTAAGAAAATCAGTATGTGTCATGATTATGTATAAGATGGAACAACGGTAATCTTTGCGTTACTTATCGATTTACGTGGATACTTCTGGTAGGTTAATTACATCGTCAATTACTAAAAATCAACGGGGCACGGTATGGTGCCTCTAAGTTCGTATTTAATCTCAACGTATACGCAGATGTTAAAAGTAAATGGGAAGCTGTTACAAATAAACAAGTTGTGTTTTTACGTTACCAAACTTTATTAACCCTGCAGGCTGGTTTCGGTTTAACGTGGAATTTAAATCCATTGTTACATGCTATGGACATAGCTCGTTTATTATTTAATTCAAAATCTGATGGGAGCTCTTTTTCGTACCTTGAAATTACGTCATACGTCGAATGTCTGAAACGACGTCGTACTTCGGCCGTCGAAATAACATAGTGCTTCAAACGCTGACACGACTTCATATTTCCACTGTATATAACACTTAGGTCAAAATAACGATGTAGGCTTGACGATGATCCAATGCTAGTATAACAATCAGCCTTTTGGTTGACGTTATTTTGTCAACTAGACGTCGATTTCATGTGAAGCCCCAATATAACGTAAACTCGAAGAAACGAAGAAATCAAAATACGTTTAATTCCTTTTTGGAGAGTCCCACACTAGTCCTCACGCACTAATGGTCAGATTGCTCGTAAATAGCAGTACAAATAGACAATGAATAAGTCAAGTGTTTAGTTAACACAAAAGCTATTACTCTAATAAATTACACGAGTCTAATGACCAAAACATGTCACAAACCATTAACCACAACTTGGACGTACTATTAATGATCTAGAAGATATTTGTAATATAATTTCTGAAAATGTGCTATTTTAACTACACACTTATATGCAGTTCTTCTGAATCAAAACATACTCCACAAAATTAGTTTTTCTACACCTTACAAAAGTAATAAGTGCTGCAACTTAAATTATGTTTCTATAACAAGCAATTTATATCTTGTGAAGATCTGTGAGAAGAGTGTATATATAAAATTGTCATGAAGATGTAGGGCTTGTTTTAGTTTGCAAGCCATCAATAATCTTACAACTCTACAGTAGGTTTATTGTCGTTTTGTTTAATCCTAAGGGTTCCACTGGGGCTCCAATTTATTTGTAATTTCTATCTTACTTCTAGCACACGTTAGACAAAATTATTCAATGGAAGTTGCGTTACAAGAGTGGCTATGTTATTAGGACTCTATAAGATCATTCCTACTTTACTCTTATCATTTCCCCCGTTTTGAGATATTTTCTTTCTAGTTAGTCAATGTTTATTCAAAGTCTTTCAAAGTTTTTGATTGATATTTTTTTGATTGATATTACTAAATTCTTACGCGTTTTTTCATGGAACAGCGTCTTGGTCTTGTTCTATTTTAAAAACAGTATTATTATTCTCATTTTTTCACAGACAAGTCCAATTACAGTCTTAGACAATATCTTATCTATATCAGCCAGACGTCTTTCAAGACAATCATCAATGAAGTCGATGCCACTTAACAACATCAACAACGAAGTACCATTTAGCAAAAGGTCTGCCAAGGTGCACCCAGCTCCATGTGATGTAGAAGCCGGGAGCACGGAGAAACAAAGTGGGAAAGTATCACAAAAAGGCTCTCTTAATGTCTTATGGGAATAGATTTTTTCAATTCCTTTGTAGATAATCATAGCATATACAAATTTTGCATAAGAGCCGTAGAAAGGAGTTCTTCGGGGGTTGTAGCTTTCTTAGCTTCTCTTTTCGGCTTCGTTTATATTGGTCAAGATACTATTTATCTCACCCATTGAAACATTATTTTCAATTACATGTCAAAACATGAAAAATTGCTCCGAAGTTGATCAGCTGCTTGCACATTGGTTGGTGCAAACTTAACATTGACTGTGCTCAATGAGGGTGTTATTATCGTTATAAATGCAGTTTTACACTCCATATGGAAGGATAACAATACCTACGCATGCACGAACATTACCAATTGGTAATTATGTTTTCACCCGTAACAGAGAAACCTCTGTCCTTCTAACCAGCTTAAAGCCATAATGGACCCCCTTAGTGTAGGGTAATGTCACACGCATGCTCGAGATTAGGGGCAACACCCGCTGCCAAAAGGTGTTCTTTAAACATTATCAAAAGAAACTTGTAAGGCGGAGAGTTTCTCCTACTCCTTAACCTCTAGTCGTTACTAGTTAAAACTGATTTCTGAAGGTGAAAATTACTTGATATCTCTGTCTACATTTTTTCGCTTAACATTTTTAAAACTGTGGCTCGGTGACGTCACTATGACGTCATAGCTTTATATGCCGCAGGTCCAAATAGTTTAAATTTTACTTTTACAACGAATGTATTGTATATTACGAGAACAGGAAGGTCAGAAAACAAAAAGGGGGACACGATGACGTTGATTTTTCGTTACAATACGAATATTTAAAAACGTTATTATTATTTTAGTGGTTGGCCTTTAGGTCCATCATTGTATACTACTTAGATGTTAGAAGTGACAACCCCGTAGTCAGCACCATTCTTCAATTTCAGCATTTATACCTACTCTGTCGGTAGCTACGGCATATTAACCAAATATCGTAGCGGTATTGCAACAGCATGATAAAGTGTGCGGAAAATATTCCACTACCAGCCTTATTAGGTATGGGAAAATATTCTCCTACCTGCTTCATTACGTTTTAAGAAAATATCAACCCACCAGCTTCATTTGGGAAATTATTCTTTTACATGCTTTATAAAGTGTAGTGAAAATATTCCTCAGAAGCTTTTCAAAGGGTGGGGAAAATCTTCTTTTGCCAACTTCATTAAGTAATGGAAAAATAGTCCCTACCAGCTTCATTAAGTGTAGGGGTAATATTCCCAAGAAGTTTATAAAGTGTAAAGAAAATATTCCCTAGAAGCTTTATAAAGTGTAGAGAAAATATT
>JAAAKM020006971.1:23892739-23911596 GCA_010016025.2 Alatinidae sp. Z8VKAUB7J3 | reverse complement strand
CCCCAGAAGCTTTATAAAGTGTAGAGAAAATATTCCCCAGAAGCTTTATAAAGTGTAGAGAAAATATTCCCTAGAAGCTTTATAAAGTGTAGAGAAAATATTCCCCAGAAGCATTATAAAGTGTAGAGAAAATATTCCCCAGAAGCTTTATAAAGTGTAGAGAAAATATTCCCCAGAAGCTTTATAAAGTGTAGAGAAAATATTCCCTAGAAGTTTTATAAAGTGTAGAGAAAATATTCCCTAGAAGCTTCGCGAAAGGTGGAGAATAGCTTCTTTGCCAACGTCATTAAGTCATGGGAAAATATTCCCCTACCAGCTTTATTAAGCGCGGGGAAAAGATTTCTAGCTTCATTCATTTTGGGAAAGTATTTCCAAATTCTTACAGGAATGTAAGGTTAGCTTTAGCCCTTTACTTATACCATAAAGAAAATATCATCGTTATTCGCAGTTTGGAACATTGCTTCTTTTTCTTCTCATAAATCTGACTGGAATTATCGTTCTTGTGTAGTAGTAAAAATGTATTTTCTTGGATTAAAATTAGAAGGACAGTTTCCTGACCTTGGCAGTTGAGCTGTTTGGTGAAATTTGGCTTTGGGACGAAGGTGCATTGAATGCAATTTGTAAATAGTCGTTGTTCTCTTGTAAGTATGACGAAAATTTCATTCGTGCGCAATGTAACAGAAGTGTAATAATTATGGTGTAAGTAGTTTAGGAAAACGCCGTTAATTATGAGTATATATTTCAATGGTATTATTTTAAGTGTACAGGTTTTAGAACTGAACGTCGTAAATTTTTGTTTACCTTTGTACTTTACCATGATCAGATACAGATGGAGAAAACTGCGTGCTCGTTTCCTCCTCAAACGTTTTTGAACTTGTCGCTTCTTTGTAGAAAAATGTTTCGCAGCTAATAAAAATATTAAAGAAAAGCATGCGATGCTTAACTAATTGTCCATAGATATGCCACTGTTTTGTTTTCTAACTTAGTCTATAAGAAGTTCTACTGGACCCTACTAGTATTTTTTCAATATGTCAAAATCTTCTGCTTTAACACCCTTTTATGCGCAGTGGCTAGACAAGTTTATTTCCAAATTAAAAAATGAGATGGAATTTACACATCCATATCTTTCATATAAATATAGTAAATCAAAAGCCTACTCTCTCCTAAGCGTATAAATACACAAAGAACTCAAAATGTACACATTTTCTTCAACGTTTAAATTTTATCTACTTCAAGTATATACACATATGTGAACCAAAAATAAACGGAATCTATAGTAACGACTTATTCGATGCAGAGTAAATTTCAATGTTCAATTTGTAGTATGATAATGGAGTTGGACGCTTTTGTATAAATCGTATTGTAACTAAACCTTTACCTATATATATATATATATATAATATATATTAATATAATTGGTTTAGTAATCATGAGGACGCGGTTCGAATCCGGTCAGCGCCGTTAATTTGCAAGCTATTGTGGTAATGCTCCACTCTTTGAGAATTATATATATATATATATATATATATATATATATAGAACGACTATGTAAATATACAAAGAGGTACAGGTAAAGGTATATGAAACCACATCTTATTCCGAACTGAGACGTGCTGATGCCTCACCTGTGTGTTTGATATAATCAATAAGGACAGAACCCAAAGTCAAGGTTCTTGGTGTTTTGGCAAAGATAGGGTGCTGTATCTGTTCCCTTTGATTACAATTCTTCGCATGGTTCGTGAGATCCGGTCCTAGTTTGCCCGTTGAGTGATCCTCGGGCCTTCTCTGCTCAACAGCCAAAATTAGGGGACGTTGTCCTTGGACAACCCAGATGCCTTCTATTTAATGGTGGCCCATTTGGTAGTTTAACTATTTCCTTAGAGTACTTTCAATATCGAGCCAAATGCTCATCAGTAGTCTGTAATCGAGAGATTGCTAATTTTAATAGCAATAGCATGTAAGAGCTTCAAAACACATGCTGACAAATCTATAATATATGCTAATATCACGTCACAAACTGTATCTAAACCGGTGTTAAAAATGTTTCCTTGTCCCATAGTAGCACCGCTAACCTAGCGCGTCCTTGACGTCCTGAGGATATTAGAATGGTATAATTTGTAACTTCAGATAAAAATATTCTCAAAACCGTCAAACAGAACAGCAGAACGTGAGGCTTCGGTACTTCTTAGCTTCCTTTAGCGAGTTTGAAAGCATCGTTATTTGTACACAACAGCATCATTCTATGCTATTGTGGTATCCAATGAGATGAATATATATCATTTTTGTGGCTATGTATTCATGTTCATACGTAATAAGTTGATAAGACGTGAATATTATAAGACTATCAAGCTTTCCTCTGATTGGTTAACGAGTAATAGATGTAACGAAAGGGGGAGGAAGAGATCTTACAGACTGCCCCTTCATCTCTTACCGGTAACCAAGAATATTACAGCATCTAATAGGTCGTTTTTGCTGGCTTAGCATGGCGGTGGCTGGTAACAGACACAGACCGTGACAGCGACGTTTCTGAGTCTTGCGCAACAGCGTTATTTCTCCCCCAAACTAGCTACTTTTATGGCGTTTTCTTCTTAAACAATTTTCAGTGAAGTACTCATCTTACTATTAAACATGTCAGTATATCGGTCCTAGACCTCATTTGGTGCACTAGTGCCTTAAACATCTTCTAGTTATTATCTCCAAATCGTCTTAATCATCAAATTTTGAAAACATTGATTTGCTGAGATATTCTGTTTCATGAATCGGAGACGTGGCGCCACCAAGTCAAAAGTCGGGGGGCTGAGGTATCGAGAAAGGTTTCGTCTTTTTTTATTCGGTATGGATAAGCAGAGAAGATTTTGCATCTTTTGACTTTATGATTTGACAATGGACTCTCTTTTTCTCTTTCCTGTGGGTTTTTTGTTCTCATTGTCGTAGCAAAACATAACTTGGCAAAAAAATAAGTGACGTTCAAACCACCATTAACCCTCCATAGCCCACCAAGCCCCTTTGACTTCACCTTTAGCTTTCCTTAGCCCCCCTCTCCCGATATGGTGCCGCCACTGCGAGTTAATTTCACCAGTACATATTTCTATGATATTATTGCATGTTGCTGTCATAATTTGCATTACGGTATCACTTACTCTTTATTTACTTTATCTATTACCCCTTCTCCTATATACAAAACCCATTGTTATCATACATTCTATGCCATACTAAATATTGAAGTTCAGCGTATAAATAAATATTTATAAACAACTTATATCATTAATCTAACGGGAACATGGTTGGGAAGAGTGTAATTTTTTAGACAGTGATCATCTTGTCCTATTTTGTATCTAAATATTTCGTGGAAGTTTCATCTAGTCATAGAATCTGAAGTCTATTAAGGGTTCCGTTTAAAAATTGGAACGTGTAGTTGTGGAATAGATTGAAAGAGTGCCCCTTGTTTGTATAATTTTTCGATATGTCTGTTAGTACCTCGTAGCTCTCTGTTCTCTGTAAATAGTCAGCCATGATGGCCTCCGAGGTAAGGTTTTAATAGGAAATAAGAAGGTATTGAATGGAATTTAAACTGCCTTATTTTTATCGATTTACCTACCCACCTATCTATCTATCTATCTATCTATCTATCTATCTGTCCATGCGTCGATTCTTGTAAAGGATTATTTTGCAAGTTCTTAATGGTGGTAAGCAGTCTTTAAAAAGTCTGACAGCCAGTTGAAAAATGTTGACCGCCAACTTCCAAGGAGCCATCAAAGAAAGAGTTTTGCAATGGTTATTCGATTATCCGGCCTCCGTGGTACATAGGATTTCAAAATCAGAAAAATACCACTTATTCATGATAAAACATTACGTTGTTCAAAGACATTATAGTACTTTTGGGAAAACTATATACACATACAAATACAAATATGTTCATTCGGGTTGAAAATACGAGTGAAATGTTGGCTGCACTCATTTTTCAATGAGTTTGTTACAGTATAATCGTCGCATTGTTGCGAGTGTGATGTCAGCTTGAATTCACAAATGGGTTTGCAACAGCAACTTTTTAATGTATTGCAACGGTATTATGATGGCTGACGCTGAGGCCAGTCAAAATGTGACGATCATTTCGCTGATTTTCGGCACTTTCTCAGAAGATCAACTCAGCATGGCGGGATAATCGCAAACGGGTAAATGAGGGGTTGGAGACGTCTGCAAATAACGTCTGCAATGGACAATCCAGGCGAAACAAAGCAAAAACAAGTAAGTAACACAAGGAAAGTAGATGAAACATTACGATGAAACATTGTCTTAGGAGCTTTTGGTGCATTTTATCGCCGTTCTTTTATAGCTACGATTTCCCGCTCTTTCTTTCTCATTAGTATGTCTCTTGTTAGTTGTTAATGTATCCTATTATTTATGATGCGGTATTAATCAAGTGTGCTTTATGAAGTGTAATTTAATCATCAGAAGATGTTGATAGAATTTACCGAAAAGTTTTAATGAATCTTCATTATGTTTCATCTGGGTGCCTTGTCCTGGGCTTTAAAATATAAATTAGAGATGAAAATAGCATAACATCTTAATCATCGAAAAAAAACTAGACGTATCTTATCAAGAAAACATGTCTAAATAGTGTAGACTCTTAACAAGAAAGTTAGGGGCAAACAAATAGTATTTTTATTTAGGAATACAACAGAACGGTCTCGCCAAGTTAATTTGTAGCCTCAGTGCAAACAAACTACTAAAGGTTGCAATACTGTCTGAGTAGATTTTATCTGCGCGCAGGCTAATAGGGTACACATTTTGTCGTACTTCGTTGAAAGAATTGGTTATTAATCTAGGTATCAGTCTTGCTTTCTTATCTTTAATTGGACAATGGCTTCCATTAAACAAGCCGAGTTGCAGTGCCACTGGACCAATTTTGTGGCTCATCTCTCCCCTTAAGATTTAACCAAAATTTAATACTTTTAAACTTCAAAAATTTAGTTTGTAAAATCTTGAACGAATGGTCGTAATTTGACTTATTAATACAAGAGGCATGCACCCCTAAGTTGACATACTATAAGTTAGTGAAGAACTTTACTAAATACAGCTTTTTAAGATAAGAGTATGCAGGGTATGACGGAAAGTATGCACCTTAAAAACTGTACTGCGGATAAATCATGTGATGGACTTCCTCATTTCCAAAGAAAATTGGGTAGCATGTTTACGGATACGGAGCCGATTTTGTGTGTTAGTTTGCCTTTTGATAGAATTTTAGCAAATGACACCTTTAACCGCTTGTCATTGAAGCATGGCCTAACAGCTAGATTTCTCATTTAACTGAGTCCAATCCCTAATAGGTTGAGGAACACCAAAATATCCTTTGCGGATCACTGCCATAGACAACCTTGTTTGTATATTTGTAGTTTGATGGCGTTGCTTTGTTGTTGTTGTTGTCTTTTGTTTATTTTTGTTTTGTTTCCGTTGCGTTTTACTTTTGTTTTCTTTCATATACATCTATGATACATCTATTATATAAAATAAATTTGGGTTCTCCGCCAGCTTTAGGGACTCTTTTTCCTTTATATATATATATATATATATATATATATATATATATATATTCTCTCTAGACACACACATTTTATATATAATTCACAAAGAGAGGAGCGTGCCTAAAAAAGAAGTCAGATTGCAGTTGGAGTGAAGAAGTAGATGCACCTCGTATTTGGGTGTGTAGTACAAATCTTGTTTCCTTTTTCGTCGTTGCCTATTCGCATCCTGCGCGTACATCACATGAAGTTACAAAATAAATTGCAGCAATTCTACGCTTTAAGAACAGCTTTTCCTTACAGAGGAAACATCTCATTTTGATAGCGTGAAATGTAATTAAAGTTGCCTATCATGGACTTGAGATAAAAAGCAGTAGAAAAAGACGTCTGCAACTCCATCCCTTCAATATTTACAAAAATGTATTTGTCGATCAAACTTAAACCTCCACTGCTAGAATCTGATTCAATCAAATACACATCATTATAACAAATAAATTTACCAAATTGAGAATAGTCTATGGTTCTATCTTTGCCTAAACATAAATAACAAAATGCTCAATGAAATTCTTGTGAATGAGTAAAGATTTTCGGATTTTCGATTTTGTTATGTGCATGGTGATTCTGCTTACGTGACTTAGAATAGAGCATTCTCTCGAAAACAAATAAACATGTGTTGAGAAGTAAACAAAGGTTGTGTCCTAGTTCATATTTGCCAATAATCATCTTTGATCACAAGAGAAAAAGAATGCCAACGAAAACTCAGGCAACTGTTTCTAGGATACCGTGTGAATCAAACCAAAGACTGTCACCTTACTTTCCTCGACTTTGTTTTGTATTTACTTGGTAAAAGTGCTATTTAAAAAAGTAACAAAAGAATTAATTTTTAAAACTTAAGGTAATTTTTTTATCGATACGGAAAATGTCAGATGTCAACAATAAAATAATGTTTTAAAAATTTCATATTTTCAAATTCTTTGCTTACGATTGTAGCTTATGAAATTTTACGATAGCAATCACCTTCTTGACATCTCTTTGCTCTACCAGCAAATTTTTTCTTATAACCAGAGTAAAATCTTAAATATTCCAGTTTGATACACTCCTTATGTATTCTCTACTCATCCCCAAGCCTACCTTTATGTTTACAATTAATATGGAATCTAGCCTACCTATGTAATATCTACTTGCAAACTTCATTTTTATGACTTGAGTTATGAAAAAAGATGAAAATGGAATATAATAAAACATAGTATTTGGCTGGTCTTCCTAAACTTTTCTACGGCGAGTTAACTCATTCTGTAAAATACTATTGTACTTGCAATCTGGTACATGTTTCAAATGATATCTTCTCATTTGTCAGCAATAAAGCGTACGTTTATATTGTACAAGTAGAATGTGAAGAGGGAAAAAACGTGCTGATTTTTGACGCTTCAGTCCACAATGTCCCTTTGATACCCAACATAATAACGTCTTGTTTTTGTAAACTTTTCTCTTATGTTGCATTCTGAACGTTAACCTGACTGCCAAAAAGCAAAACTCGACTTACACCTTTCAAAAAAGGCCCAACTGTTGGACACTCAAATCTAGGGTGGGAGGGGGGTTCTTGGATATTTTTTATCGGTTGTTAGGCCTTAAACTCCTCTTAACAGGGGCTAGGGCGTTGCCAATATATACGGGACTTTCTTGCTGAAGCATAGAGCATTTTAAGACCGGATGCCCTTCCTGTCGTCACCAATGGCCCTTCGGGGAATCTAAGTCGTACCCTCTAGCATAGAAGGCAATGAGCTTTCCACTGGACCACGGCAGCTCAGTATTCTTGGTTAAAAAGAACATTGAACACAATTAAATGATCATATTAGTGTCATCTTTCGTTCCATGCCCATCTTCTACAGTCTTTTTCCTTATAGACAGTCGGGAAATGTGCGCCACCATATAATTTACAAGGACATAAAATTCAAAACATTTCAGAGAGATTTGGATTATATTTTGGGTTAGAGAAAACTCATGACTCACAAAGAATCTTCAAAGCTGCCGCTTGTTAGTATCCATCTAAAGTATACACGCTAAATAGCGTTCAAGTCGATGTAGCTAGAAGAATTGGAGTTTGTGTATATGATGTCCTTGTAGGTCTGTTGTTACGACGTAGAGCGTGCCCAGCTGCATGCCGTTTTATACCCTTTTTATTCGCTACTAAACCCAGTGCTAGAACGATCTTGGTGGTGATATACCCGGCACAGTATTTTCTACAAGATGCTATTAATACTTCTACTAGTTTTGAGTTAAAAGCCAGGAAAAGATTCCCTCGATCAGTTATAGTTGTAGCTTAGTTCGATCGATCAAAAATCTTTACGACATCTTGCGTGATACCTTCAATAATGTTGAAGTTTCTGAAGCAGCATTAAGAGAACACTTTAGTAAGAATGTCGTTGCCACCACGTAACCAAGGTCGTCATGGCCTGAAGAGCACTTCCGGTTTAGTAGCGTATTACTCGGTTAATTTCATATCTTTTTAAGCTTCGTTTATTACTTATACGTCTTAAATATCGGTATGTTCAGTGTATTAACACTAAGGGATATTTCCTTGGAAATCGATATGCAATCATTAAGGTTCCGGGGCACTTTTAGCAACTTTTCTCAACTATTTGTTCTTAACGACCAACAGAGCTCCCTGAGAACTTAAAGTTTCTCAGAATTGGAATCAAATCTCCTGAGATGTCCAGGTTTCCCTGGAAGCCTGGATAAAGATTAAAGGTGAAAGTGACAAAAGTACAACAGATGGAAAAACAAGAGTAACTGTAATGGAATGACGCGCCATTATTTACTGCAATTTTACTTTCCGCACCCCTGTATTGTTTGGTTGAAAATATACACAGTACTGATGGCGCAGTTCTGGTATTGAATACGTTACTCTGAGGCATGGACAAAACCAATATCCCAATTAACAAATGTCGCTGAACTTGTATTAATACACTACAGATGACTTCCAAAATTAGCAAAGTGATTCCTGATCGGGACTCACTAGGAAGTAAAGAAATGTGACTGACCTTGTTAAAGGTGCATGTTGAGAAATAAAAAAACTTATAACAAATTTGTAACTGTTATTCATAACAGAATTAAACAAAATTTAAGAAGAATGTAAGAAGTTTGAAAGATTGTGAGAGTAGACACGGGGAGAAAAATAATACATTAGACTTTGGATCCTTTTTAAGTTCACACCCGACGCCCATAGAAAGGATATAGGATAGAGGAGGAAGGAGGAAGTACGAGGCAGAATTGGATATTTGATAAAAAGTTGAACATAGCGGCCTTAAAGGGAACGTATTCAAGGGTTTAAAAAACTAAATTTTCAAATCAAAGAACCAATCTTTTGAAAATATCTAATCTACAGGAAGAAGGAGTTGGATGACGTGACAATAACTAACGACGTCTTCTTAAGAAACTGCAAACCAAGGAAGGACAACAACCAAGGTTGGCGATGAGGGTGGACACGGAAAGTTAAATTGTCGGAGATTCCAGGATGCAGGCGTATTACTGTTTGATAAAACAGCAATAATCAAAAGTTGTAAACGCTTTCAACGGCATTACTTTAACCAAAGTACCTCGCAAATTTAACCGAATCTTCGTTTGCTTCCCTTTTGGCTGATGGGTGAATAATGTATTCACAGCTGTAGCACCTGGCTGATGTTTGCAAAGTGATAATAACTTAAGTTTATTTTGAACACAGGATGACAATTTTTGACAATTTCTTTCAGGATCTTTGATTTATTATGATTGTCGGTCTCTTAAGAATTACGTGAATGTCTGGTTGATTTTGATAACAGGTATCATTAGATATTCTGTCAGAGGACGACTTGATAGAACCACATTTGACAGCAACCGAAACCAAAGCGTCTATGGATAAATCCTATATGAAAGGACCAAAGCAAAATTACCAAAAGCCAATCCCTTCAAAATTGTTGCGTACGACGAAGGGTTCAAATGAACCTCAAACACACCCATGAGGAAGTAAAAGAAATTGGTCATCTAATTGTCTTCTACTTAGAATGTTAATGTTGTTGTTAATAAAAATGATGATAATGATGGTGATGATAATGTTGATGATGATTATGTTGATGATGATGATGATTATGATGATGATGATGATGATGATGATAATGTTGATGGCGATAATGATCATGATGATGGTGACTATTACTTACACCAGTACCTATTCAGGTATATAATTGTCCTGTAAATAAGGATTGTCGATAAAAAGGTACGTGGATCCTGCTCTATATTATCATGTGCAATTGCCATCACTATATGGTATGTATGGTACAAGTTTTTCACCGAAAAAATGAATGATATTAATGACTGACAATTATGGTCTGACAAGTATATTCTGGCTCACTAAAAATTTCAGATTAATCAGATGGTATCTTAAAACTTTGTATACAAAGTAACCATAATGCCTTCTAACGTAGTACAAGATGTAAATTGATATTAATACTAACCACACTAGAGGTATTTTACTACTTATACTCTTCTTATGTATGTAACTCATAAATTTCTCCAAAAATAATTGAAATTCTACGATCGTAGCTAACAGTCTCTATGAGTTGATATACTTCAAAGGAGAGGAGTAAAAAGGAAGATAATCAAGCATGGAGATACTAAATGGTCACGTGCATGATGGTATGATCAATCAACTGTCTTTCATCCTTTTGGTCGTGTACACTCTATTATTATAGGACTCCAATCGATATAATTATGCCAACAAGGATGGGGTGCTAAATTTAAAAGTAATTTACTTCGGAAAATAATATCCACACAACAGAAGGACGATTTCTAAAAGAACATTTTACCACTTTGATATTTTCTAATAAACTCCTCGATTAGCTTATTTCCTGTTTTAAGCATCACGATTGGGTTTAACAAGCAGGCAACTACCTAGCAATCCAAATCATGTAAATATATATTTTGTGACTTTGTTGTATTCCTCCACACTCGCATTGTTATTGATAAGCAAACATATAAAATTTGATGGTTGAAATGGCTCACATACGTTTTTGGTCAATGCAACAAAACTAATGAATAATGAAATCTTTTAGGCGTCAAGCTGTACGGATTACGTTGCGAGAATAGAAAATGGAAGCCATAATGGAGCGAACACATTAGGAGTAAATCAGTGCAAGCCGACTTCTTTTCCTTTGAAAAGGAATAATAATTATTATTAAAAACGTTTAGGGACATAATGAGTCTGTGCCGCTTAATAACAATTTACAAATTTATTTTAAAAACTCAAAATCTGTATTTTAGTTAGATACGAATTATGTAAACTCTTTGAGAAAGCGACAACAGTGAGAATGAATATGTTGTGCAGTGCCATGTTTCATGATCGGACTGTTTTTAAGGCTCTGTGGTAAATTTTCTCTCTTCCGTTGCAAACTTTTTATTTACTTATTTAGTAACTACGCTGGTCTCTATAAAGACATGGTGATATTCTTCCTTAAAGAATTTTTGTAAACTAGACAACAATCTTGTATAGTATATCTAAAAGAACAAAGAATCCCCTCTCTGTCCCCCTGTTCAACGTCATAATATGAAAAGTACAGTGGAAGGCACAAGTAATTAATCTTTGATCACTCTTTCAATTATTGCTACGTTGTTATATAAGTTATTTAAGAGTATAATTGCTTTTTGATTATTCCTCCTTCATCACACCCGCTGTCAGTTTGAGAATGTAGCAGGAACTCCTCTACTGTAACCCTATAGAAGATCAATAAAATTTGCATCAATGACTAATATTGTTTTATAATTCATATACCTGAAAAACTTTGACTGCATCCACCAGATGTGACTTGTTTAAATGGGAAACATCAGCCAGTCTCCAGCCACTAAAATCAACTATAAAGACCACTCCACATATTTGTGTTCTCTCACTTTCGATCAAATATTCCATTGTCATTAATAAAGAACGTAATATATCTTCAAATGTATACAAATTTGTGTTCCAGTTGCCAGGAAATAGAATGACTACACTCCTTCCTAAGTGATCCCTTTCTGGTACAATCATAGGAAGACCATCTTCAAATACTGGCCTCAGACACGATGCTCGTAGAGATTTAAAAAAGTTTCTGTGTCGACGACGAAACTGACTGTAATTTACGAGTAAATTAAATGCTCTGTCTTTGTCGAATTTTCTAGCCCTTAAGAAACGTAGCAAGAATTCGTCGTCTTTTCTCTCAATGTATACGTCTGGTCGAGCTGCCACCCTTTCTCTCAGAGCTTCGACATCAAGGCTTCGTGAATCTAATCGCTCGTTTAACTCCAACCTGGTCTTCTCGTAAACACTGTTATCTGTATGAATTATTTCCCCCATGTTTGTACAATAATAAAATGCTGTAACATTAAAATCGTTCCTTCAATACGTGAATTGATCAATATTTCAAAATGGTGGCTTCTGCTGCACAACAGACAACTACATTATGATTTTTTCCTCGGCGTTGACTAGGGTAAAGATCAATAACCTTCCTTAATAATAATCAGGCGAAATATGTAATGATAGTTGACGTATCGAAGCCTGGTACCGTCGAGATTAATCTCTGTACAGTAGATATAATCGAGTTTCTTATGCTGTGTTAAACAGTGTAGGTACAAGTTCGCTCTCTTTCCTGTACACGTCAGCTTCTATGTGTTAACGTTCCTTTTCTAATTCATTATTATCCAACATCAGAACAAGCCAAACTTTAAAAATCAACATCAGATTCTCTGCCATCAACTTTTTCAGCCACAATAATGAGTAAACAACACAAAATACCGACTAAATAACGTCTTGAGTGGAGCACGCCTAGTGCAAGACATGAATGTCCAAACAGCTTCCTTTGATATTGAAAACTAATAAGTAAATCCCTCTAGGAGCCGTTGCTGTTAACAGTATACGTCCTGAATCTGGTTCGTTTACGTCGACAACCACTATTGATGACTAGCATAGCCGTACAGCTTTCTCGGTTTCGATCTAAAACACCTGCCCCGTTATCCTTCCTTGACTTGGTCACATCGTCTCAATGGCCACAACAAAAATTGGGCATTCCCTCGTGTTTTGCCTCCTTTTCTCTGGTTTTAAGGCCAGCTGATCGCACTATTATTTGTGTAAATCACAGAATGATTTGTGTAAAACAATGACTCTTCTTTGACAGCAGATGTTTAAAATGATTGAAAAGGTACAATAGTGAAATGTGTATTGACCAGCTCAAGGGAATCTCCTTTCACAAAATTGCCGTTGAAGGTGCACAATTTCCTTGAATGAAATCAGCATTTGCATCCCTGATCATGTACTAATGATTCCAAATGTGCTGCACATGCATTCCTTTTGTTGACTTAAGATCACAACATCAATCTGATGGGATTTGTGACACTGCTTTTCGAGAACAATGTGATCTTTTCAAGGAAGGGCTGAGTGACGCATTGCAAGCATCCTTTGCAACTTTTCACGGATTACGAAAAACGCAGCTTATTTTATTCCGTTAAATACGTAAGCACGTCTTAATTTTTTAAATTCTTACATCATTGGCATTATTCACGCCAAAAATAGGATTGATATAATGGTGACGCAAAACATTTACACCTGTTATCATGCAAGTCATTTTCCATTCCGCTTTACAACCATTTCTTCTTGTGCACTTCAAAGAAAGGTTTGTCAAGAAAGGCGAGTGTTGGCAATAAGGTCTGCTGGCACGGGTGTTACTCAAACTGCATCAAAGGTAACCATTCTTATAGATATCAGAAATGTTTATCATTTCTGTTCAAAAGTCAAGGCAATAAAATGATGTACTGTTATCTTCAATGACCCTGTAGCGTCAATTGTATGTATTGTTTCCACTATCAACAAACTAGATCCCTTTTACAATCAATCAGATCTGCTAACTTGGGGACAAGAGACAATGGCACCTCGGCATGCTCACCTTGATGCCACAATATTTGCAAAACCATCAGTGTATATTCCTCCTTCTCGGTGTATCATTTATGTTCCTCTGCTACGTAAAGAAATCGTGTCAAAATTGCATACAATGCCTTGTAAAACTACTAAAGCTACAACGATTCTCGTTAGCAAGAAGCCAGAAATTTGAACAGAGACAGGAAAGAAAAGAAAATTTCGCATTCTTACTTTGTCATAAAAGGAGGAGAAATTGTCTTAACAATTTTGATGACGTTCATGAGGAAGAAACAAAAACCTCCAGTGATGCACAAAGAATGGTACCTACGTTTCACCATGGATCGCATTTGCAGTACCAGCATTCAATACTAAGGAATTTCTCTTGTGTGGTTAATTCTGTTGAATTTTGATGTCGCCTCGGATGCCAACCATTTTTTATTCACAACTGACTCACTCCAGACATTGGCAGCAGCAGTGACTTACAAACCCGTAGGGTAAAGAACAAAAAGTAACATACAGGGGAGTCACTCGTAGACAAAGGTCGCAGCCTGGATGTTTTGATTGCGGGGCCTCTCTGGCAAAGCATTGCACATATATTGTAGATACCTTTAGGATAATAATATTGATATAAATAAATGCTCAATCGAGGAGTATATCGGTACTAAAGACGTAGGACTGCACTGAAAAAATAGAATTTCTAGTTATGGAAAGACGCAGCCTGTTACGCTCCGACATACGTTGTACTGTCTTGGAGTTGGGCTGTACTCGTTCCTTAAACGATAATGGCAATTACGAGTGCAATAACAACAAACTTTCCTTTCCCCTCCATGGTATTGTTTTGGTCACAAATGTAGACACGATCACCCAAGTGATGTAACAGTTTACCAAATTTATCCTTAAACTGTAGAACCATGACTCTCCTTCTACTTAAAACTTGCCACTATCGATTATATTAAATGTCTTACAGCCACAACGTAGAGCTCTTGGATACACTTATTTACAAACAAATAGCTTGCTTAGCCTTGAGAGTAGATTTTGGCTAACTACAATAAAAGCTGCCTAGCTGTCTGTTATTTCTAAAGCTAATTTATTTGCAACAGTTTTGGCGATTCGGAGTAAAATGTAGCGCCAATGGTATTCAGCTTTGTTAATATAGACCTACTACAGCAAATGTGTATCGTTGATATGATTTATGCAAGTAGGCAAACTCAAATTACCAAACAAGTATAAATACACTGTAGCTATGTACAGGTGCTCTTAAATCTTCTAAAACATGGGGAGCTACAAGAAATGAAAGCTTAGGCAAGGTGAGAGGATTAAGGAAGTGAGTAGAAGCTAGAGCAATGCTCCGCAACCTTTACATCTTTGCCGAGTTAGCCTCGTTTTCGGTTATGATGATGCAACCTAAGAACGGTCTGTTTGGTCCACATAACTATTTTGAGCACTATGCTACAAGAATCACGTCTTAGTCGACAAATTTAGATTTGAGTCTTATTTTTAACTCAATTGTATATCATAAATCCGAGAGTATTCTCTTTATTGTCGTTTATTGCGCATCGTAATCAAAGGGAATTTTTGTGCAACTCCTTCTTGGAAGAAAGTTCTTCCCCGAAGGCCAGCCAAAAGTATTGTTATGGTATTCGAGTTAGGTTTAATATATAAGAGCAAAGGAAACTCCGTATATTTCTTTGAGTTCAGTTGCGGCAGTTTCAACTTACAAATCAGCATGCGTAGATAATGAGCTAGAGGAAAATCACCGAAATCGAGGCTATTCGTTACAACTGCCGTATTTCTCCTAATAGACGCCGCGGCGTTTAATAGACGGCGGCTTTTATTACAAAGTGAAAAATGTTATTAATAAAAGTCAAATTTATGCAGAAACTCTTCATGACGAGCTGTTTCATCGAAAAGGCAATATTTGTTAGTAGTGGAAAAATTTGGTAATAGAAAACAGTTGAAACTTGTGTAAACGAGCTGTTATTACTTTTTTGGTCTGTGTTCTAATTAACGCTGCTTTTCAAGAGGGCGGCGTTTATTGACGGAAATACGGTAATTAGTGCAAACAAAATGCCCAAGGGGATCTATAGCCTTAACTAGCCTTTGTTTCTTCAAAAGCCGATGTTTGTGGGAATCTGGAAGATAATCGTAGGAAAACACACAAATTATTAACAGTAAAATGATCATATAGAGGAAGACCTCATAGTGGCTTGAGAAAACTTGAAGCATGACCGTTGAAAGCGAGGCACCAAGATGTGAATTTTGCTTATGACATACAAAGAGTGAATTGTTGCGAATTTGTAAGGTTGTAGCGACGTTATCCATTGTCTAAAGAACAACTAATTTACTAATTACGTTTGAGAACAATAGAACACTTAATTTAGCCACGATTTTTAGTTAGTAAGAAATGGAAGTTGAAGAGAACATGACGGTGTAGCCAGAAAATTAACTGGGCCTGGTTCTTTTCGTCTCTGCCTTTGCTAGTGAGTTTGTAGCCTTTTGATATTATGATGATTATTTAGCAACACGCTAAAAGGTAAACAAAGATAACGAGAAAGCACAACACGCGGAAGCAATAACTGAAGCACAAAATAACAATGTATCGACCATCCAAATCATTACACCCTCAAGGCTTCTTTGATGAATCAGCATCAAGTGATTCATTCTCAAGAAACTTGAAATGTGCGTGACTCGAGCTGCAATAGTATTTTAATCCTAGCACTACAGCTGGAATACTTGAGCAATTTTGAATTGGGCAGTTTTTACTTGAATAATAGATATCACAAATTTTTGACTCGAGTTTAGGCGGTAGTTTTATCCCACATTTTGATTTCCCCGAGTTTTGGGAGAACAGTACACCCTTTGCCCTTCCGCCCAGGAACGTCTATGACTACTGAGTTGTCAAGAAAAAAACTGAAGGCCTAACTTCACTACTATATATTACCTTTCCATTATAGCAGTCAGGAGGGTATGAGTAGGTATGCCAAAGAGGTCTCTGAAGGTTGTTAAGCCGGGTGGAGTAGGCCTGGGAATCTACTCGTTTAAATTGCTCCAGATGGCACATGCGTAAGATATGACAAATATGTGTATGATATAATCCTCTGACAACCAAAGTCTAACTCCTGATCACGTAGCAGATATGTTCTGGAACTAACAAGAAGAAGGGGCAAAGGCGAGTTATTGGCGTCCCCATAGCTCCCATGGGCAGACAAAGCCTGAGACCTTGGATGGTGGTTTATCTAGGAGATGGATAACTCTAAACTGAAAGCCAAAACCCAAAGGCGTCTGAACGGAATCCGTCGGCTCCCTGGTCAGAATCAGCCACTGCGTCTGTGGAAATTCTACGGCAAGCCGTACTGTGAAAATCAGGATTCAAACATTCCTTATGAGTATGGCTGATTTAAATCGACCCCTAGTCAGAGTGAATCAGCGGTGCGTCAGTAATCTGCCCGAAGGTTGCATAGCTACAAATATTGGAACATGGAATGTTAGAGCCCTTAATATAGAGGGTAAGCGTCAAAATCTAAATTCTCTATTAACCCTGTTCAAGTGGATTTAAATTTAAATGTTCCTGAAATCACAAGGAAGAGATCTGGACGGCAATCATTAGGATCAAAAACCGTAAGGCACCAGGAGCCGATGATATTACAATTGAAGTGGTGAAAAGATTGCAGTTCTCCTGCAAAAGATATTTAACAAAATCTCATCTACAGAGAAGACACCAGGATATCTCTCAAAAACGAAAGTTTTCCCATTTATAAAAAAGGAGACAGATATGTGAAAGAGAAATACCGTGTCTCAAAGACTTTATTGGTAAGAATGATGGTAAAAGTGGAAAGAAAGCTGAAGGAAGGTCAGTATGGTTTTCATGAAGGTAGGGATGCAGTAGATGCGATATTTGTGGTCAGCCAAATAATTGAAAATGCGAAGGAAAGAAACATATCCTGACAAGTCCACTTTATCGATTTCAAGTCAGCATTCGACACCATATGGAGAAAGGCACTGTGAAAAATGCTATTGATGATTGGTGTCTGTCCAAAGCTTGTGAACATCATCAAGTTCATATATCATAACACTTTATGTGCTGCAACTATCGATAACTCACTAACTGAATGGTTTGCTATCCGTGCTGGTGTGCGTCTAGGGTGTATCCTGTCTCCAACCATGTTCAATATCTTTCTTGAGTTTGTCATAGATAAGATATCCAACTTTCATGATTTTTACCTTTCAGAAAATTTGACAACCGATATTCAATACACTTATGACACAACCTTGATATCCATTCTGCTAGAAAAACTGAAATTCTCCACCGAAGAGCTAGAACTAACTTGTAAAAGGTGGGGTCTGAAAATAATATAAAAAGGGCAAAGTGATCTCTCCAGAGCATTCATCCAATTTGGAAATGAAAGGTACCTCTGTTGAGCAAGTGGAAGACTTTGTGCTCCTAGGATCTGTTGTTCCAAGCAGATCAGAGATGTATAAAGAAGGGTAGCTCTTGCAAGCAGTGATTTTGGCAGACTTAAAAAGAATGTATAGATAAGAAAAGAAATCCCAAATTGTTTAAAACTACTATTGTATCGTGCCTTAATTGTGCCAATTGCACTCTATGGCTCAGAGACCTTGACCCTGAAAGCAGATGACGCTCGTAAAATAACTGTTTCCAAAACGATTGCTTGAGATCAATGGTGGGGAATGAAAAGAAAGCACAAGTACCGATTGGCTGGTGTCCTAAAGATTCTTAGTATTAAGGATAGCATTTTGAGCATTGTGAAGAAAAGGCCACTCTACTGGTTCAGTCTCAACTTTTTGCGGTAAAAACTATGTAAGATGACAAATAAAACCTCAAATTGTTTAACTAGCTTACATGCAGAACAACAAGCATACATGGTGAGAATGGAACGACAGGCTTGGAAAAGTAAATGGATATGGTGCTAAATTAAAGTTACTTTTGTGGGGCAATATGTCACTGGCTATTAAACTACTAATATGTCACCAGAATGCAGCTCTTTCCTAGATAAAGCGGTGACCAGAGTGTCTCTCGGCAGACCAGATAGTCTCCTCATGCGGCTTGTTCTTCGGCGAAATGCCTCTGCTAGATTTAGCATAATTCTCCTCTTGGTTAATTGCTGTATACAAATTCACGTTTTACTCTTGTTCTTCTAGCTAGATATCATTTCAGTCCTGGAAACTATATATCAGCTTCTGAAAAGCATTATTGTCAACAGATGACTTATTGTGACATGAGCCCTAAGAAAGGCATCTATGTGCCTGACATGACTCAGATGGAGCATTATCAGCCTATTTCTGTAAGTACTAGAGAAACTGATTTTACATCGTTGTTCCAATTATATCAGATTTCTCTCTGGTGAGCTTGCTTTTCTTCTTTGTAACTTAGCTTCAAAGGGAATTTTTCAAACATTTGCACTCCT
>JAAAKM020006971.1:23861027-23892639 GCA_010016025.2 Alatinidae sp. Z8VKAUB7J3 | reverse complement strand
AGATTTCTCTCTGGTGAGCTTGCTTTTCTTCTTTGTAACTTAGCTTCAAAGGGAATTTTTCAAACATTTGCACTCCTTAATTTTGAAGCCCAGAGTTTCCAACAGTGGTATAGTCAGCTTGGGGAGCTCGGGAAACGTACGTCCTTCCCATCGTCAAAAGGTGCACCTATGTAGTATTCAGTAAGTAAGCACACCATAGATCAAATACTGGTTACGCCCTTAGTTATTAGGGTTAATATATGACATACTGTAGGTAAAACGCTAGGAGGAAACTTGAATTTGAAAACGTTTCGTCTCGTTCACATAGTTTCAAATGATATTTAGAAGAGTGGGTGAGCTTGACGATCAAAATGATCGTCAAATGTTCTTCTTTGGCATGGACGTTGAATACAAATGTATCATTTTCAAGTAAGGGAGGATGTTGTTTTGGGGTTTTCTGCTAATCTTTTTCAACTTTCAATCCTTCTAAATGCTCTCTGGATTCGAAAGCTTAATGGCAATGCTGTTATTGTTGTATTCGCTTTTAGCATGACGGATAGAGTTATCAGTGCTTTGGTACTTTCAATATACAGGATTTATCGTGAGGGACTCTCTCTTCCTTTTTCTTCCATTCTATTCTTCTTCATTTTCTAATTTTAGCAATAGTTGCTTTGTTGTCTTTTTGAGAGAAACACACAAAGCTGCATCTTTTTGACGACTTTCTACGAACCCAAGGTAGTCTTGTAGCAACAAGTGATCTTCTTAGCATTAAGTTACCTCGTCATGATGAAATAGAGCATCAAATGAATTGCCTATTCGACGGGGTAACTAAAATCTTAGCAACTTGGGTGTCCGTCCCTAATAATTATTTCGGCATTTTTCGTTTGAGGACGAGCGAATATTTTTTACATAGTAATAATATCTTACCTTAGGAAACTCCTGTTTCGGTGATATCTCTCGAAAACATTTAACTTGAAATGATGAAGCTTTCAGCTTTAAGACTTTCCCAGTAATCAGTAACAGTAATTAATAACGGCAATCAGACAAGATAATCGTTGAGCTGTTCCTATGGGCGTCAAACTCTGATTTTAACCATAGTGACCAGAAGGGGAATTCAGGTTACTATGTTTTAACTTTGCGTACTAAGTTAACATACGGGTTAGGGCACGGCAGTTCATCAAACTCAGGATTTCTCAACCTCTAAAGGAATATTACCAAAAAGTTACCTCAGGGTAATAGATGATGATGATGATGATGATGTGATAATACATCGAAAGCTTGGTTATCAAATATATCGTTTTATATGTTCAATTTAAATCTTCAACATGTTTCATATGCGCATTCTTTGCTGAGCATTGCCATTCATTACGAAATTACGTTTTCCGCCTGGTAAATTACAGATTACAGATAACTTTAATTGTATTTCATTCCATGGAAAAGCAATAACGGGTCATTGCACCCCGACAAGAAATATGCTCGGGCCCAGAGTGCCTCCTCGGCGAAGAGAAGAGCAACGTAAACATCCACCATGATTGTGAAAAACAGCTGGTGAAGTTTTGACGTTCGGTTTGCGTACGAGTATAAAGACAGTTAACGGCATCTCTCTCGTGATGTAACAGAAAACTTGTCCCCATCGTCTCTTGCCTTCCTCCAAGTAGATGAAGACATACTTACACATTTTCACGTATTTTTATTTTAAAGAGTATACAGGTCTGCCTTTGGTGTAAGTTGACAATCTCTCGGTGCAGCCCCCAGGCAATTAACTAGGCAATTCTCCGGGGTCTGTTCTTTCCAAGAGGGAAAGAGATTGTTGTGGGGTTGATATCTTACGAGATCCAAAAAAATTACAACAAAAATGGAATAAGAAATCTTTATTATCGCCGCTGAGCTCGCTATACTCGTGGCGCAAGATTTTAAAAAAGTTAAATAAAAATAGCACTCATTACAAAGGCACGGCTCTATGTTATCGCACCGATGTGCACTCATTTCTCTTGTTTTTGTGTATTATTTATATATTTATGTTATTTTTAGTGTTTGTTTTTTTCTTTTCCAAATTTACCTTAATTTACAAGGCCTTTATTGGAGCTAACGACTAAGGAAAGTTAAAATGAGTTAGCCGGTCACAATAACTATTCCTGTTACAATAACCCACCCTTCCTAGTAGTTGCTTTGAGGGGTGATGATAAATCTGGTGAGACAAACGAACAACGTGATGGGCATAAATTTGTCACTTTAATGAAAACAAAGTGAACGTCTATTGACTGAGTGCAGTTCGCAGAAGGGAAAGCAAAATGAATAGAATTAACAATAGAACATATTGTATGAAAGGCTGCACAAAAATTCTTATTGTTGTAAACAAACGAATCAAAGCCAATCAATTCAGAAATCGAAATTCCCCAGGTTCCGCGGAACCCTTTGCTTGAAAATGTTGGTGCCGCTGATAGAAAAATCGGAGGACTTCTCGGCTTTGATAAACGTGCTACCACTAACTAAGGGAGTCTCTAACTTTGAGTGATATTATCAAGAATTTTCGCCGTAGAAAGGATAGGTAAGTGAAATTCAAGTCTATTGAGTGGCGAGGGTATGACTTTTAGGGTATTTAAATTAAGCGTTGTCCGATTTAACTGGAACGATTTCATCGACATTGAAATTACATTGGAATACCATGCGGTTTTCTATGAACTGCTAACTTTATTATTTCATTTTCCCAACATAGATTTAGACCATCCTCTTGTCCAATATTAGTCTAAAGAAAGCCTGATATAGTATATTTAGCTTATTATAAGTAATATGGACGTGTGATTGGCAAAATGGCAAGCAATATCAGACATTGCTGTGATATTTGTCAACTTATGGATCACTTCTTAATCTGTATTGCTCAGTAATTTGTCTGTTTTGTCACACGATTCCCAACTATAACATTCAAACATGCCAAACCCTAGCGCTGTGTTATTCCAAGCCTTTATACACACTGTTCGTATTTATTAGTAAAGTTGAACAATAGTTAAAATGTTTTGAAAAGTTCCATGCTTGATTCTTTGACCGCTGTTACGAAAATGATTGTCTTGTTTGATGGTTGTCCAAGTGAAGAGTGATTTTCTAGTCTATCAATTTTATTGTTTGGGAATGATAAATCTATGAACTGGTGCCAGAATTCGCTGAAATCACCTGTAGAACCAGACACGGAGAGACCTTTAGCTCCACGAGCTGGTTGTCGAATTGGTAGAATTATTTGAAATAGATGTCAACAAGTGTGCCTCAGCCCAAAGCTGTGCGAGTTAACATGTGGTTCATTGTGAATCAACCGACGAGAGAATTTATTTTTGGCACAAGGTTTCGTTGTGGTTAAACTTTGTTCTGACAACAGAGAACACCTTTACCTCCAAACAACTCGTTGATACTCAACGTTCGGAGTTTTATGATGTTGTACATAACATTTCTCGTCAGGTTTTAATTTTAAGATACAGGCCAACATCACAGTACAAAGACACGACGGTAGCACCACCGAATGGAGTAACATGATTACTTAAATTAATAAAGGGTTAACTGCATAAATTAAAGCAATGAATACGTTAACTTTTCGCTGATCCACTTCTATGTACTAAGTTCATGGATTTTTTTATTCTGCAGACCACTCTGAATGTAATCTTTTAGTTCATAGAATGTAGAGATAGCTTAGAGACCTATAATATAAGCCACTATCAACGAAAATTATAACTTAGGTTGTAAACAACAATGAATTTTTCAGTACAAAATTTATATGCATCTTAAAAGTCCCAAATTCTTGTTGAAAGTTGCTCTTATTATGATGAGCGATTTGTAGCATAAACTGTAACAATGTAGTTTGTTTTTCCCATAAACTTTATCCATAAATTTTGTTTATCCTTTACTAAACATATTTTAGATATGTACCCAGGGCTGGTTTTTCTGATGTGTGGGGCTTTTGGCACTTTTCCAATGCGGGACCCTATTACGGAGATGTATATTTGTTAATATCTCACCCAATTTAGCTTACATAATACGAGGCTTTCATAGTGCCTATCATGTGTAATAGTTCTTATATGCAGTGCAGCGTGTGTCTACATCAAAGAGTATAGCTGGAGTGGGGGGACCTCTTGAGTACGGGGCCCTGGGTTACCACCCTGTCCACCATACCCTAAAACTGCCCCTGTATGTACCAATGGATCCCATTGCAGGACCAATGGTTAGCTATGAAATGCAGATTACATAAACAGCCTATTGTGAGTCCACTCCTGTTTGGTACTTGCATTGAAACTCTTGCATAATACAACCGAGGCCATCTTAAATATTATAAGTATTGATTCTGACCCACTTCTCTTCGCTTAAGTTTCTGAAAAAATCATCATTCAATTTGTCTTAAATTGTTGGGGTTTCTACTGTTTTTAGACTTGAGATAAATTTGTTGAAGTTTATGGCCCAAGCATAAAGTACAGGTACATTATCGACCTTGAATCCTTTTTCAAAGTGGCACATTTAGCTTATTTTTGGAGCTATGTGCCATTCTGTTTTGGCTAGATTGTAGTACCACCACTACCCGATATAAAGGGACATATGTTATGAATGCATACAAAAAATTTTGGTGTATTTATTCTCTTCCAATACCATTTCATCGAGGAGTACTGATTCTTATCAGGCAAATTGTAGTTAAGTTGTACAAATAAAAAGTGCATGTGGGTGTGAGGGGGAGGTGACCAAGTATCAAGTTGTGTGTGCAGGAGATTGAAGTGCTGATCACCATCATTATTATCATCATCATTATTATCATCATCATCATTATCATCATCATCACCATCATTATCATCATCATCATCATCATCATCATCATCATCACTGTTTTATAATATGTCATTAGTCCATGCTAGCATGGGTTGGACTTTTCATGTAATTATAGACTACCACTATACACTATGCATCAGATTTTGATTAATTCCTTTCAAGTTCATATCTTTATTCGTATTATGTTCCCAGGGTTTATAAGGTCTACACACCTCACAGCCCCAGCAACATCCTTTGTATATACCATATTTGACTGATTAAACACTGTGGGCGTTTATTTATAAATCAAGAATTTGCCCTGGGTTTATTTGGGTATGGGCGCTTATTTGGAAGGGGCTTTTATTAATAACATCATATCTTCAACTGATCAGATTTTTTCAACATGGCCCACTTTCTATAAAGAATTACATTATGTCAATGTCTTCAACGTCAGGAATATCTTTGTCCAGTAAAAGGAAAGGTTCCGCCACTGCTTCCTGCACTTGAGTTCTTGTTTGAGGTACCAGCTAGTAATGATGTTCCATGAGACACCATGATGAAGGATTTTGGCGGATAATCGTGAAAATTGGGACTAGGTATCGTTGTCTATTCATATGATCTGCACACCACGCACTCTGAACTTGTATTTTCTTACTCTATTATTATTGTAGAACTGGCATATGGATCAGTGGTCACCATTAAGAATGCCAAAGCTGGTGGGACCCTATTGCATTCTCATCAACATCTTTATCCGAAGGAACACCCTCCCGAACAGCAGCAGGTAGGTTTAAATTGTTTATGTATTAGTGTATTAGTAGTTCTCATTGTTTTCCAAGTTAATTTCTGTTACCTTTGTTTGATCCAGTTTTCTTGGTTAATAGTATTAGTTTGGCCTTAAATACCTTTATAGTTAGAAATCGTGTATAAGATTTAGGTTAACGAAACATGGTAGTATAACCAATTGCATTTTTCATGAAGATTTATTGTATTAAGGAAGTAAAACCATTGGCTATCCGGGATCCAAGCTCTCCCAAATTGATGTAGTGTCGTTTGTATCATTTCAAACTACAATTTTTGCATAAAAGGTGCTCTTTTGGAGTTTGCACGGGCTGTTTGGAACTTGAAAGGATCTCATGCAATGAGTAACCTGCCCTGAGCCAGAGCAATGTAATCTAGCGTCTCTGATTTGATTTTGGAAAATCCCACCAACCTTAGTGAATATGAACTGGATATCAAGGAACAGTGCACAAACCTTTTGTCACCGATGGTTATTATAATGTTTAAGAAGGGTGGTTTAACTTTAGGGTAGTTAGAGGATGTCTTGCATAAACAGTGAAAGGAAGGTTAGTGCATTGATGATGGATAGACCAGGCGCTAATGCCAGGTTTTAAAGGACAAACTATTCCTTGAGTTTAGGTCTGGATAACAAAGCTCTATTACCACCAATGTTAATGATTATACTGCTAGCGGCGAAGCCCCCGACACGTGTCAGGGGAGTAACTGGTATTAAACATTGGCACTAATACTACATAAAAGCCTCCCCCCTTTCCCTTGTGTGTGTATGAAGGCCTCTTCCGGAGCGCTATTCTTTGGTTCAAGATGCTACCTCTTCAAATGCTCCTTTCTCACTGGTATCTCGATCCGAGTTTGCCCATACGCCAGTGAGGTCTATGGGGACAGTTACGTTCTAGTGTGTGCGGTGTAGTTGAAGTTTGAACTGTTACGTGTAGTGGACATATTATTGCTTTGCAGATCACAGGATATTCTCATAAGGATCCAAACAATGATTGGTTAGTCAAAAAGCCTTACGAATTTTATGGTGAGTGCAGAATGCTTCGAATGATTAAGATGTTGATAGACCAGTGTAAAATAGTTAAGAAAGTTTTACGTACGTTGTTGATGCCATGCCCTCATGAAATAAGAATCAATTACGAAGGTGAAAATACCTTGTGGTGTACCTCGAGGCTTGTATCAGAGAGAGTTACTCATTTCGGGTAGTTTACCTATCTTGGTTTTGTCGCTTATATCACAAATGTAAACTTTCCTGCGAATGTTTCCGATATACAAAGTTTTACTTAACTAGTAACAAGTCGTCAAAATTATTTTCTTAAAATCATTGGAAAGTGTCGAAGTATGTTGGAGACAAGATCAGGTCGAGATTAGCTCGAATCGGTGAGCTTAAGACGCGATGTAAGCAAAGTAACTAAGCCTTACGAGAATTTAATCTCAATTTTGTATCTGGAGAGCCTTCTTGATTTGAAAATATGTCTTTAAACACTTTTTGACTCATTATCATACATGATAGAGTTTATCGTGTCTTGGGTCTTAGGTTTTGGCAGCTACGTTTTAAGATAAACTTCTCCCATTTTCGGGCTGCATAATTTTTACCTATATTTAAATGCAGATCTTGGCGAAGAGGAGGTTTTGTTGCTTAATCGTCTTAGAACATACAAATGTGTTTTGAGAAAACGAGAGAAACTCAACTCTTCAAGTTTTTGTTTTCTGGGACTCGATCCTACAATGTTATTTCTCGATGAACATTTTGCTAGCATTCAACCCAGAAAATCCTAGTGTAGAGAATGCTGAAGACCTCCTGGGAATTCACCCGAAAATCTCTGACTTATGTGCCAGATACGAAACCAGGACTGTTTGTTCAGGGTCTGTGAGTTTTTTAACTGCATATGGTAGTTAATTGAAACATTTGATTAATTTTACTCTTGTTAATTGATTTTAGTAATGAAGTTACTGATTTTCAGGAATTCTACTTTGTTTTCAGATCCACAAAAACCACTGGAATATATCAAGCATGGAGATATTGTAAGACTGGAGCATGTAATGTGAGTTTAATAGTTGCATGCATACTTGGAAGGGAGGAGACTCAGTTATTCTGATTTGCACACCCACCAGAGGGTTGGGATTGTTGAGTCCGTTTGGCATTCGTTGGAGTCTTAAATAGCTACCAATTATCACTTTAGAAATTAATACGCTTGTTTCTCTCTTTATTTCTTTGGTCCTGTTTCTGTTGGAGTGACAGCGAGGGCTTAAAAATTATCCATTTCTCCAAATTAACCGTAAAATCAGGTTTATCATGGATTATTTTGCACCCTTTCAAATATATTTATTGACCCTAAAATATTAAATATGACCCTGTCACAAAGGAGGCATCATACCCACACAAACTGTAAAGCATAACAAGTTGATTGTTATTGCGAAACGAATTTTTTTATTTATATCCTGATTTTCAACATGTGTTTCAATCCCTCTCCCTCTCCCCTCCATTTTTCGCGAAACGTTTTCTCCTTTACTCGAGAAGATTGTTGTGGCTAGTGTCTGGCAAAAATGTTGAACAACATGCATCTGTTACTCATCGCCGCGAGGGACATAGGGTGGGCAAACGTATATTTCTAACGTATATTTCTCTTGAACACCTAAATTCTAGTACATTTTCATAGCGATTTTGACACCTTGTCATACCCTTCCCTAGGATATATCTTCACACCACATGTAGGCATTGATGGCATAACAGCTTGGAATATTTTCTCTTATATCTGAAAGCCATACGCTCCGAAACGTCGTCAGCCACGAGTCTGCATTATGTTGTTTTGGCACCCTTTCCTCGGCGTATCTAAAACGCTAAGATGCAGATTAGGTAAATGGAACCATGACTTTACCTGCCTTTGCCCCACACGATTTTGTGTATTCCTTTGGGTACACAACTCGTATTCTTTTAGCATTTAGTGACTTTCGAGATATGGGTAGCTGACAGATATTCCAACCAGGGTCTTTTATACGTATATACGTGGGGACTGCCCTAGCCCGTGAAAGGGGAGTGCTGGATCTAAAACTGCATCACTTGTTGTAATAGTAAAATTACTTTTCGCACTGTTATTCGGACTGAGTTCTTCTAGCATGTCACTACTTTGAACATTCAGACTTGAGATCGATCTTGTGCCAGGACTTCTTGCCATGACTGCTTCGAATTTTCAATGGAGCAATGGGTTTTGGCAGAAGACGTAAAGTCGGATGCAGTTTTTCTATAAAAGTACTCGTGAAAGTGCGAGAACTTTAAGAAATATCTCAGTAATAAAAGCAAAAACGTCTTGAATTTCCTTACAAAGATTGTGAAGGATGTGAGCAGACAGAATGCTGTAAATAGGGTTGCAAATTTTGTATTGTCGCCACGAAAATATTTCAGAAACTCCTTCGATACATTCTTATTTTAAGCATCATGTTATTTCATGTGTTTTTAGGACCAAAAGAAATCTACATTCACATAACGAACGTGCTCCTCTTACACCAAATGTGCTTCAAGTAACCGGATATGGACAAGTGAGTGTTTGCCAAGTTGAAACCTACGTCTTTATGGTCTTTTCTAATAGTTTTAAATATTCTAACACTTTTCGACTCAGTCAATGCCATAGATGGTAGAGTTTGTCATGTTTTGAGTTGCTGTCGTTTTGCGATCCACGTTTCCAGAGAAAGGCCTCCCAACTTCAGGCTTCCGAATTATGTCGCTGTTTTTATCAGGTTGATTTGCAGATCTCCGGGGAATCTGGGATCGAACTAGATTGTGAGGGGCCGCCATGCAGTTTTTGTGTTTTCTGTGCTTTCTTTTTAAGGGCTGATTGCCATATGTGTGGAAGGTGGTAGAATATGTTGTTGATGTGGCAGTGATGATGTAAGGTGTGGATAGTTTCTTTGACCTCTCTGGTGGTTATGTGGGCTTCTTTGTAATTTGGTTGTTTTCCAATCAAAAGTGTGTCCTTCTTCCCAGCAATGTTCCGCGATCTCGTGGCTCTTGATATCTGCCTTTGTACGGCTTTCTTGTGTTCTTTCTCCCTCTGACCTTAAGAATGTTTTGACTCGCCAATATTAATCGCTGGACAGTTCTTACACTGTATCTTGTATACGATGTTGTTTGTTTCTGCTGCTGGGACAGGATCTTTGGGTTTTGACAGAGTCTTGCGTAAGTTGGACGATGTAAAGAATTTGCATCAGATCTTGGGTTGTTGGAGTATCCTTTTGATGGTTTCTTTCGTGTCTTTGATGAGGGAAGGCATACCTGTTTCAGGGGCGTCGTTTCCTCTTCATGAGGGTGTGTTTTTCTTTTCCGCAAGGTCTCTCTGATGTCTTTCCGACTGTATCCGTTGGATGAGAGGATTTCTTTGAGATATTTCTCCTCTTCCTTCTGGATGGTTGGCTCTAATATGATTTTTTAGCTCTTCCAAAGAGGGTTGTGATGACATTGTTGTGGCCTGAGGGTGGATGATGTGATGCATTGTTCAGGTATTGGTCGGTGTAATTTGGTTTCTTCACATCTGGACAACAATGCGGTGGTCTGCTTTTCTTGTGAGCTGGAGGTCCAAGAAAGGTAGTTTGCCATCTTCTTCTGTTTTCATAGTGAACTTGATGGTGGGATGGAGGACGTTAATGTGTTCAAAGAAGATGTGCAGATCTACTTTCTAGATGATGGCAGAAACATCGTCAACACATCTTCCCCATATAGGTGGTTTCTGGTCAGCAGTTGTAAGAGCTATGCTTTCAAAGGCTTGTATGAATATTTCAGCAACGATGGACGGTGTAGGAACCCCCATGGGTACGCCATTACTTTTTGAATAGATCTTGTCATTGAAGAGGAAACAGGTGTTGTGGAGAAGGATTTGGAGGATGTTGAGGATGTCCGAGGGCTTTAATGAAGTTCTGGAGACAAGTGAAGTGTCATTGTTCAGGAGGTCTTTGATTATGTGAATTGTGTCTTTGATGGCGATGCCGCTATATCATCATCATCTTAAGCTAGTAAACGCCTAATGGGGAATATTTACTTATTTGTAGGATGGTGAAGGAGATGCAAATGATTTCTGGAGGATAGAAGCAGTGAAAGGGTTGGGAGAGTACAACAAGATTCTAACTATAACAACAAAGTTCAAACTGATTCATGTGAACACTGGTTGTGCCTTGATGGAAACCGAGAAGAACTTACCCAAATGGTGGGTACCCATTCGTATTTGCTTAGCTCGAAGTTATTGTGTTGTCGCACTAAGTTACTTTTCTTCTGTTGTTTGTGTCGAGTTTATGCCTTTTTTGTAAGTGTTTATGTAATTGGCGCATTGTCTCCATCGTTTTATGCATTTATGGATTTTTAAAACGTTTTTGTTACATGTTGGGCTCAAATTTACGGATTTATGCATGTGTTGCGTTTTGTGCACATGGAAACATGTTGATTTTATTAATTCATGTTGTTCTGGGCTGTTGTTCTACAAAGGTTTTTCGTAATAAGTTGTTCAATTTGTTTACTTTTGAATTTGTTTATGTAATAGGTTTTGTACATGTTATGGAGGTATAGATTTTAGATCTTCTTATGCATTTACTTGCAAGTTTCAGGGAGAATGTGCATCGTATGTATTGTCAATTTGTCTTTGCTTATTCATTTATTCCTATTGTTCTTATGTGCTTCATAGATATATAGTATAGTTATTTTTCGTCTCATGATGCACATAAAAAATTTGTTATCTTTGAGAATAAAGTAGTATTACGGAAACTATTTTGAATTCACGTAAACAGGGGCTGGGAGCAGAGAGAAATGGGTTGCAACCCCATCACACATCATCCCAATACCATGTGGAATATTGAGGGACATGTTAATGAAAGAGGTACACTTTAAGCTCTTTATTTATTATTCATCACTCATCGACAATCACTCATCGATAATTGTTATGTGGGTAGAAAAAATTTCTTCTTCGCATCTGTTTAAGTCGCTGGAATAGAAATTTTGATGTCAGTGGTAGGTATGGTTGCCCTTACGTGACCTTGATACGCATTCTCGTGGCGAAGAGGAGCCTTGATGGAAAGGATTCAAGTTTCTGCGAAGATGGTACGGGATTAATATCAGGCCAGTGTTGGCATGGCTTGAAATGCGTTTTTTGACGTCAAAAGCCATTGCAGTACACGGTTGATCAAAGCAGTAATTGTCTGGTTTTGTAGGGTATACAGGTAGATTGGCTGTTGACAGTTTGTCCAAATTTATTGGCAGTAAATTTCCATATCGGTTAACAACAAAGGCTCAACCTGCAAATATTGTTGTTTGCTGTCAACACAGTATACCTTTGTACGCCACATATTTTGTTTTTACTATTTTCATTAATTTATTATAAAGATGTTATTTTACTCTATAATAGCCATTGCTTAGCCTTGATAAGTCAAACGTTCTCTAAAATATCAAAATATGTAGAAACAGCTGTTGTTAAATATTAAACCTGTAGTTGTACGTAGAAAATTATAATGATTTCTAACCTTATAGGTTTGCTGTATCTGTTTTTAAGCACTTTCCAGGGCACAAATGTGTCATTTTCAGGCAATGAATTGCCGTAGTAATAGATTTAGTAGTATTCATAAAAATGATAGTGCATCGATAATATTTTCTTACAAATTGAATTGGATCAAGGCAGGGCAATATAAG
This sequence comes from Alatinidae sp. Z8VKAUB7J3, assembly GCA_010016025.2. NCBI lineage: Eukaryota > Metazoa > Cnidaria > Cubozoa > Carybdeida > Alatinidae > Alatinidae sp. Z8VKAUB7J3. Next base: position 23,880,428 of record JAAAKM020006971.1, on the reverse strand, counting down.
CGACCAGTTAGAGAGCAGCACCCACACAAGGAGTTGAAAACCTCAATACCATCTTCATTTGAATGCAATTGCTAAGCTCGAGAGCTTTTGAGTTGACACATAACTTTCTCCTGCCGTAGTATACATGTAAAACATCAATTAAAGTTTTCATAAGGCATACGTTTGATTACTTGCCTTTTTTCTTTTTCATTTTAGTTCCTCAGACAAGCATGGAATTGATGGCGCCCTCTTTCTTAGAGAGTGTTTACGAATCGCATATAGTGATGGCACAGGTATATCAATAGTTGTACTTATTAGACATGTTCGTTTTAGAAGTGTATTTCAGTAACGTTTGCTTTCGATAAAGTTATTAATTTATGACCAAATCTACTTTTCTCTTTGTTTGGTGGACTCGAGTTCCAAGATAGCACTGCACACTTCGTTAACCATTACAAGAAGGAGCAATTGTACTGATTGATACACGACCGGCGTTGTATTTGCGTCACAACGTAGCCGGGAGAAGCCCAAAGTATAAATACCTCATTATGCTCAGTCTTTCACACCCATGATATGTGCTACTTTCTTGAGTATAGGGAGCCGTGACACAGTGGACTGTAAAGTTGACCCAAACTGCAGATGTTACGCAAAGAGGTTCAACTTTGCAGGATTTTGTGACTTAATCTCATTCTGTTTGTGACATTTGGTTTGGCTTCCAAACTTTATGCTCATAAATTCACGGTGCCCTCGCGTGTAAGGTGCGCAATTTGTAAGCGGTACAGGTTATATTAAATTTTATACCTAGTGGACACTAGGGCTCAAAGAGGGGACCAGATTTATCTAGCAACGCCATTTTTCCATTTTTACGTACTAGAGACTTCTTATGGGAAATAGCTTTTCCTCATATTTCGTTTAAGTGTTAACAACCGATCTTCTATTGTAAAATAGTCGTTTTTTTCAAGCAACATACCTATTGCAGTCCAAATCATGGTGGTTTACGTTTGGTTCTTCATTTGCTATGAGGACGTTAAAACTATTGCTATCGACGGAGACAGTAGCATTTCACGCTCTGATTTGCCAAACTAACTACATTAATCCTGTGAATTGTTAACCATTTCGTTAAGGGCTGTTTGTCCAAATAATGCATAAGGACGTTATTGTAGGTAAAAAACCAGTCAGTTCTGCCTGATTGGGAATTCACTTTATTTAAAGAATTAACCCATTCAATTACTTGTAGTCAAAGTAGGTCATTTGTTAAGTTCTTGGTATGAAAGCTCGTTGCGGCCGAAAGTGCTGCCCCTGAACCAACTATTGCGTTTATTTGGGTCAATTCAAATCGATGTTCAGTTCAACTTTTAAAAACTTTCTGTGCTGTTTTGCATATTATTGCTGGTGGTAATGTGTGTTCAGCTAATTGGTTAATTGCTTATTGCATAAAAAGGACTTATATGAGCAAATGGGGTATTATCTGTAGTTGTGTTTAGTTATCCTAGTTTGTAAATATTCCTTTATTTTATATGATTGTCTTTTAGACCAATAGTGGATTTAAAGTAAAAGAGGGAGAATTTGCATCACAACCGTGGCATTGGCCCATCAACTACAAAGTAAGATATGGAATCGCGTGGCCTCTTTTGAGTGAAGAATCCCATATCATTAAGCCGTTGTGTCTAAGTTACTTGGAACAGTACAACCCATTGTACACTCCAGTATCAGTCTCGCTTAGTACATTGCGTGTCTCATTTCCATCATTCTTCGCCTTTTATCCCTCGGTTTGTGTGCTAGTTTGTGTATGTGCACATGCGCAATATGAACTATCTGAATATTATCATGTCTATAAGATGAAGTCGGTACGTATACATGAAACGTTCATTATTTAGATAGATACAATACGAATGGTAAATTCCACAATGAAGAACTGATTTAAATTTTGAAGTGATGTTGATTCACCCTAACTCTAGCTTTGTTCTTTGTTCTATGTACTACGAATCGCCAACGTTGTACACTTAACACCGTGTAGGAATTTGTATATTGAATGGGTATTGAATCTCATGAATGGCAGAATGAAGATACTGCTGCTACTGACCAGCTCTACATCTAGTATAAAAATAATGCTTTCAATTGCAGGGGCAAGTCTTCTCTGGCGGTGATGAGAGAATTTATCTTCTAGGAAACCCGGTACGTAGAAGTACGTTTTATGTTGTCAGTCTCAGTTTCAGGACGAGAATGTTTAATACGCTCCAGAAGTAATGTAGTCTCCGAGAAGTAGTAAACTATAAGTAACTGTTTTCTCACAGCTTTGCGAATTTGTAAAGACTAAGAAATCTGAGCACGGTTGTTATTAATCCGAACAATGAGAAGAGAAGCTGGAGATGAACCGTGGGACGGACTGAAAGAGAAAGCACAGGATCGAGTAAGGTGGTGAAAGTTCGTTGAGGCCCTATGCATCCACTTGGACGCGACAGGAACATGATTGATTGATTGATTGTACTGTACTGTACTTTATGAAAGAGGAGAGGAGACAGATTCAACAAAGGTCGAGCCTCTTTAATCTCCCTTTCTAGATTTTCAATCGAAGGCAACTCGAATTCGACTATTATTACTATTATCATAATCTAGGACTTTGAAAGAATCTCTTTAACTTTTCTATCTCTATCATTGCAATTAAACTGCGGTCCCCAAAAAGTCCCTAAATCTTTAACACTTTCTGGATAATTTGCTTGATGAGTAATATCACATAATCCACATAAGACAACACTAGGATACGGCCAGCCATAAACAGGAGTCCACAATTTATAAGTCTGCTTCCATTTAAAATACTCATTGTAAGCCGTATCATTCTTTTCGAGATACCGAAGATAATCAGCTAATCCCTTTATTGTTGAAAAGTCCTCCACATTGATGAAAGATCCTGGTATTCCTCCATACATCCCATTATTGTAGGGCCCCCCTCCCATAACGATCGGAACAGAATCTGCCACAAATGGGTGGTACCAGTACTTCTCTGTTGTATACTCTTGGCAAAATGTATTCTCAAACGCAAGATAGAACTTGTATTTTTTTATTACAGTGCTGCAATCTTTTGGACAGTCCATATGCTTTTTGTATATCCCCCTACAATTTCCTCCAACGAAGACCGGATACAAATCCTGCAATTTTTTAACATATTCTTCTCTTAGTAGTCCACAATGACTCACTACCCACGAAATTGCATTTTCTTTACCGGCTGCGTAATTCTTAGCACTATCAGGCCGCTTGTCGTTCGGGGAGAGGGGAACATACTTTCCATACGGTACCCAAATATCACTATCTTTCTTGAAAGTTGCCGTTAAATTAAATAATCCATTAAGTGCACGTGGATCTGGAGTGTTCAATGGACTTTCTGAGATGAAGTACGTCCATCTTTGATGCCTGGGACATTTACTTCTTACTGTACGTAGATGATTAACATCCGGCATATCTCTTGCATGAAAAAGGACTGCATCGCTGCTGCTTAGCAAGTTTTGGTCGTACGTAATGTCGCAATCGTTAATCTTACAATTGAGCCTTGAGATGTAATCTGGCGGCACAGGGTCTGGAACGTTGTACCATGGTCTACCGAAAAGTCGCGTGTAAATGAGGATTCTCTTCCTACCCTTAACATAAGATGTATTACTTGTTGATGGTAGAATTACATTACTCGCCATAAAGGTTATCATTTTCGGGTTTGGCTCATAATTGCCTGGAGTAGGTATGGTGTATAAAGTCGCCATCATTAACAATCCAACACAACTGAAAATTGCCAAGAAAACTAGAACTTTCTTGAACGAAAATCTTGCCGATTGGCTGTTTTTATAATCATGACTAGAAATTGGAGATGTTTGCTTTCCGTTGGCCAGATCCATTTCCGTGTGGTCTTTTGAAACTAAAGGAACAAAAGAAGACAAAAAATCACTCAGAATCCTCAAGGTTGTTGCTGCTATTCCTAAACATAAATTTAAAACAAGAGGCAAAAATAAAAATAGTGAAAACTAGTATCGAAGAATCCCAATTTGAGATGAAAAAAACTTACAAAAGTCTGAAATAACAAGAAGTAATCAACGGACCAAAGAACAACTACAATAAATATTAAAAAACAATTGACATATTAAGAAATATAAAATACAGATAAATAAGTAATTCATAAAATGACAAATACATACCTAAATATATAAATCAATTAATCTAACACAAAAATTGTAATTGGTGTTCCTTATAAAACCCGTATCTGTAAAACCAACTATCTTAACCATGCAAACCATATATTTTCAAAATGAGCATCACCAGGTATATCAACGTTTTAACGTAAGAGAAAGTGCATGCAATTTATTAAAAATTATTTCATTTTATGGTACCCTTATTTCCACTATTGACGAAAGAAAATCCAAAAATGCTTGTCAAGAGAAATTTCATTTAGAGCAGAGAAAGGAGCAACTAGTCTTAACTTAAAACTTCAATAAAATACGGTCAGATTTTAATGGATGCCAATTGGCCAACATACAAGGAATAGGTCGAGGTACCCTTACAAAAGCGTTTACTAAGGGACTTTAAACAAACTGATAGTGTATGGATGTGGTAACCGTGACCTCAAGCTCATTAAATACAGCTCAGGGAAGGATACGCTGTTTTGCCCCCAAAATTGCAAGTGCTCGTAAATTTAATACGACGCGACGGGCCTAAAGCTCTTTGGTAACAACGGTAAACTTCAAAATCAAAATACAGAATCGGTTATGAATTGTTGCAATATCATACAAAGACTGTTTGTCTGTATTAATGATTCCTTATAAGTTTTGTTATATATTCTGACACCCTCACATATTCCTGGTTACTTTGAATATTCAAATTAGGTTATAATAAGCAGCAGACATTGTGGGTTAGTGAAGGACGACAGAGCGAATCCTATACACGAGAAAGAATCATTAGCGTCAAATCTGAAAGTATCATGCCACTATTTGTGCTCCACTCCATCTTCATCAATAATATTTTGCTAAATTTTGATAAAAGTAGTTCGAATAAATAACTTTCGGGCGATCTTACAAAACTCTCGCTTACTGATTTAAGTCTCAATTCTGCATGAAAGTTGTTAAGTATAATCTGTGTTACCCATTTAGATTAATACTGGCCGTTAACAGGCTGATACTTGCATGCAGCAAACCAACGCTCTACGCTTGGCGAACATTTGGAGAACCACCCTGTAGGGTTGTCTCCGACCGACGGGCTTACTCTGATTTGTTTTGTGGTTTCCAAATCCAATACCCTTAATTCGACAAATAGGGGGAACTTTCCCATGCTCTCCGCTACTACTGTCTCAGCTTACCTGGCCTTACCCTTGTCCAAGTTCTTACATTCATTAGTGCCACGATACAAAAGTTTGCTAATCGTCAAAGCAACTGTGAAATTACATCCTACCATCACAGATTACCGAATGCTTTAGATGAAACTAGTCAATACATTGTCAGGACAAGCTTTACTAACTTTACTTACGTTGTAAAGGTGGCTGACGTAACCCTCCCTTGTATCAAACTACCGAGGATAAAGAGTTAACATGATTAAAAAACTTGAGTTTATTGGCAAATGTTCTCAGTAATTATTTACATTTCCCAATATTTCAATGACCTATTAAATAGCGCTAGTTTTCGACAGCCTTGCAGTTCTTGATTATTTCGTTGTCTGATTCAATAGTTAAGTAACGAGAGGCTAAACAAGTGTACCGTGATTTCCAACGGTTTCCTCGCCGCCTGTGGAGTTTCTCCTCGATCGTTTGATATGTCTATTTTATTTTCTGGTATCGTGCATTTGATTTAATATTGTTAACCTCGCCTGTTGCAGAACCTCTTACCCTTAAAAAAATTTAAAGTAGTAATACCAAACAGATCTGATATTTTAAATCTTAAATACCGTAAAGGGTGTGGGGGTGGGGCATGTTAATGACTAATTATATATGTATGCCTGTATATGTAATGTTCGATCTCGTATCATGAAAGTCGAGGTTCGTTATGAAGGGAAAGGATTCGTGTTAGTTTACTCAACATTCTACTACTATACTATAATAATAGGAACCTACGCTGTGAACCCAAACCACGTGACCTAGTATTTAGTATATATCTACCCGTTACGATACGCACACCGAAAGCAAATTTGCACCACTGGAAAAAGACAAACACAACAAGTGCAACAAGCATTTAACTACTGTGATTGGTTAAGTGACCCATGGAGTTTTTAATTCCTGATCCCACGAATTTTAGAGCCATTTAGGGAAAGGGATGCAAACAATGCCATGGTTGCTTTTCAGTAATACACCCATTGTACACCGTACTTTCTATTTCAGTTGCAGAACGACAGAAGATGAGGATGGTAAATCAATCTCAGTAAGTACCACTAAATTAGCTTCGAGAAGAGAGGATTTGAAATGCTAAACTCACATTTCAAATCATCTATTCTCGATGATACTTTCTACTTTCAACGGGCTTTGGCCAGTATCAGGGGCTGGATGGCAGTTCTTCCTTAGTCAAGTCACATGGCGCAGAGACGCTAGTCTCCAATTTGTGCTGACCTGGATGTCGATGTCCACCGGTGGATGATAAAAGCAAATAAGGGGACTAGAGAAATAGAGTATAATAACATCGGCTAGCTCACCTAGCTCAGCTGGTAAAGCGCACGCCGCGAAAGTGTGGGTCACGGGTTCAATCCCCGGTGATGATACTTTTTCTATTTCTCTAGTGTTCTTTTTAACACTAAATTAGCTTCCCACACATACTAACTGGTCACCATCGATGATGCTATTATAAACCTTCTATATAGCCAATGCAAAAAATGGCATTTTGAATTCCCCTCTCACTTGTCTTCGTTGTCAAGATTTCTCATAGTAATTATTACAAAAGCTATAGAGACTTGATAACTACCTAGAATTGCCTCGAAAACATTTAAACTCAGTGGGCGAGGCGTTAGTATTTCAGTTTGTGTAGTGCTTTTTGGATCATGTCAGAAACGTTTACAAACACAAGCTGAATAAAGTTGTGATCTAAACCCTGGATGATCTTGAGTACTGTAATATCAGAGTGGATTAGAACCCAAACATTGCAAAATGTACACCAAATTATAGTTGCTACTGGAGACATTGAATTTATTGTTACTACAGAAGAGAATCCGAAGTAAGGCCACCTTAAATTGGGCTAACACCATTCAGTGGTAGCACGCTGATAGTATATTCCTCTTCTATTACGATGATCGTGTTGTACCCATCCATACATAAAGGCTTATCTGCAACGTACTGGACGACCACACATACATTGTATTGGGTCGCTCAACATAATTGTAAAGCTTTGCATACCGTTGCTGCTGTACAGTTTTACTTTGACACTATAAAGTGATCTCCATTAACAACCCTCCTAGGAGAGTTCAAAGTTTGTATTATACCGATGCTATTATACTAGAATAAATATGACATCACCCTGTATGTTTAGAGTGTGAACAAAATAGTAAAAGGTGACTTATACTATTCAGAAAATCTCAATTATTCCCTGGTGAGAATTAACGTTCGCTCCACGAGAATGCTTCCAACAACTTGCGAACAATGTCAGCTAACCGACATAAAGTTGTACAGTAAGACAAGTCTACCTGAACGTAACACTTGTAACTGAGTGCTGGTGTTGCAGTTGTTAATTGAACTAAGTCTTTTATACGCGATAAACTGGGGAAGTGGATGATGAGCGACCTCGCTTCGTGTTATAACTTATTCACCGCCCGCAAACTCCCACTGTAACAGCAAACCGTTCAGCTCTAAGCCTTTAAGAGTTGTTTACCTCTACAAACTCATTTAGTTACTGCATACGGTAGCACTACAATCTGATTCACTGAATAATCTAAACATTGTTCCATATTCTACTTACTTCTATCCGTACTCCAGAGCAAACTGGCCGTCGTTACAAAATTGCCAAATCATTAGAAGTTACGTTTACCAAGAATATCATCGCTATCTCTTCTTTTTACCAAGTCTTCACACTTCATTGCCAATATCATAATATAAGAAGGCTACCATTGTTATCGACAAAAAGGGATTTGAACAATCACAACGGTCAAGTAGACAGTTGTCCATTACGCTTGCGCACTGAAATTATGAATACTGCATCCTCGTGAGGTATTAACAGTGGCGCTGTAGGCGGTACTAATACACATGTGCTAAATGGCCTGTGCATTTACTGTTTTAAAATGTCTAACCATCTTCTTTGGAACTCGTCATCTCATGTATTTTTCTGTCGTTCACGACTTTATCAAATCTTTCCAGTAAGCTACCGTTTCAAACATAAGTTAACCTTTTTGTGGAATTTTTCAAGTAATATTAGCATGACAAATTTTAATTCAAATCCACTTGCGGTGCATTGTGGCTCCAAGTGGGCACGATTTTGTATAGATGCAAGCCGATACGGATCCGATCCCGTAAAACAAGTATAGGACATCCTCTTGGGCCCGGCTCCGTTAAAACAGGATTTTCATCTTAGTTGATCTTTCTTGACCCTCAGCTAACATAATCTTTTAATCCTCGTTGACGGAGTTTTAAGTTCGGCAGGAGTAATCGCAGCTAAGGTTACGGTAGATCCCAATAGAATACCTACCCTGGGTAGATACTAGCCCGGGGAATATTTTAGGGATTGTTGTCGAATCTGGTCATCAGTGGGTCATCAGTTCATGGTATCTCGGTTCCAATTAGGTGAGATATAACTTCATAACTGCGCACAAATATGTCTCTTGCCATTAGTGGACAAACTTCTCCTACGACTTTAAACCAATGGCTTAGTGGCAATTTACTTGTCTCAGCTAAAATTTAGATTATAGAATGCCACTTTCAGTTGAATTTAGCCAACTCTAACATTTTTATATCGATGTAACCAAATATAATCTAAAATTGGATATCATTTTTAGGATTATTTCCAGATTGTGATGAAGTTGTGACCTGCCCCTCTGATATTTTGCAAATCCTAACCGACCCACCTCCCTTTGAGGGCTAACTTCGTGAGCGAGCGTTAATTGGGTTTCGGCAGAATGAAATCATCAGTCTCAGAAGTAGTATTGACACCGTCGTCTTTTAAAACGCAAGAAGGACGGTGGTATGATTCTACTTTTTCGCTGCATTGCAAACACGGATAATAAACCCTTTGCAAAACTTTTCTACGAAAGAAACCCTAAAGAGAAGTGAAACTTAAAACAAAAGAACTGAGAACAGCTTAAGTACGGTAATACTTCTAATCAACACCCGACTTGTTAAGTATATATTTGGTAGATAGAGAGGGGTGTTAACTGCTGGGAGCCATTGAAAAAAAGGGTCCGTTATCAAAGTTTCGAAATTTACCATCCAACTGCGGACACGGAGGACAATGTTTTCAGAAAATTTCCCGTATTTCATGCGGCATTTTATCACATTAAGGTAAACAAATAGAAAAATACAAAGAAAATTTGGGTTTTTTTATTGTTGTGTTTCGAACTTCTTGTGTCCCTGGGGGATAATTAGAGGGGGGCGTTACTGTTCAAGAGAGCAGGGGTGTTAAATAGAAATTTTGTTGCAGGCGTTTCTCTTATTTTTCTGTTAATCATAAAGAGCACGCAGAGCGCACCAAATACGTAAGAGATTTGTTGAATATATTAGATTAGAATACGAATAGATTAGATTAGAATACCAAAGAGAATTACAAAAAGTTTTGCAATCATTTTTTCTCAATATTTCGTATCTTGACTAAGATACATAATCATGAGAGATAATTGCAAAACTTCTTGTAATTCAGAAATGAACAGCAACGCCCAGCAAAGAATGCGTATATGAAACATGTTGAGGATTTGATTTGAACATATAAGACGATATATTTAATAATTCTTGTAATTCTCTTTGGTACATTTTTTTTAAAATAAGCAACTCCATTTTCGCTGTCAGGCCTCCAGTTGCTTAGCAATTTTCCAAAACAAGCCTGGAGTTGCTTAAGTAGTTGCTTAGATATCACTACAGGAATTTCGTTGTGTTGTAAATGATGAAATACCAAATGATGGTTGGATCTTTAATTTCTTTGCTTGGCACATTATCAACAGCGTGATATTTGTTTTATATCAACAGTTTATAATCAATTCTTAATGAAAAACGCTTCTTAATTTGTTTTTCAGGCGTTTTAAAAATTGTCCCCCTGAATTTGAGGCCTCGAGTTGCTTAGCTTGTTGCTTAGATTTTGGACCAAATTGAGGCCTCACACACGGCTGTTTGACTCGGGAAATAGAAAATTTTCGCGCCAAATTTGAAAATCGTTCGTACCTACAGGTAATAATTTGACTATTGTGTAAAATCTGTTAGATATATTTTTAAACAAAACACACAGTTCGATTGCACACGTGTTTGCCATTTTCTATTTTCCCAAGAACAATAGAGCGTAACAGCTGTGCACACCTAAGCAACTGAGTTGCTTATTTAAAAAAAACAAGTGTAAGTGTAAGTGATTTGGTATTTCTTCTATTCAAATAGTAAGTGGAATTTATTGTAATTAGTATCCCCACGGCCCAAAGGCATTTAATGTATTGAGTCCTTGGGGAAACAAATTACATTTATTACTTCTATATGTTGTTTCTGGACAACTACCCATGTCCTCATTCATAATTCTGGGTGCGATGACAAGCGTAGGTCATCTCCGTTACGCCTCTGTCACTGCTTCAGACGATTTGTTGTTACATTTTACTGACGAATAGGCTTGCTATGGAATGAAATCGTAGGTAAAATCCTATTGAGGCTTTGTATTAGTGAGCAGCTTTTCAAGAAGTTTAAATTCTTTCTTTAGCAGATCGTTTCCAAGGACATCCAAGACATCATGCACTACATAATAAAACAGGGCTGTCCACACAGAATCAAAGGAGGGAGTTTAGTGTTAGGATTGCTTCGAAGTTCAATAAGAGCCGCAGTTATAGTTGATCTTCAGAGAAAATTAAAATATCACCCTCTAGAATGGCCGGAAACTGAATCCAGAATGTTTCAAACTGGATTTAGGCCCTATATAAATATTTTGCGGCTTTTAAAAAATGGGAAACATGCTCCATTGTATTTCGGGTCTTCTAAAACATACAATAGTTAAAATCATGTAGTGCAACGTACAACATACTGCTTTGTTTTCGAAAGAGTATTACGGAAATCTTATTGCACCTACTAAAAATAAGTATCTTCTGATGTGAAAGCTTGCGTAATTAGGTTTTGGTAGTGTGATGTAAAGACCAAATTCAGATCCAAACCAGATCTGAACGATGCCGTCGTTGATCATTGTATTTGAAAAGGTATTTGTAAAATATTTTATAAGTACTGTATCATAAAAACAGGGTCTCGTTAAGAGTTTATCTCTTTAAAGTCTATAGACTGACTCTTAAAAAGTATGGCTGTTTTAAAAAAATTGTTGGCTTTATCATAAAACAGGGTCTCTTTAAAAGTCTATCCCTGTACACTTTATCGACGGTCTTTGATAAAAGGTATGGCTGTTTAAATAAGATGTTTGCTTTCTCGCAGGTCTAGGTGGCAATCTCTCAGTGCAGCCCCCTGATAAGCAGTGGGGCCTTTCCCCGCGGTCCGTACTTTCCAAAAGGGAAAGGGGTGCTTGCCGACGTTGGATTTACTCGCGGGCGTCACTACTGGGAGGTAAGTGATATGTTTATTAAGTTTTTTGGTTTGTTGCCTACAAATAGTATAAAAAGTGATACCAATGTGAAGGATGGTGATGTGATTGGTTCTCCAAATTCGATGTCTTGATGCCCGGCTGTGATTTCAACTGAACAAACTGCTCGCAGACATTGACAGTGGGTTATCGAGTAAGAGTTGCTGGCACCCTCTACTAATTTGCATTTGAGTCGATGTGATAAGGTTAGGCCAACCAATCACACGCGAAATCCGTCCAACTGGTTTCTTCAGTGTCGAGTCCGCCCCTTGAAGAACATGGAGAAGAAAGTCGTGAATTTCTTACACCACTCGCTGACTGGTGGTTTAAAATGTAACAGACTATCTAGGCGGGCTGCTTCGTGCTGATTTGTTGGTTTTCCCGTTACCTTGATTTCGGTACCTGCCCTGGCAATTTTAGAAAGTTTCGTCAAATGGGACCGATATTGCCGGTTCTTTACACTGCGCGTGTGCGTTGGGGATAACCTTGCATTTTGTATTACTCTCATGCTAAAAGAAAATGATTAATAAATTTCTAATCCAGTGGTCCTCAATGTGGCGTTCTTAACAATTTTCGGGGTTTCATGGTCTGCAGATTATATGATTTTTTTTATCTGAATGGTGTGTGCGTAAATCAAATATACGATAGATGCAACTTTCGTGTTTCTAAGATTACTAATAGCATCACCCTAATAATACAAAACAATGTCACCTTGCATTTTCTTGTTGGAAAAGTTCCCGCAGATTTTACTTAATTTTTTAGCCATTGATTTTTTAAAGTTTGTTAAGGGATTATTTTAGATTTTTATTACGAAAGTTGAAGACCACTGCACATATGAATCCGGTTTGCAGCTCGTCTTTCATTTTAAGGGAGTCGATCTGTCGATCTTCTGATGTTGCAAGTTCATCCAAATTGATAGAAGTGTGCGTCAAATGCAAGTACTCCTGACACCAATAAATCCTTTTCCCAAACAATTTTAATGACATAACGACTCAATTTATGCGGTTGTCATTGCCACATTCATACAAGTTTTATTTTTTTAAATTAGCTGAATTTCCATTGAAAACTTAAAGTTAAGCTTAAAAGCTTTTGCGTTTTATCTCGTTTTATTTAGTTTAGAGAAACTCGTTTTATACTGTGGAAAAAATTCTACTACAAATCATATATGCTTTAAGAAGTCAAACCAGGCTTTGTAATATTGCTACCTGTACAGAAACTCACACTTCTTTCTGGTGTTGAAATTACTGCATAGAGAATATGAGTTCAAATATGATATTTGCTAGACATTACGTCAATGGTTCGAATCCATGCTCGCCAAGCAAGCACAAACTTTCTATACTAGGTAAGCATCGTTGGTAATTTGGGACAAACGAGGACCCTCTAGGAAGAACGATGATCAAACCACCTGAACTTGTCCAGCCATAATCGTAGACATGTTTGTCGTAACCGTAGCGTACCCACCCCAACCCGACCCCCGAATCTGTAACGTTGTATGGGACTACATTTACATTGCTATTACCTTATCTGGTAGGGAGGTGGTTTAAGAAGCAAACAACTCAACTCTCGAGTATTACCACAGAATTCGCACTCTGTGGTCATCATAGTTACAATTAGCTAGGACAAGGGTTCTTAAGCTTTTTATGTGCTAATGCCCTATTAGACTTAAAATTATCGCTTGAGTAAAATGATATTGTACGAATAAAACAAGTAATACTGAGATCATGTAAAACTGTGTGATACAATTCGTTGTATACTACAGATATACTACTGAACACGAAAGTAGTTACAACTGTACGTGGTTACAGTTACTTGTATACCATTGAAATGCAAGTACCTTGTAAATTGAACATTATATCTCTCAGCTCTTGCTTTAATACGCCGCACCTCGAGGGTGGAGGGTTACATGTACCTGCGGTGAAGAACCCAGGGTCTATGAAGTTTTGACTTGACAAGGGAGCTACCAAATTGACCTGACTCATCCGTCGCGCAGGTTATGTAGTTTACCGTAAATTACCGATTAAGCGCCCAAGACATAAATAAGCGCCCATGCTGAAATAAGCGCACAGTTTGGGGAAAATATTTCTCACAAGCGCCCAGGACCAAATAAGCGCCCAGGTCTGAACAGCGAAGACGTAGATGAAGCAGTTGTACAGTTTTAGATGATGATACAGAGAACTATGAAGATGTATTGATTGATTGATGGATTGAACGTTGAGCTTCAATCTATTCTATAGAAAGATCATGTACGTTTAGTTATCTGTTTTTCCTTTCCTTAATAGCGCCCACCCAAAAACTTTTGTTTTTAAATAAGCGCCAAGGGTGCTTAATCGGTCAGTTACGGTATTCGATACAATTTACTGGTGTTAAGAAATGCAGTTTAGAACCGATGTCATGAGCAGAATGACTCCGTTGATCGCCTTAAGAAGGATGTCATGGGTAGTAGGTTGCATTTTCAGAATACCACTAAAAGCAATAACCTTTAAACTTTTGCTCACATACCGTTATTCCTTTGATTATGGACCTGTCTATAATTAGTTGAGGGCACTAAAAGGGAGTCTTTAATTAGAGGGGGTCTTTAATTAGAGGGGTCTTTAATCAGAGGGGGTCTTTAATTTAGAGGGGGTCTTTAATCAGAGGGGGTCTTTAATTTCCAGAACAAAGTTTTTCAAGAATGGAACATATAGAGCTTCAAGGAACACTTCGAAAGTACATTTTTACTTACTTTACACCAATACGTATTATTCACTGAATCGCAGCCGAAACTGGAGCGTCAAATCATAAACACTTGCCTGAAAAAACTTGAATATTTGAAGCAGCTATACTCGCATTTTGGGATAAAAATCGAGAGTAAAATATTAATTGGACCAAAAGGATATACCCCACCGAATTAATCCTTTTTGCAAACTTCATTTGGTTTTATCTTTTCTGTAACATACATTGCCTATTTACAATGCTTACATGTCTTCTTTTGAAATAGCTGCCCTTTTCATATACATATAGAAAGGGTCTGTAATTAATTCAGAGCACAAAAAAGGTGTCCATAATTGGAGAGGATCTATAATTACTTGACGTGACGCTAAAGGGGAATCTATAATAAGAGGGGATCTATAATTGCCGGAAATACGTTATTTTTTGCGTTTTTACTTGCCCTTAGGTAACTATCGAGAAATATGAAGGGAACCCGGATCCTGCATTTGGCATTGCGCAAGAGGACACCTTGAAAGATTGTATTCTTGGTAAAGATGACAAATCCTGGTCTGCATACGTTGACAGCACAAGAAGTTGGTTTCAGCACAATAATGCTCACCTTTGCCGCTCAGATGGAGGTATTGATGCCGGCTCCACTCTTGGCTTGTTGGTGGACCTGGACCTTTGTACTCTTACGTTTTACTGCAACGAAGACAAGCGCGGCCCTGTTGAGTTTCCAAGTCTGGCTATGGCAGATATTGTTTACCCGGCATTCAGTTTAAACAGAAATGTCACTATGACTTTGCATACAGGCCTTGAGCCCCCAGAGTCAGAGTTGCCATGTGAAGCTTAAGCATTCACATCACCTAGCAACTCTTTTGCTAGAGAACGAAGCCGGCGTTCTTCAGTTAAAATATTAATGCAGCGCTAAACAGCATTCGTTAACCTACACACGACCTAGACGTTACCTTAGTATTTGAAGTCATCTACAGAAGTGTGATGTCACTATTTTAGCAAATAATATCGTGAACTATCGCTCAACTTGCATCCAACGAGGGTTGGAAGAGAAGGTATGAGGAATGGCGCTTAGCCCTTTCGTTTTCTGTGATACTGTCATATTCTGCCGCAAGTATAATGTGATAACCGACCGGCTCTTCACTCAATAAACTATGCACGTTCCTATGGCAACTACCTCAAGAAGATAATTACGATTGCTTATTGGCCAAAGTAGTGGAGAGTATCAGGAGGGAACCTGGCTGAAGCAAATATTGAAGTCAGAAATTGTGTTGCCAGGACTTGTTAATCTGAATTATTTTCCTTAGCAGGAAAGTTTGTAACACTGATTTTTCATTTAGTTTGCAATAATCGCGTTTCTCTCATGATTTCCATATAAAAGATATGTTGAGTTTTTGAAAGTTTTTGGCACTAGTCGGCAATGTGCTACATCAGGGTTTCCACATATCCTTGATAGTTGGCGAATTTGAAAAGTGTCCTGGAAGGTCATGCTAAAAATTGGTGTGTCTGGGGTTTCCTATAAATGATAATAAATTACCACCCTCAGCTGTTTTAGAAGTAGGTTTGCTTGGAGTTTGGTGTGTTATTGTCGGGTCGGAGCCAATATTTTTAATGCTTTTCAGAAAATTTTAGTGATGTCATGTGAATTACTCATATTTTGGAGGAAGTCATTGAAAAGTCCTGCAATTAATAGAGCAAATACCCTTGACAATCAAATAAATAGCACTTGATGCTATAACCAATTAAACTTTGTTTGATGGCACATGCAGTCAAGAAACATGGCATTTAAACGTGCTTTTTAAGAACTTCTCTAAACTTTCTCTCTAATTTACTTGGATTCACTGTGTGGTGCACCATGAGGCTGCACGCAAAATATCTGAAGGAATTAAAAACCTCTGGCAATGTTCAGTAGTCTTACCTCGAACATTTTCACTACCAAAACTGGTATTCCGGTCTCTTAATTTAGCAGAAAATAAATAAAGTCGAAACTTGGTTTGTACCGAACTGCTTCTTGTGTTTTAGATTCTAGCCAATTTTGACATTTAAAGTCGTGTTTATTGTCGCTCTGGACACCTACAATCAGTTATTTTGTCGCTGGCATATACAAGTGCCAAAACCTTTCTGCTGACCTTTTTGGTGAATAGTCTAATTTAGACTGCGAATCGAAATATCAGAGTCCTTACGGTAGCCACCGAGCTAATTAACTATATTTCTGAGTTGTTTGATGCAGCTTGGTGGCAATCCTATGACTGTTTTGTTAGTTAGAGTAGGCTTATTTGATAAAGTAGAGCTCATTTGTGTAACCTGTGTTACTAACAGGGAAAAATTTAACTGATGTTTGTTAGGATAGGTTGATTGTTTAATGAGATCGTGCTTGAGATGTTATATTTTTATCTTGTTGGATAGCATTGCTGATTTTAGTTTGAATTGTGGACCTTGGTGTTTGTTCTTGTTTGTATTGCACACTATCATACCGTGTTTCATTGATTGGAACACCAAGTTTCCAAGTGTCTAGTCACAAGATGCACCATATTTCAAATACTAGCCATGATAATGAAGAAATTGCCGTCCTTTGATCAACGCAAGAATCCATGGACCGAAGTTCTTCTTACTTAACAATGGTTTGTAAGCTGCGGGGTTTCTTAGTTAATTTTCATAAAATTTATTGGCTTTCCATTGTTGAAGATATGATTTAATTTAATTTATGACAACAATCAGGAAGATTTTCGTGAGTACAACTAGACGATAGATACGACCTTATTAATAGGACGTACATCAAATATGATTCTCTTTATTAAATAGAATAAAAAAGTCACGTCTTACAAAATAGTCCATTAATTTGACAATAATAGACCTTTTAATAGACCGCTAATTCCCGTCTTTTCATGATAGTTATATTTTGTGTCAAGTTCATGCGAAATTTACTTGATTTTAAGGTCAAGGGTGTCGTGTGATTTATATGTTTTCTCGAGCCCTGAAGCATGAAAAAGTCAATGAAAAAGACTTGACTTGACTTTGACTCGACTTATTTCAAGCTCCAAGCTCTCTCGGACATGAAGTCTAGGTTAAGTAGCTTCAGGAAGCTTATGCCAAGTCTGTTAGATTACAGCCTATCGGTTTAGGCAGAGGATGATATTCCAGAATAATAGATCTGCAAGTGAACCTGTTTTGTAGAATAATACGAGAAACCGATTATTGCATTTAAATTAAAGTGGCTGCGTTGAGCATTGTTGATAAAACATGGTTTTCCGTGCTGCACGTAATCGTGATATATAAAAGTGATGATTAGTAAACTAACCCCAACTTTTAAACTTCACCGTTTAAGATCATTGATATATTTGTCACTTCGGTGATTTTCGCTGTTAATCTCGCAAATGTGCTTATATGAAGGGTAACTAGGGCAGTGGTGATAATTAATTTTTAGCAGACACGGTACAAACCGTAATGATAGTCTGTAAATCTTATGGAGATATTTATATTAACAAATGAAGAGAACATGAAATGGACTTAGGAGCCTTGTGGTGGTTGGTTGTAAGCTGGTTAATTATAGAAATTTATAGCAGTCATGTAAAGCGTTCAAAGCGTGATCATTGTACGGAAGCATTGTAGTCTGGCTTGATTTATTGTTTGGTGGCTGCAATATAGTGTTGGCACTACTGAATGTTGATCACATGCCATTCCATCTCGAAAAGGGCTTGATTGAGCAGATCATCGTAACAATAGCAAATATTTTGAAATCTCACTAGTCAGTGCTATACGTAATTAAAGCGGAGTCAGAACGACCTTGGTTTCGTGGTAGCAACGACGTGCGCAGCATTATATACTCTGGAAGCTTTTGAAAATCTTTATGTTAGTTTCGAGTTCTCACCTATGAACGTATTTTGTTGATTAGTAAGACTGGTTAGTTATCTCAGTTAATCAAAAACCATTACTAGATGTTACGTGATGACTCCAATGGTATAGAAATGTTTGCAATTGATTTTGGAAAAGTACTTTGTGGAGCATATTGTAGCCACCACGCGATCAAGGCTGTGGTAGCCCAAGAAGTATTTCCAAAGTGTTCGCGTATCATAAGCATCTATGAGTTCAAAGATTAGACCAGACAAGTTCTTGTTGTTACTGATACACCTGCCAATGTATAGTTTGTTTTCCTATTCCTATACGCAGTTAACCCCCAAGCTAGAACGGCCTTGGTTACGCGGTGGCAACGACATACTCAGCACAGAATTTTCTGCGAGATGCTGTTAATATTTCTAGAGGTTTAGACTTATAATCTATGAAAGTATTCCCTCCACCAAATACACTTTTAAGCTAATTTAATCTATCAAGAGCATTGAACACATCTAGCGTGATACTTCCAACAGTATAGTCATTTTTGTAGCAGCAGTAGGAAGACACTGCTTTAAGCATGTCCTTGCCACCACGTAACCAAGTTTGATATGGTTTAACGAGCGCTTCCGGTTTAGCTGCGTATAAAGTTTATACAGGTTTCTTGGAATGGTAAGGTCAATAAAGAACCATGACTTTTCAATGTAGTCATTATATGTTATTGTGGTATGGAATGATCATGAAAGACAATGTTAAAAGTGAGCCATTGTTAGTTCAGTACTAAAAAATATCGTTGAAGTAGGAAATTGCTATATAGTATATTTAAAACCGATATGTGGTGCGAATAACATTTCTTCAGATAAGACTTTAACTTCGTTAGTGCCATATTTTGGTGCCCTACCATCTGAGTTAGTGTAACGTAAAATATCGTAATCGGGATTCTCCTTAATTTCACACTGTATTTCTGAAAGCAATATTAAGCTGGTGGCCTTAGCGAACCATGGAACCAAGCGACACTCAGTAGGTGACGATGCTTTAACTAATTTTATCTTATAGTTAAGTTTTTATATTCTGAGTGTTGGTAAGAAGATAATGTTGATCACCGATGTCAGTCTGTTATATTGTGAAAGCTTACGGGTTGCCCAGAAAAGAAATATACGTTTGTCCAAAGTGCTCTTTAAGTAGGTTTTAAAACGTAATAAAAATTCGTTGT
>JAAAKM020006971.1:23830483-23842604 GCA_010016025.2 Alatinidae sp. Z8VKAUB7J3 | reverse complement strand
TCAGAGGATTGCGTCTACTACCTCAAGGAAGATCTTAAGATGTCCGATCTCAGGGGGCAAGCAAGGTCTACTAAGCCAAAGAAGACGTCTCTTCGTCTCACTAAGAAAAAACTTTCCACAAGATTTGTATTTCGCCGCTAAGTATGGCCATAAAACAAGCAATGAAACGTTTTGAGCTAGCCTAGAGAAAAAGGACTTTAAGCGGGGCTTAGTATTCCAAGTAAACTGGATTAATCGTGTTCAGGCTTTAAAATCAACGAGAGGGGGTTATATGAAATGCCAACAACCAGCATGGACGAGCTTGTAAGTAAAGTTGAAATTGAAAAGTTCTTCTGCTTACTGGTGCCGGTTTACAATTTGTAAGTACAAGGAAAATATTCAATCTTATTTCAATTTTGCTTTTAGAAAATTATGTAACTAGCGAGAAACTACTTTGCAGGTCTTGGAGGTAAAAGTAAGGCGCTCTTTCAACTTAGTAGTAGGAGGATACTGGCATGATGCTCTTATGATACTTTGAGAAGAAGAGTAACACATCAATTTAAGCTGCATTCAAAAGCGGGTTCGGTGATACACATGATGTGCATCAGAATTTGCAGTATATCTTGATGTAAATCTTGTGTAAAAAAACCATAAGAAAGAAGACATAGTAAACTCAGAAAAGTTTATTATCAAAGCATCATTCTAAAAGGATACTACATGAAAATACAAGAGTGTAAATCATTGTTTATTTCCATGTCTCGGTAGCGCTTGTTCTAGGCATTTATCATATCCTTTCTTGACTCCTGTAAGCCCCCTTGTCAACATGACTTAAAATTTTAGATCTCTTTTTCTCCGTATCAAAATACCAGAAAAGCTTCTAAATTCCTTATTGGCAAAGAGAATATTTTCAGAAACTATTGTTTACGATTGTAATGTTGCATGACAGTTGGTGTATAAACGCGGAACAATGTATTATGTGCTTTCATTTGACACCGGACTAAACCTGTAAGGTATCGAAAGTTCAGGGGATATGTGAAGCCTTTACTAAGAGCCAACAGCCTGAAATTTCACTGTGATTCGAACCCATGATCATAAGGTCATAGGTCCAGTGCCTGTCCCATTGGCCTCTAAAAGTGCCCCTTGATTGAATCTACGACTCGCCCTTAAAACGTTAATGCCAAACATCAGTTATTGATAAGATTAATGACTATTGTTTGGGGCCGAAAGCTACACTTTCCTGCACTTTCACCAGTATAGCTGTAAAGGATCGAAAGCTTTACTTTCCTGCAATCTCACCTGAATAGCTTATAAGACTGAAAACTTTCCCTTCCTGCAATCTCACCTGTATAGCTAAATAGGACCAAAGGCTTTACTTTCCTGCAATATCACCTGCATAGCTATACAGAACTGAAAGCATTACTTTCCTGCAATCTCACCTGCATAGCTATATATGACCGAAAGCTACACTTTCCTGCAATGTCACCTGCATAGCTATACAAGATTGAAAGCTACACTTTTCTGCAATGTCACCGGGCCCGTAGCCAGCACTTCATGTTTGGGGGGGGCAAGGCTACATTTTGGGGGGGCATCCGGTTTTACATCCTGCTGAAACCACCTTGAACAATGGGGTGTAAAGATTTGCATTGTTGCCTTGGCACTTTAAAACATTCAATATTTTGAAACTTTCAATATTTATATTGCTTGTATTTATTGCTTATATTTATATTGCTTGTCATCAACGAGTTTACTTCATTTTCTGTGCTTTATTAAATCGCATTCCTTTTTTATACGTTGAATTCGCACGCACATTTAAATATCTTTGCTGCACTATTTAAGAATTGTCTTTGTAGCTGTTAAGTGTGTTGGTATCATAATCGTGAAAAGATGTAGAGCACGTTAAGCGAAAGCTCAAGGAATAATAATGGTTTGGTTGTAGCCATATATTGTGTTGTGAACGTACAAATCTAAAGTGAGATCTCGTTTTTACACGTTGTACCTTAAAAACCTTGAAAATGACCTTTTTTCTAATTTTCAAAAATATTTTTTAATACTTGGCATAAAGGCGTGGAAAATGACATATGTCGATCCAACAAACAGACTCTTGTGGAGGAAGGCACTGAAAACTAACAATATTCCCGGCAACCTTCTTAAAGGGGAAACGCCACGTAAAAGGAATGATGTTGTTGATGATGATGATGATGATGATGATGATGATGACTTCTTGCTGCTTTCTGTTATCATTTATTTTAAAATTTTCTGCTGCAGCGCTTACAACACCGTTTTTATTAAATATATACTTACTACACAAACATGTTTCTGGCACCTTCTAATTTCCATTCAGGTAACATGCCAAGAGAAAGAAAAAGTCATTCACAGGGCAACTTCCAGGCATGGTTTGGTTGGGTTAACTGTTTTGCTTTGAAATCTTTAGCCCGAAGAGATCAATTTGAATCAGGCCTGGGGTGGTTGGATTAACTGTTTGCCTGAATGAATATGTTGTGACAGTGAGGTATACATCTTTTCCTTTATACACCAAATTTAGATATCCGGACTTGTCTGGTAACGAAAATGTCTCAAAAAGGGCTAAAAGAAACTTTGAAAATGGGCAAAATCTGGCCTTGAAAACCTTCAACATAAAATGGAAAAATTACTAGATACCTTGAAATGACCAGGACTTTACTTCTTGTTAGTCATGAACGAAATGAATGAAACGAGTTCAATACCGTTGAGAACATGTCATACTCAAATTTCACGCGATTACACAACGTCATGATCACTAATGCAATACACGTACAGAACTCTAATGCACTTGACACATTTAACGTAGTTACCGACTTCTGGAGTACTAGCCTTCTGTTATTCTCTTTGTAAATCAAGTACACTCCTCATCAAATTTCTTCTTTGGTTCGAGAATATTACACTATACAAGAATATGTGAATAGAGGATGCAATTTCGTCACGCGTGATTCGTATTTGTGTTCATTTTCTGTCCATTGCTTACTCAATTCTCAATATTCCATCCTCTTAGGAAATATACAGATTGTTAAGTTGCTGGTCTCCAGAGGAGCTGATATTAACCGCAATATGGGCGAAAATGTTTCACCCTTGTCCTTAGCTACTGACATTGGAGAGGAAGCGATAGCTGCTTTTTTGATGAGCATGTCACCCCAGGAACCAATGGAGGAAGGCTAATGATAACGTGCTGAAATTTTGATAAACGTGTAACACATGTTGTCTCCGGCACATTCTGCAGCGCAGAACCTGTGACCGCAAGGAATATTTCTTTAAACAAGATGCACTACGTTTTATTCTGCATCAGGTCGAGAAGTCCTCTAATAGACTTTTGTAATAAGTTCTTTACGCTTATCTTTTTTATTTTCAAACTTTGTAAATACTTTACCTTGAAATATGAAGTTGAGAAAATTTGTCGGACATGGT
Source organism: Alatinidae sp. Z8VKAUB7J3 (assembly GCA_010016025.2). NCBI lineage: Eukaryota > Metazoa > Cnidaria > Cubozoa > Carybdeida > Alatinidae > Alatinidae sp. Z8VKAUB7J3. The sequence goes on along the minus strand of JAAAKM020006971.1, from coordinate 23,839,187 downwards.
AAAGATTAACGTATTTAATTTCACTGTATGATCTCATCTTCTTTTGTACGAGGTTCTCCTTTTCCAGGAATTCCATCATCCGTAGTTTATCGTACGGCGTCAACAATCACGTATGAGTGTTGATTTCCTGTAAGCACAACATTATAAAGCATGTTTAGGCGCAATGTCTCAACTGTTTATGTTTAGTAACGTAATGACAGAAACTGTCCGGTAAAATTCCTTTGAAACTTCACATAAGCATATATGCTAGGCCGAGCTTGACCCAAACGTGGTACTTCTTTTAGGCATATTTGGGCCTGATGGTGAATTTGGTTTGGTTACGTATTTTAAAATGTATCCTTGGCATCTTGGTCTTGGCCGTCGCTTTTTGTCGTAAGGGAGACGACACACACGGGAGTATTCGGTAAATTTTTGCCTTTGAAAGAATCGCCTTTCAACCTTCTTCCCGTAAATTCTGTCCTATTCCTACCGTAGTATTGTATTTGTTGTTAACAAAGCACTGGCGGTCCTTTATTCTTCTTCTGGATATTTGGTAACCGATTCTTCACTGCGCGAGCGTTATCCCTTCAAGCTAGTAAGCTTGAGAACTGTTTTGCTAATTGTACTACATCATCGGCAGACTGGGTTGCACATTACAGTGTTCCAACTGGTCCTGGTAAGACTTGGAATTTGAAAAGTGCTTTGGAAAGTCCTTGAAAGTCCTAGTATTGACTGTTTATCTTGGAAAAGTCCTGGCAAAGTACTGGAGTCTTAAACATAATTTTGTCCCATGATTTTCTTTCTCAGCCAATTACGGATATTCCTCAGGTAATTACCTTGTTTGTTTAGCTCCACTGGATGTAAAGGTATGGGATAAGCAACATTTAAAAGCAAAACTTATTATCAGTCTCTGTTCGTCATAAAAATTAGTTTATCTGGAGTTTTTAATAGTAAAGTTAGTGATAAAAGTTAATTGAAAAAGGTCGGCGAAAACATCATTAACCGTAATAAAAGTTCGTTGTCGTTGACAGTATTTAAGAGTACGAGTTAATATTAATTATTCTTTTAAAAAAGTAATGGTTAGTCTTGGGATTAACTTTCATATTCTAACAGATCCAGAAGATGCCCTGAAAGCATTTGAGTAAGATATTTTACATAACTTGTGCACAACAGATATGTACATACCATAGTGCACAAACTGTTCAAAATAGGCGAATAAGGCATATTTGAGATGCCTTGCACACATCAGATGCGTACATTTTTGCTTCATTTTTCTGTGGCAACCTTGCATTAGCCTCCCTCAAGCACTTCTCCCGAAGATGAAAATCGCATAGATCGTGCAGATTATATCCTCTACAAACAGGCAAAAGGTGTCATGTGAAGTATTATTACTCAACACGTCTTCTGACCTTAAACCAGGGTGGCCACATCATCTTCGATGGAATCATGCGGGGCCACAGTAATTTTTTGCGCTAAAATCACTCGAGCTCTCCATCCCGATTGTCCGTATCCTTTAATTTTTTTACCATTGAAAGTAAATTCTCCACCATGATAAAGTTAAGACTTACGGGCTCAAAAAATTGAAGTGTTTATTCGGTACAACCCTTTTTGTATGGGTTGATGGTATTTCATGGTTTGCATTGAAAGCAAGCTATATACGTTGGAAGGCCTAAGAATTCTGCAAGATATACCTACTAAAACTTTCCATTTCTGGGGTATTTTAAAAAACACATCGGAAGTGTGACCTAATGTGTATAACAAAACACTCCTATGGCTATTCTCAAAATCTCCTTTTTGTTAGTAGTCTGTGAGAATTTTCAAATATACCTAAAATCTATACATTGTAAAATGGTTTTAAAAGATCGCAGGGGCGAAAATAATGGGGCAAAGTAGAAAGTCAGTTATAAAGGTAGGATATTTTTTAACGTTCATTTTAAAATAATACCTTGGAGACACATAAAAAATACAGGAAACTATAAATGTCCTGAGACTACATCTGGAGCAGAGTTTACACATAGAAAAAATACAGTAACTGAGTTTAAGCTATGAGCAATACTAATTTACACTGCCTAAAATTGAGCGAAAATGAAAACGGGTTGTCTAGGGTTCCAGATGACAGTAACTGATCTTCAGTGTTTTTATACTAAATGGGCATCAAAACTGACGAATTCAACTTTATCAAAACAATGGCATTATGCCATTGGCAAGTGGCTCTTTCTTGCTAGTTTTTCATTTTCATTTCAGCCAACTTCGGCTGGCAAAGTATATGGGTGAGAAAGATGATAATCAGACTGCTTTGAACAGTAAATAAACTATTGTTTAATATATAGATCATATATCGCTTTGTGCAACAAATGAAAAAACGCAACTTTGCTCAAGGCAACACTGGGAAAGGCTGTAGTTTGCCTGGTGACAACACCAACATCACCTGAGTAAATATAATCAATGGCAACGATAACATGAATCGCATTCTTGAAATAATAAGGTCCAAGTCGCTCCGACAGATAAGCAAAACGATGGAAAGGATGCAGAGGCTGTCTTTGTGTTTGGGCAAAAATGCAATGAATCTTATAAATGTTAAGTATAACGCACAAAATGACATCAAGGGTTTAAAGGCAGTGGTGGCCGCAGGTTGGCCACCACTGCCTTTAAACCATTCAATTATTGTCCACAAGAATGATAGGTTCTGGTTCAAGGCACAATGCTTCGTAAATCTCTTTGTTTTCTAATTAAATGTTCCTTGTACAGTAATCAGGTGCAATAAAACGTAAGCGCATAAGCTTGCTGGCACTTACAATATAATATACGACGTAACCAGTGACAAGTAACTTGTGAGCCAGGAAACGTATTCAGATATACTTATTTAGCAAGTCCCGTATTCCTTTATTAATGCAACAGTGAGTAGGCCTAGTTCCTAAAACGTCTCAAAACTGTTTTAGCTTAAAAACGTGCAGTAGCCACAATTACAATCGACCAATTCGGTCTTCGTTTGTAGCCTAGAACTGCTCCAGGTGACCACAGTTTCCGGTCCCGAACCATTAGCTTGCAGATTGCAACTATTTTATATGACCTTACATAAGGCTACCTAAGAGTTTGTACAGTTAATAAGTCAGAGAAAGAAAGCTATTACGGAACTCCCATTGATTAGTACACTTACCTGCTTTTATTTACTGCTTAAAATCAATTGATCGTTTTTAGTTCTTGCGTTTTGGAAAATGAGGGTGCGGTCTTAAAATTCGGTATGAATATTTGGATCAGATCTTGAGTTCTTTAAATATCATGCTGGAACCAGTACTAAAGTTGCATCACTGGTTGCTTAAGACAAGAGTGTTGATTTTGCACATAATACATGCTGAGTTATCAAAACAAGGAGCCATCAGCCCAATACTTATTTCGCTGCTGTTTGGTGTATCGACTAAGGTCAGGGTCAATCACAAATATCTTCTGTGAAGGCATACTTTTTACTTACATCAAAAACTATTAACATAAAATTAAAAAGATCTTACTATACAAATTGCTTAAAAGTTCTCCAACTTTGAGGTTAGCAATTTATAAAGGAGTCGCTTATGGAAATATATCGTGTATTCAAGGTATCCAGTACGTTATTATAAAATCCGACTTTTATCGGTGCAGTTGAACTTTAGACCTATTGTTTGACGTACGTTATATTATTAACGAATTTCTTTGCTTATGTGCTGGAAATATTTAACAATTGTACCACTAGGAAAAACTCGCTTTGTTTGCCGATATTCCCTACGCTGTCTCTCCGAGAATACCCAAGGCGGACCCATCAATCAACATACGATGAATTGCCCTTATTAAGACATAAAAGCATAAAAATACAGTGTGCGCCTTATACAATGGTGTCTCGTATGCGATCTAGACCTCCCATGAGAAAAATCAGAGAATTTACAAGAAAAAGGGAAACTCACGAAAATATCATGAAAATGTTATTAAAATCTGCAAGGGAGCAAAGGTCATCGGGGCGCCTCTGGTAGACGCAGCAAAGTAATACACGCACATCTTCAGATCATATCATGTACTTCTTGATCATTATACATTAGACTTTTTAACACAAATATAGTCTTCCATGCTCGTTATACAATGGAAAAAATATATAGAACACAACTACCGTCTTGTAACACCAAATAACTTATCTTCTTTCCTGTATACACTACAATTGAACAAGCTACAATAAATATACTTAACAAAGCTTACGTAAAATATTGTCCAAAGTGAGATGATGACAACCATATCCTTCCTATGCCAAACTGTGCTAGAGAGTTGAAATTCTATCCAAAACTATAACATACGCTCCATTTCTCACGTTCCTAAATCTGACTGTCAGTACAAATTTCTCATTTATCCTGTATTATCAAAAAAGCCAGTCTCATCTCGTAAAAATCAATTCTATTTCAAAATTACGGCCAAAGAGCAAACAAATCTCATTCTATCGCACTATAGTATTCAAGCAACGAGAAATTGCTGTGTACAAATGCTCTGCACTAACGATATCGTCTTGCCTCAGGGGGCATTTCACGTGACCGTACTGCTCTGATTTCATGGCAGCTGTTGTTGTGCAGTTGCAGGACCAAACCTCCAGTGTTGTTACCTTTGAAAAACAAAGAAAAAATCCAACTAAAATATTTGAAACCAGTCAGTTGTCTGGGCTAGTTAATATTTGTCTCCTCGTCATAGTCACGCAAATCATAGTAAAAAATCCATTTCTCCTCAATTTTTACAGTCATATCCAATCTTCAAGTCGTTTTAAATGACGTAAAGTCACAAACTTGTGATAGTGGTTTCTAACTACAATAATCTACTAGTCTACTCTACTATTATATGAACATTATTTAAATGCAAATATACGCCCTTGACTTGCACACACAACTATTGATACAAAGATCAGGAGACCCTTTACAGAAGACAGGGTAAATAACAACAGATGTAAGCTATTTCACGAAAACGCCAATACAAAAGAAAATATTTAGCATCTACTCAGTATCAACGATAAAGTCGTTATTCTTCAGATTATGCTGCTCGTCCACTGACAAGTGGAAGCAGAACGCGACCAGTCACTCAATTCAGCTCTTACAAAAGCAGCGTCTACTCGTCCAGTACTATAGTGGTTTACAGAAGAACTCTATGGTCTTCTACACTACGGATGACATTCGGAAAATTTGCTGTAAAGTTACACTATAAAATGGAGCTGGACTTTACAGCAAGACACATGGGCCCAAATAAAGCACTTGATGGAATACACAATTTAATAACAATTTTCTGCTTTTGAAGTTTTTCGTACGCAAGAAGCATACCCAAGATGTTATTTTCATTCACAAATATATCTCTGTGTTATAACGTTCCTGTGCTTGAAACTTCTAAAATAACACGGTTCAATTTCAAGTTAACAATACCAGTCAGGTAAGCGTACCAACTGTTTTGATATCATCATGTGACGAGACAGTGACCCCACCCCTTTCACCAACCACATTTACTAAGAGTATAACTAAGCCTATGGACTGTATATTCAATATAGGTACATCCTACGTATTAGCAAATCCAAGTGGTTCCTGTTGATAGAACTCGAACGATACAAATTCGATAAAAGGGCACCAACTTTGTAAATCCCAAATCCTGATATTGCACGAAATAGCGTAAACATTTTGTACTGAAAAGCTTTTTTCGTCTGACACTCCTGAGAGTACTAACGTCAGAATGACCGAAATGGAATATGTGAAAGAGTATACCCAACTGTATTTTGAAGGAGCCAATCAGAAATTGAACTGCCTGAATGGCTTGTGCTTTTAGACCAATCAGCGTCCATTACAAGATCAATTGAATGGGCCTAGCGAGAAAACGAATTCTTTTTAATTATGAATTTTAATTAAACGAATTAAGGAGCATGTACCATCGTATATTCGCCAAACATCGACTCAACCTAAATGCTAAAATAAAACAACCACGTCGTGTTTCAAAGACCAAAAACACCACTAAGCAATGTGACTCTGCCATGGGGCAGCACTTGCTTGAGAACCCAGACTGTGCCAAAGTGTACACGGGCGATTGCTTCCGTATTATAGGAAAGCCCAGGTCTGCATTTCATTTGGCCGTTCTGGAGTCAGTCCGCATAAAAGCAAGAAAACCTTTGCTATGCAGACAAAAACAATTCGTTTTCTCGCTAGACCTATTCAACTTCTGATTGGCTCCTTCAAAATACAGTTGGGTATAATCTTTCACACATTCCATTTCGGTCATTCTGACGTTAGTACTCTCAGGAGTGTCAGACGGAAAAAGGTTTTCAGTACAATATGTTTACGCTATTTCGTACAATATTCTTGTTTTGTACCACTAACAAACTATTTAAGTCTTGATATGTTAATTTTCCCGCCATATTACAACAAAGTGACTGTTCTTGTTTGTTAGTTATTCATATATCACAGCAGTGGCATTCTGATTAATTTTCTACCATGTGAAGATTTCTTGGGCCTTGTTATTGATCACAGCAACTGAAACAGGACTATGTTTGATTGTAAGAAACTTCCAAAGACCGAATTGCAAACAGAACAAACGATGTCGGTCTAAAGGGCCTTAATGTCCACCCTGTGAAAAGGGGGGCCACCATACTTTACCTCTGTGCCTTTTACAGGTTTAACGTTACCAGCTGCATGTCAATTAAAACGATTTTGAGTATGCCGACTTCTGTTTAAAATCGACTATTAGAAAAGTCCATGATGTAAATGGAGAATAAATACGATATAAAGAGAACAGTAGCGTGCTCAGAATATCGAAAATATTGTACTTTAATGCCATGAAAATCAGAAGTTCGTTTTTCTAAATTAAAACTGGGATATAGACACCTAAATTCAAGGATAACCTAACCTACAGAATATAGAGGAACGATTATCAGCTTACCCTCACCTGGTTGAACTGCAAGCATAGTAAATCATGACCTTTTGGTGAAATTTTGTTGAAATACAATTTTCATTTCTGTAATGAAATGTTTTGTCTATGATGCAAAAGGTGGAAATTGAACGAAATACCTCAATCATTTGTGTACGTGTGCATTTTCGGCTGACACGTGTTAGAGCGCAAATCGTCAGAGTGTTGTCGAGAAGGGAAGGTCAATCCTTATCCGTCCGTGTTTGGAAAAGGACGTCTTGAGAGGGGTTGTGTACGACCGTCACTGTTTTTGCTGCAGTGGTATCAGCAACGAATGACGTCACACAGGTAAAACACTTTCAAACGTTCTCAAACCAACGCAGTTTCTAGTTTACGAGACAGCAGCATAATTTACGTTTTTCGCAGCAGAAAAGAAACTAAGTGACAAGAGGATGTAGGCTACACACTGGTCATCCAAGTACTGCTTTTCGCAATCGGAATATAGTTGAATAGTAGGAAGTTTGTTACTACTCCTTAATATGCCAATTGTGTAGCAGCATACCGCGTACGCATGTGGCGTCACTGGCGCCTGACATTGCCTGATATCTATATTAATTACTTCTTCTTTGTCATAATTGAACTATGTAGTATAAGAAATCATGTAATAGTAACTTATTTTCATCTTTTCAGCTGATACTTTTTGACTATGATAAAGTGGAATTGGCAAATATGAATAGGTAAGTTTCATTGGTATGGTTTTTTAGCACCTAATGCAAACACTCCCTATAGATATGAACACTGTAAGCTGCATAATGATCAGATACTTTACAGTCTAATGGCAGTCTTAACATATATCATTTGTTTTACCCTTTGTTTCGTTTTAGCATGAACAATGTTTCTACAACTTCTGTACAGAGACCTAGAAGCCTTGAGCACATTAATACATCAGTTATAGCAGTACCAGTACCATTCCAACTTATTTCTCATTGATCTCCTTATGATCTGCAAATGCTAATTTGTAAAGTGTTTGTCACAAATTGCAGTTAATATTGTCTTTGTTATCTTATTTAAACGATATAGGTATAGTATATTTTGGGAATAAGCTGGCAGTGTTTTTACCCTACCTTCACCTTGTGGACTTTGGTGATCAAGGGTCTTAAAAAGTCGCAAAAGGTAGACTTTGATGTATGATTCCATGCAAGGGAACGCTAGTGAAGTTGCTATGATTTTGGTAGTTTATGACATATCTTTTGGAGTTCTTGGATACTGTTCATCTTGCCAAACTGTTTGGGGCCCTATCAACATCCCAAACCACTGTGAATCTGGTTTTCAAACATTTTCCAGTCGGTTGACAAAGCTTCATGTACATCATTCTGTCTTTCAGGAATAACTCTTAATGTCATCCTCCAAAATATAATCAAACCAATGTCTTTTTAAAATTTTCACCACACTTGACATCATTCAATTTGCCTAATTTTCCAAGAAAAGGCATTTTGGGGGTTTGTCTGTTCCTCAAGTGAGAAACAAAAAATTAAAGAGTTATTGCATTCATTGTGGGAGAGGAAAGCTTGTTTTCACAAGATGAATTGGAACATATATATATGGTGTATGACAGTTTTGTTCATCCATCAGGAAGGCTACTCATCACAAAAGCAGAAACATCTCCATCCAGATTCAGCAGCCACCAACTGATCTGATGATATAATGTGACCAAGGAGATGTGAACTGTATCAAAAAGGAAGCAGCAGGTGTTCTCCCTGAGTGACATAGCTTTCAGTGGAAATATGTCATTGAGCAGGATGTGATGCACAAATGCATTGATAGATGACTTGCATTATGGAATCAC
>JAAAKM020006971.1:23815303-23825734 GCA_010016025.2 Alatinidae sp. Z8VKAUB7J3 | reverse complement strand
TGACGAAGAGGCTTCCAAAACTACTGTCGAACTCTATTAAATCGCCTTTTTTGACCTTTGTGGCCAGCTTTAGGCACCCCCAAACAAAATTGCCTGATGTTTTTTTTAATGAAGCATCTTTTGTCTTATGATATCCGCTGTGAATCGTTTGATTTGAACGTGTGCTGTGAGAACTACAATTCCCTTACTTGTATGTAATTATCAATACTTCTGCAAGCGATCTTCCGCATCCGTGATCATGTGGAGATTTATTTTTAAATCTTATAAAATTTTATCGATAAGAGTTTAAGATAACCCAAAACGGAGAGTACAAAGAGAATTTGGCACTCAGGCCTTCCAAAGCAAGACGGTAGTATGTTGAAATCCCTCCTGTGCTCTGGGAAAGGCGACAGCAAAATCATCTAAAGACGTATATCTCATTGTCTGACAAGAGGGTTAGGAAATGTTCAGCCAGTTCATCATAACACTTAACCATATGATGCGATGGACAAGATTGAAGGAAGCAGCATCTTGGTAGCGTGAAAGAGATTGAAGGAAAGTGAATGTTCCAGCTGCACAGTAGACAGGTTTTCGAATTTAGCCGAATTTAGCCGAAAACCAGGGCGATCTAAAAAACCTAACCTAATAACCTAAAAATCTAATTTTTGGATCGCCATGCCGAAAACCCATTATATTTTTTCAAACTAGCAGCCCAAAGATAGCACACTACTTCATGGCCAAATCATTGTAGTCATCAACCAATGACACTATTGTACAGTATAGCATCGCCAACATCGTCCAGAAATATTTCTCCACCAGTGTCTGCTTTACTTTGTAGAAAATGTTTTGCTGGATCATCCGTAGTAATTCCTTAGACATCGAATGATAATTAACAGGGGTTTTTCCTCCGAAACGGGAGTAGATGAATAATCTTTCATACTTGATAAATATGGCACTGTTTTCATTACGATATTTTTCACTTGCCTCCGAAATTACAAGTCTCCCTCTAGTATTATTTACCCCCGATTGTAAGTTTCACCGAAAGGTAATCAACAACAATTACAAACCACGGCGTAAAATCAGAGAAATGCGACACCTGATTAACCTTGGTGATACCGAGGGTAATCGATGTCAAACATTTCAAATTTACCGTCATCTCTCAGGTTCCTTAAAATTGTCGATTCCCTAATTAAAATTTCACGTATCACTCTTTATGGAATCATTTGTTTATGACGATGACGAAAATTGTCAATTACCCGTCCTTTTTATAAAAAAGAACAATAAACTCTTGTTGAGGAACTGCTGGACCCCATACCTCTCCCCCTGTTGATGTGGTCATTATTGAATGGCCCATAATGATCTCGCTTGTAGCAGAAGCCTTGTATAAAATGCTTGCCTCCTCGCATTCTTGTAGCTTTGTATAAAAGCCTGTTATGGAAGCCTTTTGTCTGATTGAATATCGTCGCAATTTTGCCGTAGGCGTGTAATGAATTGGGTCAACCGTGGATCGAATCTGGAGTAAGTGAAAACGCCGTCTCTGGTCACATCCAAGTGATAATACCTGGAGAAACGGCATGCTTTGCGGTGAGTTACAAGATTTATTTTAAGTTAAATTCCATGCTTTACACACTGCGTTACCCAGGAAAGTCGTCTCTGGTTCTGGTCTGGTCGTGCGATATCATCATACTCTCCATGTGATAGCCCAGTGCTTAGCACGCGATATCTCGATGGTCTGTTTGCGATATTTCAGTGATTTACTTCCGATATCTCATTGGTTTGCATGGGATATCCCAATACTTTGCATGTGATGCCCTAATTCTTTACGTGAGATATCTTAATGCTTTACGTGCGTTGCCTGCGATATCTGAATGCTTTGCATGCTAGGTTAGCACCCTGAGCGCTGCCACCCTCTTGCGTTGACGATTGACAATAAGAACTGGAAGGAGAAGGGAATTCATATTTTGTTGAAAATTGATGTAACAGCTTTGGCCGATATTACTAGCGTTGATAGACCAGGGTTCGGTTCCAGGACAATGTTTCATAAGATGCAAGAGATAAGAGTACCATTACTACCAGGAGAGTGGTCATTATTTGGCGTCCACCTTATTATCTACTACTAAGGAGGAAGATTAGTGTTCTCTCAAACTTTATTGGGCCATTGCCATCGTCTATTTAGCGACGCTGAATTTCGTTCATAAGACTGGCTTGTTCAAGTACCCCACTTTCACTTTCCTTGTGAGGTGCCAATGATGCTTAATACCTCAGAAGTCATTCAGTGGGGAAAAGTGACACGGGCTATCTGCTCTCCCTTGCAGAGCGTGCGTAAGAATGCAGATAGTCCGAACATTGACGGACACTTGCATTCGTTAGAAGGCGTCGGTAGTCACCGGTCCTGCCTTCATTAATTCGGGGATCTGATCTACTTTACGGTGCTTAACCGTAGGAAGTAACTAGATTTGAGAGTAGCTATGATGACACAAGTCCTCCTTAGGGGTTGTGAGTGGCTGCTCTGTCTCCTCATTACACAAGGAGTGGATGAAAAATGATAAGGAAAAGAGAAACGTTAAAACCCAGTTAAATGCGCTTTACGTAGAAAGGGCATCATGTAATTTTGTACAAACATGATTTATTTGAAATAACCACCTTAGGTTTTAAATCAGGTCTCGAGTTACTGTCACGTCGGAAACACTACTAAAGTTTCTTAACTGGTCGCTTATAATTTGCCCATACCTTTTGATTTTGAACACAATATAGGGGAGTTGTAACGATAAGGGGTCGTGGAACGTGTATTTATTTTATTCCTCAAGTGATAGACTTGAAGTCAGTGTCGATTGCTAGTACCTTCAACGAATGCATGGATTTTACGTACAAAACTGTAGTATCAAGTGGTCAGCCTAAAATTACTTACTTGACATAACCTCGGTTATTAAGTCGCATAAAATTTCCTACTGTGAGTTCGGTTGACTATAGAGCAGTTACTATTTCAAGAAATTATCCAATTTTTCATCTTTCAATTTCAGAGTTAATATTAAAATTGTGTGCACTACAATCACGTTGTATAAAACAATTAGGCCTTTGTACTTCCGTTTTATGTAGTCCTTTTTATCTGTTAATGGCGGTGAATGTAATGTCGACATTATATCCCTTCCCTTGTAGTGTGCACCACCACTTGTAGTGGCTTCTAATATTGACGAAAAGACCCTGAAACGAGAGGGCGTGTGTGCTGCATCCTTGCCGACGACCATGGGTATTGTCGCTGGTTTTCTTGTACAGAATACTCTGAAGTAAGCAGTCTTCTCCGATTTATTTACGTGCTTTTTCTCACCACCGCTGAAAGTTCTCCATAGTCTCAAAAGACGTTGGGGAAACGAGAAATCTCTCGAGCTAAATGACCAACGACTTCAGTTCCTGTAAAGGTAGCTTTGGTTTCTCTGGATAAAGCCATAGCATACGAGCATACGATTTAAGTCCGCGCGAATATATCCAATTATGGTCCGCGAATTCAAGTCCGCGCGAAAAGTAGTGCTGCGCAAATTTAAATACACATAAGGTAAATCAGGCCTGATTGAGGTAAAAAAAACAAGAGGAAATGACAGATTCAAGTAGCCTACTAAGATTTGCTCTTCGCTGTGCTAAGCACTCGCACGATTATAATGTTTTCCATATCCATCAGGGAGAAAGACAGATGGTCCTTGATGATAGATGATATCAGATTATAATATGATGCTACTAATTAAGGGAATTGAGTTTATCTAAAGGCATTTAATGTGGGGAAAGAAGTATCTAAGGGGTCCATTAGTTTACTAGTTTCCATATCTCCTCCTTCATTGTCGAGTAAAGGTCAAAAGTGGTAGAGTAAAAAAACTAAACTTACTGTATGGAGCTTACAATACTCACCTACGTTATCACACGCAGTCCACCATAACTATAATTACTGATTTCTTAAAATTGTTCTAATGTTTCATTATTTCATTAATTACCCCTTGATAGCTCTGTCCACCTCTGATATCTTTTTACCCCCATAAAGGGCATGGTAATGGGCCAGAATTGCGTAAGAGTATGAAGGGTGTTGTAGTTTTATACACTGAAAGATACAATAAACAACAATTTGAATAACCAGGAATACTGTGAGTTTATGTCAGAACAGCTTTCAGATGTCCTGCATAGAAAGGAAATTAGCCGACATCTTACTATATCCAAAACACCAGAACAGAACGGGGAATCAAAGCGAGTGAATCGCACAGTAGGCCTACAGGAAAAAGCATGCTCCATGCTTTTGACAGCTCGATTAGATCAGTCATTTTGCGCTGAAAGTGCGGTCATAGGCGTTTATGTGGGGTAGATGTTCTGTGCAAGTTTAAGGTAACATGCCGCCATATGAAAGCATATCAGGGTCAAAGCTGTTGACATAATTGCCCCTTACTTCTTTTTTTCTTGAGTAAAGATAATATCACAACTAACTACGACACAAGTAGTATAACAGTATGAAACATAAGACATCAAACTAGCAGCTTCGACAACGACATCAGATATCTTTCCTCTAGATCATTACATAACAAATCGACCTCTGAGAGGTAAACTCCTTAAATTTACATTACTGTTCTTAACAGTCCATCATATTCAGTCAGTTCAGTTGATAATTAAGCACAAAAGCCAGGTGTACCAAATTTATGAGAATTTGGTTGAACAGCATTTAACCATGTTCCTAAAGATGATGGAGGGAAGTGGGAACTTAAAGAGCTTGAAGAGCGTATTCAGTGGCACCGAAAACAACAAAATGTTTTCAGGAAACTGTTTCCTCTCAAAGCCTCAGTTTTTCTTTCTCGGCGAACCCACAAGAACATTCAGTGACATGATGTCATGTTATTTATGAAAGCACGCAAGATTTCTTTCAACTCAATATTCAGTAATCACGTGTTCATATCGTGATCGACGCATGAGTAAACTACATTACGTACTGGACACTTGATTAGCAATATGTGCAATCATGACAACCTTGCCAAGGTATAATTCATATGCTGCCTGTGCAGAAGTTCTTGCTAAAAGCGAACGTATTAAGATAAAGGCTTGTTAAAAATCAAGCGTGGCGATGCGTATTTGATTACTTGATAATGTTATTTACACCCGTTATCAATAGTTAAAGTAGTCTTAGCATCTTAAAAGCAATCTTAAAGAGAATACATGTAGGGTTTACTATATAAAATTCTTGTTTCTCTGTTGCTTTACATTAAAACTAATGAAGCCATTAATTTTGTCTCATAATTTTGTCCTATAATTTTGTCCTACATCTTTTCTTGCTTCAATAGTTCAAAAATCCCAGTTACGATCCTCCTCAATTTTAAAAGTTAGAACTTATCCTTTGCCGTTATTTAAAAATTATTCCTTTCCATTGTTCTATTCCAGGTCGACAACGAATAACACCTCAGGCTCCCTGACAATGAAAAAGTCCTGGCCCGTTGTTTGCCGATTGCTTTTAGCCAAGTTGGAAAGGCTCTTTGAATCATTAGGCAGATGGGTTGCAGAGCATACCAAGATATGCATTCTGGTTTGCCTCTTGTTGGTAACATTATGTGGACTTGGATTACTAAACTTACGAATAGAAACCGAAACAGAAAAACTGTTTGTCCCTTCAAATAGTAAGGCTGAAAAAGCACTGGAACGCGGCAAGGCTTATTTTGTAAATTTGTTGAACAGCAGAGAGCAGGCTATTATCTTTCGAAAGAAAGCAGGCTATAATTTGCTGACAAGTCAATGTGTTAGGGAAGCAAAACTTATATTATCGAACTTGATAGATAGTCAGACTTACAAAGAGTTATGCCTGAAGAAAGAAAATTTTCTAAACGCTTCCAATTACTATGACAAATCACAATCTTGCTTTATGGTAAATCCGTATGAAGTTATAAGAAATGATACAAATGCAGCTGAAGATATGACAGCCGCATTAATGAACAATCATTCACTTATGTCTAATGGCAGGTCTATGACAGACAATCGACTACAGATGTTCCCTACGTCTGTCTCGTCCATAGCAGTGACAAATATAGAAGCATTGAGGGTTCTTCTATACCTAAATGAATATAACGACAAGAAGAAAAATAAACCAGCTCTTAAGTGGGAAGAATCATTCACTGATAAATTAAAGAAGGAAAAAAACAGCAAGCAGTGCTTTACAGTAGCATTTGCAGCAAGAAGGTCATTGGATGATGCTATTGTCGAAAGCTCTGGAAGAGATGTTGGACTTGTCTCTGTTGCTTTTACCTTGATGTGCACATTTGCGTCAGTATCCCTTGGAAAATTTTCCAATCCTATTCGAGGACATTCCTTTCTTGCATTTTTTGGAATTGTTTCTACTGGTCTCGGGATTCTAGCCGGTTTTGGGATTACAATTTTAATAGGTGTACCATTTACTAGCATAGTTGGAGTGTTGCCGTTCTTGATACTGAGCGTTGGAATTGACGATATGTTTATTATCGTAGATGAATTCGACAGTTTGTCGAGCAATTCTGACCCTAACAGAAGAGTTGCAAATGCTATGGCAAAGATCGGATCCACAATTACGATGACAACTTTGACTGACATAGTAGCTTTTGCAGTAAGTGCATCCAGCGCCTTTCCTGCTGTTCGATACTTTTGTATCTTTGCTGCAATTACTTTCACCACCGAGTTCATACTACAAATAACTTTGTTTCTGGCTTTTCTGACCATTGATGCAAAGCGAATAAATGCAAACAGGAAGGATTGTCTTCCACTTTGGAAAGAAGAGGACAAACAACGATGTTCCAATTTTCCCAGGAAACCAGTTTCTAGAATTGCTTTGAAGAAGTATGCCAAGTATCTGCTGACAACTCCCGGCAAGTTGTTGGTGTTAGGAATATCTGCTGCATTACTTGCATTAGGTATATACGGCTGCTTTCATGTAGACGAAACTTTTGACAGAAGAACCCTCATTAAAGATGGTAATTACTTAATGAATTACCTCGATCTGTATGAAAAGGAGTTTCCACAGACTATAGAAGTGAATATTCTTCAAGATAAGAAAGTTGACTATAGTAATGCCAATGTACAGAAAGAGATTCTTGATGTACCCAAGGTAGCTATACCAACGGGATTTTATAAGTCCGAATCCAGATCTTGGCTTAAATCCTTTCTCACATGGAGCGGCAAACGACATGCAAATATCAAAGGAAAAATGTTCTCCAGGGAATTACAAAAATTCCTCTCCAATCCAAACTTTGCCTCATTCAAGAGAGACGTCCGACTTGATCGCAGTGGAAATGTTGTTGCCAGCCAAACACAAATCTACATGAAACAGACTACTAGTTCGATATTTCAAAGAGACGCAATGTTAAAGCTGCGGGAGGCGCTAGAAGATAATAAGATTAATTTGACTCCAGCTTCGGATCCATTTATTTACTTCGAGCAGTACGCCGCTGTTACCACAGAAGTCATCCGAAATATTTGCATATCAGCTGTTGTGATTCTCATTATCACGGCACCATTTTGTATGTATCTGTCAGTTTCATTCTCTCTTCTCGTTGGCTTCGTAGTATTGCTGGTTGAACTACTTGGATTAATGTACTTTTGGAACGTGTCCATAAACTCTGTCTCCATGATAAATTTGGTGATGTGCGTCGGCTTCACAGTAGATTACAGTGCCCACGTTGCACATGCCTTCGTCACGTCAACAGAAGAAAAGGTGAATGACAGAATTATTTTTGCTATATCGACTGTAGGAGCTAGCGTACTTCTAGGAGGATTCAGTACTTTTCTAGGAATGGTGACAACTGGATTTGCTTCTTCAAAAATCTTTCAAATATTTTTCAAGATGTTTGTAGGTATTGTAGTATTAGGACTATTCAATGGTCTTGCGCTGCTTCCAACAATTTTTTCCCTAATTCCTTCAATATTCAGTTCTAATGCGAAGAAGTTCAGGGCTGAGTTTAAACCAAATGCAAAACCTAAGAAACAAAAGTCATTAAAGAAGGTGAAACATCTTAAAAGAGAACCAAGTGTATCTATTACAGGTATTGCTGCAAGGTTCCCTACTGCTAGGAATAAGGATGAATTTTGGGAACTGTTAGTAACTGGTACTAATACACTACGTGAATATCCAACAGAACGCGAAAGAAACTACAACAAGTTCCAACAAATTTACAAGCCTTTGCGAGGCGTGAAAGGACGTCTTTATGTCACCTCAGGATCCTACTTGGAAGACATCGATAAATTTGATAACAACTTTTTTGGCATATCACACTTGGAAGCTAAAATGATGGACCCACAACAGAGAATTCTTCTCCAAGGTGTTTTTGAAGCTATCGAAGATGCTGGATTAACTCTTCAAGAACTGCAGGCAGTAAACACCGGAGTTTATGTGGGGTCTATGAATTCAGACTACGCATCCTTAATTAATGATGTTAATGACTTTGAAATAAATCAATTTACTGGCACAGGAACATCAAATGCAATTATAGCCAATAGGATTTCTTTTGCACTGAATTTGCGGGGACCTAGTTTAACTGTAGACACTGCGTGTTCTAGTTCATTAACCGCTTTGAACATAGCATATGAACACTTGAAAAACGGGAAATGTGATATCGCTATAGTTGGTGCATCAAATGTTATAATAGATCACAGTAAGCAAATGATAATTTGTCAAGCCAATATGCTTGCACCTGACGGCCAGAGTAAAGCTTTTGACGCTCGCCGAAATGGATACGGGCGTGGAGAAGGCATGGTTGTCGTAATTTTGAAGCCACGATCACGAATTCAATCAGATGATAATAGCATATACTGCAATATCTTGGCTTGCAATGTCAACAATGATGGGCAATCAGCGATACCCATGACTGCACCGAGTATCGAAGGCCAGGGTGGGCTTTTTAAAGCAACATGCATGGAAGCTGGAATTTCTCCAATGCAAATCAGCTATTTAGAGGCTCATGGGACAGGCACTGTTGTTGGGGACCGGGTGGAAACTCAATCAATTTCAGATACATACTGCCAGAAACGAGATTCCCTTAATCCGTTGAGGATCGGAAGTGTTAAATCTAATGTTAACCACACTGAATCTGTAGCAGGGCTTGCTGGTCTTGCTAAAGTATGTCTTATGATGAAAAATAAAAAATTTGTTCCAACAGTCGGAATACAACAGTTAAATCCGGAATTGAATCTAGAAGCCAAAGCTCTCTCAGTTCAACAGCAATATGAAGATTGGCCGTTACAGATGCCAGATGAACCAAGGTGTGCAGCTATTAACTCTTTTGGATTTGGTGGAAGTAACGCACATATCATAGTAGAGGAACCACGTCATGGCGATCCTATTTTACCAAAAGCAAGCAAAGGTCGTACTATTGAACCTACTCACAAATTGCTTGTCCTTTCTGCTAAATCGAAAGCAGCTGCTCGCCACCAAGCTGCAGCGTTTTCAAATTGGTTATCAGAGTTAGACAATTTCTCTAATAAAATCCTGGACATTTGCTATTCCGTATCTGAGAGACGCACAGCACACAATACACGAGTTTGTGTATCATTTAAGGAAAAGGAAGATGTAGTGAACAAACTTAGAGCCTTTGCCAGCGAGGACCTGACAAGTACAACAGTCAATTCTGTAGCATTTGATAGAGTTAAGTACATGTCACCAAAGGTAGGATTTGTGTTTGGTGGACAGGGATCAGATTGGGAGGGGATGATCGAAGTGCTATCGAAATATGACGAACTGAAGAGCATCTTCGACGCCATAGACAAAGAATTGTCATCAGTTTCAATAACGAAATCGCTGTATTCGGACGCAAATTTTAGGATTGATGACAAAGGTTTTAAGTCGAGCTCGTCTATGAATTTAGGTATTGATAAAGAGAACAACCAGTTAAATGGGCTTACTATTCTACAATTATCAATCTTCAAGGTCCAATATGCCATTTCCAAATTACTAATTGACAAGTGTAACATAATTCCAAAAGCAGTGCTAGGACATAGCTTGGGTGAAATTGTGTCTGCTTCTGTATCAGGATGTATATCACTTCGAAATGCATTGGAAATCATTATTTTGAGATCTGAGTTACAGAACCAGTGTCGAAATGATGGCAAAATGGCAGCCCTAGGTAAGAGATAATTCAATTGAATCTCTCGTTATGTAAGAATTTATCATCTGTCGCCTGTTATTCTGTAAGGCATTTATTCACTATCAGCTCGTTTAGCAGGGACAAAATGTGGCCGACAGTTTTAAGGCATAAATATGGAGGGGAAGCGGGTCGGAGGTACTTGGGGGAGGGGAGGGGGTGGCGGTAATTTGTTGACCGAATGATGGTTTAAAGATTTCTAGAGTTAAAGGACTCAATTATGAGATTGCTTGTTTGGTCTACTTAAGAGCTATTCGATTATTATTATTATTATTATTATTATTATTATTATTATAGAATGTTCTTCGAAACATGTATGGTTCCAATAGAATAA
>JAAAKM020006971.1:23790916-23806536 GCA_010016025.2 Alatinidae sp. Z8VKAUB7J3 | reverse complement strand
AGTCCAGCTTCCCATCATGCGTGTAATCGCAGGTACAAAATTCCGCATTATTTTTCATACTATCAGTGAGAGACTACTTTATATAATTAATTTCACCAATAGCCGTTTTTTTCAGAACATAATTTTTGAAATAATTGAATTTCTTACCTGTTCCGTGATTCCTTTTAAAGGATTTATTTACTTGCTCGATGTCAGATCCATCATTTTTGGTGACAAAAATTTATGTTTCGAATTTCTAGTGAAGATAAATTGGGAAATTTTCCTTTTTGGTTATTGTACTTCGTCTCAATTTCAAGCTTATGAATAATTTGTTATATTTCTAAAGGGCCTAGTGTATAAAACAATATCACCACCAGTTCTTATATTTGTTAATTTGTTGTGATCTCCTTTTTTCTCCTAGCTCCCCAATCCAGATTTTAGAGGATCCCCTCTAGGAATACTATAAACAGTTAAGAGGAGAACAGATCTACTTACCGCACACCGTTTTTTGGTTTACAGCCTTTATGGGTCCATACAGCTAATAAGAGTTTTGCAACAATGACGGATAACTTTTACGGTCTATGAAGGCTAGGCTTAAGAGCCTTTGATAATCTTCTTGACATTTCTAAATGGGCTCGATGTGTCCGTTTGGTCGATCGCGGAACATCCGCTGAGACAGCCTGGTTTATTGACTTTTGACTTTTTACGTTTCATAATTGGTTTATTGGATAGTAGCTCTTTGGCTTATTTTGTTTCCGTTTGAGAACAGTCTGCTCACACTGGTTTGTTCCATCGAGAAGGTAGTAGATGGCAGGGCGATTTCAAAGTATTAAGTCATGAAACGTTGTATATTCAGTGACGCATAGAAGGTAATAAAGAAGAGCTGAAGGCAGTGAAATTGTATGGGAATCTAAAATAATTCCCAAAGAATCTTGTTGTTGCACTGCTGCTTTCAGAGACAATAATTCAGAAATTCTTTAGGGATGATCAAAGGAACAAAAAGCGGTTAAAATCGGCGAGCAACGGCATCAGGTACCCATGACAAGATCAAATAAACGAGTAAACAGTTTAGTAACAGTTTACGTTGTGTTCATATAAATATCAAATCTAATGTTAGGACTTTTAAAGTTTCTCCTTAAATAAGTGTCACAGTCACTTGATAAGGTTTGTATTTCGGTGTTCTTTTGGTACAGCAACTATAATTGTGAGGTACAAGTAACTCAGACAATAAGGCAGAAAAGAGAAATAGATTTAGAATGGATAAACTACAATAATAACAATTTACAGCGCTCCCCAACCCCCTAATAACTGTGGTATGAGTATACCCCCCTTGAACACTGTTCAGTATTCTAGAATTACTCTGTCATTAACCCTAAAGAAAAGTGCTTACACATTATGACTATAAATACTATCAGATCACAAATTGTCTTGTTTGACAGGGTATTTCATGCAGCTGGGAGTGTACTTCCTTTCGCATATGTTTATATTTTGATAGTCTTGCCTTAAACCGGTCTAGACGACAAGGACATTAAAACTTGTTTTGCGTGATACATTAGCAGTCGTTGTGGGAAACAAAATGTTAATTGTCAAGAAGCATGACGCGATACCTGCGTATCTGCGTGACTTGATTTTCCTGACTGCCGTTCCTTTTCGCAGCATGACAGTGCCGCGTGCTTCTACAATAACGTTTATGTCGTCAAACTAGTTAAATAATTAATCCGTTCTGTTTAACATGATATATACCTTTTGAGAACACTGCTTATCAAAGATGGAGTACAGCAAACTTAATGATTGGTAGCGTGACTGGGGTGGGACTTTAGTGGCCACCCCCAACTTCTCCAGTAGATTATTCTTAAAATTCTAACCTGTAAGAGAACGTTGGACTCAAAGTTATTGTCCAGATTAATAGGGAACGGGACGCTGCAGACAGTATTCAGCCTATGAACATATTAGGAATGGCTCTTTCCTGTACCGTTACAATTTCAATGGAGTGAAAATTTCCCGGGAAGCAAAAAATTAGGTGTGGTCCTAGAGTTTGGCGCATCCGGCGTGAGTCCTTTTCATTGTCAACCTAAATAATGATGATTCTACAGAGGTTTGGAACAAAAAGCCTAAGCTACTGACTTATACAAAACAAAAGACTTGTGCAATCATCAGTAGACTTGTGCAACGAGCGAAACTAAGATCTTTTAACTGTGCAAATAACGGAAGGAAAAGTTCATTTCTCTTTTTTCGTTAGCCACGGGTTGACAGTAAGGATTCAGCGTGCTCATGAGCACAAATATTTCCCGTTATACGAATTATTTTTGTCATTCTCACTAAATGTTCTCAGTTGAAATGGCCAATCCGCAGAGACATGGTTTTCAGTGCCAATTTGACGCCGGTACCACATAATGGGCCTGCTCTTTACTTTCTCCTACAGAGTTTTATGTTAGTCCATTTACGGTTTAAACATAACGCAACATTTCTACCAGGATGTACTTCAATGCAGCAATTTATTGTGGTTTTATGTCCCAGTTTTAGGGTACTAGTGGCAGTCCAATCTCCTCAGATTTATGGATCTGTTCTTCTCACTTTTAAAGTTGTTTCCGCCTATAATATATTTCGAAGTGCGGGTGAAATCAAGTGATCAGTTAACATATCTCGATGTTGATGCTCGTTCGTATTTACATCTGATTTATTTCCACCGGCAGCATGCAGAACAAGGCGACGGAGCGGAACATTCTTGACCTTCTCCACCGGATAACGGAAAAGTTCGATGGAGGGCTCAATATTTTGGAGACAGCCTGTCAGGATCTGGACCAACTCATGGACAGGCAAAAACTGGTAGCCCAGCGCAACGTCGACCGCGTTGTCGAGTCCTGCGAGGGGCTACAGGCCATCGAAACAGCCAAGCAGCGAGTTGCGAAAATCATTACCGATAACATCCGGACAGAATGGCTACCCAAACTGCTCTCAGATCTGTTACAAAACGGCTGGCGGGAGCTTATGGTTTTCACCCTGCTGCGTGACGGTCCCGACAGCATCCAATGGAAAAGCTATGCGCTGGTGGTGGAAACACTGGCCCAACTGACGCCGCATACGATTTTGGATGAGCAGATGGTGGCCCATATTGCCGCAGTATTTGAAACAATCAGAGCCGGTGCCAAGGACTCCCCCGCCGACCAGGCTCAGTTGGATAAAATTGTAAATGCCACTGAAAAATTAGTACAACCCGGACATTCACTACCGGCCACGGAATTCATAAAGGCCGACATGGCAGCGCTCGCCGCGGAAAATGGGGCGATAGCAACCGACGCCGACAACGGATCGATACCCGAAACCTGGCTGGAACAGGCCAAGCAGCTGCAACCCGGTGACAACCTTGAGCAGCAACAAAACAACCTGCCGCCCACCCGGGTGCAACTTGCCTGGGTAGGCAGAGAGCACAGTAAATACGTATTTGTTAACCAACAGGGCATGAAGGTTTGTGAATTTTCACAACAGGAAGCGGCTAAAGCCCTGCAACAGGGCCTGCTTCAAAAAACAGAGGATACTTTACTGCCCTTTGTAGACCAGTGCCTGGAACAAATGGACTCCGGCCGGCTTTTGCAAAACGATGCGGAGGCCCAGGCAAACGCCCTCGGCAAAGCGATGTAAAGGGAGAGGGTATCGCTTGCAGAGTCCCGAGCAACCTCATCTCCCATCCATTAACCTGGCCGTTCGGCAATGAATACCGGATAATACCTGCCTCCACCCGAAGGGATGCAGAGATGTTCGCAAAAATAAAAACCCCGCCGGCTCTGCTGGCACTCCTTATCCTGGCCGCCGTCGCCAATACCCATGCAGCCAAGTCGCAAAGCGACAACTGGACCTTCAATCTGTATTTCGAAAATGACCTGTTTGCCGAAACGGACCAGAACTATACCAATGGTATTCGCATTTCCTGGGTCTCGCCCGACCTGACCGACTACATCAGGGACCCGGCACTGCCCAATTGGGTCAGGTCGGCCAATAAACGCCTGCGATTTTTCCATCCGCCGTCCAAACGTATCCAGCGCAACCTGGTATTCTCCCTCGGCCAGACCATCTACACGCCGGAGGATATCGCAAGCACGGCCATCGTCGCCGACGATCGGCCCTATGCAGGCTGGTTGTATACCAGCTTTGCCTACCATGGTAAAAGCGACAAGAAACTGGATACCATCGAAATACAGCTGGGTCTGGTGGGGCCCGCAGCGTTGGGCCGGGAAGCGCAGGATTTTATCCATGATTTACGCGGCTTTGACAAGTTTCAGGGCTGGGATAATCAGCTCGAAAACGAGCTCGGCCTGCTGCTGCTCTACGAACATAAGCGCAAATTATCGGTGCAGATTCCCCACGACGGCGGCCTGGGTCATGACTTAATCGTCCACGCCGGCGCCGCACTCGGCAACGTCGGCAGCTACCTGAACTTTGGCGGCGAAGTACGGCTGGGCTGGCTAATCCCAAACGATTTCGGCACATCGGCGGTGCGCCCCGGCGGTGACAACAGCGCCCCCGACGCCAACTGGGATCCCCGATTATCGAACCCGGGCCAGTGGGGCTTCCACGTCTTTGCATCCTTCGACACACGCCTTGTCGCGCGCGACATCTTTCTCGACGGTAACAGTTTTGAAAACAGCCACCGGGTCGACCGGGAACCGGTGGTCGCGGACCTGGCATTGGGGATCAGCACCGTTTTCAGCGGCGTTAAGCTATCCTTCGCCCGGGTATTCCGGTCAAAGGAGTTCAAAACCCAGGACAGCTCCCACGCCTACGGTTCCTTGTCAGTGTCTTTTAGTTTCTGAAGCAGCGGCGTAGCCCGGATATTTCAGTTCGGCCTTATGAATTATCCCGGTTAAGTCTTTTCCGAATTCCCCACTGTTGTTAGAATCGCCGATCTTTTCATTCTTCTGATGTAC
Organism: Alatinidae sp. Z8VKAUB7J3; assembly: GCA_010016025.2. Lineage (NCBI taxonomy): Eukaryota > Metazoa > Cnidaria > Cubozoa > Carybdeida > Alatinidae > Alatinidae sp. Z8VKAUB7J3. The sequence goes on along the minus strand of JAAAKM020006971.1, from coordinate 23,801,635 downwards.
CGCTAAGGACCACCGTGGCGAAACTCAATGCCCAACAGCAACTGGCCATTAAAACCATTGATCACCCCCTACTGGTACTGGCGGGGGCCGGTAGCGGCAAAACCACCGTTATTACCAATAAAATTGCCTATCTGATCGAGCAGGCCGGGCTCAACCCAAAGCAAATCTATGCGGTGACCTTTACCAACAAGGCTGCCCGCGAAATGAAGGAGCGCTGTACCCGACAGATTAAGGGCGGCAAGAGCAGCGACCTAAACGTCAGTACTTTCCACAATCTGGGCCTGAATATTATTCGCCGCGAGTACCGGCAACTGGGTATCAAGCCCGGCTTCTCCATTTTCGACTCGCACGATGCACTGACCCTGATCCGGGAACTCCTGCCCTTTGCCACAGGCGACGATCAAAACAGTTCGGACAAAGAGGTGGCGTCCTACGCCCAACATCGAATCTCCAACTGGAAAAATGCCCTGATCACGCCGGAACAGGCATTGGCCGGCGCCACCGGCGGCCATGAAATCACTGCTGCCAAAGTCTACACCCAATATAATCGCCACCTGCGGGCCTACAACGCCGTCGATTTCGACGACCTGATTTTACTTCCCTGCCAGCTATTCCAAAACAACCCCGACGTGCTCGACCGCTGGCAAAATCGCATTCGCTATCTGCTGGTGGATGAATACCAGGACACCAATGCCAGCCAATACCTGATGGTAAAGCAGCTGGTCGGTGTCCGGCAGGCCTTCACCGTGGTGGGTGACGATGACCAGTCGATTTACGCCTGGCGCGGCGCCGTACCGGAAAATCTCGAGCAGTTGCAACGCGACTTCCCCAACCTGGAGGTCGTCAAACTGGAACAAAACTACCGCTCCTCCGGCAGAATTCTGAAAGCGGCCAACCAATAGATCGGCAACAACCCGCACCTGTTCGAAACAAAGTTGTGGAGTGACCTGGGCTACGGCGATCCCCTGCGCATCCTGCAGTGCGATGACGACGAGGCTGAGGCCGAACGCATCGCCACTGAAATTGTCAGCCAGCGTCTGCAAAAACGCACGCAATTCAAGGACTACGCCGTACTGTATCGCGGCAACCACCAGTCCCGCTTACTGGAGATCAAACTACAACAGTTTCAGGTGCCCTATAAGATCAGCGGCGGCTCCTCCTTTTTCGACAAGGCTGAAGTGAAGGATATTCTGGCGTATCTGCGTTTAGTTGTGAACCCCGATGACGATACCGCCTTCCTGCGAATCATTAATGTGCCGAGGCGGCAGATAGGCCCGGCCACCCTGGAAGCCCTTGGGCAATACGCCACCGAGCGAAATACCAGCCTGTATTCCGCCTGCGATGAGCTGGGGTTGGCCCAGCACCTGAAACCGCAGCAAATGGAAAAGCTGGGGCGTTTTAAGCATTGGCTCGACTCCATCAGCCGCCGCTGCCACCAGCACAGCGTTGAAGTCGCGATTAAGGAAATGGTCGAAGAACTGGACTACCCGGACTGGTTGACGCAAAACAGCAGCTCACCCCAGGTTGCCGAGCGCCGCATGGCCAACATCTGGTTTTTATCGGAGGCCCTGAGTAGGAACCTGTCCGACGAGGAAAGAAAAAACACCGATACCAAAATGGCCGATGCCCTGGCAAAGCTGATGCTACAGGACATGATGGACCGTCAAAAGGAGGAAGATGAGACGAACCAGGTTCAGTTGATGACCCTGCATGCCGCAAAGGGGCTGGAATTTCCCCATGTGTTTTTAATGGGCCTGGAGGAGGAGCTGCTTCCCCACCGCAACAGTATCGAAGAGGAAAGTATTGAGGAAGAACGGCGGCTGTTTTACGTGGGCATCACACGTGCCCAGCAGACCCTCGCCATGACCCTGGCCAGCGAACGCAAACAATACGGCGAGATGATTGCCACCAACGTAAGCCGTTTCCTCAGTGAATTGCCGGAGGACGATATCGAGTGGGAGGGCGGTGTTCAGGCCAACCCCGAAGCCAGGCGGAAACGCGGCAAGTCCGCCCTGGCCGGACTAAAGGGCTTGATGGGAGAAGTCTGAAGAGCCCGAACAACTGAAATACCGATTATCCGATACTGGCCCAATTGTATAGCTGGAAACCAGCTTTCAGCCTGATCGTTTGTTAAACGCAGGCATTACCCTCATCCGTTCCGGAGATGCCCCTTGTCAGACCAAGGTTTCCAGCTGCCCGTCATCAAAAGTCGACAAATCCCTGAAATTCCCCGCACACATCAGGTTAGCCCATTCCGGGTTGGCAATCAGCGCCCGGCCGACGGCTACCAGGTCAAATTCGTTATTATCCAGACAACGCTCCAGGTTCATTCGATCGCTGGCCGCGCGGTCGATATCCAGGCCGACGCTACCTACCGTGATGGCGGGCTTGCCGGTCAGCTTTTTGGTCCAACCCGCCAGGTTGAGCTGGCTATTCTCAAACTCCGCTGCCCAATAACGACGGGTGGAGCAGTGGAATATATCCACTCCCGCATCGCACAGGGGTTTAAGAAATTCCGCCAACGCCTCCGGCGTCTCCACCAGACGGGCCCGATTATCCTGTTCCTTCCACTGCGACCAGCGAAAAATGATCGGGAAATCCGACCCTACTGCCTTACGTGCAGCTGCGACAACCTCCACTGCGAAACGGGATCGATTGGCTAGAGAACCGCCGTACTCGTCCTCCCGCACATTGGTTGCGTCCCAAAAAAACTGATCAATCAGATAACCATGGGCGCCGTGAATCTCGACTGCATCAAAGCCAACCTCCCTGGCATCCCGCGCCGCCCGGTGAAAGGCGCTGACAACCTCATCAATATCCCGCTTGCTCATCACATGGCCGGTTACGATACCCGGCTCCGCCATTCCCGAGGGGCCATATCCCGGTACTTCAGGGTCGGGTCCGGAGCCGGGCGTGCGGACCGCACCGATATGCCAAAGCTGCGCGGCGATACTACCCCCTTCGGCGTGCACCGCCTCAACAACTTTTCGCCAACCGGCCAGGGCCTCCTCTCCGTAGATGAAGGGCACTCGGGCATACCCATTTGCCGCCTTGTGGCCCACGCAGGTTCCCTCGGTGATGATCAGCCCTACCCCGCCCGCCGCACGGCGGCGATAGTACTCCACCACCTGGTCATTAGGCACATGGCCGGGAGACAGGTTGCGGGTCATGGGTGCCATCACCACCCGGTTTCTTGTTACCAGGGAACCCAGCTCAAAGGGGGAAAACAGTTTTTCTGCGTTGCTCATTATCCGATTATCTTCCGTCTGTATTGTTGAACCGCGGATTCAGTCCAGGAACGCGATCACATCCACTTCAATCAACCAACCCGGATCCCCCAGCCTGGAAACCTGAACCCAGGTCGAGGCGGGCGGCGCAACATTATCGCCACGGTAGAAACCGGCCCTGGTGTCGGCATTCTCCGCCAAAGCCTCCATATCGGTGGTAAACAGGGTTTCCTTAACAACCTGCCGGAGACCGGCATTATGCGCAGCCAATATCTCCGATAATTCTCGGTAAATATTTTCGATTTGCTTTTTCATATCACCGGCCGCCAGCAGGTTTGCGGCATTATCCCAACTCACCAAACCGGTGATATAGAGCGTGTCACCCGCTTTAACTGCTTGGGCAAAACCCAGTTGATGCTCGATTTCCCTTTTGTGATACACCTGTTCAGGACGTGCCATATCCCCTCCCCAAATTTGTTTTTTTTATCCACCAACAGGCCGTCACCGGTTATCCCTGTCTATTCCCGAAATACCGGGGCGGACCCGAAACCTTGAATACCAGCCCCGTTACTCAACGCTGATAAAGACAGCGCCGTCGACCACACTCACCGGATAGGACTTAAGCGGGTCCAGGCAGGGTGATCCGTTGGCCTCGCCGGTCCTGATATCGAAGGTACCGCCGTGGTAGGGACACACAATATCCGTATCGTCGATAAACCCTTCGGCCATGGATGCATCTCCGTGAGTGCATAGATCATCCGTCGCATAAAACTCGCCGTCCAGGTTATAGACCGCTATCGCCGGCATTCCCTCGACTTCAACCATCATGACTTCGTCCGGTTCAAGGTCCGTTGTTTTTATCAATTCAATTTGTCGCATTGGAAACTCCTATACATTCATCACTGAAGGAATTTGAATAACATAAGCGATGCCCATTACCTCGGCGGTGGCGCGTCAGTTCACCGGGACGGGGCTAAGATCACGCATCAGCCGTTGTCCCAGCGCAAGAATATTGGCATCGTCATTCCGCCTGCCGATGAGCTGAACGCCCACCGGCAATCCGTTCGGGCCGCTGCCCACCGGTAGATTCAGGCAGGGTACGCCCAGCAGCGTCCAGGTGACCTGAAATATCGGCAGCCCCGTTCCCATGCCGGCCGGCGCCTCGCCGGGGGCACTGGGGCACAGAATCGCATCAAAACCGCCAAATACGCCGTTGATGCTATCCCGGTAATGCCGGGCCTTTGCAAAGGCTTCAATATAGGCGTCGTCGGTGGTATCGCGCCCCTCTGCCAACACCTCGCACAGCCCCTCGCTAAGCTCGTCCCGGCGCTCGTCGTAGGCATCGGCCAGGGATTCGGACAGCCCGCGATACAATACGGCCCGGTGAGTCTGAACCAAATCCGCATAGTCGGCGGGCAGATCGAATTCAATAACCTCTATGCCGGCAGCGCTCAGTTGCTTCGCGGTCTCCTCCAACACCACCCGACTTTCCCTTTGGGCAAAATCCCACTGGTGCGTTTTACAAAGACCGATCCTGGGTGTGCGCTCCTGAGGCCAGCTCTCCGTTTGATTGGTTTCGGTGGCAATGCCGAAAAAGGCCTGTATATCGTCAATGGCGCGTGCCATGTAACCGAGCGTGTCGAAAAAGGGCTGCATTTTCAGAATGCCGCTACCATCGGCCAGGCCATGGGTTGGCTTAAGACCAAAGACGCCGCAGTAGGCCGCCGGTCGAATCAGCGAACCCGCCGTCTGGTTGCCGTAGGCAATTGGGACCATTCGGTCGGCAACCGCAGCGCCGGTTCCGCTGGAGGATCCTCCCGCCGTGTGGTCGAGGTTAAACGGATTCCGGGTCTCATTCGGGCTGAACATGGCGTACTCGGTGGTCACACATTTTCCGAGCAGGACCGCTCCGGCCTCGCGCATCAGAGAAACACATTTGGCATCCGAGTGCGGCTGCCTGCCCCGGTGAATCGCCGTCCCGTATTCCGTCGGGAAGTCCCGGGTGTCAATCACATCCTTCACCCCAAAGGGAACACCGTGTAACGGCGATCTCGGCTCCTCCCGATCCGCCTTCGCGGCCTGGGCCAAGGAAAACTCCTCATTAATATGAGCCCAGGCGCCGACCTCCGGGTTTCGCTCGGTTATTCTATTCAGGCATGCCAGGGTCAATTCAACTGACGATATTTCCTTTTTTCGGATGTGTTCCGCAGCTTCCACCGCAGTCAAGGCTAATAAATCATTCACTAAACCACCCCTCTTGTTAACGGTTGTTCCCATGCCGCTTTACGGAAAAACGGCTCAATTATCCCGGCTACCAAGCCAGTAGTTCATTCAGATTCCGGTCGATGAAGGCCGTGTCCTCTTTATTTCGCCCGGACCCCGCCCAATGCCCCCAGCAGGAATCGATAGGACGCAACTCGGCGTTAATCATCCGGCTGACCTCATACCGATTATCATCGGGCGGGAAATAGGCGTCATTGGTACAGGGCATGACAAAGGCCTTGGCCCGAATCGACCGCAGCGCGCCTTCAAAGTCACCACAGTGATAATCGTTATCACTGATATCCGAGGTTTGCCAGGTATTGATCTGGCAGAGCAGGTTATTGGCATCCATGCTGCAATAGGTTGCTTCCCAGTAGTTGACGAGAAACGCCTCGAGCGACTCAAAGCCCAAGGTTTCATACAGCTTTTTTCTATAGAAGTGGGCCGAGGGCGGCCACGCCGCCCATGCCCTGGCCATCGCCCGCTGCCCCCTTAACGGAGGATCACTATAGTGTCCATCCTGCCAGGCGGAATCGGCAGTAAGCGCGGCCTTCATCCCCTCCAGAAATACATAGTTATGGGTTGAAACCCTGGCCGAACCGCAGATCGCCCCAAGGCGTTCAACGCTATCGGGAAACAGGGCCGCCCAGTGATACGCCTGCACTGCCCCCATGGAAAAACCGGCGGCCAGGGCCAATCGCTCAACGCCGTATTGGTCCGACAAAAGGCGTCGCTGAAGCCTGACGTTGTCCGCAATGCTGACCGTCGGGAATGTTGCCGGCGCAGCGGCGTTAGCAGGAGAGGATGACAACCCGTTACCTATCAGATTCGGGACAAGGATGAAATAGCCGGCCGGATCAAGCGCCAGGCCTTCGCCAATCAGGTAGCTACTGTCCCGGTGGGTTCCGCCAAAGTGGGTCGGGACAACGATCGCGTTACTCTTATCCCGGTTTAGCTCACCCCAGGTGCGGTAGGCAATCGCAGCATCGCGCAGTACCTCTCCGGACTGGAGAGTAACATCACCCGCTTCGAAGATTTTGTAATCCAATTTAGTCATAGTCAGTTACAGGTTTACATGTTGTTAGGGCAGCAACGTTCAAGACACTTACCGGCGCCGCCGACAGCTGAGTTAATTCTGCCGCGTGACCCTGACCTTGGGTATCCAGGCACGCGCACGGCGCGCCAGACGGCTATAAATATCCTCAGCGCTATAGTCGCGGGCCTCAACGCTATAGTGCCAGGCCTCCAGGTGATCAAAGCTGTTGATGTTGACCACCCCATACAGCCTGTTTCCCACCTTGCTGATGACGGCCGGCACCACACCGCAGTGATTGCATAACAGGAAATCCGCCGTTTTTGTGGCGAAGCGATAGTAGGTGACCTGGGCATCGTCCCTGATACTGATTTCCAGGCTGGCACCCTCGTGCGATGTCATCACCCCCTGATGTTTGATGCAGAAGGAACAACCGCAGGCTCTCGCCGGAATTTCATTCGTGCTCAAGGGCCATTGAAGCCGGTAGCTGATATTGTCGCAATGGCAACGACCCTGGATAAATGCACTTTTTTTCTGGAAAATAGAAATACACCTTAAATCAGGTTTTCCCTCATTTCCCTGAATTTTCATCAAATTTGCCTGACAATTCTCTGATTTTACTCGCAAAGTTATTCCAGTTTGAAATTGCCTGATTTCCATATTGGGGGTGAGCCCTGCAATGGTTGCATTCCGCGTAGACTACAGGTTGTTCTCAATTTGTTTATTTATATTTATCAAGACGTAAGTATATTTTTCATCTTCATCAAGTTATCAGCCCTGCTCAAGACCATACGATCACACGTTCACATCTGCGTACCCTCGAGTGCCAAATAATCGTACCCCTCCGCTTATTAATGTTTTGAAATCTATAAATGTCCACGCTCATCATTAGGACCTCCCCCCCCCCGTTTATTAAATTCAAGAAATTTTCCCAAGTGTAAATTATATCTGAAAATACTTGAATAAGTTCCTGTGCATCATTTGACCCTGAAACAGTTGCTAATTAGTCAATTGGTACGATTTTTGTCCTCATGTGTGTCATCCTTATTCAAAACTTTCACGAAATCGAGACTGAAGTTCAGACTCCCCCCCGCCCCCGTTTATTTGGACCCCCGTTTATTAACTTTAAACCGTAAAAATGGCCTCCCGTTTATCCGGCACTCCAGAGTAATGAGTTCTTTCAATCATGTTATCCGAAGATAGTTGCATTGAAATTCATTCATTTGAGCCTAGAAAAAATGAAGGGCTAGGTGTGGCTTATAGCTAATTTTAATCGCGTCCTTTTCCAACAAATATTGAGAAGCATTATAAAGAAAATAATGCCAAAACGCATGCTCCGTGACTCGCTATGTTATATGTGATTATTACTGTAGGTAGCTCATACATCCACCAACATTAATCCAATGCAGAAATGTTAGTATCGGTGTGCATCATGACGTTATTGAATAGCAATGTTTTCACAGCATCACCAGTCTTGACAAATGAGGTATCAGTTATATTTTGGCGAAAAGACATTGCAGCAAGTATTGGAAAATAACGTACACCCCTTTGCACTTAGACCGGTCAACAGAACTAAGAAATTACCTTTGCGACCGAGTCTTAAGGTCAAACGATGTTCATGTCAATAGACTGCGTACTAAAAGCATAATGTGTACCTTCTTTGATTGTAAATAGATCACCAGAGCAGAACAAGTTCATTTGGTAATCCTTTATTATTTTTTTCGTTTATAATTATCCAATGATTGAGATAATATAAAATTTAGAGCCAATAACAAGGAAGATATTTGTTTCATTGCCAGTTAAAATATATAACATGTTCTTCATAACATTGTTAAGTTGCATCAGATATTTTTGCTTGGAGAAGTTACGTTTCTTTTCTTCTTAACTTGATTTTGTTTCTATGAATAAGTGAGCTTTTGAGTCCAGCATTACCTACTGTAACTGCTTCTAAACTTTGTACCACCTAATAGTAATAATATTAATTTCAAAAGCTTTTCTTTACAAGCAACTCAATTTCATTTCAGCCCGAGGTTGCTCCGAGTGGTCACCATTTCAGCTGCTAAAATTAAAGTTAAAGCAGCTACAGAGTTACTAAAATTTGCATGGCGTCACTTTGTATTGCTTCATAATTGCTTAGTTGATAACATTGTCACTAGTTAATAAGCTACAAGTAATCTACCTAAGCATAAGTACATCATTTGCTACAGTCGTGTCCTGACTGTCCTGAAAGGGAAAAGAGAGGGAGAAGAGAGGAAGAAGAGAGGGAGAAGAGAGGGAGAAGAGAGGGAGAAGAGAGGGAGAAGAGAGGGAGAAGAGAGGGAGAAGAGAGGGAGAAGAGAGGCAGAAGAGAGGAAGAAGAGAGGAAGAAGAGAGGAAGAAGAGAGGAAGAAGAGAGGGAGAAGAGAGGGAGAAGAGAGGGAGAAGAGAGTGTAAACATAACCAAACCTCTCCAAATCGCTAAATTAATCCAAGTAGAAAAGTCTAGTTTGTCACTTAGAATAAGTCAAGTTAGAATACTACACAGCGGGGGAAACGAATTTTGATGACTTACCGAGTCAGCTGGATGGGCTAGTGCAGTATATAACGGAACTGTTAATAAGATAATTTCAATTCTCGTTCCACTGATTAGAAGTAGTTATACAGTTCCAAGAAGGATAAATTATTTAATGAAAGAATCTCTGTACGCCGTTCTACAGTAATTCTTATCAAACACAGTTAAAATCGTTTACAACTAAAACCCAGGCTTCCATGAAAGACCTAGTCACACAGGCATAGAATCCCTAGGACACCTAATCTTATAATAACGTACTTTCCTATCCAAATACTGAACACATTTGTCTCTCACTTTGCACATGTAAATATGACCAAAAAAACCCTAACAGACATATGTTAAAGCACTCTTTTAAAAATATCTACTTCATGCAAACGTAACCAAAAATGATCCATTATCTCTCCAGTTTCTCAATCAAATACCCCTGATGAGCAGTGGGCCCCGACATTGAAACTACCCTAAATAAAAGGAAAAACACCAAACAGGCTAACTAATAAATAAAGGGCAGCTGGGGCGTCCAAAGGCAATCTCTCAATCAAAGACCCCTGATGAACAGTGGGACCGACATTGAAACTACCCTAAATAAACAGAAAAAACACCCAACAGCCTAAGTAATAAATAAAGGGCAGCTGAGGCGTCTAAGGGCGACGCCCCTCAATTTGTGCTACCGGGCAGAGAAGCAAGCCATGAAGCAGGCTCAACTGCCCAGTAGGGCCGGCTCTCGCGGATTATGGAAAGCATCTGTCATCAATTAGAACAGATACTACATCCATCCCTTGCCAAAAGGCCGAGAAAGGCGCCCCTCAATTTTGACTACCGGGTAGAGAAGCAAGCCATGTGGTAGACTCGACCGCCCAGCAGGACCACCCCTCTCTCCATTATCTTTGCATCATTGTAAATTAATTGCAGCATCTTAATAAAGCTACTTACTATTCATAGATCTTCTTTTGTACGTTTATCTACAGTTAAAATGCAAACAACCTGACCAATCACATTTATAATAGAATAGAATCTCCGACCATGTCATTTGTGCCATCTCCCTTGCGAGGACTTCATCATAATTAACTAAATCAATGTCAGCTAAACCAAAGGTTATTCTACTTAAGAAGCACTACTGCTCTTCGGAGATCATTAGCCGTGTTAACTACATCAATCACCCTAGGATTATTTCCATTTAAGCGATGCTATCTCTCTTTTCTATCTCACTCAAGTGCACTTTCTAGTGCAGGAAAGGTCTCTCGTGGACAATTACATTAACCATAGTTAACTTAATTGCTTTTTCGCATTTAGTGCTGCTATTATACGTTGAGTAGGTCTTACTAGCGCTAATGAGCTCCATTATAGTTGAGTAGGACATCACAATCTCTTCCCATTTAACAAAGGAAATGTCGATCGATTTTTCCGTCGATTTCGGCGTATGTTCAACCTTACTATAGCTGACACACTTAACGATATTCTCTGTTCTACAAGCGGCCGTGTGTGTCTCCGTTCCTCGTACCAATCATGTTTCTCCCACGGACGTTAGTCGAGACGAGTAACAAGGCAAGGACAGGAATGGTTAAATCAATACGGCTTAAGATTTTCAACAAAGTTTCCTCTCATGAGCTGTGCGAAAAGCGGTCTAAAAAGTATTCCAAAGTTGGTAT
>JAAAKM020006971.1:23780627-23790816 GCA_010016025.2 Alatinidae sp. Z8VKAUB7J3 | reverse complement strand
CGGCTTAAGATTTTCAACAAAGTTTCCTCTCATGAGCTGTGCGAAAAGCGGTCTAAAAAGTATTCCAAAGTTGGTATCACACCGCGGATAAAGGTCTTATTTCAAACTCTTAGCACACTTACCAACACGTTCTAGGAACCCTAAAAAGGCTTGCGCAATAAACAGCAATTGGGCCTTTGATATCATCCTTATCATTTGATGATGCTTATGACGCTTATGATGATGATAATGATGATAATGATGATAATGGTGATAATGATGATAATGGTGATAATGATGATGACGATAATGATATGATTAAGATGACGACGATGACGCTTATGATGATGATAATGATGATAATGGTGATAATGATGATAATGATGATGACGATGAGGTTGGTGATGATGGTGATGATGATATGATTAAGATGACGATGATGATGATGATGATGACGACGATGATGATGATGATGATAATGATGATAATGGTGATAATGATGATGACGATGATGATATGATTAAGATGACGACGATGATGATGATGATGACGATGATGGTGATGATGATGATAATGATGATAATGGTGATAATGATTATGACGATGACGTTGGTGATGATGATATGATTAAGATGACGATGATGATGATGATGACGACGACGACGACGATGATGATGATGATAATGGTGATAATGATGATGACGATGACTTTGGTGATGATGGTGATGATGATATGATTAAGATGACGACGATGTTGATGACGATGGTGATGATCCTGATGACGGTTGTAGTGATGGTGATGATGATGATAATATGGACGATGATGGTAACGATAGTAACCACGATGATGATAAGGCCAATGTTAAAACTGATGATAAGAATAACATTGATGATTATTGTGATACTAATGATGATGATGATGATGTTTTCATTGAGAAGACGGTAGTGATGATGATTCAAGTGGTGATGCCGGCAATGATTCTGCTGTCGCTGATGCTGTGGATCTTGATGGTGATGATTATGATGGCGAATACGAAGGCGGAAGATATACAGAAATCATAAATATACAGCTTAAAATACCAACTAATTTCACCATTTTACTAAAATAAATGTTTTCAGCAAATTCTAAGTACGTTTTATAATTAGTTTCGTTATACAGTCCAATATCGCGCTGGCGGAGTTTTTGCATCCCCTATCAATAGCATCGCCTGAAAGATTACACAAATCTAATTATGCAAAGATATGCTCTTCGTATCTTATATTTGCAAGTTATACCCATAAAATTAACTACATTTAGAAGCCGTAATTCTCTGTATGCTCAACCTTGTGGCTCATTAATTCGTATTCTAAAGTAGAAATACCAATAACTGAAACCGTCATTTTTCCTAAACTTACTACGGCAGTCAGGATATTACAATTAGGGTCTGCTGTCTGTCTGTGGAATTATTTCTCTGCATGGTGGCGAAATTCCACTCGAGGAGAAGGAATATCAGTTTATAAAAGCGAACATTTTCTTTAGGGACATCTAACATGTTCAAGGCATGTTAGCAGCTATTCGGGTCTAATAATGATATGACTGACATCAGTCGAAACGCGGTTTATTGGAATGTTACCAGGAATAAAAATGCGAATCCCGCTGCGATCTCCAGCTGAACCTAAAATCAAAAGTACTCCACGAAACAGATTGACAAAATAATAATGTTATTAACAGAAACCAGCTATTAAATTTGACTCATACCATGCTTTCTTGGATAAGCGATTCTTCCCAAACGAACGTAGACCATCCAAACTGTTTCGACAACAGAATTTTGAACGCCTTCAATGAATTTGATGTTTGTGAATACGTTTTAGGTGATCCATTCTAGACATACATTTTTCAACTCTAAACGACTGGTATATTTAGACAAGTGACATCATCCTTACAATGAGAATCGATTGGTTTATCAGTGCACGATCCTTCTAGGCGTGCGCACGTGCCATAAAATCCGAGCGTTTTCTTAAAACGTGTCCCTTTTAAACAATGAAAAACACAAATGGTGTAAAGTGCAACCTTTTAGGCGTGCGCACGTGCTATAAAATACGAGAGTTTTCTAAAATGTGTCCACTTTAAATAATGAAAAACACAAATGATGTAAACTGCAACTTACGCCCAATTAATATTCCCGAAAGAAAGTTTAAACGAACGTCATTGAACAAGTAAATGAGTTAAAAATCAAACGTGGCAGAGTTCGCATCACCGGTTAGCATAGACTGTGCCAAGTTTTACTTCCAGACACACAAATCGTATTAGTTTTAAACGAAATATAGAGAACCTAAACAACAACAAACCATAATGATCAGAAATGTTCACAGGTTCCCTAAATTTGTTTGTTCTTTGCTGGGCTTCAAGACGTCAACCTTTTCATGGGTTATTATTCAACCGAAAGCAGTGCCATCGCTGCTTAAAAAGCATTAAATGCTTTTAAAGAATGGGAAAGAAAAGGAACTACGTAAAAATAAATCAAATTAAATACAATTAGCATTTGTAATTTAGATAATTTGCCAAACGTATTCTAGTGGTGTTGAAGCAGCACAAAACAACTAAGTCTCACCAGCCGGAAAGTGTCTGATCGTCAATCAGTTCATAAAATGCAACCGTTCATTTCGTGATATAATAATCATACCTCTCATACAACCAACAAGTGCTGAAAACAGTAAAAATTATTACTTCTGTTACGTTGAAGGTAAGCGTGAAATCGTTTTACAGTCTATTAAAGCCTGTAGGTATTATCTCCCTAGATTTCCGCACCACTGTAATAATATCAGCATACCTCTGTTACCGAAAGAGCGCTATCAACCATGACAATGTGAAGTTCGTTCTGGGTTTTACACACTGTACCAAAGATGCTTAACACGAGTTTAAAATCTCTGAACGTACAAAGTTACTACCATAGTGGATAAAAACTCTGTAAAACTGTTAGTAAGTTCTCACGAAAATGATTGAAATCATGCATCGCACTTCGTACAATAAAGAGGCAATCTCTCAATAAAAGACCCCTGATGAGCAGTGGGCCGGACATTGAAACTACCCTAAATAAACAGAAAAACCACCACACAGGATAACTAATAAATAAAGGGTTGCTGGGGCGTCCAATAAAGAGACTCCTGTTTCTGGTATTGCTGGGTCTCTGTCGCTCTCTGACTTAACACAGCGAGGGATAATATGTGCAGTAAAATCATGGTCTTTAAAGTAGACCGTGGCTTGATGGCCGGGCTTATGAAAGTTTGCATTCAAGGCCAACCTTGTAGACGTAGTTTCCATGCTACTTACCGTGCGCTCTCTCCGTTTCGTGATTAACACCATGACTGCATCAAGTAGGGACCAGAAAAATTATGCTTAAATGATTTTCTATGCGAAATTTTTTTGTCTCCAAAAGACATTGGATTGTGCTATGTTTAAAAAACGAGCATTAAATTTGTACTGACGTTGAAATCTTGCACGTGTATAGTTGATAGGCTTTCCATAGCTACAATGGGCTTCACTATCACGATTAACTTTATGACTTGCCCCCCTCCCCCCTCCCTTACGTAATCCTTGAAATGGCACTAAGCATCGTTGCTGCAGGTAATATAGAGCAGGACGCCTCAAAGTTCGAAAGATAACCTCCTCGTGCTATTAAAATTTCAACGTACCGCCCAGCTTCATTAGAATTGACAACATTCAGTCAATCAATACTCTTTAGTGCCAAATAATTGTACCCCCCGCTTATGAATTTTTTGAAATTTATAAACCACCCCTCTCCTTATTAGGACCTCCCCGATTATTAGTTTCGAGGAATTTTCCCAGTTCTTAAAATGTAAATGATGTCTTAGAACACTTAAATAGTTTCCCATGCAGCATTTGACCCTGAAACAGTTGCTAATTAGTCAATTACTACGATTTTTGTCGTCATGTGTGTCATCCTTATTAAAACCTTTACAAAATTTAGACTAAAGTTCAGATCCCACCGTTTATTTTGGACCTTCCCGTTTATTTACTTTAGACCGCAATGATGACTCCCCCGTTTATTTAAGACCCCCACAGTTTATTTGGCACTCCAGAGTACATTGTAACTGCAAGGTGTATTAACCTGTTAATACGGTATCCTAGCTTGGTTACCAGATGTAAAACGAAAACGTTAGCAGCACGAGGAAAAAGCGGAACAACATTTATTTATAGTTTTGTTCAACTGCAGAGTTTTCAACACGAAAATCTTTGATGGAACATGCTTTTAGCTACATGAATTCAAGGACTTTTTAGAAAACATACCAGTTGAGATCATTTTACTAGAAAATTTCACTTACCGCTTTGGTGTAACTTGGATTCCCTAGTTTTCATTGTCTCCATTTTACCTCCCGTATAACCTCAAATACCCCCTAAGGGAACCCCTGGACCCCCATTTGGAAATAGACTGCACCTCAAGCGCAGAGGAGCATGGAAAGAGCTATGCTGAACATCACTCGGAAGGACAAGATCAAGAATGAAGTTATAAGATCAAGATCCAAAGTGAGAGACATCACCGAGAAAATAGAATTCACAAAAGGCCAGTGAGCAGGAAATCTCACCCGAAGGGGAAACAACAGATGGGCCAAGAAAACAAGTGAGTGGCGGCCAAGAAAAGGCAGCAGAGCTAAAGGACGACCGATGACGAGATGGCGTAATGAGATTGAAGAGAAGGCTGTCAACACGTGGATGCAGAGAGCACAAAATCGGAAGGCGTGAAGGAAACCGTAGAGGCTACCCCCAGCAGTGGAGTGAACAGCTGACATGATGATGATGATGATGATGATGATGATGATGATGATGATGATGATGCGCCTCAAGCTTCCATTTCATAATAATCTGTCCTTAAAGACATAAAACCTGAGAACATTTCACCCAAGCACAATTTCATATCACTAAAAAAATTGAAACGCTCCGTGTCCAAAGGGTAAGAGTGGGGAGCCACAAGAAATAAACAAGTCCAACAAATTGGCTTCCATATAGTTAAATACTATATTTATCTGGTCCTACCTTTTATTTTACTACATATATACAATGCTCTAGAAAGGTACGTTTACACTTGAAAATATTATACATAGAGACCTGTTTCCCTCTAACCAAAGATACGAGTATGGATGATGAAACATTGAAAGTTGAATGAATACACAATAAAATATACAATTTAAAATTATCTAACAGTATCAAAATAGATCTTGTATAAAATAGACATCTGAAAAAACTTACAAATTGTACATACTGTAATCCCTGACCTATATAATTACCGTCAATGATCGAATGGACCCCGGGGACGTTACGTTTTAAGGGTATGACGAGGGAGTTTAAAAGATATACGGTGTTTAAAAAAAGATGTGTTCGTTATTATGATTATAACATTTGTATGATCCACATATGTTGCGTGTTTTGGCACGTTACAGTTTTTGGGTGTAGCGGGAAACCCTTTCGAAATTGTAACAAGGTAGACGACCTCATTGTGGAATATCATAGCTTTCGTCCGTTGGCCGTTATAGTCACAGCCGATGCCCTACTACCCCCTCTCAGCAGCCGTCGTATTGATGCCGTTCCGATGTCGGTAAGACCTACGTTGATTTAACGACATAGGCTTGATCTTGTCCCATTGTTGGTATTACAACCAACTCTTTGGTCAAAATAACGACATCGTATACACGTGTGTTTTTTTATAAGCAACTCCATTTTCTGGGTCAGGCCTTGAGTTGCTTAGTAATTTTCCAAAATCAGGCCTGGAGTTGCTTAAATATTTGCTAGGGTTTAACTACAGGTTAAGGTGGTTGGATCTTTGATCTCTTTGCTTGACAAATTATCAACAGTTATATATCAACAGTTTGTAATCAATTCTTAATGAAAAGAGTTTCTTGATTTGTTTTTCAGGCATTTTATAAATTGTTCCTCATGAATTTGAGGCCTCGAGTTGCTTAGCTTGTTGCTTACATTTTGGACCAAATCGGTGTCTCACACCTAAGCAACTGAGTTGCTTAAATAAAAAAAGACGTGTAGACCTCAACTTGATGTCATAATTTCTCAATATAATTTTAAAAATCGACCAAGCATCCATTTAGAAATTACGTCAGATGACGGCTAGGTTGGAGTTATTTATGTCATCTTTGACGGTATCATGTGATCTAATTATTCGGATCGTATCCAACGTCGAGTCTCGACGATGATTGGTAATGAGCGTTCTGAGACCCTTGAAGCTCTTTCACGCCGTCAGGTTACATTATCTCTTTCCTTTTCTACTGATGCTTCAATGGATAGAGTAGCAAGGAGCTCTCTTCCTTGGTTCCACTGTTAAAAGTCTGTGCAACGTATGATTCGTTCCTACATGAAGCTTTATCCATTCGCTGTTGACGTACCTAAGGGCAGGGCTTCCACTTATGCTATGAGTTTCTTTCCTCGCATTGCCTCTCTCTGGAAATCCCTTTCTTCCTCCTGCTTCCTTAATCAGTATAACTTTATTTGGTTCAAGATTCCAAGCTTCAAGTTTCTTTTAGCTTAACCTTTCACTTAATAAACCCTTTTTTCTATGCTTTCTTTTTCAGTAGCTCTAAACGTGTCAGTGACATTTAGGGCATGAAAATATATTTTTCCTCTCCTGAATATTCTCACTGCTACATTTTAATTTGTAGGGTTAGAAACATTCAGTCAAGTTGTATACCAGACAGGAACTGGACAGGTAATTAGAAAAGACACTGTGTTAGAAATTGTCATATTTAATACACTTACCTTTTGTATCGCCGATAAGTCAAAGGAAGCAATGTAGCAAATTTCGCTTTTAAAGTTATGTCAAAAGCCTCTTTCGGGGCAAGATAACGCTAGTAACCAAGAAAGAGGGTGATGACGATGCAAACTGGAGAAGAAAGGATTCGAGGAAGGCAAAAATCAGGTGGTGGCATGTTGTGAGGCTAGAAGTCTGTTAGACTAAACGTTACTAAAATTTTCACATTTGATGTTTTACTTATCATAACGTGTTTACTACAACGGCGAAAAAAGTCTGCTTCTATAGTTTCCGAGAAATTGATCTATTTGTATACCAAGGTCACAGGTGAGCATCCCGTTTTAGCAAAATGTCCGTGACATTTCATATTTTGGCTTCATAAATTGTACATTTTTGCACATGAATATTAAAATTATGTAGAATACTTCATTAATAAACAAGAAAAAGACAGTCTTATTTATTCATAAATTTATAACCCCTTTCTTTGAGCAGGCAATTTGTCCCAGAAAATAGCCGTTTGAAGTAGCGTTTTCGACTGACTATTTATCCCAGTCATAATTTTTAAACCTGAATTTGATCCAATTTGAAAAAAAAAACGTTTCAATCAAAATACAATCATATCGTAACAGATATATATGATTAATGTAAAAGTCAGAAATTTTTACATCTTAAAAATTTTACGGAGAGAGATAATGTACAAAAATTTGCTAGGGGGAGGGGGGCTCCAAAGTCCCCCTCCCGAGAAGGAAAGGGATGACCCTTTGAAAGATTAGTCGTCTCATTTTTAATGAGCTATTGCATTTTTCTATTACTGTATGGTGATTTATAGAGTTAATTCTATTCCATCGATGACATCTTTTATTTACTGAAGTAGTTTTTTACATTTGCTGTGGTAACTGTATAAATCTATGAAAATGAGTTTTTCATGCGTGTGCGAAGTAACACTGGTACTATCATTTTAGCTTATGACTTGGATAATTTTTAACATATCCTGAGTAATAACCAACATGACAGGGATTTAAGGCCTTTTTTCTAGATTCATCGTTGATGCAATTGTCTCTTCCCTCTTCTCTGGAACCTTTGAATTCTTCTTTCATTTTCATTTTCTCTAACTTTTAAAATATTCCTCTTACCATTAAAATAATTGGTAAATAAATCCGTCCAAATGCTCAAGAGATCTAGGTAACAAGTGTTAACATCTATTAAATGTACAATTATGTAGATAGATTTTTTGTAAATACAATATACATTTATTTTGTTGCAGTATCACGCTTGCAAGAATAACATTACGGATTCTCCAAGATTTCAACATCGAGGATTCTTGATTGATACATCGAGGCATTACCTTCCCTTACCTACAATCTTTAAATTTTTGGTAAGTTGAAAGTTAAAACTATAACCAGATTAGTTTGTTTGCAGTCTCTCAATCAAAGACCCCTGATGAGCAGTGGATCCGACATTAAGACTATCCTAAATATACCGAAAAGACACGAAGCAGGCTAACTAATAAAAAAAGGGAAGCTGGGCAGTTCAAGGACAACGCCCTTAATTTTTGGCTACCGGCACAGAAGAAAGCCATGAGACAGACTCAACCGCCCAGTAGGACCGCCTCTCGTGGATCACGGAAAGCATCTGTCATCAATAAGAACAGCTACATCCATTCCTTGCCAAAAGGCCGAGAAGCAAAGTGTTTGTTAGCTCCTACAATATTCAGTTCAGTTAATTTTTTTCAATAACACATTACAGTTGAACCACAAAAACCTACAATTGGCGATAAAATTACAAATAAATATTTATACCCGTAATATAGATATTGATATAATTAGAGCAAAAGGAAAATGTAATCTTCAGGGAAAATTTGCTAATGTAAGACCGATTGTATACAAAAATAACCTTTATTAGGTAATAATGTTGTGTCATTAGTTTATCACAAAAAACGAATGTCATGGATGACTGCCTTTCAACGATCGCCTCGTCGCGGGCAACATTAGGTTCATTGCAGGCAAAACGTCTACAGGTAATACTTCATGGCTCATTAATATTACGTGATAACCCTTTATAAATTTGAAAGCTTAACTCAAAGTATGCTGATAGAGAATAATAATTCCTTCTTTTGGTATCACATGTTTGATGTCTGCAATTGAATTACCAGGCGGAAATCGTAATTTAGTTATGAACAGCAACGACCAGCAAAGAATGCCCATGTGAACCATATTAAAGATTTTTTTGAACATATGAGACGATAGATTATATATATGAGCAAGCTTTTGATGTATTATCACATTATCAAAGGGCGAGCGTGTTGAATAGAGTGAGAAAAAATGTTAGAATGTTTCCTAACATTCGATCTCACTCACTTCAACACTCTCGCCTTTTTCTGAATCTGATTGTACATTCTTAGCTTCTCCCTCTTCTATGTTCACTCTCCTTATCAAAAAATCCTTTATCCTAGCCAAACGTAGGCAGACTTTGAGTGGGACAATGACCCCATTGTCCCTTTTACTTTTGTAATTTCTCCTACGAGGCTTGATTATTTGTACTTTGTCTTTAGGTAGACTGTTTAGTTTGGCAAATAGGTCCTTAAATACCGTATACACTGTCATGTTTTCTATACCCTGTGGATGATGTGATAATACATTGAAAGCTTGGTTATTTAATATATCGTTTTATATGTTCACAAATATCTTCAATATGGTCTATGTGTAACGTGGTTTAATTTTGGATAAGACATAGAGAAATAGAAAACAGGTCATCGCGGGTTCGATCGCTGGTGGTGACAGATTTTCTATTTTACACGATTTGGTTTTAAAAGTAAGGTTCTATGTCAACAGCTTTGTCGTTTTATGTACTGATCATGTATAAAGTCCAGCCTTACTTGTATGCTTGTAATAATCGACTTATTTATTTTACTTTTTCTCATTTTAGGACGCCATGTCTTATGCTAAGTTCAACGTGCTGCATTGGCATATAGTAGACGATCCTGCGTTTCCATTTGTAAGCAAGACATTCCCTCAACTTCACAAACAGGTACAAATTAATACAATATTAATGCGAGGAAAAATAGAATCATTAGCCTTTTCAAATTCCGTAATGGATAATAGCAAGTAGGTTTGGGTGCTTTTTCATCACGCGCGACAATTCATCACGCGACGATTCATCACGCGACGATTCATCACACATACCATTCATCACAGAGACAATTCATCATGCGATAATTGATTATGTGACGATTCATCATGCGATAATTCATCACACACGATTCATCACGCGACTATTCATCACGCGACTATTCATCACGCGACGATTCATCACCTGAAGATCACACCAATGTGTTATTGAGTAACATGTTATTTTGGTAGTAAGCACACTTTTTTTAATTTACCAGGAATACCCCTAAGCGAGCTGTTTGTTCACGCCATTCTCTCCCGTCGGCATTTACTGATCAACTTTTATTCGAC
>JAAAKM020006971.1:23760706-23774166 GCA_010016025.2 Alatinidae sp. Z8VKAUB7J3 | reverse complement strand
GTTTCTAAGTGACATGCTACGTTATATGCCAAATGCGACGTGCCACGCTAGTGTGAAAGCTCCTTTAAAGAATCGGTGATTTGTTTCAGTCTCATTTTCATGAATGTTTTGGCCACGACCTTCATGACAGTATTATACCGTATTTGTATACCTGTTATACGTAATTGTACTATTCACATATACATGCAGTAGACAGACACTAGTATGTACTAAATGTTTAGTTTTGTAAGTGGCGTTTTTCAATAAACAGCGACGACAATAATGTTGAATGCCTGAAGTCGCTTTGGGAGGGGAATAACTTCATGTTCCCATACATTCGACAGTTGAGTTGTACAATGTTTGCAGATCACATTACTTCATGTCTTGTCGGAATTTTTGAAATTCGCGAATTATTTTCATATCTGATCAATATGCATCGATGTTTTCATGTGAAATCAGAGCTTGTGTTAATTTTTCTTGTAGGATTCGATCGGAGGATCAGCGCATTCCTTGATGATCGTCAACTTGTCTCCTGAATATTCAATG
Source organism: Alatinidae sp. Z8VKAUB7J3 (assembly GCA_010016025.2). Classification (NCBI taxonomy): domain Eukaryota; kingdom Metazoa; phylum Cnidaria; class Cubozoa; order Carybdeida; family Alatinidae; species Alatinidae sp. Z8VKAUB7J3. Next base: position 23,773,641 of record JAAAKM020006971.1, on the reverse strand, counting down.
TATTTTGACACAATAAATGCACTCAAGTTTGCATCCAGAACTAAGACAATTGTCAACAAACCATTTGTACAGATATTAGAGCGTAAGTGTCATTCCCATAAATGTGCATTACGTCGAAATCATTTTAATTTTAATTATTTAATACCGGTTTGTGTTGTCATAAAATATTGATAGTAGACCGTGATATATAACATTTAAACCTTTTACAACTGAAGACCTATCTATTTATCTATCTATGTGCCATTGACAGAAATAGTCATAGAAATAATTTTTCCCGTTCAACACATTGACTCCTATTTGTACCATAACTGTGGGATCTAACTGCAGACAGCTAGAAAGCCGTCCAGCAATCTCGGTCCCATTCTTAGGTCCTTTTCTAGTACACGTATTGAAAAGCTCATTAGAGTCATACACCTGCCCCGAAGGCATGCAAAGAAAGAATGAGGATGCCTTTTATTTAAATCCAAGCAAATCGCCTCTGCCTGTGCGACTTACGTTGACCGTATTCATCTCAAATTTCTTCTCTTAGAGCCCAAACCAGTTGCACATAAAAGAAAGATGGATCCTGTGAACGTTACAAAGGCCGTAAGTCACATTTAAGTTTGTACCTGTCGGATTTCTTCAGATGCATCTCATGCCCCCAAGAATTGCTTTTGTTAAAATGTCAATTTTTGACAAAGATCTACTCTTACTATATGTTGTTTATATCGTCATTTATCAAGGCATAACCTGAAAGTAACATGTTTTACAATTATTCACCTGAGACCTTTCGATTCCTTAATGTCCTACAAGAATGAAACCTATAAGCATGATCCACCCTCATCAGCATCCTTTCATGTGGTATTTTATCAATCAGAATTTCAGGTCTTTCGATAAGACTGGAATGATTATGATTATGATATATTGTTATGAAAGTACGTGAATGTCGTGTTTCAAAGCCCTTTCTTTATATTCACGTGAGCCTTTTTGATTTACTTTTAACCGGCGAGTATACTGGAGAACGATTATATTGACTGTGATGACTACAGTGGAATTAAATGTTGCGAAGTACTAAGATACTATGTCGTTAAATTGGTCTTCCCATTTTGGTTCCAAGCAATGTAGACTGTTTTAGATCGCTGTTTCTCCTCTTTCGTTAAGAGGTAGAAGTCATACTGTCCTATTTGCACGCCCACGTCTTGCGATTTCTTTATTTCAAAGGCCGAGCAATTTAATTTAAGTTAAACATTCTCTTTACCTTCAGAATGAAAAAAAATCTGATGGGCCTCCTTCCAAAAAGCCAAACATAGAGAAAGAAGAGAAGGTAGTTATTGCTTTGCATTAATTTTTCAATTTGGACATAGTAGCTGACTTAATTTTGTTTCTGACTAATATGACAAATTTAACGGGTTTTTTGTCATATTACCACATCATTGGCCTACATCTTGACCATATTACTTGAACGTATCTGTCAATCTGAGTCATTTAAGTTTGAATACATGGGTATGATAAGGATGCATGATTATTTTGCTCGACATATGTATGTTTTCGAATGGAATAGTATTACCATAATAGACATGCAAAGCCAAACAATATGCAACTCTCTTCGAATCTTGATTGTATAAATCATCACTTTTCCTCCTTTTTTTTTGTTCAGTGACCACACTGTTGTAGCGATACGCTGTACGTGTATACTCAGTAGAATAACCTTTCATGCACGCACGTATGGGCTAATGAAGTTAGTAATTAGAATGGACATCGACAAATGATGCGCACTGTTTAATGCTACGCACGTTAAGCAGCAGCATGTCCCATGTTTCGCGCGTGTAGTTCCTGTTCACACCAACTGTTTACTCCAACTATATGTATGCGACTGCAAAAGTTATGCCTGTGTAGAATTCCATGTGCATTAGCACACCCAAGAAGTGGCTTTAGGCTAGGCGAGAGATTTATAGTTTTCTGCTATCAATTCTAAGATAATGCTTCAGTTCTGTGGGCTGTAATGGCTTGTGGCAACTTTGATACAAGAAGGTAGGCGTCATAACGAGAGTAGGCCGTAGGTTAGAAAAAGGGTGGTGTGTACAAAAAGTAACTAGGTAGTTTCGAGTTGGATTTTTAACTACAGACTAGCTACTATGTTTGTAGCGACGAAATCGTTATGCACGAACACTATACTAGGAAATAACGTCCTACAATGAGGAAGTATGTACTTGGCTTTGATCAAGTACGCTGCGAAGATGTCTTGGAATGGTAGAAAACATTCAGATTCTCACTTCTGCTTCCGTTTCCTGACTGACAGAAATTTAAAGTGGATCTTCATGTGGTTTCTACCGATATGCATAGACGGGCAAATCGTCGACCGTTGAGCCAGGAACAGTTTATTACAAACCCTCTGGAAGTTTACGTAGAAATTAAGCGACTTTTTCTATTTGAGAGGCACAACTTCATACGGATTACCTAATATCTAAGGGTCGATCTTCAACATCTTGCTGGCAGGATCTTTGCACAGGTTTGCATAGGGTTGCGGTATTTCGCGATATTTTACAATAGGTTGCATGCAAATGTGATTAGGGGCCCGGCTTAATGTTGACGCTTTGTTATGTGTGATAACAGGATAAAAGCAAGATTTTTTGATGAACACGGCCCACCTAACATTGTATGTCTAGACTGTTCACATATAAGGATTCTAATTAAAATATCTGGTTTAATAGACGTCCAGGCATTTAAACGAGCTTCACGGCATTATCGTGTTGTCCTTCGATAAAATGATATCACTTCGAGCTGCAATTTACCCAAGGAATAGACATCTGTGTTGCTATCCATCGCTATTGCAATAAAAACCGATCTTGCGTGTCTAAGATTGTTTGCTAATGATTAAAAAATTGAGTCGTGGTCTCAGGTTCTCAAAGCACTCCCAACTTTGATTCGCTTGTTTTCAACTACAGTGTGTATATCGAATCTGAAGTAGTATGTAGTTATTAAGCAGCCTTGTTTGTGGTTGAGGGGCACAGTGCATTTTCCTCTTGTGTCCTGTCACATAATAGAATGCCTTACCGATATTTGAACTTTCAGAGTTGTTGTTAAAGTCTAGAACTTGGGAACTCGATTACCATTATGCTTCGAATGAATGTCCCCTTTCCTCAAACATCCCTCGAACAAACACATCCCTATTTTGATTGAAAGCTATATAAACGCCCTCTTTATGGACCCCCCTCAAGTAATCACTACCCCCTCCCACATTAAGGGAATTGAATTCTTAGAATATATCTGTCATAATTTGTTTTTGCGTAGTTAGAAATGGAAATTTCTTAAGTCAAGGAAATCTGAAGGACGATTTATTTACAGTAGGAAAACCTTCATCTAGAAATCATCGACAGCAAAATCTATGAAATGAAATAGCTTAACTAAACGACCCCTTAAAATAATCGATCCCCTTTCATGGTGAAAATGTAAACTGCTCGCCGAGTGTATTCCAAAAAATTCAGTAACCACCACACTCAGAAAACCTTTGAAAACAGCAGGACAAAACACAGCACCATGGTCCGTAGATTACCTATTCTGCGGACACTGGCAGTACATACTTGCCTAGTATGACTTGGCTTTTTTGGTTACTTTTCGTGCATAACAATTTAAAGTACAAACTAGGGAAATTATGCACTAGCCAATACAAAGTACGCTAAGGGAATTACTTTTCATGCGTACAACCAAAACGTTTTCATCTTAAAAGACGTCGGTTTTACCAGTTTTCATTTCTTCTTCTATTTAGCAATCGCAAGATATGGCACTGAAGCTATTCAGGTATGTTCAAGTCATTGATTGAAATCGGGCATCATAAGTGGTTGCTAATAATAAGACAGATGAACTCAATCTTTATTGTTTGTTTTATGCTGTGCTTGACAATCAAAATATTTTCTTCATTCCATATCACTTGGAGAAACTCCCCAATATCGTCCATGCAAGTATGAACTAGACAACATTGGATGATAACTTTTGCTCGAATAATTGAAGAGCAAGTCATCATCAATCTACAAAGAATGTTCTTGAAAAATTAATAAAATGCAAGAAACAATTTTTAAGCTTACTAATTTATTGTCAGAGATTTATGACAGGGGATGTGTAACATTTTTATGACGTTTAGTTCTCGGTGTATTTGAGAATATCCTTTTTTCATCCAACGTTCTGCAATTTCACTCTCTCTATCAACGAAAGACCCGTTTGCTTTTCTCTACTCAGTCCAGTGAAAAGACGACAAGACCAGTTGGAAAATAGGATAAAAGAGCTGGAAAATCTGATTGTGAAGAACTCGAAGGAAGTAAAAAGGGCAGTCCCAGTCAAGCCACTTGCGGAAAGGCCAGTAAACTGTCCTGTGGGAGCCGTTCGACCGTTCATATCGACAGCCAGTAAAGCAAGCCGCAATTTATTGACACCGGTAAGGCGATGCTATTGTAAGGTCCTTTAAATTTTCCTCGTATAATCATCAATACAGCATTTTTGGCAACAGGGACGGAAGGTATGAAAATAAAAGAGCAAGGGAAGACAGTTATTGGATGAGTGCATATTTTGACCACCTCGACTTTAGTTGGAATGGTTGAGGGTACACGACGTCCATTCAAACGAGCATATTTACCAACAGAAAATATAATTTAAGGTAGAAAACGTGTGTGTATGAACAGGTAGTTACAACACTGAGCGCAGAAAATTTTTGGTGTGAGAGTATTCGCTGCGTACACATGAATGACTATAGTTATATTCACTATTTAGAGCATTTTAACGAAAGAGTTTGTTTACGGGTCTCAACATGAATACTGCATGAAATAGCAAGATCATGGTGCGCTTTAAAGCTTTTCTAGCCTGGCAGTTCTCTAAGCGCAATCTTCAGAAGTGATCTAACAGGGTGTCGGCCATGTCAGAGAAATCAGGGAAATGTCAGGGAAATGCATTCCGTCGTAAATATGTCAGGGAAAGGTCACGGAAATTTAGTCCTTATTTCCAATGTCAGGGAAATGTCAGGGAAATCTGACCCTCCTGAATAACATCAAAGAATGGCGCAACATACTTGAATCATATTTTGTCTGAAGTTACTTTACCCTGCCATATGTGGTGCATTTTTGTGCATTTTTTTCTTGTTAAAGGAATGTTGCAAACGTTCAGGAATAATATAATTTGCTTAATATGCATTCTCACTGGTGATATTGAATCAAACAGATGTGAGATTAATATTTTTTCTTGAGTAATTCCAATCATTCATCATATATACTGTACAAGGGTCTTCAGGTTTCCGTCTCATATGCATGCCATTGTCTTCCTGTTTGCACTTAATTTGATGGTACATTTATATGTCCTGGTTTGGGCTTTTGTTTCAATTGGTCTGGCATTGTCGTCATTTTTCTTGATTTTTTCTCCTGTCACAGTTTTCAGTTTATTTATAAGCTGCTCCATGGCCTTTATTGCCACATGACTTTCGCGTGCATTTTGATGGTTTGGCACCTTTTTCTGCTGTGGATGCCGTATGGCAATGAGCTTTTTATAATAGCTGAGGTTCTTTCTTCAGGATATTTTTGTTAAAAATCAAACTGACATTTTCACAAAGTTCGTGACAAATAGAGCTGCGCACTTGTATTTCCAATGTTCAAATTACTTTCAGTTCGGCAAACTTAATTTATCATTTAAAATCCCACCACTAGTTGTTGCCAAGTCAGAATATTACCAACTTGATACTTAAATATCTTAAATCGTTACAAAATAGTTTACACTCTAGGCTTTTTTTATCAATTCTTTTACATTTAACAAAACATATCTATTCCTTTCATTATATTTTCACAGTGTTTATTTTTATTTAGTTATGTTTTCTGCTGTGACAGATCAAAGCATGCGTTGACCCATTGCAGTGTTTTCTTTCATTAATGACTGGCTCTGATTCCATTTTGTTGAAAATATACTATGTCAAGAGAGGTTATCGGCTCCTATAATTTTCGTTTTACTGGATGACATTTACAATGGAGTATGTCAGGGTAAAGTGGTATTTGTCAGGGAAATGTCAGGGAAATCCATCTTCCAAGTTTGGCAGACACCGTGTCTAAATGAAACGAACGAAACATAAGTTTTGAAGGAGCCAATCAGAATCAGAATCGTAACGTTTTTTCGAACTGTTATTTGTCACGTATTATTCCTTTTAAGTAGGTACGTTTATTGATGACTTATCTTACTATATTCCTACTCTTCATTTTTTCTAACCTTTTCGTACCTTATACTTCTATTATGGTCTCTTGTCGGAATATTTCATTGTTTTGTGTTGTACAGTTAAAATACGATAGTTGAAATCTGCCTACTGATCTTTCGGGCTCAACAAACTGAAGCCTGCTTCCTCTCGCGGCAGAATTACCTGTTTAGTTAAGGGGAACAGTATTTAAATAACCTTGTAGTCCAGCAAACATCATGCTGCTTTCTCTTCATGGTTCTTCCTAGTCAGTTATTGACACCATGGTAAACATATTCGTTGTCCTGACGAAACTGAGTTGTTTAAATAGCATTTAAGTTGGTGCAGAGCCTGGAAGAAGCATATTTTTTATTCCAAAGTGCTCTTGCTGTTCTATGGTGATACCTTTCCTTACAAAGCTAATAATTGTTCTTTTCTTATCTTTTATGTTTCTGTGCCACCCTTCCGCCATACTGATCTACAGTTATTTTCTCATATACAAATAAATGCGTTTTCGTCAGGTCTCTTGTCAAATAGTCTTTATCAAAGCTGTATTGTGTATCAATCTAATTTGTTTCCGCCTCTGTTGCCACATTTGGGAATAGTCGGTCGATTTTAGAATCAAAGTAAATTCATACCCACGTTCAAACGCTTTCCAAGTGTGCACGTAGCCCTTACGATATATCATTGATATGCAATAGTTCTTTATGACTTCGTTGTCACAATTGTAGTTTCCTTCTTGGCGTTCTCCCTATAGTTTGTCGGTGTGCTTGTCACCATAGTATAAAAAATAACCTGACATATTCTGTATTTCTCTATATAGTTAAAAAATGTTAAGTCTATACTTCATTCAATACTCTACTCTTGTAAATTTAAATGAAAGTAAAAGTTGCGAAAAAAAGTTCTAAACTAACTAAAGGATATTCCCTCCTTAAAAATAACTAGATCATACTCCTTAGCAGTTTATAACCAAAATTTAATCTGTTATTGGAAGGAACGTGTTGCACATCACTGAATTGTGAAATGTTGCTTTAGGTGCCGTAACTGTGTTGCCGTTGATGAAATAAAAAGGTGTAACTGTAAAGCACATGGGAAGCAGGAAACCTTTGGTATTAGTTAATACATTCTCGGGTCTTTCACGACCCCTTAATTTAATAGTGCACGCCTGCGTCAAAGATAGCAACATTTATCCTTATCTTCCTTTTATAACTGGATTCTTGTCAAAAGCGTCCGTAAGCTGAATAATTTAAGAGTCCAACACAATAGAAAGTTAAGTATTTTTTCACAGCAAAACTTTGCTGGATTAACTTATGCATGCCAACGTTAATGCAAGAAAAATTCAAGACAAAATGTTATACACAAGAAAAAGAATGTGCATATTGTTACCCATTCCCTCCTTCATATCTATACTTTTCTTGAGTGGTAGTGATGTTACTTTTCTGACTTTCTACCTACGCCCATCAGCTAGCTCATAAACATACTTGCCTAGGGGATGAAGAATCGAGGATCGTGGAAAGAGAGAAGAATGGGGGTTAGTAGAAAGAGACAAATTGGCAATTGTGGAAGGAGAGACGAATTGATGATCATCGAAAGAGAGACGAATTGGGGATCGTCGAGAAAGAGAGAGAGATACGAATTGGGGATCGTAGAAAGAGAGACAAATTTGGCAATCTCTCAATTAAAGACCCCTGATGAGCAGTGGGCCCGACATTGAAACTACCCTAAATAAACAGAAAAATCACCAAACAGGCTAACTAATAAATAAAGGGCAGCTGGGGGGTCCAATGGGGACTTTTGAGTGAGAATTTGTGCTACCGGGCAGAGAAGCAAGCCATGAAGCAGGCTCAACTGCCCAGTAGGACCGCCTCTCTCGGATTATGGAAAGCATCTGGCACCGTCGTAAGAGAGACGAATTGCGGATCATGGAAAGAAAGACCAATTGAGGATCGTCGAAGGAGAGAGAAATCGGGGATCGTGGAACATGAGACGAATTGAGGATGGCGGAAAGAGAAATGAATTGGGAATTGTGGAAGGAGAAACGAATTGGAAATCGTCGAAAGAAGGACGAATTTCGGATCGTCGTAACAGAGACGAATTTGGAATCATGAAAAGAGAAACGAATTGGGGATCGTGCAAGGTGAGACAAATTGGGGATCGTGGAAAGAGAGACAAATTGGGAATCGTGGAACGAGGGACTAATCGAGGATCGTGAACAGACAGACGGATTGGGGATCGTGGAACGAGAGATGAATTGGGGACGAAACTTAATGGAAAAAGAGACTAATGAATCTACCATGATGGTAGTTAAACAATTCTTACGTACGTCACACACGTTATGTCGTACACTTACCTACATCTTCACTTGCAATTCTAATAAGTCTTCTTGCTACATATAGAGGGTTTTCGCCACCCTCTAACATTCGGGCTAGCCAGTACAGCGCTCCATTATCATCACTACCCCTGATCGACTTCTGAAATGCTGAAATCATATTAAAGTGCTCTTCCCCATTGCGATCGTACTGTACATGGCTTCTTTGCATTGCCTCTCTTGTCATCTCAACAGTGACTATCTTCTTTGTATTCTCTGAATCGGCGTTGCCTTCAGGAGTAGAGTCGCTACTTCCAGACGTTTCGGCTGTAACACAGCGCAAGACCATTTCCAGTCCATTGAGCGCGATCCTGGCATCACCGTCACACATTTGAGCCAAGTAGTTGACAGCTTCCCACTGAACTTTGACACCAGTTGTTGAACTAAAAAACAACGGTACACATTTTTTTCATATAAGCAACTCGATTTTCAGGGTCAAGGCTAAGGTTGCTAAGGGTATATATAATACACTTTCATGGCTAAAGTTGCTTAACATTGCTAATGTTATTTTTACTCTGTGATACAGAAATATATAAATATATACAACATCTGTCTACTTACAGTGAGTTACTCATGTAAATAGTTCGTTAGGCATTTGTTTCAACTCAAAAAAAATTTTCTGTCCTTACTTTTAAGAAAATTTGTAATTTTGTTCTGTGAAAAAAAGTTGCTAACTAACTGTCAGGGCTGAGGATTGCTAAGCAAGTTGCTTAATTTTCTGGCTAATTTGGGGGCTGAAGCCTTAGCAACTGCGTTGCTTATATAAAAAGAAGTGTGTACTTCAAGACAGTGACTGCTGTTGAAACACTAAACATAAATGTCGTCGAAAAAGTTCATACAAAACGTTGTGGATAATCATTAAGCTAACTATAATTTCTATTTCTATTGCTTCTCAGGGACAAGTGTTCCATATGGGCATGGTGCAGGGGCAGTTTTCAGACATGTGGGGCCCTGGGCACTTTTCCAACGTGGGGCCCTATTAAGGAGATGTATATGGAGCTCACATGTGCAGCGTTGCATTTTCCAATGTAGTGTCTTTTACTCAAGCAAAGCATGATGTAAACACACGACCTTCGATCACAGACATGGATACAATCAAAATCACACACAGACAGCCGTTTCTTTGTGTTGTGGGTTTTGACTTTTTTGATAAATTGAATTAATGTTAGAAAACATCAACAGCTACAAATAAAATATATATAAGATAGGTCCTCTACCTGCATCTGATTTACCTTGGTTTTTATAATTCTCATTTGAGATAAATAATATCAATAATATTTGACATACATATTCAACCTGAAGTTGTCTTAGATCTCTCATCTATATCAAATGAAAATAGCAAAAAATATGTTATACATTCTCACCTTGTCTGCTCATCCATACCAAGAACAATGCCATCACTGTTCACAACACTTGCTCCAAGTTTAAACACTGCTTTTATCAGAATGCTTCTCACATGTTCAATAGTCAGCTTTTTTAAAACAATGACACGACACCGGCTCAGCAAAGCATTGTTCACGTGAAATGATGGGTTTTCAGTTGTTGCTCCAATGAGAATTATTGTTCCATTCTCCACATGTGGCAAAAATGTATCCTACAACATGAATTTGTTTGAAACTGCAATTATGGCAAAAACTTGGTTAGTTCCATTTTGTATGGTATGTTTCTGAAGAACTATATATATAGCCATTTCAGCATACAATAAATTGGCATGCCATTATATTTATGGACTTCAAATAAAACTGCTGCAAAAAAGTTAGAAATAGAAACTATCTCTAACGTTGTTTCACATCATTTTTAAGAAAACCAATGGGTACCACGGTTTAATCACAATATATACAAGTTATCTCCAAGAAATAGCTACAAAGGTTTTACCTTCATAACAGTGAAAGGTCCTATCTCCTCTTATGTTTGAAACAACAATACTACTAGCCTTTCTGGCAGGAGGTGGGAAATGGAGTGGGCAGGACTCTGTGCAAAGACAACTGTGAATTGGGAAGACTGTTTATTACAGAATGTTATATATACAGGGTGACACAAAAAAAACCCGGTCATCACCTAAGTTTGAATAACTTTTGAAACAATCAATCAATTCTTTTAATTTTCCATGGTAACTAAGAGGAAGTAATGTTTTAAGAGTCTACCAAATTTGAGCTTCAAGATAACACGGACTACTGAGGAAAAGACGTTTATAGTGAAGGCATATTTTCGGCTGTAAGTCTATCCATGCAGCTCAATTGCTATACAAAGAACGGTTCGGATGTCGTGAATTTCCCGTCCACTCAATGATTTACAGATGGGTCAACATTTTCTGGGGTAGCAGATCTCCTCTAAAGGCAGTTACACTCTGTGAAGTGCACAGCTAGGGTCGCCATATCCAAGCACAGCATCATTGGGCCATTCTGGTTCAAGGACGACAATAAGCAGTCTGTGACAATCACCACTGAGCAGTATGTCCAGGTGCTTGGCAAGTGGTGGCAGCACTTGGTTGATGGAGATGGGTCATCAGGGCTTGCCTGTGGTTACAGCTGAATGGTTAAGGACAGGGTGTATGGCAACACCCTCCAGACTACCCCTGAAATGAATCACAGCAGCCATATGAGCAATCCCGAGGGAGGAATGCAGGAGGGTTATTGAGAACTTTGCCCGCTGGATCCAAGTTTGCCTGAGGTGCTGGGGAGCTCATTTGGAGCACATATTGGAGTGCCAGTGAAGCAAAGAGTTTTTGTAGTAAAGATCTGAAACTCAGGGAATGTCTGCTACATAGACTTGAACTAACATGGCTGAAGTTTTGTATTCATTTAACGGAAGATATTTGACTTTTGGTGATGATCTTTTTGTGTCACCCTGTACAACTTCTATGAATTCATGCCACCTCTAATCATAATTTTTAAATAATGAACTTACAAAAGGTCTTAACTGTTCACACTGAGAAAACATGTGTTGTGTTGCTATGCTACCGTGTGATATTCTACAAGGTTATATCTGGCCTAAGTGCTGGAAAATGTAAACTTTGACACATGGATGTCTGCCAGCACACCTTTTGTTTCTTTAGGAACTTTTTCACATGAAGAGCTTAAATAAACAAATAGCTATAACATAACAGTTAAGTTGCTTAGAAAGCCACAGATAGCACATTGCTTGAAGAGAAAGCAAGTAAAGGAATCTGGATCAGCCTTGAAAAAATTCAATGTCTTGATTGTGACATATTCCAGCAAGCATTCTTAGTGTGGGCCAAAGGACAAGAGAAATACCCAAGGGACACAAGTCATTATTTACATGCTACCCTTCTTCATGTTACTGTAATGCAATTAAAATTCTAAAGACTGTTGGAATGAATAAGCAATGGCATTCAATGGTAAACATTATAAATCAAAACATCAACTAACCAACAAATAGATCTATGAGTGCTACCCTATCCATTAGTTCTCCTTAACAATGAAGTAAGCCCTCTAATATATTTTACCCCTTTAGAAACACCACACACTTACTGCACATAAGTTAAAGAGCTTACAAGCAGATACAAACCAATAGCCCCCAAAATTAAGGAGGCATAGAGAGGCAAAATTCAGAGTGAGGGCAGCAGATCAAGACCCCTGTGATTTCAATAACTGGCCTAAATATATAAATCAAATAAATATTGTAAGCTATAAAAAATCCTTTGAGCTTAACCAAATTAATATCTTGCTAGAAAGGAAAGTACAAAACATGGCTTCAAAAACTTGATCACAAGCTGGGTAATGTCTATACAGCATATTAATTTTTATTTGGACAACAATTTCTGTTATAAAAAGGGTCAATCAGAAATCTAGGTCAAAACCAATTATGCTCTGCATCATTTCCCCAACTGCAGGCAAGATCTGACTACTTACAAGTGGCAAAACATTTTACAAATGCATGCACAATTAACAGTTGAAGTTTATCAAAAATCACTATCTACAAAGCAACAATACTATCAGACAGGCATGATACCTTCCTTCATCAAACAATAAAAAGGATGGTGGTCATCTTATTACAAATTATTGCTTTATAATTTTATAGTGATTAAATATATGATAATAATCATTGGTTCATACCATATATTTTGCATGGATTATACTACACAGCTATCCATTGAAGCTTTTCGCAGAAATAGTTTTTCTGTCCCATGTATGTAAAAATTGTCCCAAACAATAGCACATTGATTACTGCAGAGCTGAAAATAAATAGCTGGGCAGAGAAATCTGTTCACAAACCCAAACTATTTAAATATCATGTATACGTATACAATCAGAAAGTTTAAGTCTGACTAAATCCTATATTATCTGCCAGACAAGTATACAATCAGAAAGTTTAAGTCTGACTAAATCCTATATTATCTGCCAGACAAGTATACAATCAGAAAGTTTAAGT
>JAAAKM020006971.1:23718109-23753402 GCA_010016025.2 Alatinidae sp. Z8VKAUB7J3 | reverse complement strand
CTTAACTGCAACCTACCAAACAAAAACCTTTGCCCTCTGAAACACACAGCTAAATTTCAGTACTGCCATAAGGCATTCACAAAAACCAAACAAAAACAAAATTAAATCACTTCATTGCTTCTCTATATATATTAGTTAGGTTTCTGTGTCATGTCAAAGCAAAAATAATATATCTCAAGTAAAAACCTGGATCCTTCAACTGTTATGAAGCTGCTTCTCAGGCAAACTCTAATTTTACTTGATACAGAATTTGTACAACTTACATGACGGGATAAATGACTATGCATTTAATATTTTACAGAACAAGTTTAATATTGTGGTAGGAAATGTTGTATTGTTGCATATTAGATGTTATAGCTGTCCAAATACAAGTTATCAATACTATTTTAGGCATATATATTGTAATAAATTATAATTTAGTTATTAGTTGCTTGCTATATACAAATTCTACCATAAGGCTGCCATTGAGTCCAAGGAGCTGCAGGAAGACGTCTGTTAAGTAAAAACTTATGTGGCATTACAGTTTCAATGATTGAGGAGGCAGTGGACATGAAAATACAAACAGCAGTTAGAAATGGCTTTAAAATCCATCCTGCTACTTGCAACTATTAACAAGCTCAAGGGTTACATATGCAAAGGCATGATTATGATGATCCAAAGAATCGAAGAATCATCTTTAAGGGAAATGCTCCAAACACCCCTTGCTTATGGATCCATTTGCATACTCTGAGGTAGAAATATGCTGCTGATCAATTGGAATTATAGTTAATAGAATACTGGTACATCCCTTTCATTACATTACATTTCATTACATTAATTTCTTCAAGTGGCAAATGTCTGTCCAGTTATGTTTGTAGGTAGTATTGTTTACTAACAATGTTAGCCATAAATTTACAAACTTTATGTACTGGTATAATACAAGTTTGCATCACTGCTAAACCATTTCTAATATAAAAACATTAATTTAACACGAGTTCCACATATATGTTAATCCATAAACGAAATAGTATATATTGATCAGAAAATTTGGGGGTCATGCAGCAGTCTATTTGTATCTATTACGGCAAAGATCAAGAGAAACATTTTAAAAAATGGCCAAATCTTACGTCAGTAAGAATGAATATTAATGCAATTTTCATTTCATGTACAGCAAGCCTATTTTTAAATATCATTTTAAGCAATTTCTTCTTTCCGGGCCTGTCAAAGTATTATCACTTAAAGCAGCACTCACGAAAGGACTAAATGTACCTTACTGGCAAATACCCCCTTCACTTTTGATTTGATGAACTCATCCCTAAATCTCTACTGATATTTTCATCCTATTGACCTGTTGTTGTAAACACTGGTTCTTGCCATATGAGCCACAGACACACTTTATAAATTCATGCTCTAGACTTCGTAACGTAAATGTGTATGTACTTCTAGATGTAAACAAAACCATTTGTACACAAACCAGAATAGGCCTAATCCATGTTATCACATAATGTTCATATGACTGGACAAACATTAAAAACACCACTTCACTCTGGACTATACTGCACTTTTAGACAGTGGTTTACCTAACGTGATACAGTGTTGATGCGAGGACAGTCATGCTATATCCGAAACCACTCACGAAACATATTTTTTGCAATTAGTTTTCCTGATTTTTTAATCAACATGTGGTAGCCATGCCCCATAAATGTTAGCAGTCAGCGTCTCAAATCTCCACGTGTGGACTTTAAAAAACGAATTATTTCGGTTGGGTTACAATACGTCCCTCAGGAAAGCAAAGGTTAATGTAACTCGATATTCGATATCGCCTTCAGTCAGTATTTGTTTCTGTTTCCCTGACGAACAATCCGTTCTGGCCCTGAGAAATAAACCAGACACCACAAACCATGTGACTGAACTGCAACCAGAGAAATGCTTTTGTCTACCTTCGATTGGAATTTATGAAACTCGATCAAAGGCAGGAAAGACCGTGTCCCATATAGTCTATTAGCTTTTGATAACTAAATGCCAATGTTGATAATGATAATGATAATGTGCTGTTTTCGTCTGCGAGCCCTCAAATGTAATGCGCCTGTCAGGCCAGACTTTCACGTAAACTACAGTCGAACACGACCATAGAACTAGCCTCTTGTCGCGAAAATAGAGGCCGAACAAGTGGTCTAAACAAAATTATAGAGTTCTCGCAATGTACTTTATCATTTTTAACTGGTAAAAATCAGTGTCTATGTGCTGTAAAAAATTATCAGAATAATCTCAAGCACGCCCTACCATAATGGCCTTGCGCACACATAACGAGGAAGGTTAAAAAGGCTATTCCACAGTTTTCGATCCTGTCGATCAGCTGTTTGGAGAAAAAAATTATACAAACGGTATAACATTCAGGGTATGAATTATCTGTTGCAAAGTTCAAACATCAAAATAATAGAAACCCGGCATGCTATGCAAATTTATGAATGATGTCAACGGCGACACTTACCTCCCTTCTGGCCTTGAGTGCCTTTGGTCTTTTTACCTTTGTTCTTTTTCGCTAAACCTTTCTGCCCAACATCCTTGGTAGAACCATACTTCGAAGTTTCTAGGATATCAGTCTCAGTTTCAGTCATAGCACGGATAAGATCCTGTAATCCATCGTCCTGGGATTCTTTCTCAACTGTTGTCTCCTCGGAGTCAATTGCTGCAGGGACCTCAGGTACGCCAAGCTCCAAGTCACCAACACCAGATTCCACAACAAGCTCTTCCTCGACTTCTGCTATCTCCTCCACGATCTCTTTTGGTGCCTTTTTCGCCGATTTCTTTGAAGCATGTTTCTTTTTCTTGGGTACTACTTCCTTGCTGTGTTTCGAGTCTGACACGTCACTACTCTCCTCCGGTAAAGTTTCCGATGGTGGAGCAGTATCTGTAAGCTGGCTGTCTACTACCAAATCAATCTCTTCTGCCTTAGAAATACCTTTCGCAGATCCTTTTCCTTTCTTTTTATACTGCTTCTTCTTCGATTTCGAAGACTTCGAGCTTGTATTCAGGTAGTCGATGAGTTCTTCGTGCTCCTTTTTCTGTCTGGCTATAACATCCTCAAATCTTTCCTCTCGGCTCGCGAATATCACAAGTCCAAGCAACGAAGCCACCGCTATAACAACTACGCCGATGACAGCGTAGGCCCCGCTAGAGCCTACTAGCTCGATCATTTTGTCTTAACTAAGTAACAGTTTATCCTAAGCTTAACTGGTTAAGGCGTTGAGACAGTTGGAGCAGACCTTCTCGATGTTGAAATACCTCACAGAGCAGCCATTATTAGCTTACACATCACAGGACGTACACAGAGGAGCAAAGGAAGTAAATAGGAGCAATTCCTCTGAACGTGTTTGCACGTGGCACAATGAGAGTAGCTTTGCACCAATCACCTGGCATTTTTCACAATTTATTATCAATGGGCCACCGGAAATAAACTCAGCAGCTCGATCTCGCTCTCTTGAAATTCGAGGCTGTGTGGATCTCGAAGAGCTCTGACAGAAAGCGATGGCCCGAAATCGCCGTGCGCAGAACGTAGAATCTCAAAAAATCTACGATTTTTCATGAAATCTTTGGAAAAGAACAACGAGGACAAGTATTTTTAATAACAAAAGAAAACTAGGGACAATTCTAGACTCTGATTAGGTCACGTTAGCATGTGCTTCAGCATACAAAAAATAAGATTAGACTTTCTTTATTTTCATTGATAGGCAAGTTGATCATGACATCATTCGCAAACTTGACCAAGCTTAAGTTTCCTGAGATATGTAGTCGGGCCAGAAGGACTGAACGTAGCCGATGATGCGACTACTCAATATGTTTGCGTGCCATCGTCGGTGACGATAGTCCGATTCATGTGGTTTCATATCGATTTTTGTTTGGATTTCTTCTTATTCTAGTGCTGTTAACCAAGGATCTGGACGTCTGTAGGGGTTCTTATTGATGCAGTTATTGTTTTGTGGGAATGGATCCTAGGGTGGCGCCCTTGAACGCTCCAGCTGCCCTTTATTTAGCAGTTAGCCTGTTTGGTGGTTTTTCTGTTTCTGCTCATCAGAGGTCTTTGATTCAGAGACTGCCAGCGCTCAAAAAGAGTGTGTATGGAAAGGGGGGGGGGACAACCTCTAACAATCCTGATGAAATGACATCATCAACGTATCACAAAGAGTGATTAAAACGAATGGATGCATGGGCGGCTCCTGTGATTGAATGCTTCCTCCTATTCTAATTGTTGTTGTGTCGACTAAACTTTCCAAGATACTTATTTTGCTCTGGCGATTGCGTAGCTTTTTAGTGTGCTCAGCTTGCTCCCAAATAGTGGAGGGGGTTGAGTTTACAGTACAGGTAACTGTTTAGAAACCATTGTCTCTACTTCATGAAGACTTAATTGATAGGGTCTCAGAACGATATATCGTCTGCTGTAGAGGTGGCTAAGGCACGTCTGAAGTGCTATAGTAACATACTATGACTTATTGAGCATGATAGTAGCACCTCTCATGTCAACCAGCAGAACTGAAACTGAGGTGTCGTGCTTGAGAGCCTTTAAGCAGATTCTTTAAGCATGCCGTTCGTCTATTGCGCAGTTCGTCTAATGCGCGGTAGGGGTTGGGGGCTCTTTAAATAATTGGAGAGGGAAACTTGCTATACCTACAATATTATCTCCTTCTCTCATCGGAGCATCCCTTGTTGCTTTTGTTGCTATTTTTTGAAATAGACACATACAATTGCAGGAAGAGCTCGTAGAGTTAAAACCTTTTAACAGCAGGGACTCCACTGTTTTTGATAGCGATTAGTAGGATATGTTCACAGTCTGATAAATGTGCCTGTGCCTTTCTGTGAAGGAATAGCCTTTTGCTCTAAACCATTAACTTGCTTCGATGTCTTTGTGCAGTGAAGGGTGGAGAGCAGTTTGAGATTGTGCCGGGCCCTTACAAAAAAATTAGGGCTTGGTATTGTCCAGTGGTCAGAGTATTCTCTAGAAAGGGTCCAGTTTCCTGGCAGATAGCAACAAATTAGAGGCCCCCATTTTCGTCAAAGTGAACGTTAACAAAACAATCCGCCACTTCCTCTACTTCTTCCATGACTTCCATGTTCAATGTACCACCTGGGATTCGGACGAAGGAAACAGATAATGCTCGTCCTACTTTCCTCTTATTAAGTGGCACGGTGATCTTTGTTTTAGTCTTATTAATAGTTATTACGAGAAGTTTTAGTTTTTCATCATCATCATCATCATCATCATCATCATCATCATCATCATCATCATCATCATCATCGTCATCACCATCATCATCGTCATCACCATCATCATTGTCATCACCATCATCACTGTCATCATCATCATCATCATCATCATCATCATCATCGCCGTCGTCCTCTTCATTATCATCATTGTCATCATCAATTATCACCAATCAGCATCGTTAGCATCATCATCATTATCATTATTATAATCATCATTATTATCATCATCATTACCATATTGCAGTATACCATGTTCAAACATAGGGATGAAATATATGAATTTGTAATTATTCAATATTACACTTTGCATTCCTCCTTTATATCTCTATAGATGCTGGTTTGGTACGAGAAAATTGTTGTTAGATAGTTTCGGAAAAAGATATTTATTAGATAGGTTTCCTTATTAGTGATTTCTTTATTTGTTACTACTGTTACTTGACACTAATTTTACTTGTAGGACTCGACAGACCCAACTTTAGTGTAATTCGTAAAGTCAAAAGAGAATACGACAACTTACATCGCACTGGAAAGTTTAGTGAAGAGGAGAAACGGAAGATTCTAGAGCTTCAGAGAATTTATGGCAACAATTGGGTGAAAATCGGAGAGTTCATACAAAGGAGCGGAAGATCAGTAGAACACGTAGCCACCACTTTACGTAATAATGAAGGCCAAGGAACATGGACTGAGGAAGAAGAGAACTTACTGAAGGAAGCTATTGAAATTTGCAGAAAAGGAGAGCAGCATGAGCTGGCCTGGGAAGGGATACATTGGCCCAGCGTCTCAGATCATGTCGGTACACGCAATCCGTTAGCTTGCTATAAGAAATGGACGCGACAGTTGTCATGGAGGCCAGCACGCGAAAATTTTACTTGGACGAAAAGACACACAGCAGCGCTACTGTCTTACATTGAAGAAAAGGGCTATACGGATATCTTAGAGGTAGACTGGGAACAAGTTATTGAGGACATGGAGCTGAATTGTACTGTATCGTACCTTAAGAACCGTTGGAGTGACATTAGGCGAAGCGTTCCAAAATATCATCTGCTTCAACTGGATGAAATAGTCGAGTGTTTATCTTCTAGATGTCGAAGGTACAGAACGTCACAGTATCAACTGATGCATTGGTCCGATTTACTGGCACTGGCAACGAAGGAGTCTGGTGAAGATGACGATAATGAGGCTAATACAAAAGAGTAGTAGAGTAATACGATTTATAATAGAGGCATACACTGTTTCTTTTTTATAAGAATTACATAAGTTTGCCTGAGCCTCATGATTCTTAAAAATTTTGCTGAAGTGAGCCTCAAATATTCTTAAATGATTCTTACATTTTCTCAAGGATGGTTGTGATTTTCATGGAGCGAATGGAGGAAAGATTTGGCACAGCCAATCAGAGAGCAGGATTTAAACCATCTAATCCTTAATGATGCACTTAACGCATTATGCAACTGGTTCCTCCATGTCATGAAATGGACTCAACTTAAAGTGGTTTTTCTCTTGATAGGCATTTCATTTTCCAACTCTTTGAATTTTGAGTGGAAACTCTCCTTTGAAAGTCTTTCCTATGAAAACATTTCCTGTCCGACCTTTCCGCGGAAAAGTTTTCTGAGTCGACAGGAGCCTTAAGTCTTTGCACCACAAGATAAAGGCATTTAAAATTTTTGTTGGTATCATTTCAGCCTGAGGGTGATTTTTGAAATATTCTTATATTTTAAGGATTTTGAGCTTCATGATTCTTATAAAAATGAAACAGTGTATCTATAAAAGAAGAGGGGAAGTTCCTAGCGACAGCGCTAATAAATGCATTAGGAAAAGTCTCCAAATTTATAGGATGTGACTTGTATGAAACAAATTAAGTAAAGCTTACATTGTCGCATCCCGTAGTTGATCAGGTGCACCAGCATTCCGTCTCATGCTCTGATGGAACTGGAACTGATCATTCCATTTTGAAAGGGTGACAATGATAATGATATGATATACAGCGTCTTCTGGAAATTTAAAGCAAAACAGAAATAAGTTTACAATGAACTATTAATCAGTAACTATTAATTTAGGATAAATAATCTGCTTTCGATGAACCCATCTTAAACTTTGCTTCCTTTAAATTAACGAGCCCTTAATTGATACGATTTGGAGTAAACGGAGGATATTGCTAAATAGGGAAATCTATTGTGAAATCAAATGTGAACTTTTCCGACACACCTGGTAAATTTGCAGTAGGATAGTTGTTCGACTTAGTGTCATCAACAAGTTATTTAGTGCATAAATGCAAGGCACTTTACTAACTACTTTTTTTGGTCCTTTAAATGTGGTTCCTCTTACTGTCCAGATTATTGGGGCTCCAGTTTAATGGAATCAAATACAGTAACATGGAAAGGAATGGTATTGCAATGTTAGGTAAAACAAGAAACTTATTAAATCAAGTGTCTCAGGTACTCCAAGTACCACTGATTGAAAGCGACACATGCCCATTCAACTGGAACTGAGACACAGAGATAACAATTCAGTTACCATTTGAAGTATCAGTGACAGCCCCGGTGCGACATATTTTCTGTTTCTATAATGTCTTTTCAGAACTATCATTTGAAATAGTGCAGCAACGGAATAAAGTATGCTCTCAATAGTTTGACAATATGCCAAACATAAAAATAATTATAAAAAAAGGCTTAAAACTACATTTAAATTTTTGTTTACTTGTTTTAACATGATTTCGATGGCCCGGAGCTTACTAATATATCGATTGCATTATAATTGGGGCTTCCGTGAACTAATGGGGATTATTGTGTTCTGTTTCCTATAAGCTTTGATTTCATCTGCCTTTCCCGTACACAAACAGTATCAAAAGCAAAAATAGTTAATTCAACACATCTAGGTAATCAGTAATAGCTAGAAGAAATAGTCTACTACATGAAATTTGAGAGAGCGGCTTTTCCTTCTTCAAAAAAAATATATTGATAAGACTGACACGACAACTCATGAAATATAAAAAGATACAAAATACATAGCAAGGGAAACAAACTGGCAGTTGTTTAAAGGTACAGCAGAAAGGGTTAAATTGGTAATACTTATTTGTAATTGGGGCTTACTTCAGATTTTGTCTGATTCAACAGGGATTTACTCTGACCAGTCTATACTAACCACGGTTGTGTAGAGATTGTACTGCATATAAGAAGACAGTGTAGGCAAATGCATCGATTTAATTCGATACTTACCAAGATTGACTGTATAGGATTAGCGTGTGCAACTTGCATGAAGTTTCCGTTTAGAACTTCCAAGCTTCTTCAAAAGGAGTGTTAAGACCCATAGTAAACAATACTGTTTGTGTTCTCCACAGGTTATCCTCTTGTGTTAATTTAGTTCGGAGTACGGTCAATGTAAATGGAAACGAAGGGTGGGAGTGTTTCCTTGAGCCTTACAAAGTTTAAAACGTTCTCTCCCTTTATAACCGCAAGCACCATGTTTTCGTAGCAAGAATACCTCACTAGCAGATTTCATGTTCGTTAAGGAGTGTTTAAAACTCGTAAATCGGTTAGAGAACGAAGTCCCTTGCACCAAACTTCTTTAAAGATTCAAATGCTGGTTGTCTCTGCCAGCTACAGACTTCATCCTTCAAAATAACTTCCTATCGGTCTCGCACAACATGGCGGTATCATTTGCAGGTAGACTAGCAGAAAGAGCGCGAAAGGAAAAAGCGGATGGTTAAATAGCACTCATTAATCGTCACATTCGTGCATTACCAAGCCCGTGCCTAACGAGTGATGCTAACTTACAGCTTTTCCTTGACAATTGATCTATCTGTACCTAAGGGAATAAAACGCCCCTGTAGAATACAGACGACTGCAGAAAGTAGTGGAAAGGACAATTGTGAGGAGTTTCATTGTGTGTGCTCACTGTTCAATTTGATATAATTTGTGCGTAAATTTACTTGACGATGGGTTTACTCGTAAGTTGATTTTGCTCTCCAAGGTATAATAAGATATTACCTTTCTGCTTTTTGTATTTCCATTGATCTTATAGAACTGATTTCAGATTTTAGAATTGACCTACTGAAGCTTTCTAAATGTTGGATATTATGCTTCTACCTAATGACTTTAGCTTTTCTACACGTTGCAATCACAGATTCTAACAGCCATTAGTATCGAATGGGATGGTCTTAGTGCCCTTAGTTTGCCAGTAGTCTGCCCCCTACTTCAACACAACCCTAATGATTGGCTCTGCAACGTTCTTGGATGTGACAAAAAATGGCACTACAACAAACAGATCTGTGAACATGTATCATGGAAACACTCTGTCTGTAAGTTGTTAAGCAAGCATTTAACTTTGCACTTGTCCTCTATGAGTTTGACCAACTTTGTTCGCGTCTTTGGGCTTATGTGGCTTACATAAGCACTGTCTTGGCTTTCAGCCTGTATCACAGCTACAAAGTTAATGGCATTACAGAGAAGTTTATGTTTACTCCGTTGTTTTTGTTGGCTGCTTGTACTGCAGTAAAAAACAATATGGCACTGTGCACAACGTTTCAGACCCTCGTCACTGCCAAGGCTACCACAAAAGTTGCAGACTGGGAACATACTATTACCAAATTTGGGGTTGCCACCCGTTCCCTCCTGCCAACCCCCTGGATTTGGAGCCCCGTCGACAATCATGTGCATAGTGGTTATTAGCGCCACAGTTGCGACAATGGCTGTAAACGATTTCCCCATCTTCTGAGCACTTGTGGCACACTGGCTTGACTCCCGCAGCCCTTTGGAGAGGACGCCTTGAAGTTGTAACTCCTCAATCGCAATAAGAAGTTGGGTGTCAGAGCTAGCAGCATCAGTTGGTTGGTCGGGGGTGTTTATTTGCTTTACACGTGTGACCCCTTTCAATCGTGTTACTGGGGTAGCGGAAGTCTGTAAGGCCGCCGCAATTTTACATTTCTTATTATCTTCGGCTGCCACTATGATCCACATTTGAGTAATAACTTCAACATCAGTGGTACCCGGGGTTTTAGAAAGGGTCTAATCTGAACTCGAATATTTTCAGCTTCAGGGGACCCTGAACCCTGAACCCAGTTTCTATAGTATGCATAGTCAAACCATTAACTAGAGGCTCGTCGTATTTTAAGGATCGCTCTTCTTTGGATGCTAAGCAGACTTTAGACTTTAATTCGAAGGCGCAAAGAAGGAAGGAAAGGACGACGCTGAACCATGTTGGCCAGTTCTTCATAAAGCTCAGTGGCAGACTTTTCGCGAAAGTGAAAGCGGATGATCTTGCGCAGACGGTCTAGTGGAATGTTAGGGGTGTATTCAAGATAAGAACGCAGTTGCAACCCGGAAATCATAGCGTGAATAATTGCTGATACGATCTCAGATTCACCATAGCCCTTCTCTTCACATTCATTGATTTGCCTCATCAAGACTACGTAAGTAAAATTGTCCTTTTGCTCGGGGTTCCCTATTTATCCAGATATCTTTCATTCACCCTGCAAAAGACTGGCCTTCCCAATTGGGAGGGCGATCTCAGATTACTGCACGTCAGAGATGGGGGACCCACCGCTGCTCAAGGGGGCCCGCCCCATATCCGTGGAGATGGAGGCAGCAAGAACGGAAGTCAATACAGACGCAATAAGTTACTCTAAGTCTCGGTGCAGCTGGAAAAACTCATCATCGTCTTGGGTTCCCTCGATAAACTGGCCGCAGCGCTCACCAACAAACAAGAGGCTGACGCATTAGCAGTAAAGGAAAAGTCACACGAGGAGATCACAAGAGCCACTTGCTCCAAGGAGACGACGCTGCAGAAGCGAATATGGACTTACCCTACACATGAGAAAAGAAGCAAGAAGAAAGCAACCAAGATGGATGAGTTCAAGGTGAACGATGTCAGTTCGATTTTCCGGATGAAAGGCCATTCGTGACTGTATGCACGTCCTTGCTGAAGGAGGAGATACCCAAGGCGACGCGGTTTTATTGTGGAGGATGTCATCTCAACCTCGAAAATCAGCTGGGTCATGATTGTGTATTTATGCCATGGGAAATACAAGTCAACTTATATCTGGACAAAGCTATTGAACAGTTCAACATGGAGGGAATCGTTATGGAGTGATATAAGCAGCTCAAAGAGTGCCCTTTCAACATATACGCCGGAAAGATGAAATCGAGAACTTATCAGAGATGCTAATTTCAAGAGTCACATTCCTGAAGGACACTTAAAATGTTGTTATATCTTGTAATAATCATGTATGTGTCACATGACAATGTTTTGCCTTACTAATAAAAAGTAAACAGGGACTTAAGTTGTTATCATTTTTGTCTCCTTTTTACTCTCATGCGCATACCCAAGGGTATAAATAGGATACATCAATTCTACAGTACAGAACTACTTTGTATCCATCATGAGTCAAGACGATCTATCGCTTAGAAGGTTAAGAAGGTTAGTAGACGTAACATTACCTTTAGTAACGCTACAATATCAATCAAGATTTAAGGATGAAGGGGCTGCTGATATGTGCCGGGGCCTGATGTTCCCCTTACCTCCCAACATTGGGGATCAGAAGAGCAACTACGCTACGCAACCAACGTGGTGTGTTTTGGGGAACACTATTGGGTCCCTAACCTAGATTGGGTTCAAGCGATCAAAGCCAATGCGAGTGGCGGCATGATAGATCCTGGCCATGGTCCTAGATTACATCATCTGTTAAATAGATTTTTATCGGTGAAAATGCATGCGTGTTACCACGATGCCTTTAGGTTCATTGCCCAGGAATATAATAAAGGGTGTGGTTACAACTACATATTGAAGTGGATCTTTGGGAAATATTGTCCCTTAGTTTTACGTATCAGTGGTATCATACATTGGTCGTATCGAAGCTATTGTCATGGATTATAATAAAGGAGATTTTTAGCATCGTTTTTAGTTGCGATCATAGAGGTTGTGTTACATCATCTTTATTGCACATTGAATCAACCAGAAAGTTATGGTGGAGCTTATGCTCTTTACAAAGAAGCAGTTACCGTCCATCAAGTTCAAGGAGGTAAAAAATTGATTACTACTTTAACTCACTTACACCTTACATTATCTCTTAAGATAAGGTTATTCAAGAAGCAAAGTAAAAGTCTATGGTATAGATCATCAATGGCAGATGGACTTGGTGGATATGAGTAACTTATCTCGATACAACGAGGGAGTAAAGTATATGCTAACATGCATTGATATATGCACGCTATGCTTGGGTTATACCATTGAAAACAAAAACGGGAAACGACCTCAAAGCTGCCCTCATCTCCATATTCAAGTTGGGAAGGGAACCAGCTCGTGTACAAGCTGACCGAGGCCTCGGCTAGGAAAGGAATTATAACAACAAATAACAAGGTTCAACATTATTTACGAGATCAAAATATCCACTCTTCCTCTGCACATAGTAACCTGAAAGCAAGTATAGTGGAGCGTTTTAACCACACCTTAAAATCCAAGATGTGGAAGTATTTTACAGCACAAAATACCTTTCGGTACAAAGATATTTTATCAGAGATGGTAGGGCGTTATAATCACACTACACACAGTGCATTAAGTATAGCACCTGCTGATGTTAATGAAGGTAATGAAACGAAACAAAGTCAACGAATGTACCCGGCTATCACAATAAAGAGACGGAAGTTTCAAGTAGGTGATCATATGAAAATCAGTAAATTAAGACAAGCCTGGTCAGAAGTAGTCTTTGTTATTTCCAACGTCAACACACGACGAAGACCAGCAAAATATACATTACAAGACCAAGGCACTGAAACGATTCAGGGACGAGAAAGAATTATAAAAAGTGATGGTTTGCAAAGAGGACACTTACCGTATAGAAAAAGTTATAAAAAGAAAGAAGGTGGGAAAACCCAGACATATCTCCTTGTCAAATGGAAAGGATACCCAGACAGTTTTAACAGTTGGATTGCTAAAAAGGATATACAACGTTTGTAATTATGACGCGAGGTTCTGATGAGAGTCAACCGAAAAGAGCTTTTCAACGTAATAACGATGAGTCGTCTTTTCAGAGCAATCTTTGAAGTCTATTTTCTTCTACCTTGACGAGTATCTACAATTAACCTGAAATAAGTTTACGTTCGTAAAGAAATAATCTTTGGCACGACGCCGTTTTTTTTCCTGCTTTGACGAGTATCTACAATTAAGCTGAAATGCGCATACGTAGATCTAAGCAAGCTCCACACACTTTTCATCAACAAAATCAGTCTTATTGGTTAATAGACTTGAAGGAATGATATAATTCACGCACCTCTTTATCATCCCTATAATCGATGTACGTAATCAAGGAAATGTTTATAAGGAGATGCAACTACGAGAGATCGTATTAAAAGAAACTATATGTACCAACGGAATTATACATGGAAGTCATTGTTTTTTACGACATTGAGAGTGGGGTCAACGATATTGATGATCTCTTAACAGATGAGGGGATTATGGATGAAGTACGAGAAAGTGACTTAGATATGAACTCAGAGGTGTTATGGTGTTGAGGTTGGGCGTGGTCGGGCAGTGCCGTACCAAGCAAGGGTGGGGCATTGGCTATCCCCGTAGGGTTATACGATATAATTCATTGTACTATTATTGAAGAAAGTTGCATTAAGTTTGGCCTGACATAGCAGTCTTTTATTTGTATTCCTTGCAAGACAAAGGTTAGCCTTAACCATGCCATGTTGAACCGCCACAGGACCAGTTTTGTGTCATTGGGGAACTGTGAGCCAGGACATCTTATTCATCAAAGTAGAATAAATAAAGTAGTATCTTACGTTCCCTTAGTGGAAGATATGGGAGTATCGGAAAGACTTTTCTTAAGACCCCACGGGTCTCTCGTATCACCCTAGAATTATATTCATCACACCTTGAACATTATATTTGGAGGTTATTGTCCTGATCCTGAACACTGAGGAACTGGGGTCGTATAACTGATGCAGTAAAATGTAGATGGAGATTAAATGGAGAGATATTACAGTGAATATTACTGACGGCCATTACGGTTAGTTACTAAATTTTTTGTGCATGAGGGCAAATTCAGATAAGAGTTATCAGGTTGGATTGAGACAAATCCTAGTAAACGCCGTACCTTTTCGGTTTCCAATTTCATTCCCAATGCATGCTTTTGAAGAAACTCTCAATTTCTGGCCACTAACCGAACACCTCTTTCATTTCCATGCCGGTGTAGCGCGAAATTTGTGCCTTGCGAAATTTGTGCCTATGATGGTAATGCGCATGCGCATATGGAATCGTGTTTTAAATATTCATTTTGCATTTTAATCAAATAATTTTCTTCTTGAAATTTATATATTTTTTAAAAGTAATTAATTAACTAGAGGGTGTTACTGTGATCAGGGTTACCATTTTTGAAATGCAAAACTTCGAACAAAAAAAGTTATTTTTAGAAAATAGCTGTTTTAGGTTTGGTTTTAGCATCTCTCGTAGCAACACTAAAATTGTATAGTTGGAAGTCAATTTGACGTACTTACTATTATCAAACTTCAACTATGTAATGGCTGACATATGATATGCAAAAGATAGCAATTTGACCTCCGGAAAAATGGACCCAGGAGGGGCAACAAATGCTTGTAATATGCAGAAATTAACGGCATACTGTCCCCTAACAAAGAGATGGCTAACACACTGCAAAGCTTATTGTTAATGTAACGTAATAACTTCCATAGGTAAATCTAGTAAATTGAAGATTCGAGATTAAATTTACCTAACCTGCGCTTCAAGCCTGATCAAACGATTTGTAAACGTCTTCCAAAAAGACAGCGAAAAGTTGTCCAGTCTTTCACAGGACAGTTGTGAAATGCATTCGCAGTTAACATAGATCAGTCATAAAATAACTAATCGCCATTGTTTTTGCTATACTTAATTAAGCAAAATGTTCAATTAAAATAATTTTACGGTAAACTCTTCCATGTTAGATAAAAAGACTAGGATTTCCAATTTTTCTTTATTGTAGCATAAGATAAATTTCTACCCAATAATTCTCTACTTTTTAGGTTATCCCTCATCCTGCATTGATATTTTATCTGAGAAATCAGGCTATTATATCCTTGACCCAGATGGTTTGGGTGCAACAATGGTTTATTGCGACCAATCTTCACACTACGGAGGATGGAACGTAGTCCAAAAGAAAAAGGACCCTGGATTGCTACTCAAGGGCAACTGGGAAACCTTTAAAAGAGGGTTTAGTCTAAACAAAAACAACTTTTGGGGTGGTAATCAATACATGTTTAAACAAACCCATAAAGCCCCAACAACGTTAATAATAGATGCTGTTGATGAGAGGAAAAATGCTGTTTTTGCAAGATTTAAAAAATTCAAGGTTGCCTCAGACACTCAGAAATTTAAGTTAACTGCTGATGCTTACTCGGGCTCGTTAAATAAAGGAGCGTTGGAATTCCATAGTGGGAGAGAGTTTGCTACAAATGACTATAGGCCAGCAGGAGCATGTGCTGAAGATTTTGGTTGGTGGCTTGGTAATTGTTTTGCTGTCAATATCAACGGATTTGTAGAAAAAGGTGGTAAAAAATTCTTGCAATGGAATTATCCAGTTTTATATCTTCTTGAAGCAGAAATGAAACTGCGAACTCAAAGTAAGTAAGACAATTTTTTACTAGAAACAGAGAGAAATTGTACTTTATATTAACCTTTTGAAAAATGTGACCCACTCGTTTTGTAAACTGGGAAAGGTATCATGAAGATCAATATAGATGGGCCAGTCCTCCTGAAAAATGTACCTGGCCACTACAGGGAGCACCTTCATGGTTCTTTATATGCCAGCATTTACGCCATTGGGGTTTTCAACGCAAATAAAAAACTATCATTAGCATCTTCTTTAAGGGCTCGCCAGGCTCCGAGTGGTAGAAACCCTACGTTTGCAGGCTCTACGCAGCACTGTATCCCCTGAGTCTTTTACCTCTATTCCGGTAGCATTGTTTTCGGTGACTCCACCTTTAGGGTGCTTACAGCAAACGCGGTTAGACCTCTCAATTTTGTAACTACTTCCCTAGTATTACATGATAATTGTATAGTCAGATACTACCTGATAACACTAGTCTTTTAAAAGTTCTGTGCATATCTGCTCGTAATAGACTTGTACTCAAGTGTTCTGGATGTTAGCCACTCAGTATGAAAACCTGATGATGAACTTCCCCATTCGCGTGCTGATAGCAACCTTGATACCACTCTCTTCTTTGTAACTACTATAATAGTAGTACATAATTTTTGTATGGGCACATACTACCTGATAAAAATAGTTTTTTTAACACTACTGTTCATATCTGTTTATAATAGTTTTCGGAGACTTGTACTCAAGTGTTCTGGATATTGGCCACTCAGCAATAAAACCTGATAATGAACTACACGGACTCAAGGTGACTGTTCGGATTTGGAGAAATAATCTCATTGTCACATTTATAAAAGATGGAGACCGCTGCTTCATTACCTTGAAAGATCCTCCAAGTAAATGGACGCATTACCGAATTTTTAACAACAAGAACAAAATACACCTGTATGTAAACAGAGAGAAAGTAGACTCACCTGAGGAATGCCTTACTGCACATGCAGACAAGTATGCTCAATATAACAGTCCTGAAATACGCATTGGAAGTTTTTCTGGGACAAATGAAGTATTTGTTTCTCATGTCAGGATAACTTCAAGTAAACCAAATTCAGGTAGGGGATTTTCAGATGCTATTTGCATGCGTAGATTAAGAAAAGCAAATCTTAATTAAAAATGAAGAAATTCATTTTATTGCTGTTTTTTATATTGAAACATCTTCTGATATTTATTTGATGACACCGTATGTATAATGAAACGATCCATAATAATCCATATTTCTTACAATTTTTACATTTTTTCACCGTTGTTTCCTTTCATGGACGACACGATCTGCTTTGCTCAAGGAAATAAAACCGTAATGGCATGCTAGATGTATATTTGCCAAAACTGTGCTTTGCCATTGACCTTCCAACTGTCACAAAGTTTGCAATTACGTTAAGGGAGGAAGAGAGCTAGCGTTTTAGGTCTTGTGTAGATATACAAGAGGATCATGGTTTGATAACTTGATGTTTAACAGACGTTGACGTTTAATAGTATAAAGTTTAGGTATATTGTCTGAAGGTTCGCAGTTTGCATAGAGCTGAACTTTCTCATCTATAGATGTGCCTTGCTGCTACAAAGGCCTGTACCGCCAAGGTTCACTTAGATATCTAGGCTCTTGAACTTGTTATCTTGGTTGAAAAATAGGACATTTCATTGTGCTTTATTACTGTAATGATAAGAGATTATTACTGATGGTGGCATATTTTCTATTTCTCAACTATCTTTTCAAAACTGATTTTCAAAACTTAGAGAGAGATTGTCATATGGTTTTCCAAAGTATATGTTTGTGCTCTTTAAGAGAACGTTAAAAAAAGTCAGGTAGACCATCGGCCTTCCAACTGCCACAAAGTTTGCAATTACGTTAAGGGAGGAAGAGAGCTAGAGTTTTAGGTCTTGTGTAGATATACAAGAGGATTATGGTTTGATAATTTGATGTTTAACAGACGTTGACGTTTAATAGTATAAAGTTTAGGTATATTGTCTGAAGGTTCGCAGTTTGCATAGAGCTGAACTTTCTCATCTATAGATGTGCCTTGCTGCTACAAAGGCCTGTACCGCCAAGGTTCACTTAGATATCTAGGCTCTTGAACTTGTTATCTTGGTTGAAAAATAGGACATTTCATTGTGCTTTATTACTGTAATCATAAGAGATTATTACTGATGGTTGCATATTTTCTATTTCTCTACTATCTTTTCAAAACTGATTTTCAAAACTTAGAGAGAGATTGTCATTTGGTTTTCCAAAGTATAAGTTTGTGCTCTTTAAGAGAACGTTTAAAAAAGTCAGGTAGACTGTAACAGGCAATTTCATCTCTCTTGTCCTAGTTTAACAATTTTGTCATTAGTAACGTTATGTGCTTTCAGCGTAAATTGACGTCTGATAACTATTGAGAAACTTTGTCACAGGTGCAGTAACTGAAAGCAGTAGTTACTACAAGTTTAAATTCATCAGCTGTAGTTTGTGCAGAATGCCATAGAAACCACAATATTATTCTTAATTTACAGGGAAAAAAATGATATAATAAACAAAATATATATTTGTAACATTTACAATGAACAACTTCAAGATGATTAATTTAATGAAAATTATCAAACCAATTTAGTAGTTAACAAAATAAATATAATTGAATTGTATTTAATTAACATAATTAACATAATCAACATAATTAACATGATTAATTCAATTTCATAATTAACATAATTAACATAATAAACATGATTAATTTAATATCATAATCAACATAATTAACATAATAAAAATAATATATTTAATTTCATAGATCAACATAATTTACATAATAAACATAATTGATTTAATTTCATAATTAACATAATTTACATGATAAACATAATTAATCTAATTTCATAATTAACATAATTAACGTCATTGATTTATTTTCATAATTAACAAAATTAAAATCATCAATTTATTTTAAGGAATTAAGCTGATTAACAAATAATTCGAGTAATTAAAGTTATTAACATGAAACGTGTAAATAGCTAGGTTCTATTAAATTGCTTTGATACTCATTTCTCTATTCGCAGATATCTTTTGCGATTTTGACAATGGGATGTGTCCATGGATAGTTGTCAGTGGGAACTCATGGTTTATCTGGAAAGGGCCTTCCCCTAGTAATGGGACAGGACCCTTAACTGATAATTCCCAGTTAGTTGGAGGTAGGGATGCTACACGTATTTTCATTTATTTTGTTTAAGTTCTTTTTCTTTTTCTGATGCTATACTTTGTCTTTAATTCCATGCAAAAATGCACAGTGGTATTAAAATTGTACCATAACGTATAAATTAGTTAAAGACCAAAAAAATATTAATATTGGATTGATCGCAAGTAATTCATGACTGTTATTTTTAATAGAGACCAAACTAGTGTTAGTGGTCAGGATTTGACGACAAGATAAGACCTGATTTGATAAAAGAAAATTCAAAACCGCTAAAGAAGGCAAAGAGGGAATTGAATTTTTAAAATTAATTATTTGAAAACGACATTAACGCAATCGATTACTGGGTTTAAGGATAAATGCCTAAAGGACTCTATAAATCTGAATTTTTCAGTACTGATAGAATATTTTTAACAAGTTATAGGTTACTAAATATAGTTGACTGACGCTCACTGAAAACTGTCCTAGAAATATTAGACTTTATCAGTGGTATACAACATGATAAAGATGTGGTTCTATGTCTATGTGCCTATAAAAAATGTTTAATACTCATTGTTAGTAAAAGGAACCTAAAGAAATACTTTGCTCCTGCAAGTCCCCAAAGGTCCTGCTAATAGAGATTCAACGTACTAACTGCAATGTTTGGCACACAATGCTATCTTCTCTCCCTTTATTAAAAAGTTTGTATTCAATGGTTTCCATTACTATCCATTTTAGGAAGGAGAAACGTTTCATAAAATAGCAAAAACATTATGCACTTTCGTCTGGCACACCTCGGAGTACAATCGTCAGAATGATCGAAATAAAACGTGTGCCAAAAATATACTCAACTGTATTTGTGAAAGGACCAATTGGAAATTGGACTGCTTTAGTGTCCACAAGGAAGCAAGTAAACCTTTCCTTTACAGACAAAATAAATTTGTTTTCTCATTAGGCCTGTTTAATTAAACTAGTTGCAGTGGACACTGATTGGTCAAAAAACACAAGCAGTCCGATTTTTGATAGGCTCTTTCAAAAATACAGTAGGATCTACACTTTCAAACGTTTCTTTTTGATCATTCTGACGATTGTACTCTGAGGAGTGTCAGACGAAAAGGCTTTTAAGTAAATAATATTTTCGCTATTTCGTACAATATTCTTGTTTTGTACTAAAAACAAACTAATTGATAACCTAGTAGCAGGGATTATGTGTACCTAGGTAGCAGGTCAATATGGCGTCTAGGAAAAATTATTCTTATATTTCCAACCATAGCTGTCTTCGAGTTAAATTACTGAATCCAACTTGAAGACTTACTCTTCCAAAGGATAGATCAGATAATTAATCGTTTATACCATGAATAAACACATTATTAAAGGCGCTAGAATAATGTATTTATTTGATTTCGAATAATACAACCCTTACTCACTTTACAGGCGTAACGGTTACATGCACAACATACGTTTTCCTTTACAACTACCATACAAGAAGTTCGGGATTAGGCCAGTCATCATTTCTCTAACAAAAAAGAAAATAAGTTGTTCTTATTGCACAGGGTATAATTTTAAAACAAGAAAATTACTATTTTCAACATTAAGATCTTTAAGTTTCGCTATAAAACATTCACTGTCCCTTGCCATTCCTCCAATACCATTCATACTTAGATTAATAAAAGTAATTTTATCAAATCGCTTCTTCAAGTCATTACATAACTGTTGATACTTAATGTTTTTTCTATCATAGTTCTTCTGTAAGTTTGTATCAAACCCAACCGTAAACTCAAGTACATAAAGTACATGCAATAAATGCAATGAGTTGTTCAACTGAACTATGAATAATCACGATGTACAGGATCTTTCCACATTACATTGGCTCTTCATCTCCCTCAATGAATAAATGTAGATGTAAATAAATAAATAAATTAAATTAAAAAAGTGACAAGCCTAGGCGACCAAACTATGAACATAGAAACAACTAGGTTGTCCATAGCAGTGGTCCACAATCACACATGATGTTGTTACATACAGTAATGAATCATAGTTTATATTCTGTTTGCCATTTCTCCTGTTTTTAGGCGGATATTTACTCTTTGAAACCTCTCTACCTTACACACCATATGCAGAGGAACGCATTGAAAGTGACATTTTTCCACCTACTTATAAATGTTTCATGTTTTGGTACAACCTTTACGGCAGATCAGAGAGCGTGCTTAAAATTATAATCAATGCAACTGAAAAAGTGTCATTGGCGTGGATTAAACGTGGTAACTTGGTGCGTGAATGGAGGCATGGACAATTTCCAATAAATGAATCAGAACCATTTAAAGTAAGGCAATTTAGTTTCTAGCTACCGTAAGACCCAATGGGGCTATACGTTTGTTTTTGGGTAGGCTTATAAGCGGGGAGGGGACAATGGCGTAGATTAAGGATGTAGAACTGTAATGCAAAAGACATAATTGGTTTTATATGAGAGGTACGTTTATATGGCATGTTGAACTGTTAGGTTACAGAACTGGAAAACTTTGGTCATGTTTTCCAGCTGTTTTTTAGCTTCAAGAAGTGGTGGGGCCCTGCCCCCCCGGTACCCCAGGCTCCGCAGTCCCTGTTTATTCTTACATACTAAAGTGAAACTTCCTCATCGTATTTTACATTATTTTAGTATTTTTTCCTTGATATTTTGTGTAGTCTGCGGATGATGTGTTTGTAAAAAGAAAACAGTTCATAGGAGTATTATTGCTATAATCTTGCAAAGGATTGTCAGGAATTGTTTTCACTTGTTTGTAAGAAGCTTCGTAGTTTAATGTTGATAAGGCTATCTGAAGCTCGTCAAAGCTATACTACTATGTTTGACATTGATTTAGTTAACCACATTTCCTAGTTCTTGTTATGAACTTACAATTTACTGTTAGGTGGTAATATCTGGAAGTTCAAGAGGCTTTCTTGGAGATATTGCTATTGATGATGTTCGCCTGTCTGAAGCACAGTGCGTATTGCGACCAGGTAAGCATATATATTAATATAAGCTGTATAGTTTGCTTTGCACTTTTTAAATATTGCAAAATCAAACAAAACATTGTTCTTCAATCCGTTTTTCGATAGTGCATCCGCAGGTACCATTTTGGAGCTATTGAAAATCGAGGAAAATTATGTTTTGCTAACCAAGTTGGTTTGCTCTTGTATAAGGTAACTTTTCCCATGCAGATCATGTACACTTTGGTAGAGGTGAGTAGCTCTCTCTACTATTTTCTAACAGTGCTTTATTATTTGTAAGACCCCAGGGAGTGCTTTTTTGATTGTGCACATATATGCATCATTTTGGAGCGCTTGAAAATTGAGGACAGTTTCTTTTTTCACTTAGCAATGGCTAACAATTTGGAAGGACTGCTATGTACAGGGAAAGGGGGGAGGGGGGTGACATTCCATCTGCTTAAGAAATCTGCTTTACATCTTGGCAGTATAATTGGAGACTCAAGGTAAATTTAAAGAGGTTTAGCCTCCTGTTGCTCCTCTAAACTACTGGCCTAACTCCTTGCATGTGCTATAGCTATATACCGTGGTATAAAATGCTAATAAAGAAACTACTATTCAACCAAAGTCTCATACCATTGCTAAATCGACTTTACCACAGCTCTCATAACTAACAGTATGTAACAGACCTGGCGAAGTCTTGAAACAGGGTTAAACGTTTTCTAAACAGAAGCTTCCTATTCAGAGCATTATCTACAATCTTTCAGCGTTGTATTCACTATGGTATATTATTATCAGTAGAGGACAGTGATGTAATTTATGACAATGTGCCCTTTTAGGGATAAAAGATTTTGCCTTGTTTTGGAAGTGCTTGGGCACTGTGATGATATTAATATACACTCTGAGGAAGGCTTATTAAAAATATATGATATATAGGACATATAGTTAATGTTAATTTGGATTGATGATGAAAATAACTTCGCGGCAACAATGTCTACATGTAGTCAACATTTTCTGGATGTAGAGAAATTAAACCGAATTCCGTTTAAAGAACCTATTTAACTTAGTCCTCCACCGAATTCTGTTTAAAGAACCTTTTAAATTTAGTCCTCCAATATTTATTAATTCAATTTATAATGTAAATGATTCAGAATTAAGTACTCAATACTAGTTTTGCTCTTTGTGTAAATTTCGTATACGTCAAACAATAATGTAATCCTGTACTCCATTTTCTGTGTATATTTCATATGTCAGTGTAAAAAAAACTAGGCTGCACCGTAATGGGCCGTTTGATACTTTGGTAGTTCGTTGGCAATTTGTGGAATTGGGGTTACCAGGAATCTTTATTTTGTTGATGGAGTAATGTAAACGTAACTGTAATCGTAATTTTTGAAAATGAAGATTAAAGAAAGTAAATGACTCAAATATAATCTTAGAATATAAATCTTGTTTAGCATTGGTTAACGAAGACCAATTTCAGAAGGCTTTATTCAATCCTGTCAAGTATACTCTTCTATGAAGGCAATTAAAACTTCCTTCTTTGTTACAATATCCAATTCAATTGACAGCCTTCCCCCGCACCTTTTGGGATTGTTGTAGTTTTCCCACTCATTTTAATTAGCACATTGTAGAGCTTAGGTAATACCAATGTCATGGAACGGACTATAGGAGTTTGAGTAATTGCCAAAGTCCACATCAGAACGAGGCTGAGGCAAGGTCCCACCCCAGAATGTAGCAATCCACAATATTCGTGGACGTTTTCTATTGGTTAGCTATTTTAATTTGTATGGCAATATAAATTCCCAAAACGCTTATAACAGCAACAGAGTATCGGTATTGAATAAAATTACAATACACTTGGTTCACGTTAGTCCTATAAGAGTAGGGTAGACGCTAACCTAACATTACTTTGGGTATTTTCTCCACAACCGAGGAAGATCTGACCCGACGGATTGTAGTGTCCACGCCTTATCATACCTCTTGATCTGGCCATTTTCTGCTGCAAGTTTCTACTTAAGTAACACATGTGTTGTAAATGGGAATGTTTTAGAGTTCCAAGTTGAAATCAGGCGTTTCAGAAACGCCTCATATGTAATGAATTTATATTGCAGATAGAAATCTAATATGTAAATTTAAGTGCCAATAATAAATAACCGTCTCTTAGTACTATTAAGTGCTGCCATATGAGACGCAACAAGGATATTTAATTGATGTAGAATATTTACAAATATAAGAGATCTTAAATAACAAATCTAAAGAATAGTGGCATTACGAAGGTTGGGGGTCCTTCATAAAGGCATAGATTTTAATTCTAGAGTAGAATAAGCCATTGAAAAGGAGCGTAAAATACTACAACAGTCATAAATTTATAAAACTTAATAAACTCTAAAACGAAATGTACATCATCATACCCCTCTCGTAAGTCTCTTTCTTACAGTATGTAACACATTAGTCACATTAAAGAAAACTTGAAAAGGTTTTTAAATTTTGAGCTGCGTCTTGTGAACAATGACGTCATAATGAGGTCATGTGACCACACTTCTTGAAAATTGAAAATTGAAATAAAGGCACATAAAATTTTGGACACATTTCTGATAAGATTTTTTTCCCAAAATATAAGTTTCAATTACAAAATGAAGAGCATTTAGAGACGTTGAGTGTTTTAAGTTTTCAAATCAAACTCAAAAATTGGGTTCTGTTGGCAACTTTGCAGTATAGAGAAAGACATTTCCCTGCCACCAACAATTCTCCTAACCCCTTACCTCGTTTTAAACTCAGACCATTCAACTTTAAATTTAGATTTGAATTTGCCGGCACCAATTATTCTCCTGGCTTCTTTACTTCTTTCCAAGCTCAAATAACCACAACTTGCAATTTTATGAAATTTCCCTTACACTGGTCATTTTTATCAATCCTTTATTTTGTTTCAAGCTCAAATAACCACAACTTGCTATTTTGTGAAATTTCCCTTACACTGATCATTTTCATCAATCCTTTATTTTGTTTCAAGCTCAAACAACTACAACTTGCTATTTTGTGAAATTTCCCTTACACTGGTCATTTCCATCAATCCTTTATTTCCTTTCAAGCTCAGATCATCACAACTTGCTATTTTTGTGAGATTTTCAAAAAACACCAATCATTCTTATTACTCGTTTACTTCTATTTAAGCTCCTTTGCGGACGGAATTCTCAACAACCCCCAGTAAACTCACATTTCAGTAGCATTATATCGCTTTGAAGACTGTTGGTAATGAGGACTATCTATTTCTCATTTAATATTGCTGGTTAAAAACCCCAGGTACCTGCTTTTTGAACAATAAACCACTTCATTATTACAAGTTTAACAACATTATGTTGGTATTTTTCACACATATTTGTTGTTCCTACATACATGTTCTTGTCTAAAATCCACTTCCCACGTGGATAATAACACGACTCTTGAAGCAGACAAAAACACATGGTTAAAGATTGCCTCGGGCAAAATCTAGCAAAAGGGGGGTTGAGAATTAAAGTCACGTGACATTTATTAATTCGTGTCAAGTCATAGACCTGTATTGAAGGACTTAATTCGATATTAGATGATAACATCGATACCTGTTCAGCGATATATGATTTATTAGTTTATGTCAAAAGAAGGAACTATGCAGATGTTTGATTGATGAGAAGGGTTCAGGATTTTTTAACTCTCGTCACACTGTCGTGTATTTGGTCATTCTAATATTTCACAAATTGTAGTACTTTACCGAGTCCAACAAATCATCAATCAATCGTTTTACAAAACATTTGCACATAAATCGTAGTCCTTCGTTATCAAGTGCTCATTAACTTTTTGTCACTTATAAAGAGGTGATGAAGTTACCCTGCAGGGGCAGCACCACCAAGTCAAAAGTGAAAGTGGGGGCTGAGACATATCAAAGATCTCAAATCTCTATTGAAATCGATAAGCAAAGGAGATTTTTAATAATAACAATGATGTAATTTTTCTAACTTCATTGACATTAATTTTTCCCGTAAATTTTCAGTCAATAAGCTTTACAGTATATAAAATTCTCGCTGTTTTCGCGCCCCATAATGGGGACGGTAAGATTTATAGTAGTGGATGACCTATCGATGGCGGCGATAACCAAAGACGCAAAGTCAATACAAGTTTTAAACAAAGATAGTGTCTCAATTGAATAATAATTTAGGTTTTCTGGGCTTCTTCAATATTTGTTTCTTCAATAAAATACGTAATAAGAAGAGTTCAATACTACTTTGTAAGTTTATCCGTGATTGCTAAGATTGAATCCCTTGTAAAGGCATGTGAGACACAGATTCGCATATTGCATGATTAGCAAATAGGTCTGTAAAAAATTCCATGCATGGTCTTCGGAAGCGAAAGATTACAGACCACTGGTATATGAAGTGACTAATTCTAAGAGATCATATCCTTTTCTTAGTCTCTGTCAAAACTTAGTTGACACCTTAATTTGACAAAACTCACCTTTTCTTTTTCTTTCTTGTTTTAATGTTTTCCTTTCCCTCTTGCCAGGGAAGAAGTTGGCTTGGCAACAACGTGGAAGAGCCCGAGCCCGCTAGCCTGCCCCCTCCCCCAGTGGTGCCGCCTCTACTCTTATAAAGTAAGCATTGAAGAAGCAATGGACGTTCTCTGTCGGGGACTCGTAACACATATAAGTCGCTACCAATGATGCGTGTTACAATGGAATCAAATGTAACATAATACACATACGGTAAGTATATAACCCATATAAGAAAGACGCTCTGTCATAGGCTTGTAACTCTGGCCTCTAGTTTTTAGCAATCTGTCAGCAGTAGGGTCAGTATTTTGGTAAAGATACAGTGTATGATTTGTTCTTACTGACTATGGATTCTACCCATGACCTGTTAAAGGCGGACCCACTGGGCTGCCAAGCGTGCCTCATGGCTTGCTTATGTCCGTGGTAGTTCAAATTGAGAGGCGTCGCCTTCCAACGTCCCAACTGCCCTTCATTTACTATTTAGCATGTATGGTGCTTTTAGTATTTATTTAGAGTGGTTTAAAAATCCGGCCTTTAGCTCATCAGGGGTCTTTGCTGGAGAGATCGTTATTAAGGGCTTGAATGTAACACTGCCTTCCTGGTATTCTCAGCAATACCGTTGCAAAAGCTGTCAGTTACGGTGAAATGGACGTCTGAAGTTATCATTTCAATATTGCGTTAAGTAACGGATTTATCTTACTAAAGGTTTCCACCATACACTGATCACAGCAATCGTATGGTGTGAAGTAGGAAATCATTTTGCGATAAATTTAGACGGTAGTAAAAGATCAAAACACGTCGTAGAAAATAACAGTCACGAGAGTGTTACCTTTTCTGCCACTTGTGTTATTGAAGAACGCGTAAGTTGTAAGCAAATTCTTTTTGTCGACAGAGCACCGGCTCCTTTGTTTTAAGAGTGCGGCTTCTAGATCGGCAAGATGAAAGGGAGATCCGGATTCGGCTGGTACCCATCTTGACGCTTTAGAAGCAGCATTGATCCATACAAAGCAAACAGAATCCGTAACTTTGTATAACGCAATATTCGAATTTTGTACCACTAGCCAACTCCTTAAGGTTATAATTGTTAGGATTGCATTGGAACACATTACGTTTCCTTTCACTCTCGTGTCAACCATAGACCTACTGTACGGCTTAATGGCATACCTAAACGACAAAACATTAAGCATACCATTGTTCAATTTCCTGGGTCATGACGTTATAAAAAAGAGGTATTTAACACCTGTTCCATGTAAGAGGATGAGTCATCTGAAAATGTGAACATAACGCAGATTCTTGCACGCACATACCTTCTGCCTACTGATGCCACTTTGCAGGTAATCAGGTAATTTATGATGCAATTAAGGGAGAAATCATGCATTTAAGGGCATATTAACGTAATTAATTAAATAGACCATTAAGTAGATAATTGCGATTCCTGTAAAGTTTTTAAGCAGAGTCATCGTACTTGGTAGATATTGAAGCTGGACATTTTGCTCTTGGAATCATTGTAAACTAAACTCTTCTGAAGCTTTTTAACCTTGTATAGTGATTTTACCCCAAATGCTACAACACATGATGAATCTATAAGTCCCGAGGCTTTAACCGTAGTGTGTTCACAGAGAGGAGGGATAGTTTGTGGAAGCCTCTTATTAAAAGTTTTACTCCCGTTTTCCCCTCGATTCCTCAATTTGGGTTCTTATATCTCAGTCACTAGAAGAATATGCTTTGAGGATAAATAGAGAGTCAGCTTTGACACTGTATTTGAAAAGAGGAAGAGAGATTGAATAGTAAGTACAACTGCAGGGCTACAACGATTGACAGAGAGATTG
The DNA here is from genome assembly GCA_010016025.2 of Alatinidae sp. Z8VKAUB7J3. Lineage (NCBI taxonomy): Eukaryota > Metazoa > Cnidaria > Cubozoa > Carybdeida > Alatinidae > Alatinidae sp. Z8VKAUB7J3. The sequence goes on along the minus strand of JAAAKM020006971.1, from coordinate 23,725,076 downwards.
GGAAGCGTGACGTAGAAAAAAAGGAGTGACTCTTAGAGATAGGATAAAGAGGGTGTTATATGACTGACTATTTTTTTGTACGATTCAAATCTGTGCAATTATTGGAAGGAGCAGGCGAACAGCAAAAACTTATAACAAAGAAAACTTACCTTGAGGGCTTATACGAGACAAAATATAGGGGAAAGGGGCTTACGTTACTGGGATATTCGGCACGTTTCAGTTGAAAGCCTACATATTTTATAAAATCAATTCTATGATCCGTTGCTGGATGTTTAAGACGATTTATGACTTATGATTTATGTATACACAGGTAGACATCGACCAGATTTTTGTTACGAACTAGGCGTAAATAAACTAAACATTGAAATCGAAATAATGTCGAATATCGGATAGGTAGGGAATAATTTGTTAAGAAGCTCGCAGTATTTCAATGAATAGAAAGGTGGCTAGTTTTCACATGTTTACTTCATATTGGAAGAAACAGAGAGAGCGTATGCTTACCATTGAAAACTTTAGCGTTTGGCATCGAGAGATTTGGGGCACGAATAAATAAAGGAGGCATTCTTGATTGATACGTATGTGTAACTTTTGTGATGCTTCTAGGAAAAGGCAATTTTACATGCAGTGTCCAGGAGCTCTAACACGTTGTCCACATGGATGCAAGCAAAAAATCACTTTCCTTCTTGTAAGTGGTTTATGCAGGTTTATGCATGCAAAAGTAAAAGTCAATTATTTTGAATAGTGCCCGGGGGCGAAGAAGACAAAGCGTCCCTTCAGTAACAATGACGTACCTCTACAAAATATGCAGTTTGAATTCATTAATTAGTTTGCTCTCCTGTTTGCTGTCTTAAATTTGACCGTGTTATAACACTGGTACTCTATCTAAACCCCTTTGATATTTCGTCTCCCACCGAAGATATCGATTTGATGCTGGAGGAACATGGTTATTAACCGATCAGAGGGCGGTCAGGTCTAAACTATGCTGTTTGTTTGCTAAAACATGGCATTTAGATTTAATGAAACCCAGGCTTACTACAAGAAATTTCTTGTTATTTATCAGGCTCTTTACTTAATTAGGGGCATTTTTAACATGCTACTAAAGGTACCGCCATTTCTCATTTCCTGTGTTGGGACACCTGTGTTTATAAACCAAAACGCTACGTTAAAGATTTTATCGTCCGCTGTCGGTCTATGTCCTACCTGTATAAGTCGCCAGTATAACCACTATGGTGTATACAGATACTCATTTGGGTCCATTAGTGGTGTTTTTTGCTGAGACTTCTGAGTGTTCTCTGTCTCGGTCAATAATTTTCCCAAAATTATTCATTCCACTTACTTGACTTTACACTGATAACGACCCGATAATTCTCTTTCTCTTTTTCTTTTTATGGTAATTTATGGCTAATTGGTTATCGGTGACGGATTGGGTTGCAAACCTTCATATATCAGTTTCTTAAAATGATTTGATAATTTTTAGTACACTTTTCTTTGTTAAAGGTAAACACTTTCTACCATAGACGTATGTACTTAGAGAAGTACCTCAACTTCATATAACTGTATATTTATTTAAAATTTTAAATTTAAAAATTAATTAAAATGTCGAACACACCTTGAGTGATACCCCAGCAGTGTAAATATTTTCCCAGTGGCATTTAGAAATCACTGTATTAAGAACATCGTTGCCTCCTGGTAACCAAGGCCGCTTGGCCTGACTAGTCCTACCGGTTTAGTCGCATCTTTGCAATGAAACCGGAAACGCTCGTTAGGTCTTAACGACCTTGGTTACGTGGTGGCAACGACATGCTTAATATAGTATTTTCTTAATGACGCTGTAAAATATCTATATTATTGGCGGTATCATGCATGTTGTGTTAAAGTCTTTTGATAAATGAAATTAACTTGCAAATATAATTGATAGAGAGTATCCTTTTTAGGTAATAACTCTGAATCTGTAGAAATATTTTCAGCATTTAGTAGAAAATACTGTGTTGCATATCTCGTTACCACTACGTATCTAAGGCCGTTCAAGCGTGTGGTTTAGTCCCGTATTGCAGAGAATGCCACTGTTGTAAACCAACAGCTTCCAAATGTAATGTTGCAGGGCCCTGGTAACTAAAGTGCGTTTAAAGTCCAACCCTCTTCTTAAGAACTTAGGACAGTGCTAAGCCAAAGATCATGATGTCTGGTACCATTGTTAGCATTACAGACTTAAGATATTGTAAGGCCGCCTAACAAAATAGTCTTTTGATTGATACCACACTAATCGCTGAGGCGATCACTTAATCTAATAACCTTGGGAACAATGAATGGCTTGCCTCGCTTTGGTAATGATGGGACAAGGCTTGCTTTACGTAGCTCATTCTCTGTTAAGTCAATAAAGTATAATACCAGAGTACTCAACTGTAAGCTAAGACAACTGGTATGTGGGGGCTCATTTAAGACGGCCTGTCTCATATCCTTGAATCCCTAATCCAGTCTATGCCATTCTCGTAATTACATCAAAGTCCGCTACTCCAATGCCATCTCCAAGCAATCAACATTAAGACAAATGAATGTTTTTGAATAAAACGGTTTGTGGAGGACACAGATGTGCCCACTCGATTGAGAGCCAACCACTGAATTTTCAATGAAGTTCTATTTAGACAAGAAGGCAATCTTTAATTTACATTAGGCTTATTGGACGGGGAAGAGCACTACAATGAAAACGTCTGGACAAGAAAAATAGGATCTACACAAGTCATGGAGATCATAAACAAGAACACCAATACAGGAAGACAACTAGAAAATTTGGTGAGTAAACAGACGTATGAGTGAAAGTATTGCAAGATGATAGCAGCTGTTTGCAACTTGCTATTTCATGTTTTCGATAATAAGATATGGCGTCAGGGTATCATATATTACAGATATGAGAATGCGAAGATATCGATTATAACGTAATAAGAATGCTAGATTAGCCCATTAGGTAGCAAGGAATGGACGGCGTGTACCATAAACCTATCGGACGAAAGATCAACGCATGGAAAAGGGGTTTTAGTTTATCGAACTTGATCATTTGTGCAAGTACTAGACACGATTAATGATTTTCCGTTTTCAAACTTTGTTACCTGTTTGCTGCGATATTGTAATCACCTTGTAACTTCAACATGATTTTAAAATAATCGAAAGATTAAAGTCATACCAAAAACGAAATATCTTATCACCAAAATATTATTCTGTACAATTTATGCATATTAATATATCTTAATTAACCTAAAGTGTGCAAGTTAAACATTTATTGCTTTCACAAGCCTACTGCAATACCTATTTTCCTGTATAAATAGAGGCATTTGCTTCCCACACGTAACCACTTCGTATGACCAGTGTCGGGCGAAGTTTTTGAGCAAATTAAGCCTGTATTTTCACGCCGTATATACGATCTGTAACACAAACTAGTCCTCCCCAAAATAAGATTGGAAATTTGAATAAGAAATATAAAAACCAAGGAAATGACACGTAATTTGAGAGGCGTCTAGGTACATATTTTCAAGCTTTCGACGCTATCTTGCATCATCTACCTAGAAATTTTGCTACAACGCTACTAAGAACAACGTTTTTAAGAAGATAGAATGACAAAGTGACACAAAAGGGGTATAACAAGAATAATTACAAAACAAGGAAGGAAAAAATACAAAAACGTGCGAGGTAATGAAGTAGATGTTGACAATTAGGTGCATAAAAATTGGCAATTAAAGGTGATGAAGCAATTATAAAGAAAAAGTATTTAAATAAACCAAAACTGCATATATTTAGATACAGACTACGAATACTGCGTGCTTACAGTTTGTACCTACAGAAGCAATTCTGTTACTTGGGAAATGAATTTTGTTGTTTGCTCCCTTGTCCTTAATGCTTTAAGGTTACGAGGTGGGTCCAATTAAAAGAGTAATTATCTGGGATAATTACGAGCTATTGAATGACTTAACAACGGTAAAACGTAGTTTCTATTGCCATAAACACAACTCATGGGTCATTACCTGCGTGGATTAGTATCCCATCATGGCATGGTCCTAACTACAGGCTTAAATATCAATAGTAATGATCGATAACCGATAGCTACATACCAGATAACCGATGAATGATCACTGCATTGCAATAACCGATAACCAATGAACGATAACCAACAACTAATAACAAATAATCGGTGATCGATACCAGGTATACCACAAACAATAAGCATTAAACGATAACCGATAGTCCATGATCGATAACCGATTACAAATGACCGATAACAGAATAATGTACGATAAACAGAACATACCCACAGACAAATTTTGAAGGCTTTACCGTCATATCGGTAAACACTGTGATTTTTTTATAAGTTCTTGAATGTACGAGTATCAACTAATTCAAGTCTGACCTTGTATAGACCTTGTAAATCTTATAGTGAAAGCAACACCTATAAACTAGAGGAAAGACGCCTAGAAGGAAACTACAATTTAGACAACATTATGTTAGTTTTGAAAAGAACACTAGAGAAATGGAAAAGCATGTCACCACCGGGGATCGAACCCGTGACCAACGCTTTCGCGGCGTGCGCTCTACCAACTGAGCTAGGTGATCTCCGATGTTAACATACTTTTATTTCTCTAGTTGCTACATTAGCTCCAAATCATCCACCGATGGACATTGACATCCAGCTCAACGCAATTGGAGACCAGCCTCTCTGCGCCATGTGACTTGACCAAGGAAGAACTGCCTCACCACACCTTTCCAGTATTCTCTATCTTTCATAGCTGCTAACAGATTTTCCTTAGGAATTGTTGTGTCTCGTCTTGTCCTATCTGGAAAGACTAATAACCTCACGGACTGAGAGATGGAAGGTAGGATTTATCCTGACACCAGATCTTGTTTGAGTAATAGCTTCAAGAATTGCCACCCTGAAGCAATGGTTTTACCAGTATTCACGGTTTGAATCAAACATGGATGTTTTTCCCCTGGCCAAAGCCAACGATTTGAGTAACTTGGCAATTTGGAATGACACCCTATAAACCCGGATCTTTGCGCCCAGAACCTCGTGGAAAGGAAGTCTTCCTTATATTTTATCTTGTCTACGTGTAAACTTGGTTACCAGCCAGCCTTCGTAAGCAAAATCTTATACCCCTTTCCCCAAAATTCCGCGGGTATCATTGGTCGATCTATTTTGCAAATAGGGTAAGTGATGTTACCAAGCATGTGTCGCATATACGGTAATCATAACCAGGTGCGATGACGATGGTTTTTTAGCTTTTTCCTGTAAAGGTTGGGGTCAGGCCAATTGCTAGATACCTTAAGGTAGGGAAAAGAGAACTTCAATTCGCATTGCGGATGGTGTAATAATCTCGTTCTTAAAGTAGACGTTACTGCCAATGACATTTGAAGTAGCTCCTGGGTGCATGTATGAGTGAATCGTCGTTCCTCTAGTAATTGTTTTGTTAAAGTCTAACATGTGACGTAGTAAGCCTAGTATAGAGTGAAGGAATGGTATTATTTCTAGAATCTAGTACAGTATCGTCAATAGAAGAGTACTTAAGACAAAACCTGAACATGGATCCTTGAACAGGGGTAGCGGGGGGTATATATTTCTAGATGATAGAGCTCCGATCTTCCAATAAATTTTCGGTGGTACCTTATTTCTTATTTTCAATAGTCCGTTTGCTTTTTCGTGCTTGCTATCCCTCTGCTATAGGTAACTACCCACGGTCTTTCAAACTCCTAGAACCAAGAACCAGGAATTTGGTGGCAAGGTTGTTAACTAGTTGTTTTTCAGTACTGTTGTTCCCATAGCTAACAAAGGAATTAAGCCTAGTGCCTTTTTGTATTACAACTGTACATTTTGAGACGACAGTCCCTTTATTCTTAGTAAAAGCTTTGTAGCCTATGAACAGACCTCCCTTGCCGGTACCAACAAACTAGAACGTCGGATAGAAATTATAATGTATACTTTGGCTAGGGATTACTTATTTGAGGGGCAGCATACGTTAAAATTTTCATAAGAATTTGTGTATCGTTTATACTGTACTTCTTAATTGTGTCACGTAATAATTAGTTTTACAACTTTTGCACTTGAAAATGACAGGTCTTTAGAAGTACGTAAAGTGCTTTAAGGTACGAGCTTCACCATAGACGTAAAATAATAAGAAACGTGGGAACTCGTCTCCCTATAGTGGATACACTGACACTGCTGTAGTTTTAGCGTTGCGATATCTTTTTAGGATTTTTCTATGTTCCTAATACGTTTAAACGGACAATCGGGATGGAATGCGTAGAAAATTAGTACTTTTTTTGATATTACTTGCGAATGGGCATAACTACAGTGTAACGTGCCTTAGCGGCCGTCTCAATAGAACAGCCACCTCAATAGAGCGGCCACCTCATTAGAACGGCCACCTGTCCGTAACAGTCTTCAGCGAACCAGCTGCAAAATCTTTTACAGTCATTTACGTCTGTAAGACGGTCACCTCCTGTGGGTAGTGAGCGGCCACTTTCATTGGACCAGGTTAATATTTTTCAAAGTGTATAGCGGTCAATTATTGACTTAGATTATCCCAAAGACGCTTAAATAGTCAACAACTCACTGCAATAAATTTTGAAAAATTGAAATTAATTACACAAGGCCTTGTTTTTACAAAATTTACCAAGAGGCAATGTCATGTTAGATAACAGTCACCTGATGTGCATTTGGACCACCCTTGGGGAACCTCTCAGGACCCTAAATGTTGAATCACATCCATACGTAACCTTGACGGAACGGCCTCTCATCTATGATGGCCAAAGTTTGACAGTCCCTTGGGTGATCGTTATAGGTAGGTTACACTGTACTCAAGACGAGGGCTGTCGTTGCCGGAGAAGTTAAAATCCAAAAAGATTACCTCTACATTCTCTCCGTGAGATAACATTCCTGGCCACGAAGTTAGCCCACGAAGTTAGCCCACGAAGTTAGCCCACGAAG
>JAAAKM020006971.1:23700393-23712674 GCA_010016025.2 Alatinidae sp. Z8VKAUB7J3 | reverse complement strand
TAAAACTGACATTTCAAATCCTCTGTTTCCGATAAATTTGAATACTTGTAATTCACTCTTTCATTGCAAATAATTTTCCTTTTCCTTTTTGAAACAATATTATGTAGGAGCATGCTGTACCTCATAGTGAAATTTTGTGACGGGAGCCTAAGTCTATTTAATTGCTTGTCCATGTAAAATATCGTTACATACACTTGGAGCTTTTTGTTAATTTCAAATCAAAGTGACCATTTGATATATGTGAATACTGGATCATTTCAGTACAAATTTCAAGACAAGAAAAAGCCTTAGAAATGTGATTATAAAGGCAAATGCTTTGTATTCAAGCAGTTTTAAGCCGTTTCTTCCAGATATTGTTGTGGTTTTACCCACGCCCGGATTAAGCCGGTGGGAGGCCCGGGGCCCACTTGAAAATGAGGCCTCCTTCCCAACTCCTATTAATGCATGCACCATAAAATATTAAGCTATATATTATAGGGCAATTTTAAGTAGGAAATACTGAATTGTGAAAAGAAATAGAATTCTTCCAATTCTATAATGTGAATCCATAATTACGTTAAGCTTATGGAATTTATTTGCACTTAAGTTTTCTTAATTTTTCATGAAAACATATATCATGACTAACAATTCGGCATGCTAAATTCAAGAGAATAGATGGAGTTCTAACCATTAGAATCCAGAAACATTGGCTGCAGCAAAGTCGCTGATGTTGTTACCTAGGCCGAACTCAGGCAGTATATCTGACTCGATGCTTATGATTAACCAGATTTACAAGTCGTTTCTGCTACATGAATATTCGTAATCGGTTTTGAGAAGAAGTACTAGCCCCTACAGTTTGATACCATCAGAATAAGGTATATCAGTAGAGTTGTCTAAATGGTTGCGAAAGTATGTTGCACACCCTTATCTATGATACATCTATACGGAAAAGGCTGGGCTGTAAAACGTTTTAGCTCCTCGTCAATGAAGATATTATCAAATGTTACAGACTGACGCAATTCATTAACAAATGTAATGCCCAAGTTATCTTTATTAGTTCTGACTATTACTGTAGTGCGGCCTGCATCTACGGCCTCCACTTAAAACAGTTATTCTAAATGGCTAAGAAATTGGCTCAATATATCTGTGAACGCTTGCAGATGTTGGTCGAGAAAAGCAGTAAACTGATCAATAACAGGCAAGAAACCTTTTGTTTTGTATTTCTCTGCTTGATTACGATGACCGAAACTGTAACGAATGCCTGTCGCTTGTTGTCTGCAAAATAACCTTACTAACATACAGTCATGTTGGCGAGTTCAAACTACAAACCCTTTATTGGTAGGAGGCACAGGGCTCGGAACCCTTGGGCCGAGGTGTACGTAGGATTTTCAGAAGTGAGGGGTCAGCTTTAAAAGGTCTCTTGTTATTTCCAACTTTTCTCCTGCACCAGATATAATAGGGGTAGTAGTGTGCCTCGGTCTGTTGGTGTCAACCATAGATAGATGAGCTCTAATTAGATGATGCGGTAGACCCACTCTTGGAACAGTTTCGGGTGTGGCTGATAAGGGCTGTCCTGGAGCAACATACTCGACAGAGGATGCAGGTATGAGAGTTTGCATGGTTAGTTCCAGGCATTTTAAGAAAGACGGGAAGTCTAAGTCTCTCAATTGCAATTTTGAGCCTTGTAGGGACTGTAAAAATTCAAAATTTTCCCATCCAATAAAGCCATGGTGGGCTGGCTTGGAAGGAAGGAGGGGAGGAAAGACGTTATGTTTTGAATTTGAATCCCATCAAAATTTGACTGGTTGCGTGGCTGCTAGCATATTACACCTCCTTGCTGAGCGGAGGAGAAAGGCACATACTAAGTAATACCGGAGACGGGAGACCCTTTCTTTTAGTAAGTGTTTCCTGTGAGTCCGATTGCCATGAAGATATGGTAAAGGTTAACATTTAAAGAGCCCAGGTTTTTAGGTATGGATGACCTTACAATTAAACAGTTAAGGAGTTTAAAAATGTAAACTCTGTACTTATGCACCACATTTGCAATTATTTTTTAACTTCGTGGCTTCTCTAGCGAGATCATTAAGTCTCTGTGCCTAAAATATAACTCGAATACCTTTATGATCTTCGGACTGGGTAGGCCCAGTGTTTTACAAAGGGAGTGTTGGCATCAACGTCCGTTCTGCTCCATACAATATTCAAGTTTTCTACGTCCAGAGCACACCTTCATTGAAAGTAAGGATCACCCCTACTTTGTTTCATACCTATTTTGAATGCAAAGCAAAGATCTTAACAAACAATATATCGTGAAAGATACCTGACTCATATTTAGCAAAACTGCCTAAATGACGATGAACGTAAATATGTCAAACATCCAATGCAATCAGTGTATTGTTTGAATTATCAGAAGTAAGCAATGCCAAGAATGCGAAAACAGACCAGATTTCCCTTCTAGTGATAAACACAAACTGATAATGTCGGCTAATTTTCATAACGATACGATAAATTTCCGTATGTTACACCGTTTGATGTTCTTCCAGTTGAAAACATCTGATGAATGCAAGCGAGGCATGACATGCGATGGTAAGAGATTGATTAAGGAATTTTCTATTTAATCTCATCCCTATGACGTCAAGTTGCTTTCTTATCCTCACAAAAGGTGCACATTGCATCTGTTATCAACATGATAAAAGTCGCCGTGAGCTCTTGTACAGGGCTGAGAGGGCATTTCCTCCGCAGCTGCGAACATCCATGTTGATGCGCAGCGAGAGCACACAAATCGCTACTGGACTCCCTGTGTTCTATTCTGTTTGCAATCTTGTTTCGTCACTACGTAGCCATAGAATAGCGCGGCAGCACGTAACGTCTCCTTACATGCTTTCTTTCAAACAAGAAAGAAAAGCATTCTATTCCTTGTGTAATCCATAATGTACTGGCTCCCATTTTCTTCCTAGTTTCTTTGATAAGCTTACAACATTGTATAACAGAGGTCAAAAAGAGAGTATTCCACCACAGGAACAACAAATAGTTTACAATCTTTTAAATATTTGAATAAACGAAATGAATTTTCTATCTAGAGGTAAACCCAAGAAATTACAGGAATTTCTACATCAACAGGATAAAGTAGAGAACGTGTATCAGAGATATGGCATACATTATATGAGAGGGGGAAGGAGACAGCGATTCAGTTCAAAATATTAGAACGAGAGGCAAATCACTCACAAAAAATCCTTACAATTAGACCAAAAAAATCAAAAAAAAATCACAAATATCACGTACAAATCAATGTGGTTTCTAAAATAACAAAATTTCATGCTCAACTTTGGAAGAGCTCACCGTACGTCAAAGTTAACCATTTAGGAAGGACTTTTTGGTTAGATTTATGTGGAATCCTGTCCCTAGAAAAGAAACATGACGCGGTTACCTATTTCTAGAGCAAATGGTTAAACATAATAATAATAAAGTGATTGACTCACTAATCCAGACCAAGAAAACGAAAACTTTAAGAAGTCGAGGATTAATTTTTGCTTGACGTTTTATTCTGCCATCATCCAGTGCCAATAGCTACAGCTCAAACTGGTTTATTTTACAATGCAACAAAGCTATTAACTAATGAGCTACTGCCCTGTTCATAACATTTGTTAATGATGATTTTAACACAATAAACACCACTCTTTCTCCTATGAGAGATTGCTTAATGATCAGATTACCGTATTTCCACCTATAAACACCACCCTCTATTAAAGGCCACATCTTGAAGTGTGACATTTATTAGAAAACAGATCAAACAAGAAATGGCAAATACTCTGTTTCTTTTTTATAAGAATTACATAAATTTGCCTGAGCCTAATTATTCTTAAAAATTCTCCGGAATTGAGCCTCAAATATTCTTAAATGATTCTTAAATTTTTAAAAGATTTGGAACAGCCAATCAGAAATCAGGATTCAAACCATCTGATCCTTGATGATGTACTTAACACATTGTGCAACTGGTTCCTCGTTGTCATGAACTTGACTCAACTTACAGTGGTTTGTCTCTTTATAGGCACTTCATTTTCCAGCAATTTGAATTCTGAGTGAAAACTCTCCTTGGTAAATCTTTCCGATGAAAACATTTCCTGTCCGACCTTTCCGCGGAAACGTTTTCTGAGTCGACAGGAGCCTTAAGTCTTTGCACCACAAGATAAAGGCACTTTTAAGTTTTTGTTTGGTATCATTTGAGCTTGAGGGTGATTCTTAAAATATTCTCAGATTTTAAGGATTTTGAGTCTCATCATTCTTATAAAAGAATTCTTACAAAAAAGAAACAGTGTAGATTATACGCGTTTTACTTGTTTTCCATCAACAGACTCAGTTTTTTCCTCTTTCATAGTTTGTCATGAAGAATTTTTGCACGGATTTTTATTCATTTTCCATTTTTCTTTTTGTATTAAACGCCACCCTCTTTCAAAAGACGGTTATAATAATTTGAAACAGGGATATAAATACAAGTGCAAAAGTGTAGGTCTATCTGTTGGCTATAAGAATATTCAGCTCATGCGCGTTTGCCTGTATGTATGTGTGAGTGTGTGAGTGTGTGAGTGTGTGAGTGTGTGTGTGTGTGTGTGTGTGTGTGTGTGTGTGCTACGTAACAAAGGTGCCCGTTCATACACAGATATGCAAGGTAACAAGGAATGTGGAAGTGATTAGAGGAAACTTTTATTCCATCGCAAGTGAAGCCATGATTGCCACGTCTTAACAATCTTCTACAAGAAGGGAATATTGGTCTGGAACGTTCTCTGCTGGTTAACTAAATTACCATATACCCATATATAGTTGGTACCCCATTTACTTTGTTAGTATATATCACACGAAACTCATCCCATGATATTGTCAAATCAATAAGGCTCAAAACCCTGCGATTACATCAAATGCCTATCTGTGTAGATGGTTCCTTGAAAAAAAATGGTACACACAAAGAGTCCAGCAAAAAAGGTTTATCGAGATAACAAATACAATTTCACAAAATTAAGCTTGATGTCACTGAATTCAGCTGCCAAAATTGAAAGTTGTAGAAACCGATCTCCAGTTGATACATAATCTACCGTAGATAGAGAAAGTGAATGACAGTGGCTGAGAAACAAAGATAAGACATGGTTTTTAGACGGTATCTAATATCCCATTGCTTTAGATAAAGAGAAGGCCATTAACTGTTTTGCTGCTGGCAGAACGTGGTGGTTGATATGCGGGAAGTTAGCCTGAAGTAGACTGATGAGTTACTTATGCTTTAACATAGTCAGCCCGTTAAAGCTATATTTTCCAGCCGACCCATGGAGTTTAAGCACCAAAATTTAATCTGAATTATCAAAGATCTATGATGCGTATCTCCACTTATTTCTCAGTCGTCCCTTCTTCCCTCTTGTAGCTTGTAACTGCTGCTCTCTAATCCCATTTTAAAATGACACTGAACCTAAAGACTACAAATTACAAAATACGTTATGATTATTCATGGTACATTACTGTATTTAAAGGAGATTACCTGGAAAATCTGGAAAATATCTGGAGTTTATTAACGCTCCTTTAATATTTTGTTTAACCCTATTCTGCTTGGGCTTTTTTCATATACGATTATGCTCATGGTGAGGGCTATTGGAACCCCCTAGGTAACATAGCAACCGTGAGTTCTCAGTCACTGTAGTTTAGCACACTTTTAGCACTATTCTTTAGTGCTAAAATGGCGGAAAATGTTTTGTTTTATATATTACAGTTTCTGAAATATGCACCTGTTTGTATAGCAAGCTCACAGGTTAGCAAGCTGTATTAGTGAAATTTCATATTTTTCTTGAAATTGACCAAATTTGAAACGTGGAATATTGGAAAACATCTATTTGAGTAAAGTACTTGATAAACAATAAAAGCAGTATTATTTATTTATAAATTAACCTCTTCCTAAATACTCTTCCCAGGTATGACGGGCCAGTACCCCTAAAAAAATTAAAACAGTTGCTGTAATGGACTGCTAGATTCATATTTTTGCTGGCAGCCAGTTTATGCCTGTAAAGTTTTTGACGTCAATATGAGCTCCTTTGTTTTTGGGTGGTTTGAATCTTGATTTTCAATCTCGTATTAAAGTACTGGGTACCAGATACAACAAGCGTATAGTGGAAATGTGCTTGTATCAAGACATTGCAAAGTAACCTACGTACGGAATACACAAGATAATTTTAAAGTCTACACAGAAAGCGTAATTCTTACTTTTTTTTTTCCAATTACTTTTGTGGACATTGATTCACCTGAAAGGTTTTCATGAAGGTTACAACCAAAATATGAGAAACTGCAGTGCTGTTTCTCAGTATCCTCACATTTGATGACCGATGTCTGATGCTTGTAGCCTCCCACGCATTTTGCAAGATGCCCTCTCCAAAGCAGATACTTGTCTACAACCAAACAATCACATAAGGAATTGAAATTTCTATTTAGACGTCCTCCTATTTTTTCCAAGTTTTTTCTATGCAGGAAAGGCAAGAGTCATTAGTATACAGGAGTAAGAGCAATCGACTGTATGTGGCACGTCATTGATATACAATAGGAAGAGGATACGGCTTGGGATAGGTCCTCGAAAAACTCCTGAGGACTGTTTGCCACAAAATTATAATTATTTTTCCTCATTTACGACGAAATTACTATTATTTAGTATAACCTGAGGCAAAATATAGCAGATCTGCCACATCACATCTGATTACATTTTTCAAAGGGGACACGATGGCCAATAGTATCAAACGCTTTTAGTAAGTCAGTAAGTTGTCATGAAATTGTCAAATCCTTGGAGAACTGTATCCTTGAGGTGCGAGAGGTATGAGAAACAGCAATGACCAGGATACAGCTTACAGAATCTTACAAAAATAGGTAGACCATCAGTTTTGTACAAGAACCGACTTTCTGCTTTATGATCTATTGGTCAAGGTTACTGATCTATAATGCCCAGAATGGACAATCTCAGGAGCATCAGCTTCTGTGGGCTTTAAAGGCCACCCACTAGCCTTTATCACATCAGTCCTTTAGTTAGGTTCAAACTCTACGCCTTCTTCGAGTTTCCCTGAAAAAGTTGATTTGCCCATGGTATATAGGCTATTGTAGGATGCATGAATTTTAAGAGCCTTTTTTATCATGCCTGGCGGTGATTTCTCGGGAAATGTTTTCGTCGAGCCATTGAGTTCTTTTTATTGGCAACATGAACGCCTTATTGCATTAGCTCTACTGGGAAAATTATGATAAAATAAAGAGAAGATAAATAATTTAAGGAACAAGTGGCACAGTTGATAAAGTAGACACTTGCAAACCCGCTGTAGGAAGGTAAGAGAGGCTCGAATCCACGGGCTTCCTCACGAGGCTCAGTGGCTCTACCTTCTTCAAATGGCCTTTTCAAAGCATTTTTTTGTATTCAAGGTTTGAGCATGTGAACTCCATTGCCGATATATTTCCATATAACATCAAAAGGTACAGTTAGTCCAAAGGAATGTCGTTTATTTCTGTCAGTTATTTCATTGTTTTAACAAAATCCTTAATAAGTCCTATCCTTTAACAGGTATCTCTCGTGCCATAAGTGGTTTGATTTTACAGGTAACAGCAGATGCCTTTAAAAAAATAGCTTCAAATCTTGTAGTGGAACTGCCGTTCATTAGAGCAATAGTAAAAGGAATAGTAAACCTGTGGCTTGCATTATAAAGTTTGAATAGCATACAAGTAGGATGATGTTTGACCTTATAACGATCGACCAAAACATAACTGAGACTTGTTTACACTTCCCTCGCTCTTGAAAATAAGTAAGTACGAAAAGCTATGCAAATAAAATTTGGATTCAACTAACTCATTCATTTTTAGTGTAAATAAAGGTATGTAATTTGCTCCTAGATATCTATTAGTCCCAGACATCTACGCTACAAATTCTAAAATGAGAAATGACCATCGGCTTGGAGAGATAAATATGTTGATGATAGTGAATTTGAAGTTCAACATGGACGATGTTGAGGTTTCTGAAATATGAAGGGGGAGATTTTAGTTGTATCCATAGTAACAGGGTGATATCAAAATATCAAAAGTGGAGAGGGGAAACATTCGAGATCCAAGGGACGATGTTAAGATATCGAAAAAGCAAAGAGGGTGACGCTACTGCAGTTGGCAGTGTCATCAATCAAAACAAATGACAGCACACGCGTCTATGTCTAAATGGTATGAAACCATGTTGTAATGGCTAGCACATTGGATTTGCAACGATTAAGAACTGGGTTTGATTCCCTTTGACCCTACGTTTTCACCATTGAGCGTTTTCACAGATATCACCATACAATCACGTTAAGTAGAAGACCAATGAAATACTTAGTTTTGGAAGTGCAAAGGAGACGACGAAATTTTTGAGAATCACTGTTCCAATTCATTTACTGTAAATTTTGGAAGCCAGTTGTGTTTCACTCCGGGCAGAATCATTCGAGAATTAATAATGTAACTTATCTTCTATTCCATGCGTGGTCTGTGATCCCCTTCATAGTCTTATAGGCATACCTATGAATTGTTAGACCATTTTCATCATAGACCAATTGTAGCACACTGATTTTATGGTGAAATCCAGTAAGTCAATAGGAAACAACCATGGGTTGAATTTGTTTAGAACGATTATCACTAATCAAAAAGGAGAAAATGCTTTAGCAGAAACACTTATTTACCATGACATTGTATTGTACAATTACAATTCAGTCAACCGAACAGTGGTTGAAATTTTGAAATTGGGATCCTTATCTTTTTCCGCGTAGATATGGCACGTTTTATTGCCCGCGTATATGCGGTGGCTGGGTATATCTGTTTCCAGAGTAGAGAAAGTTCCAGCTTATTGCAATAATTTTTGTAGGACGTAAGTCGAGCAACATCTCCAGGAGTCTTATGACAGTAGTTTGGCTTCAAAAATTGTTACGCAACTAATAAGAAACTTTTAATGCTTCCTCTTCTCCACCTGAGAGAAAGTCACTCGTTAGACGAAAATCCTTCTTTAAGCGTGACTTACCTACCGTCTAGAAGTGACCATGAATTCAATCCAATAAAAAATCGGCCTCAATTTTCTAGGATCAACACGGTTTGACATACCTACACTAGTAGGCCCGCGGCTACACATTTCAGCTCATAACTTTTTAAAGCCTTACTGGAAAGTCTTATGGTGAATTAATTTTTTTCAAATTTTCTTGAATTTTTGCAATATTGGCGTTTTGTTGACCTATAGTAGAGTTTTTTGCCTTTCTGTTTTGTTACTTTTCTTTGAAAAACATGATAATTTTATCTTAATTAATGACTATTAATTTGTGCAATCCAAAGTTTTTCTAAATTCCACAAAAAATTAAAAAATATTTTGTGTAATAAGGTGAAGTTCGCTAGAGAATCTCATATAACAATAAATGCAATATGATTATAAGAAAATCACATCTTTAGATCAGTATTGCACCAACTGTGAATTAAGAGTTATATTTTTGATGTTTGGGGGATATTTTTAGTTATGACGCTGAAAATAATCAAAAACCGGTTGATTATAAGTGAACAACCATTTCGGTCATTTCAAATCTCATACATTATAGAGAATAATTTTCTCAAAATCTAAAATATCTTGCCTAGATACAACGTATACACGTAGAAATACTTTAGAGATACTAAAAGGCATAAAAAAATCGAAATGTAATTCAAAAAGTATGCTTTAAGACTGTTTTACAAAATTTCTAAAATTTTTAAATACTGCTCAACATTTCATAGCCATAGATGACGTCATTCACACCAAATTAAAAATTATTTTATTTTAATTTGTTGGAAAAGAGTAAAACTATAAACGTGCCAATATCTTTGTAACAGCATTGCTCGATATAAAGTTATAGTGTGTCAAATTGCCGCGGGCCTACTAGCCCCCTCAAGTATGAGAAGAGCCAAAAAGCCCATGTAAGGTAGGATTAAAATGTGATAACAGGATTTATACTCTTATTTACATTATAAAGAACAATAATCCATTTAAAGTTCTTAATTTCTTTTTTATTTCCTTCTTGGGTGCTCCCGTGTAGATACCAAATGCTTCTTAAGGGAGGGAAGTCTGTTTGTTGGTCACTAATTTGATCCATCTGCAAAAAAAATCACAACAATTTACCATTGGTCAGAGTCAGCCTGAAATTTTGCACAAGCAAATTCTATGTAGTCAATTTTACCACACCTTAAGTATGCTGGTTAGTATTGTTATTGATACAGAGGTTCTTGAGTACTGGAGTTGTCGTTTAGCATCACTATTCTGATAAATCTTTGTAAAGTTTCAACTTTGCTTTAAATGAATCATTTGTAAGGAATTGATTAACATTAAAGTTTTGCTTATTATTTTTTAATTTTCGACCTTGCCAAAATTTTTGCACTTCCTTCAATTAAAATTGCAAACATAATTTTATTATAGTAAGTATATTTTAGACAACATAATTCTAATGCATCAATAATTTTTTTTAATCTCAAATTTTATTTCACCATAACACGAATACACAGTATGACGCTCTCTTACAAAAGGCATATAAATACTGTTACGATATACAACCCTAGTAACAAGAAACACTTTGAATCATCGAGAGAGAGAGAAAAAAAATAAAAACAAAAAAATAAACAAACCAGAAACAACAACAATACTACTAAAAAAAGAATTCAATTTACCAGATAAGTAACTCAGGATAAGTCCATTCCTTATCCTTTCTGCTAAAAATGTAATAACTAGTGCGTATTGCACAACTAATGATTTTCCTGATTAGATAATCTCCATTTTCAATTTCTAAATGTTCAATCATATCAGAAAAGGATTTGCTATCATTGAAAATCCCACCAATTGAACTCATACTAAGATTTATAAATCGAACATTATATTTTGTGTTTAATTCTAAGCACAGAAGCAATGTCGGGTCGACGCCACCTCTTACGTTGAATCGACGTCTATAGTTTGTTGCATATGAAAGTTGACACGACAGGATATTACGCTCCTTGAAACGACGTCGTATCGGCTACGATGCAAAGATTGTAGGCTAATGGCTAACATTACGCAAAATTGTATCGGCATCGAAATTACGTCGGATACCGGTGGGAAAGCTACTGCTGCCTTCATTCCCTACACTTATTACACACTTATCTACTAAAGTGATCACCAGGGAATTCAGATTTCAGCCTACATTTTAGAAAAAATTACACGTTTTAAGGGGGAACTGGAACTAAGTCATTAAAATGCACGGAAAGATATTGAGAGACGGTATTACCTTGTAGTAATGACAAGAAAATGAACCTTCGGTAACACTGAAGGGAAGTCTTGTCATTACGAACAATAGAAGAGAGAAGCTACCTACGTTATATGAATAAATTCTTAGTCAGTAATATTTGAATTGATTATATCAACCAATAACCTGTTTACAAAACTAAGGATTCTTTGGATGACGGTGAAGCAAGTCCGTACTATAAGAGACTTTACGATTAACTCCCAGAATGATATCTTGTGAATCAGATACTGAAGTGAAAGAAATCCGGGAATACATTAAAATGGCGTCGATAGACTCTCCTTTGTCACATTTCCATTTCCATTGACCTTTTTTCAGATAAGCAATTACAGTATAAATTTTCAATCCAAAACCGAAATATCATCGTCGATGTAAAATCTTCCTGAAATCAAAAATATCCAAACATGTGATTTTTGCAACTTTGCCCCTTTATCAGAAAAAGTCACCTTGTATTATTACCTTATATTAGTAGCAAATATTATTAAGATCTTTATCTTAATCTGTCACAGGAATCATAATGCGTATGTCAAACAACTTTGCCCATACTTCCTGGCATATTTAGGTGCAATTTGATCTCGTAAACTAGCCAGTTATCCTAATACCTCTCAACGGCACTGGAGGGGCTGCGTCGCCAACTATTTTTATACCTCAACACAAAAGCAACTCACAAGATGAACACTACACAAAATGCATGGAAACAGGCAGCTTATTATACAATATTGGGTATTGGGTGTTTATAAAATAGAAACCAACAAATAAACAAAAAATACTATATTTAGGGATAAGTAAAAAAATGGGAGCCTAATTTATGAGTTCCAAAAATGTGGAGGAGTAATAAATACTGTGCTGACTGCGTTCAGGTTCCAATTATACCTCTACAGGTAAAAAGGGAACCTTTTGTGATTTAATTTGAATTGAAAGATTAGTTTAAACCTGCTTCAGGAGATATTTACAGGTACATTTTTGTACAAATTGTGTTTAAAAGACCAACCATTGCGAATACCA
>JAAAKM020006971.1:23635320-23671835 GCA_010016025.2 Alatinidae sp. Z8VKAUB7J3 | reverse complement strand
GTCACACTAACCGGTACCGATCCTTCTGGCAATACTTCCGCTGGTACAGCAACAGTAACCGTTATCGATAATATCGCTCCGGTATTGAACACGCTTGCTTCTACTGTAGCGGTACTCGATGAAAACGGTCAGGCCTCAATCGATGTGCATGATCTGGTACTTGATGCCGATGAGATCTGCAAGGTGCAAGCCTTTAACCCTAACAAGCATGCGGTATGGCTCAGTAAGTACACCCCTGACAACAAAAACGAACATTTCTTCTTCGATGAGAATGGAGGAACACTCAAGCAGGATTCATCTGAGACTGCTACCATCACAGGGATCATTGTCAATCCAGACAATCCGAACGACAAGTGGCAAGTACAAGCCAATCTATCAAATGGCATGAACTGGGATCAGTGGTCTGCCCTGGGAAGAACCTGGAAAGGAAACGCCTCAATCGTTGGAGATAAATTCAAAGACTGGACTTACTACATCATGGATCCTGCAGGCGGAAGCCAGCTAATCGGTCTTGGAGACAATGCAGGAAAAGTAAAAGCCTTGTATGGAAAACCAGCCAACTATAACATCGGATTCCAGGTAGGTGAGGCTGCCAACGATAAAAACGGAGATTATGGAATGTCTGGTTGGTTTACCTATGAAAATGATCAGGGCAATATGGTACAGGGTGACTTTAACCTCACCATCACCGAATGTCACTTCTCTACCGGTAATGACAACTGTGGAGATGACACCATTACCATCGACAAAACAGAGTTCGATTGCTCTGATATTGGGGCTAACACCGTCACCATAACAGCAACTGATGCCAGCGGTAATACTTCTACCACTACTGTCACCGTCAATGTTCGAGACGACATCGCTCCTACCATCATCACCCAGGACGTTACCGTTTCGCTAGATGCTAATGGAAACGCATCGGTAACAATCGAGCAAGTAGACAATGGCTCTTTCGATAACTGTGACATCACTTTAAGCCTTGATAAGCTCAACTTCACTTGTTCTGATCTGGGAGAGAATACTGTGACCCTCACCGGAGAAGACAGCAGCGGCAACTCAGCCAGTGGAACAGCCACGGTAACCGTCATCGATGAGATCGCACCAGTCATCAGTGCTCAGAACGTAACTGTTGAACTAGATGCTAATGGAAACGGTACCATCACCGTAGAAGAGGTCGATGCAGGATCTTCCGACAACTGTGAGATCAAAAGCCTGATCTTAAGTAAAACATCATTCGATTGTTCTGATCTGGGTGAGAACGTAGTCACCCTCACCGCAACAGATGCCAGTGACAATGAAACCACTCAGTACGTCACCATCACCGTAGTAGACATCATCGCTCCTACCGTGATTGCTAAGGACGCTACCATCGAACTGGATGAAAATGGAGTAGCAGTACTCACCGTGGCTGACATTGACAACGGATCATTCGATAACTGCGATCTGACCCTGACCTTAAGTCAAACAGAGTTCTCTTGTGGTAATATCGGAGACCAGACCGTTACCCTCACCGGAGTTGATCCTAGCGGCAACACCGCTACCGCTACAGCCACAGTCACCATTGTAGATAACATTGCTCCGGTAGTCGTCACGCAAAACATCACCATCGAACTAGATGCAAACGGCAATGCCGAAATCCAAACCAAAGACCTACTCATTGCTTGTGATGGAGTCGACATCCCGGACGATGATGACGGAAGAACAGGTGAATCAGTCCCTGGAGCTGGTGAAGAGTTCCGTATTATTGATTTTGTTCCTGAAGCTACCTGTACTTCTGACAACTGCGGTATCGAAAAGGTCAAAACCAGCAAAACAGAGTTTGATTGTAATGACCTTGGTCAAAATGTAGTTACTGTCACCGTAACCGATGCTTCCGGTAACTCAACCACTGCTACAGCCATCGTGACCGTGGTAGACAACATTGCTCCTGTCATTGAAACACAAGACATCACCGTAAGCCTGGATGCTAACGGAAACGTAACCATCAATGCCGGTGATTTGGATGGTGGTACCAGCGATCCATGCGGCTTTACCCTTTCTGTGGACAAAGCTTCTTTCGATTGCTCTAATCTCGGTGCCAACACTGTGACTCTAACCGCTACTGATTCCAATGGCAATAGCGTATCTAAAACCGCTGTAGTCACCGTGGTGGATGACATTGCACCAACCATCATCACGCAAGATGTTATTGTGGAGCTGGATGCCAATGGAAACGCTTCTATCACCATAGCCCAAGTCGATAATGGATCTTCTGATAACTGCAGCCTCACCTTAAGCTTAGACAAACTCAACTTCGGTTGTGATGACATCGGAGAAAATACTGTGACCCTTACCGGAGTCGATGGAAGCGGTAACTCTGCTTCTGCCACGGCAACCGTAACCGTAGTAGACAACATTGCTCCGGTCTTTGAAACACAAAACACCACCATCAACTTAGATGAAAACGGTAATGCCTCCTTCCAACCTTGGGATGTCATGGCTGCTGCAGTGATCAAATCACAAACCACTGCCTTCGGTGCCAGCCATGCGGTAGTCCTTAGAAAATACGATGGCACCAATGACGCTAAGTTCCTCTTCGATGAAAATGAAGGCCAGGTCACCGAGTTTGCTGATGGTACGGCCATCTATACCGGAACCATCGTCAACAAAACGGATGCAAACGATATCTGGCAGTTGGTGCTTAACCTGGCAGAAAGAAAAACATGGACAGAATGGGCAGATCTGGGAAGAGAATGGAAAGGTGATCCTACCAAAGTAGGCGATAACTACCAGGATTGGAGTTATTACATCCTAAGCACTACCGTGCCAAGTACCATGACTGGCCTTGGCAATAACGCTGGTGAGTCCATGACCTTAACTCATAAGCCTAACAGCCTTAAGTTCGGCTTCCAGATCGGAGAGGCAGCCAATAATAAAAACACTAAACTCGGCTTCTACGGTCAGTTTGGCTATACAAACCAGATCGGAGAAGAAAGATGGGCACAAACCAGTTTGAATATCACTTCTGGCGCTATCGAAAACAGCGAAGGTTGTGGTCAGGAGATCATCACCTTCAACCAAACAGACTTTACTTGTGCCGAAGTGGGTGAAAACACTGTCTCAGTAACTGTCACCGATAAGAGTGGTAACGTCACTACTAAAACCACTACAGTTACTGTAGCCGATAACATCGCTCCTACCGTAGTCGCTCAAGACCTGACTGTTTACCTGGATGCCAATGGGCAGGCTTCCATCACCGTGGCTCAGATCGATAACGGTTCTTCTGACAACTGTAGCCTGGATTTAAGCTTAAGCAAAGAAACCTTCGATTGCTCTGATATCGGTGAAAATACCGTCAACCTGATCGGAGTAGACACAGGTGGCAATACCGTAAGCGTACCTGCTACCATCACCGTGGTGGATAACATCATCCCAACAGTGATCGCTCAAAACATCACCATTGAACTGGATGAAAACGGAGCTGCTTCCATTACAGTCGATCAAATCAATAATGGTTCTTTCGATAACTGTGAGCTTACACTTACCCTGGATCAAACAGACTTCTCTTGTGGTAATGTCGGAGATAACACCGTCACCTTAACAGGAGTCGATCCTTCTGGTAATATGGCCACAGCAACAGCCATTGTCACCGTGGAAGACAACATCGCTCCTACTGTAGTGACTAAAAACATCACCGTAATGCTCGATGAAGGTGGTAGAGCAGAGATCATGACAAGAGATATGCTCGTGGTCTGTGATGGCACCGACATCCCGGATGACAAGGACGGAAGAACAGGAGAATCAGTCCCTGGAGCTGGTGAAGAGCTTCGAATTATTGACTTCTCTGCCCCTGAAGCCACTTGTACCTCTGATAACTGTGGTATCGAAAAAGTAGAGTCCAGCAAAAGAAAGTTCGATTGTGATGACTTAGGTGAAAACCTGATCACGATCACAGTTACCGATCGTAATGGCAATGAAACCGTAGCTACTGCCATCGTCACCATTGTAGATGATGTAGCACCTACCATCAAGACTCAGGATGCTACCGTTTACCTTGATGCTAATGGCAATGCTTCTGTTACCGTTGCAGACATCGATGATGGTTCTTATGACAACTGTAGCCTCACCTTAAGCCTTGACAAGCTGAACTTCTCTTGTAGTGATGTAGGCACTAACATCGTTACCCTAACAGGAACCGATGCTTCTGGTAATACTTCGGCAGGAACGGCAACCGTGACTGTAATCGATAACATCGCTCCGGTCATCGTGCCGCAAAACATCTCCGTATCGCTTGATGCTAATGGTACTGCCACCATCACAGCACAGCAGGTAGCTGGTAACTCAACTGACAACTGTGAGATCACAAGCCTTGAGATCAGCAAGGTCTCCTTCGATTGTAGTAATCTTGGAGAAAATACGGTGACCATTACAGCTACAGATGCTTCTGGAAACACTTCTACTGCTTCAGTCACCGTAACGGTCGTGGATGATATCGCTCCGGTCATCATGACTCAAAACATTACCGTTGCCCTGGATGCTTCAGGTAATGCTTCCATTACTGTACCTCAAATCGATAATGGCTCTTATGATAACTGTGACATCACTTTAAGCCTTGACAAACTCAACTTCTCTTGTGATGACATCGGGGATAATATTGTTACCCTAACTGGAGTAGATGGAAGTGGTAACTCCGCTTCTGGTACGGCTATCGTCACAGTAATCGATGATATCGCTCCAGTCTTTACCAAGAAAAACATCACAGTCGAACTGGATGAAAACGGAGAGGTCTTCATTGAGCCAGGTGACCTAATCACCTCATTTACCATCAAACAAAGCCTTGAGGCTTACAATGCTACTCAGCATGCTGTTGTCCTAAGAAAGTATGATGGCACTAACAACATCAAGTTCCTTTTCGATGGCAGCGGGGCTACTCTAGTTGAAAACCAGGATGGAACGGCAAGCATCATCGCCACAATCGTCAACAAAGACGATGCAAATGACAAGTGGGCTATCCAGCTCAACCTGGCAGATAAAATGACCTGGCAAGAGTGGGGAGATCTGGGAAGAGAATGGAGAGGCAATCCAAACAACGTAGGCACTAACTACCAGGACTGGGATTACTATATCGTAGATCAAAGCCAGCCAAGTACCATGACAGGTCTTGGAAACAATGTTGGACTTACTTCGAGCCTCACCCATAAGCCTAACGACTTTAACTTTGGCTTCCAGGTAGGAAAAGCGGCTAACAACAGAAACAAGAAGCTAGGCGTCTCAGGTCAGTTTGGCTATACCAACCCGCTTGGTCAAAACAAATGGGCTGAGTTCAATCTCAATATTACTGAAACAGTCACTGTAAGCGGAAACAGTGTCTGCGGTGATGAGATTGTAACCATCAACAAAAAGAAGTTCACTTGCGCTAACCTTGGCAAGCGAAACGTGAAGGTTACTGTTACTGATGCTTCTGGTAATGTAACAGTGAAAAACGCTAAGGTGACTGTAGTCGACAATACTGCCCCTACCGTCATCGCTCAAAACATCACTGTTCAGCTCGATGAAAACGGAGCAGCTTCTATCACAGTAGCCGACATCGACAACGGCTCCTTCGATAACTGTGAGCTCACCTTAAGTCTGGATCAGACCGACTTCTCTTGCGGTAACGTAGGCAATAACACCGTTACCCTTACAGGAGTCGATCCTTCAGGCAATATGGCTACTGCCACTGCCATCGTCACCGTGGAAGACAACATCGCTCCTACCGTAGTCACTAAAAACATCACCGTTGTCTTAGACGAAAACGGGGAAGCCGAAATTATGACGCGTGACATGCTGGTGGCATGTGAGGGAGTTGAAATCCCCGATGATAAAGACAGAACAGGAGAATCAGTGCCTGGGGCTGGTGATGCCTATCAGATCATCGACAATTACGTTCCGGAAGCCACTTGTACCTCCGATAACTGCGGAATCAAAAAGGTCAAGTCAAGCAAAAGAAAGTTCGATTGTGGTGACCTTGGTGAAAATGTGATTACCATCACCGTAACAGACAACAATGGCAATGAAACCGTGGCCACTGCCATCGTGACCATCGTAGACGATATCGCGCCTACCATAATCACTCAGGACGCTACCGTTTATTTAGACGCTAATGGAAATGCTTCTATCACTGTCAGTGACATCGACAACGGCTCTTACGATAACTGTGATGTGACCCTTACCCTGGACAAACTCAACTTCTCTTGTGAAGACTTAGGCACTAACACTGTCACACTAACCGGTACCGATCCTTCTGGCAATACTTCCGCTGGTACAGCAACAGTAACCGTTATCGATAATATCGCACCTGTAGTTATCGCTCAAAACGTAACCGTAACGCTTGATGCTAACGGACAAGCTTCCATTACAGCTGAGGATGTCAACAATGGTTCAACTGATAATTGTGATATCACAACAATCACTATCGATAAACCAAACTATGATTGTAATGATGTTGGTGAGAATACAGTGACCATGACCGTCACTGATGCAAGTGGTAATTCTTCAACGACCACGGCTACTGTCACTGTCGTTGAAAACACTCCTCCGGTCATTGTACCTAAGAACATCACAGTTGATCTGGATGCTAACGGTCAGGCTGTCATCACTCCTGAACAAGTCTATACTTCCATCACTGACAACTGCTCAGTAGTATCTATCCAGGTGACCCCGCTTGAGTTTGATTGTGATGATCTTGGAGATAACACAGTGACCATCACTGCCACTGATTCCAATGGTAATGTGTCCTCAGCTACTGCTGTGGTGACTGTAAGAGATATCACTCCTCCTGTCGTGACTCCGATAAGTATCTCAGTTGCACTGGATGCTAATGGAAATGCTTCGATTACTCCTGAGCAAGTCATGACTTTCCAGGACAATTGTGCTGTAGCAAGCTATTCAGTAAGTAAAAACACATTCAGCTGCGATGACACCGGTCAGAATACGGTGATTGTGACTGTTACCGATGGTAGTGGTAACGTAACTACTTCGACTGCTGTAGTAACCATTGTCGATAACATCGCTCCTACTGTGATTACTCAGAACGTAACCATAGCACTCGATGCTTCTGGTAATGCTTCTATCACAGTGCCTCAGGTAGATAATGGCTCTTACGATAACTGTAATATCACTTTAAGTCTCGATAAGCTCAACTTCACTTGTGATGATTTAGGAGATAACACAGTAACCTTGACTTGATGACGGGCCGGATGGCAGTTCTTCCTTGGTCAAGTCACATGGCGCAGAGAGGCTGGTCTCCAACTGCGTTGAGTTGGATGTCGATGTCCACCGGTGGATGATTGGGAGCTAATTTGGCAAATAGAGAAATAAAATTATGATAACATCGGAGGTCACCTAGCTCAGTTGATAGAGCGCACGCCGCGAAAGCGTGGGTCACCGATTCGTTCCCCGGTGGAGACATACTTTTCTATTTCTCTAGTGTTCTTCTCAAAAATAACAAACACATTCGTGGCAACCTATCCTATTATACCAGCTAGTCAATTGAAGCCGCTACAGGTTTGGTGACCAAAGCAAACTCTGGGGTGGCACAGAATGAAATAGAAATCTTAAATTTTGACGACTGGCGGTCCATATTCTTGAATTTAACTCTAGATTTTAAATTTTAAACTACAATTCACAATAACTGTCAAATTTTACAAAACTCGGATCAAACTATTGTTTACTATGCGAGATGCAAAAGACGAAAAAAAAAATCATTTTTCTCTTTTCTATAATACAAAATTGAGGTACTTCGACAAACTTTCTTGGAGTCTGACACTCCTAGTCGCCGCAACCTTTCGTAGTGACGACGTTTATTTAGTGTGTCAAATATTTCTAGTGACGCCGTTGGCTTTGCAAATTTGAGTAGTACTCAGGGGCAAATCTTACCAATGAAGCCTGGTGACTGCCAACTATTTGAATACCTATAATCAAAGTTAAAATGGGTTGAGAATATTGGGTCTCTCCAGCAGTACCCTTATAGTTCTTCAATACAGGATTTCGACAGAGCTGCATTCAAGAACCCCATGATACCCCAAAGTGAAAAAAGAAAAATGTTACAACAGTGAAAGGGTCTGTTATGTGGCAACTGTCAACACTTTTGGCCAGGGCTTTGGATAAATCATCTAATTCTTACTTCCTAAAGAAAACCTATATGCAATCAACTGTTTGTTTCTCTTGAACAACTGTGCAAACATCAATATGTCCACTTGTCCACTTTCCATCTTGAAATTTTTTGAATTTGCAGCTGTTACAAATGTCTTCAAAATATGTTAGTAATTAAGGCGACCAGACTGTTTATCGAGATCTTCATCATCAAACCGATATTCCTAAATTTATTTCCTTACAAAATGGGTTGGTTGTTTAGATTCGAGTTCAGGTTGATAGAGCGTGGGATAGTTGTCAGTGGGTTAATTTGACTACCCAGATCGTCGTTGCAAGGGTGGTATTCTCTCCATTACCATCGAGATCGCCATTGGAGGTATAGTATCTTCTCCAACATTAGCTTGAACGTTATTGCAGACATGCCATCTTCTCCATCCCCACCCTAATCGCAATTAGAAACATGGTATCTTCTCAACCATCACCCGGGTCATCATTAGAGACGTGTTTTTTTCTCCATCATGACCCTGATTGTCATTTTATACATGGTATCTCCTCCATCATGAGCCTGATTGTCATTAGAAACATTTTATTTCCTCCGACATCACCCTGATTGTAAAATGAAACATAATGTATTCTCCATTAGGGCTCTGATTATTATTGGAGACATGGTATCTTCCTTATTGTCATCCTTACCGTTAACTGAAAAATATATAGAACAGTTTGGTCTTTACTAAAAGGCAATTTATTAGCTTTACGCCCCACGAACCAAGGCGTTTCTCTCGTAGTATGTTTTGTACCTTGGTGCCCAGTGTGGTATACTGCAAAACACTCTTTCACTAACTTGTAATTCCATTTATGTTTATACACGGGCTTAGAAACACGAGAAGTAAATCTATGTATCAAATCTCTACATTTGGCTTGCTGCATTGCAATGTGTATATGAGACGAAACATCGAACAAAAATCTGTTGTGCATATAAGATACCTTTATGCGTATGTGAGTCCGACATGCATTAACAGGCTTCATGATGTGTAAAGCAACGTTGATTGACCTGTTCAGAGCATCAACTAGCTTGGAGTGTATAGGTGCCGATAGCATTAACTCGAAGGCTTTTCTTCTTTAAGTACACTTCTATGTCTGAAGATTTATGTTTGCAAACATTGTGTGGTGCTTGTATGATATTGGTCACTACAACTGGTGACCTTTACCTCATACTTCTTGATAACTAAAATACATTTAATTAATGTATCAATAAGCGCGCTCTCCTGCGCTGCGCCGCCCTGAGGCAGGTCTAAGAATCAGAAAATCTTGATAAGTTGGTTTGTGGCACAAAATTTGAATATTCTGTTGAGTACTGGATTCATTCTTCTAAACGTTTTTGCTATACACTAACCACAGCAATCGTATGGAGTGAAATGAGAAAGCAATTACAATGAATTGACTGGAAACGAGAAGATCCTAGAAAATAACGTTCACGAGAGCGACACGTTTTCTGCCACTCGTGTTATTGAAAAGGGCGTAGATTGTGAACAAATTCTTTTTGTCGACTGAGTACCGTCTTCTTTGTTTTGATAGACGCGGCTACTGAAGCGGCAAGATGAAAAGAAGATCTGGCTTTTGCTAATACCCTAAACCCTACCCTAATACCCTAAACGACTGTGCTGATGACTTTCAAGATCTATCACGCGCTACAACTATTCCAATGCTTATCTAGAAACGTTCACTCAGCAGAAGTACTGGGATGTTTGGTGGTAAGGTATATATGCTTTGGCACCACCAGCACCTTTCTGGATCCGCCCCTGGCTAACATAGTTGTTTGATTGATCTTTCCTCCGTTCTCGTTTTCGACATTTATTTGGTTGTGTTTCCGATGACTTTGCAGCTTGTAACTGACGAGTGCGGTCTAGATTACAACTTTTCTCAAGCCATTCAGCAGCTGAATGGCGCAAACGTCTTTGTTTCACGATCTTGCTTAACCCGACGCCAATCACCGGACACAGAGAAGTAGGAAAGAAATCTTCGTGCAGAATGTGGAAATGATGATGGTAAGTCAATATGGATGTTCCACAAAAACATTGGTCGTTTGGTCACTCTATCCCTCTTCAATAAAAGGGAAAATTTGAAATGATGAAAGTGTCGTTCATAGCATGAATTGAAAGCGTAGTGACCATTCAGAGGTTCATCCAAATTTCCTAAAGTTAAAGGCTCTTCATTCTTAACATGGATAAAACGAGAACAAGATGGCAGTCATTGAATGGTGATTAAACAGTAAACGTTGAGGACATCTCCTTAACTTTAAATGGCAATTTTCCAATTAACTCAAAAATTGTTTCCTGACATTACAGCTGAACGGAAATCCTATTGCATCAATGGCAACCTCTAACTCATCTCCAGATAATGAGGGTATATTAAGCTATGTACTGATTTTGGCCTATGATGCTTTTTGTTTAGGCTAAAGCAGTTGTAACAGGTTAGGACAACTAGCCCTCATGCCCTTGCTCATATTCGTAAAATAGTTCTATTCTTACATATTTTTTAGCTACATAATAAAACAAAAGCTGTTGTTAAAGCCTGAGCCCGGTTGGGCTTGTTAGGGACCTAAGGCACGGACACTTTGAGGGCCCCTGACAGTGTAACAACTAACACATTAATTTTTACTTTATCCAAACAATTTCTGATATCTTATTTTAATATACCAAAAACTTAAAAGCGCCAGAATTTGGGGACCCGAAGCTAATGCCTGAAGTGCCTTGTCTTTAATCCTGCACTGTTTGAAGCTGTTCAGCAATTTACGAAACTGAGTTTGCCTACCGATTGCTCCTATACCAATTCACCAAATCGTCTTCCCTGCTAATTTTACGAGCTTTTAAGAGCTTTGTGCTTGTAGTTACCATGCTTTAGACAACTGTAGAAGAGATAAATGTGAATTTTGAGTCTCTCAACGCGACATCTCGGCATATCTCCGCGAAGGCCACGTCTAGTTTTTGTGCATTTAATGTCTAGAATTTAACATCTTATCGTTATGAAAAACATTTCATCTAGGCCTTTATCACTTAAATTGATATCTATTTCAGAAATTGCAGTAAAATTCTAAACAAATCGTTCAGTGCGCCACATAACATTGACCTGGCCAGCTTGACAGTGTAGGAGGCACAACTTCAAATGTAGGAATTGTGGTTTGTTGTGATCCTGGAATTACGATTAAATGTACCTAGAATCCAGTTTCAGCGCTTACCTTTGTCCAACAGTTACTGAGATGTCATGTGAAGCACGATTTACAGCCTTGGATGCCCGTTAAAATGGCCTGAATGCCACATCCCGATTTGTTTACCACAAACACATAACACAGACGTGGACGAAACATTACGTAAACAATACAATGTCCCAAATAAATTCTTTTTGGTGGCAAAATTCCGAAGTCCCTTAACTGCTAAGGCCTTTTAAACGCTTTAAACCCTGAACTTGCCTGATGGTGGATGTTGAACTTGTCATTTCTAAAGCTTTCAAAACACTGAGTATGCAGCTGCCGATGCTGACTAATGGTGAAATCATGTCTATAAATTTCTTCCTTGACCTTCCCATACTACATTACTTCTTCTTAGGGTAGCAGTAAATCCTTATTAGCACTTACTAGAATTTTTCGGTTTTGGTAGATGACCCGTAGCTCTCATGATGGTGTTGAACTTTCGACAGCTTCTTTCAAAACTTTGTTCAAAACTTTCTGTTAGTCGTCCAATCCAGGTTATCCTCAAGTACACTGGGGACAGCTTCGGACATAGATAAGGAGCAAAGCTTCTTTTCCTAATTGACTCTAAATTGTCTCTGTTATTGTTAAAAGGTAACTCTCGAATTAGACTTAGTTCTTGTTCTAGTTTAGATCTACTGCGAATCCTCAGGGCTCTAAAAGCCAATGCAGTGTTTTCGGGGGCAAAAGAGGTACAATTAGTATACAAACCAGAAAAAGTAGCCTTCCTATATAAAAGAGTCAGGACTGATTTATCTAACTTTCTACTGAAATATCTAATTGTTTTTTATTTTATTTATCACCTTGATTCTGACGAGTAGTCATACGATGCAAGCTTTTCATCCTATAACATGAGTCGTAATTTCGAGCTGTATTTGTATTGCGTGCCAGGAGCAATCTTCCGAAATATTCTTATCCTATGCTCTAAGCATTTCTACTCATAAGAATAAAGTTCGTAAATAAATAAATAAAAGAATATAGTTTATAAATAAATAAACAAGATATTTAGATTATTAAAATTTGCATATTTGGTTAGTCTCTATTGTGCTCGAGCCGTTTTTAATTACGATTTTACTCTCATGGATAGACTTTTTTAGCCCTCTATTTAACGTCTCATGTTGGAGGTGCTTTGTAT
The DNA here is from genome assembly GCA_010016025.2 of Alatinidae sp. Z8VKAUB7J3. Taxonomy (NCBI): domain Eukaryota; kingdom Metazoa; phylum Cnidaria; class Cubozoa; order Carybdeida; family Alatinidae; species Alatinidae sp. Z8VKAUB7J3. The sequence continues at coordinate 23,659,344 of JAAAKM020006971.1, read as the reverse complement.
CACTAAAGTTGAACAAAAGTTTGGTTTAAAATATTGTAGTTTACTGTGCATCAGACTCATTGTTCAATATGGTACTTTAATTTACACCTCAAATTACGCTGTAATCCTTTGCTAGTTTGTCGTATGTGAAATGTACTGAACAATCAATCTAATTGCAACGTTATTTGATTCCATAATTATATAGCTCTAACTTAAATAAGGAAAAGTCCTTAGATTAGCAATCTGAATTTTCCTGTTTGTTTTATTTAAGACCGCTTTGCCGTTATTCAAAAAAAATGGTGCTGCTCTAATGTACATTTCGAAGATTGAAGTGGCTATTTTGTCAAAGGTCTTGTAGAATCAACTGAAAACGTTTTGTAAAACGTCTTGAGTTTCGGGTCACCAAGCACCGCTATAGCAATCTCTATTAAAATTCCGTGGGCGAAAGGCTTCCCAATGGGCTGCAAATCACGCCCTAGGGTTTGTAATCATTAAGGTAGCTTGTAGTTTTATACAGAATACCCCCTCCTTCAAAACACACGCACACTGACACTGACTACTGAAAACAGGGAAACTTGCCCGCAGTCAAAGCGTATAACATTTTAAGGGACAAGAAATAACACATCCGTCATGGTTTAATGGCTTTATAAAATCTCATTTTGAAGTTTTAGAATATTATATCAGTGGCGCTGCCTATCAGGCTGCATATCACAAGATTTTGTTTACTCGTATGCCGATGTCATGAGCTGCAACATTATATCTGCTCTCACCTGATGTCTTGATCAGATTTCAAATCATGGGAAACTCACGTCGTACCATTCCCTCTGACTCTGGTGTGTCACCTCTACTATTACAGTGACTGCGGAAGATATTCCTTTAGTAAGCTAATTAGGAGTTATGGCTCACTTCTGTCTGCTGAAAAACGTGTTATTACTGCTCTATTCCTTGTATAAGGTGATAGCTTTAATTCTTGTATTTGCTTTACTTTCCTCCCATAATGCATTATGTTTTTAAGTCATATTGTTTAGAAGCATTGTTTCCAAAGTCATTGGAAGGCCCCTAGTCCTTTAGGACCCCTCTCTCCGTAGCCTTTAAATTAGCCTGTAAATTGGGGCATCTAGAGTTTTGCTGTAGAAATTGAAATCCAAAATTTCAAGACGTCCTACATTTTTAATGTTCTATAAAACAAATGGTAATCTACAACAGTAATAAATGTGTTATGTAGACGAATACTGGTGTGCTAGTATAACTTTAAGCGGGCACTCAGGTGCCCTGGTTTCCCCCTCATCCTTTTTAGGTGGGTAAAATACGAATACCACATAAAACAGAGTGTTCATATTTAGTAACCCAACTTGTTGCCTCACTACGGGAGTGAAGAGTCATGTAAAAGGCTGGCGGTCACTTGCTTAAGGTCTAGATTTCGTTCAAGAAAACCTCTCAGAAGACAGGGAAATTGATGAGCGTATATTCCTTAAATGACCTAGAACATCAAACTATAGCGTTTCTCTCTCGTAGTGCTTAAAATATTACAAATACCTGTCTGGGTTTGCTATTTGGAGTCAACTCCGGCATCTGGCCCATCGGACTTTCGCAGGGTGAAACAAGGAAGTGACTTAACGCGGTATGAAATTTTCCATAATAAAGCGGGGTGTTATAAGGTCTCTTTGACAAATAAAATGTCACTACAGGCAATAAGATTTACGAAGTGTAATTTCCTTGAGGTACAACTTCGCCGTAGGAGAAAGATTTTCTCTCTTGTTGTCTTACCATTGCTTGATTTGATTGCCCGAGCTTGAAAGAGGGCAAGTTCTGTCCGTACCTGTAATTGCCTCATTTGACAACGAGTACGAGAAGATGCCAAGACTTCTAAATACCGAAGATTTACCGCAAAAACTTGCCTGTCTACAATACGGTCATTTTTTTCCTCCTGGTTCAAACTTTTTTATTTGTTTCGCAAAGACTGAGAATTAAGTTTGATTAACTACTATGCAGCTTCCCACGTACACATGTAAAATATGGATCGCTCGCAGAAATTAGCCCCATCTTTCCACTGATCCAGATTTCATCTATATCTCCGCTTTGGACAAGGAAGCCTTGGTCGTTTATCAGATCCTGTCAGAAATTTACTATGTGACTGTTGGTCAAGCTATAGTTTATCATGTTACTTGTTGTCAAGAATTTTAAAAAGTAAAAATAACTATAATGTAGTTTCGCAATGAGTATTCAAGTTTTACACAGTGGCCAGTTCAGAGCACTTTGGCCACAGACCGCTCTCCATCATCATCGAGTGCCTTCAAAATATTTTCTTGTATTGTTTTGTTCTCCATGGAAATTTCAGTCCCAAAATATGTCTAATACTAGATGTAAGCTGGCAATTAGGAATAGTGCCCCCTCCCTTCCCATATAGAGATAAATAGTTACTCCATTACTAAAGTTTTCTCGTGTGCTTCGTGATGCTGTATATCTCGTGAACATCATGCCACAGCAAAATTCAATCATCAAGCATCCTCCCGTCAAAACAACAAGAAATGAGACATATTAGATTCAAAACATTTATTCATATACCACAATAAAGCAAAGCTATATCCTATTAGCTTTTAATCACTTTCCTGTTTACGATATCATATATGCAGGGGGATTCGTCAATTGAGGAGTTTAATTAAAGGGAAAAATAAGATCGAGAAGAAAGTTTGATATTACGCACCAAAATACTTAATGGAAAACAAAAGCACACAGGTCCTAAACCTTTTCTACCACCACCTCTAGTTTAGGGCTTTTTATTACTGAGTCCTAGATAGAGTGACAACTTCAAGGGAGTTTACGCCCCGAGGTATTTCAATTAGAATAAAGTTTTATCATGGAGAAATTAGGCCTAATTGGGTTTGATGTTGTAAGAATCGTGGGCCAGAGGGTCTGGAAGCATTTAAGCCCCCAGAAGTGGACATGTTTGCGATTACCTAAGGTGCTTTCTAAGTATTCGAGAGAGGCTGCTATGCCCAATTACTGCAATTAAGACAGTTTACTGGGTGCGGTTGGCCTTCTAGCAAATCATGTTTTATACCAGAAAAGTCTTGTATTAAAATTATATAAATTTTAAAAAGGTAAAGCTGATAGCCTAGACTCTGGGAGTTGTCAGCTTCTGGAGTTCGCAAACAAGCAAATGCTTACAGATTAGAATGTGGCTATAGCTTAATAAGGAAATCCATATATCTGAGAAGATGGAGCATAGATGCAGGATGCCCATGTTTTCGGTGCTGGGTTTATGAGTGTATGCGACAAGGTACTTAATTACTAAGTGTAATAGCTATTGCGTCATTCAAAATAGAGTGGGGGTTAACGTGGTTACTCATTTAGTTAAAGTCACTATGTCTGCTGAATATGTATCTGGGGTGCGAATACTGGGTGTTGACTTCAAAGACTCTTTTTGGAAAGATCACCAATCGCTTGATGTAATCAATGGCAATAAGAGAGAAACTTTTGTTGCTTCAAGAAGAAGCTTAAACTTAAGGTTTCTTACCTGTGTTTTATTTTATATTATTTTATATATGTCGTGGTGTTTATCTCGATCAAATAAACATTGTCCAGTTATCAACAGCCCTATTCATCCATGCACAGAGTCAACTAACGCCTTAAAAACACAGAGAGGCTGTCCGTCATAAATTTAGAGTGTATACGGTCTAGGACTATGTATAACGATACACATCTTTAAATAGGTAACACAGTAGTGATGCCATCAGGGGGTGGGGCCATCTCCTCCACTTTGTAGCAAGTAATGATTTTCTTTAGCTATACACCCCTTAATTGTCAAACGTTTTCCCTGAAAATCGAATAGAATAAAGAGACAAAAATAAATTATATGTCTGCCCCCAACTTTTTCATTTGTAACGCCACCCCTTGCGGGTAAAATTTTACGGTTGCGTTTATCAAGGAAGCCCCCCCCCCCTCTATCCGGCCCTGGCAGCAAACAGGAGAAGGTCCCACATCACCTCATTGCTCACCACTTTTTCCAGCCCATGGCAGAGGCGCTTGCCGCCTGGAACGACACGCAACTGGCGTTTCTCGCACATGGCGCTGCAACCCCCGAACATCTTGGCAAGGTGCTGACCGCGGAGCCCGATTTTGCGCTCGGGCAGGCGGTCAAGGGCATGTTCTATATGCTTCTAGGGCGTCGCGAGTTGGTTCAGACCGCCTCCGAGGCACTGAAAGCGGCTGAGACCGCCGCGCTCAGCGGGCATATCTCACAACGTGAGAAGCCCTTTGTTGATGCGCTGAAAGCTTACGTGTCGGGTGATCTCTCCGGTGCCGTGCAGCATCTAGAGACGGTGCTGCGCGCTCATCCCGATGACACGCTGGCGATGAAGCTTTCCCACGCGATCCGTTTCGTGCTGGGGGACAGCACCGGCATGCGCCGCTCGGTCGAGCGGGTGATGGGCGCATACGGCCCCGATCATATGGGCCGCGGCTATCTGATGGGCTGTCACGCCTTCACGCTGGAAGAGACCGGCGATTACTCCAAGGCCGAAACCGTCGCGCGCATGGGGCTGGCGATCAGCCCCGATGACGCCTGGGGCCTGCACGCGGTGGCCCATGTCTATGACATGACCGCCGATGCTGCAGGTGGCATCCAGTGGCTCACGGGCCGCGAGGCCGCGTGGGCCCATTGCAACAATTTCCGCTACCACGTCTGGTGGCACAAAGCCCTGATGCATCTCGACCTGGGCCAGCATGCCGAGGTGCTGGAGCTCTATGACACCGAGATCCGCAAGGACAAAACCGACGATTACCGCGATATCTCCAACGGCACGTCGCTTCTGAGCCGCCTTGAGCTGGACGGCGTCGATGTCGGCGACCGCTGGGAAGAGCTTGCCGATATCTCGATGAATCGTACCGAGGATGGCTGCCTGATCTTCGCCGATCTGCATTACCTGCTGGCGCTGATCGGCGGCAACCGGAAAGAGGCGATCCGCACGCTGATGGGCCGCATGCACCGCGACGCAAAGGTCGGCCAGATTGAAATGGACAAGCTGATGGAGCGCCCCGGTCTCGCGGCGGCAGCAGGGCTCGAAGCATTCGGAGAGGCCGATTTCAAGACCGCCTTCCTCAACCTCGCCCAAGCGCGCCACACGATGCAGCAGGCGGGTGGAAGCCATGCCCAACGCGACGTTTTTGAACGTCTGACCATTGATGCCGGCATCCGCGCGGGCTTCCTCGATGAGGCCGATGCGATCCTGCAAGAGCGCACCGCCAAACGGGCCGGGCGCGAGGACGGATATGCCGCGGCCCGCAACGCATTGATTAATGAGGGGCGTGAGGCGGCTTGCACCGACCGCGTTCCTGCGGAATAAGCGCGAGACGCTGCCCGAGATGACTATGGTGAGTACCGCCCCCAACGACAGACCGCGCGACAGCGTGGAAGCCGCGACGGTCAGCGGCACCTCTGGCGTGACCACCCGCGATCCGCGTCTCGACTTCTATCGCGGCATCGCGATGTTCATCATCCTCTTTGCCCACACGCCTGGCAATTTCTTCACCTCCTGGATCCCCGCACGCTGGGGGTTTTCTGACGCCACCGAGATGTTCGTTTTCTGCTCCGGAATGGCGTCTGCCATCGCGTTCGGACGCACTTTTGATCGTGCGGGATGGGTTCTGGGCTCGGGCCGCGTGGCCTACCGCGTCTGGCAGGTCTACTGGGCGCATCTGGGCATGTTCTTCTTCATCGCGATGATGCTGGCCTTTTGGGACAGTTTCGGGATTTTTGAGAAGACCTATATCAACACGTTGAATTTGCAGCCTTTCTTCGAGGGGCGCACAGGGCGTGAGACAGGCATCTTCGCGGGCACAGCCGAGAATATCGTGGGCATCTTCACGCTGACTTATGTGCCGAATTACTTCGACATCCTGCCGATGTATCTGGTGATCCTGGTGATGATGCCCTTCGTCATCGCGCTTTCCCGCATCAGCCTGTGGCTGACCGCAGCCGTGATGATCACCGTGTGGCTGTCGGCGCAGGGCGGCATCCTTGCCTATTGGGGTGCGGAAGAAGCCGCGATTAACTTCCCCGCTGAGCCGTGGTCGAACCGCGAGTGGTTCTTCAACCCGTTCGGCTGGCAGTTGCTCTTCTTCACCGGCTTTGCCCTCATGCGCGGCTGGATTCCCGCCCCTCCGGTGAAAACCTGGCTCATCGTTCTGGCCGTGATCATCGTGATCGCCAATATCCCGCTGTCGAATATCGGTGTGCGGGCGGTGAACCGGGAGTGGTTCGGCCTCGCCTTCGAGGGCAATCCGGTGGTCGACGCCCGGGTCGCGCTCAAACCCTTCATCTCGAAATCCGATTTCGGCATCCTGCGCTACGTGCACTTCCTGAGCCTCGCCTATCTCGGCTGGGTCGCGGCAGGCGTGGGCGGGCATCGCCTTATCGCCTCGGGTGCAAACCTCGCCTCGCGTATCTGGGATGTGGTCGTGCGCCTCATCATGAAGGTCGGCCAGCAATCGCTCGCGATCTTCGTCTTCTCCATGGTCTTCGCCCGCATCCTGGGCTTCACCTTCGACCAGCTTGGCCGCGACACGTTTACAGTGACCGCGTTCAACCTCTTTGGCATCGCCACGCTCATCGTCGTGGCCTATTTCGTGGCCTGGGTAAAATCCCAGCCATGGCGACCCAAGAGGGCCACCTGATGCTGACACGCCGCGCTGCCCTGGGCCTGATGGCCGCAGCCGCCTTTGCCGGACGCGGGGCGGCTTTGCCGATGTTCAAGGGTGCGCCCAAGGCCTTCTCGCGCGACTGGTTGGAGGGCGAGGCCGAACGCCTTGCCGGGGCGGATTACAAGCCGATGGATCTGGTGCCCAAAGCGTGGCGCAACATGACCTATGACGAGTACCGCAAGATCTGGTTCAACTCGCAAAAGGCGCTCTGGACCGATACCGCGCGGCCCTTTCACGTGGATTTCTTCCATCCCGGTCTCTACTTCCCACGCCCGGTCGATATCGCGATTGTCGAGGCGGGCGAGGCGCGCATGCTGGGCTTCGACTATTCGCTCTTTGACAAATCCGACAAGGCCCCCGACCTGCCGCTCGATGACACGCTCGGCTATTCCGGTCTGCGCCTGCGCACCGAATTGCGCAACAAGGGCGAGTTCGAGGAGTTTGCGGTGTTCCAGGGCGCCAGCTACTTCCGGGCGATTGGCACGGGCCAGACCTATGGCCTCTCGGCGCGTGGATTGGCGCTGAACACCGCGAAGGGCACGGGCGAGGAGTTCCCCGACTTCACCCATTTCTGGCTGGAAGCGCCGGAGCCTGGTGCGCGCATGATGGTGGTGCACGCGCTGTTGAACTCGCCTTCCGTCACCGGGGCTTACACGTTCAAGATCACCCCCGGTCTGCCTGCCGAGATGGAGGTCACCGCGACGCTCTTCCCGCGCGCCGAGCTCGATCATGTCGGCATCGCGCCGCTCACCTCGATGTTCCTCTTCGATGAGACCAACCGCGCGCGTTTCGACGACTTCCGCTCTGCGGTGCATGACAGCGAAGGGCTGATGATCCATAACGGCGCGGGTGAACTGCTCTGGCGGCCCTTGGGCAATCCGCGCACGCTTCAGGTCTCGAGCTTCGTTGACACCGGCCCGCAAGGCTTCGGCCTGATGCAACGCGCCCGCCGGGCGGAGGATTTCGCCGATCTTGAGGCGCATTACCACAACCGTCCCTCGCTCTGGATCACGCCGGGGGAGGATTGGGGCAGGGGGTCCGTCACGCTGGTGGAAATCCCCTCGGAGAAAGAGATTTACGACAATATCGTTGCCTATTGGCGGCCACGCGAACCGATGGCGCCGGGCAGCCGGCATGATCTCACCTACCGTATGGAATGGGGTGGCGAGCCGCCGCGTCGTCGCGATGTGGCCACCGTTCTCAACACGCGGATCGGCAAAGGCTATGACAAGAAAGTGCCCTACCAGATCGTCACTATCGATTTCGCCGATCACCCGGCTTTTGGCGAGACGCAGGACGATCTCGACCTGCTCACCCGGCATATTTCCACCGCCCGCGGCACTGTGACGGATGGCGTTTTGCAGCGAAATCCGGGAACCGGCGGGGTGCGTCTGGCGTTTAAATATGACCCGCAGGAGGCGATGGCCTCCGATTTGCGCGCCCAGCTGTTCAAGGACGGAAAATCAGTGACCGAAGTGTGGCTCTACAGGTGGACGGCATGACCGAGCAGCGGCCCATATCGCCCGCGGCCTGGATGCCCGAGCCCGCGCCGCTGGATCACCCGGTGCAGGACCTGGCCGCCCATTACCGCGATGGCCATGCGCCCGACCACGTGCCCTTGCGGCGCGGCGTCACCCTGTGGCGGTTGGCGACATTCCTGCCTGCGATCCTGATCACCACCGGACTGATTGCGGTCTTCACCGATTTCTTCGCGATGGACGGGCTCAGCGGGTTCGAGGCGCTTCTGGTCAGCCTGATCGCGATGACCTTCTTCTGGATTTCACTCTCGGTCACGACCGTGACCGTGGGCATTCTGAACATGCTGCGCCCCCTCCGCGCGCAGCCGCACAGCGGTGCGACGCAATCGCTGAATGTCGCGCTTCTGGTGCCGATCTATAACGAGGCCCCTGCGGATGTTTTCGGCAATGCCTGTGCGATGATCGAGCAGCTCAACGACCTGCCGCACAACCACAGCTACGCGCTCTACATCCTCTCGGACACACGTGACGAGCGGATCGCGGCGCAGGAGCTTCTGGCCTTCGCCGCTCTGCGCGCCAAAGTCAGCGGCCCGGTTGAGCTTTATTACCGCCGTCGCGCCGACAACACGGACCGCAAGGTCGGCAATCTGGCCGATTGGGTGGAGAACTGGGGCGGTGGGTCCGACGCGATGCTGGTGCTCGATGCCGACAGCCTGATGTCGGGCGACGCGATTGTGGCTTTGACCGATGCGCTGGCCGCCGACAGTTCCGCCGGACTGATCCAGTCCTTCCCGCAATTGTTCGGGGCTGAAACCCTGTTTGCCCGCGTTCAGCAGTTTGCCTCGACCATCTATGGCGCGGCTCTGTCGGAGGGGCTCGCCACCTGGGCTGACCGCGACGGCAATTACTGGGGCCATAACGCGATTATTCGCACCAAGGCCTTCGCCGCTTGTGCTGGCTTGCCGAAACTGAACGGTCTGCGCTCCAAGGGGGCGCTGATCCTGAGCCATGATTTTGTCGAGGCCGGTCTTTTGCGCCGCGCCGGCTGGGCCGTGCGCTTTTTGCCGCGGGTCAAGGGCTCCTATGAGGAGGTCCCCGCGACCCTAATCGACTACATCAAGAGGGATCGTCGCTGGTGTCAGGGCAACCTGCAACATCTGGGCATTCTCTGGTCGAAGGGTTTTCATGCGGTCACGCGCTTTCACCTGTTTAATGGCGCGATCAGCTATCTCTTGTCGCCGGCCTGGTTCGTGCTGCTCACCATCTGGGCGCTGATCGGCAAGGGCGAAGAGACCAATGTGATCCGCTATTTCTCCGGCGTGAACCCGCAGGTCGCCTGGCCGGAAATGGGCCATGTGAATAACCTCTTCATCCTGTTTTTCATGTACGGCATGCTGCTGGCCCCGAAATTCCTCGGCGCCTCGGCGATCCGCTCTTCCGGGCTGTGCCTGCGTGATCTTGGTGGGCCGTTCCAGTTCACCCTGAGCTTTGTCTCCGAGGTGATCATCTCGATCCTCTACGCGCCGATCCTGATGGTGCAACAGACTGTCGCCGTTCTGCGCACAACCGTGGGTCTGAAAGAGCAATGGGCGCCGCAGGCCCGCCGCGGCACGCGCTACGGGTTGGGCACATTGCTGAAATTCCACTGGCTCGAAACCCTGATCGGAGTGGCGCTGGTCGCAGGCATGACCCAAGGGTTGATCACCCTGTGGCTGCTGCCCATCGCGATCAGTCTTTTGGGGGCGGCGCCGCTCTCGGCCCTGTCAGGTCTGGATTTGCCGGGCTTCCGCTGGACGGCCCGTCAACTGGGCACCGCGGAAGTGTTCAACGCCCCCGCGATCATACGCGCCGCGAAGGCCGAGCGTCAGGTTCTGGCGCGGGTGTTGGAGCAGGGCGACCGGGTCGCCGCGGAGTAGGGGTCAGCTGCTGGCGACAGCACCGGCCCAGATCAGAAACAGGATCGGGACCAGTATATCTCCGCTTGAGGAGGCGGTTTCCTCTACGATCACATCCTGCTCGACGACCGGATCGGACAAACCACCGGCAGAGGCAGATGTGGCTACAAGGCAGCTTGCAATGATAAGTGCAGCACCGAAAGTCTTCATGCTCAATTCCCCACAATAACTCTTATGCAGAGAAGTATTTCACTCATGGCTCATGGCGGTCAAGCACACGCCCTTGGACATTTGGCCACGCCACGCCTCAAGACCGCACATCCGAGGATGCGCGGTTGCACAAAAACGCTGTGGCTACGTGGCTTTAGTTGGTGAAGGCGACCGCGCCGCCGACCACCAGAAAGAAGGCCGGAACAAAGATGTCACCGCCCGACGCGGCGGTCTCGGCCTCGATCGCATCGCGCGAGATGATCGGTTCCTGCGGCAGGTTGTCTTCCAGCGCGGCCACGGGCTCTTGCTCCATGATCGGCTCGGACAGGTTGCCCGCTGATGCGGCTGTCGCACTCAGAAGGGCAGCCACGAGGGCTGCGGTTGTGAAGGTTTTCATGCTCTTTGCCTCAAGTTTTATTATTGGCTTGTTTTGACCCGTTTTCTCACATCTGGGCGGGCTTTGGGTCAACGATTGCGTGAGGTGCTCAGGTTTGTGTGGGCATGTGTTGCTCAGATGACTCTCTGCGCCCAAGAAAAAAGCGGCCCCCGGAGGGCCGCTTTGGCGTCGTGTCAGCGATGTGAGGGCTCAGTCGAGCGCGACAAGTTCCCCGGCAGAGGCGCGGCCATCGCGGCCTTCGATCATCTCATACTGGATTTTCATATCGTCGCGCAGGCCGGTCATGCCCGCTTTCTCAACAGCTGAAATATGGACAAACACGTCTTTGCCGCCGTCATCAGGTGCAATAAAGCCGTAGCCCTTTGTCGTGTTGAACCATTTTACGGTGCCAGTGGCCATCCGTTCTCTCCTTCAATTGTCCGCCTGCGGAATTGCAGCGGGGTGGTGCAGCCAGTGGTCTTGGTCTTTTGGTCCGGCTTGCCTTGTAGAAGGGTCGCGGGTCGTAGCCATTTGGGTCGTCACACCTCATCAAGATAGGAGCGCTGGACAAAAATCAAGCTCTCTGTCACCCACAAAGTTGTTCAAGCAAGGAGCCGCCATGAAACTCTATGGGATCAAATCCTGTGACACCTGTCGTAAAGCGCTGAAAGCGCTGGAGAATGCCGGACACGCCGTCGAATTCGTCGATCTGCGGGCCACGCCGCTCGATGCGGAGGCGATTTCGCGCTTTCTGAGCACCTTCGGGGAGGCGCTGGTGAACACACGCTCCACGACCTGGCGCGGGTTGGAGGAGGCTGAGCGGGCGAAAGCGCCGGAAGCGCTGCTGGCAGAGCATCCGACATTGATGAAGCGACCCGTCATTGAGACAGATGATATGCTCGATCTGGGCTGGAAGGCTGACGTGCAAGGCGCGCTTCTCTGACGCGGGTGAGGTAACCCATGGGTTACCCACCGCGATCTCATTGGAATCGCAGCAGAAAGCCCGGGATTAATGCAAATTAACCCTTTTTCTCAACCCGCATTCGTTGCGCGGCGCAGATCGGGTGCGCGCGCATCCGCGCCAAGCTCGGCAACGACATCGGCCACCGTCTCGACCTTGGTTTGCTTCTCGCCCAGACGCCGCACGGTCACCGTGCCGTCCTCGACTTCCTTTTTGCCCACCGCGAGGATCACCGGCACTTTGCCGACCGAGTGCTCACGCACCTTGTAGTTGATCTTCTCGTTGCGGATATCGGCCTCGGCACGAATGCCCGCGGCCTTCAATTTCTCAACGGTTTCAACGACATAATCATCTGCTTCCGAGACGATGGAGGCCACGACGACCTGACGCGGAGCCAGCCAGAACGGCAATTTTCCGGCGTGTTCTTCGATCAGGATGCCGATGAAGCGCTCAAAGCTGCCGAGTGTGGCGCGGTGGAGCATATAGGGGCGGTGCTTCGCGCCGTCCTCACCGATGAAAGTGGCACCGAGGCGTTCCGGCAGGTTGGGGTCGACCTGAAAGGTGCCGCATTGCCAGGTCCGCCCGATGGCGTCCGTAAGGTAGAAATCGAGCTTCGGTCCGTAGAATGCGCCATCGCCCGGCTCGAGAGTGAACGCGCGCCCGGTGGCCTCGATGGCCGCCTCAAGCGCGCCTTCGACATGGTCCCAGCTTTCATCGCTGCCGACGCGCTTCTCGGGCCGGGTGGCGAATTTGATCTCGAAATCGGCGAAGCCGAGATCTTCGTAAATCTCCGCCAGGAAGTTGATGAAGCGGGCGCATTCGGCCTCGATCTGGTCCTCGGTGCAGAAGATATGCGCATCGTCCTGGGTGAAGCCGCGCACACGCATGATGCCGTGCAGCGCGCCGGACGGCTCATAGCGCGAGCAGGACCCGAACTCCGCCAGCCGCAACGGCAGGTCGCGATAGGATTTCAGGCCCTGATTGAACACCTGAACATGGCAGGGGCAGTTCATCGGTTTCAACGCGTTGATCGCCTTTTCCTTGGCATGTTCTTCCTCGACCTCGACGATGAACATGTGCTCCTGATATTTGTCCCAATGCCCTGAGGCTTCCCAGAGCTTGCGGTCCACGACTTGCGGCGTGTTGATCTCGTTATAGCCACCTGCGCGCTGCTGGCGGCGCATGTAATCCTGCAAGGTGGTGTAGACGGTCCAGCCATTGGGGTGCCAGAAGACCTGACCCGGGGCTTCTTCCTGCATGTGGAAGAGGTCCATTTCGCGGCCCAGTTTGCGGTGGTCGCGTTTCTCAGCTTCTTCGAGGAAGTGCAGGTAATCTTTCAGTTTTTCGCGGTTCTGGAAGGCCACGCCATAGATGCGTTGCAGCATCGCGCGGTCGCTGTCGCCACGCCAGTAGGCCCCCGCGACGGACATCAGTTTGAACGCATCGGCGGGGACTTGACCGGTGTGCTGCAGGTGCGGGCCGCGGCAGAGATCCTGCCAGTCGCCATGCCAATACATGCGCAAAGGCTCATCGCCGGGAATGGCGTCGATCAGCTCGACCTTATAGGGCTCGCCATTGTCCTCGTAATGCTTGATCGCAGTATTGCTTTTTATCATAAACATTAATATTATTGAAATTCTACAGACCTATGAATCACATTTGCCTGAAAAGAAGTTTGTATCTGATAAGGCTCGATCGGCACGCCGCCGCGATCGGCGTACGGCACCATGTGCAACTGGTCCTCGACCCGGTCGAGATGACCTTCCGCTTCCATGTCGGCCACAACAACCTTGCGCGCCTCGAAACGATCCAGACCGCGATACTTCTCCGGTGCGTTCTCGTTGATGCGCGCTTCGATGTCGAAGATGTTCACCATCTCCAGATCGTGACGGCGGCCGACCTCGAAATCGTTGAAGTCATGTGCCGGGGTGATCTTCACCGCACCAGAGCCCTGCTCCGGATCGGCATGTTCATCAGCCACGATAATCAGCCGGCGTCCGACGAGCGGCAGAACGCAATATTTTCCAATGAGGTCCTTATACCGCTCATCGTCCGGATGAACGGCGACTGCCGTATCGCCCAGCATGGTTTCCGGCCGGGTCGTCGCAACCGTCAGGAATCGACCCTCTTCACCCTCGATCGGATAGTTGAAATACCAGAGCTTGCCGTTGACCTCCTGCTGCTGCACCTCGAGATCGGAGATCGCCGTTTGAAAATGCGGGTCCCAGTTGACAAGCCGCTGATCCTTATAGATCAAGCCTTCGTTGTAGAGATCGACGAATACCTTGCGAACGGCGGCACTCAATCCCTCGTCCATGGTGAAGCGTTCGCGGCTCCAGTCGCATGACGCGCCTAGGCGGTGCAATTGTCGCAGGATCGTGCCGCCCGATTCCGCCTTCCAGTCCCAAACGGTCTCGATGAACTTCTCGCGGCCGATTTCCTTGCGCGACGATCCGGCTTCCTCCAACCGGCGCTCGACGACCATCTGTGTCGCGATCCCGGCATGGTCGGTCCCGGGCTGCCAAAGTGCATCGCGGCCACGCATACGCTCATACCGGATCAGGACATCCTGCAGCGTGTTGTTCAGCGCATGACCGATATGCAGGCTGCCGGTGACATTCGGCGGCGGTATGACAATCGTGTAAGGTTTTCCGTTCTTATTCTGCCCACAGGCAAAAGCGCCGGAGTCATTCCAGCGCTCATAGTGCGTGGTTTCGACCGCATCCGGTCGATATGTCTTGTCCAGCATCGCTGAACGTCCCTTCTCGTATCCGAATTCGTCACTCATACGTGGACAATCGCCACGCAACAATCCGTCACCGGTTAAGATTTGTCCGACATCTTCCGGATCTCGGCCTGTACGAGCCGCTCTACCACATCCGGCAGATTCGCCTCAAGCCATGTGCTGAGCAAGGGTCGCATGACCTCCCGAACCAATGCCTCTAACGTGCGATCTGTCCGGCCAAGCATCAGATTAGGGTCGCTCGCTCCCGCAAGCGCGGCGAAAGCTGACGCGCCCGCTTCGGTGGTCGCCGCGGAAACGAGTCCTTCGTCCTCGAGCACTTCATCGACCAAAGCGATTTCGTCGACCGGCTCGGGCTCGAACTCGTCTGTCAATTCGAGTGCGTCATCCTCTTCGAAGACCGGCTCCGGCTCGGGCTCTGGTTCCGGCTCTGGCTCAGGTTCAGGCTCCGGCTCTGGCTCAGGTTCCGGCTCAGGTTCCGGCTCGGGTTCCGGCTCTGGCTCAGGTTCGGGTTCGGGTTCCGGCTCAGGTTCGGGTTCCGGCTCAGATTCTGGTTCCGGGTCGGGCTCCGCCTCGGCGACCTCTTCTTCGCCTTCTTCGCCTTCTTCGCCATCCTCCGAAATGATCTTTCGGATGGAAGCAAGGATTTCCTCCATCGACGGTTCTTGGCCCGCGTCGTCGCTCATCTTTCGCCCTTCCCGTCCAGCACGTAGAACAGTTGCACTGTATTCCCCGCCAACATTCCTGACAGCGTTCTCCGCCGTTTCATGTTCTTCGCTGCGCTACTTCTTCTTCGGCTTCTTCGGCGCCTTTTTCTTCTCCGATGATCCTCGATCGAAAAGAGATCCTTCATATCCCCAAAGCTTGTCCCGCACCTTCAGGTAATGAGACTTCTGATTGTACAGATCAACCGGCAGTGACAGATCGCGCGCCGTCAGCCGGCCAACCGCGGCCAGAAGTTGATAGCTGGCAACGATCGCATCACGCTGGTCACGCACCAGGCTGACCTGCGCATCGAGAAGCTCCTGTTCCGCATCGAGCACGTCAAGGACGGTCCGTGACCCGACCGCAGCCTCTTGCTCGACCCCTTCCAACGCGATCTTCGCGGCACGCACTTCCGCCTCGCGGGACTGAATGCTCGCCCGCGCGGTGAGCAATTGCTCGAATCCGCTTTTCGCATCCTCGATCGCAGCGCGGCGCGCCTCTTCGACCTGCAGCTGGTTTTCGCCCGCAAGCTGGATCGCCTCCCGAACCTGGCTCGAGACGGCCCCTTGCTGATACAGCGGCACAGTCAGTTCCGCCGTCACCGTAATGTCGTCGACCGTCCGGTCAGGGGTGCCCTCATTGCGGCTTCGCGAGGCGTCGCCGACCAGATCTACCGACGGCAGCAACTCGCCCTTGACCGCATCGATAAAGGCACGCGCTGCACGCTCGTCATAGGTGGCGCTGACGACCGCGGGGTTGCCGTCCCGGGCCAGCGAAACCGCCTCGTCGACTTCCGTCGGCAGGGCAGTCGGGTAGCCCGGATTGGGAACCGCCGTCGGCTTCACCCCGACAATCTGTTCATAAAACGCGCGGCTCACCTCCAGATCACCTTCGGCCTGGATCCGTTCCGCCGTGGCGCGCGCAAGGCGCGACTCCGCCTGGGCTACGTCGGTTCGCGTCACCTCGCCAACGTTGAACCGGTCGCGTGTCGCCTGCAGTTGGCGGGACAGCACTTGTTCGTTGTTGATGTTCAGTCGCAGCACGGCTTCTTCCCGGAACACATCCATATAGGCGGTGGCCGCATCCAGCAGCACCTCCTGCTCCGTCGTCATCAGACGCGCGCGCTCCGCGCTGACCTCGTGTTTGGCCTGCTTGATTTCCGCCTCGGTCGTCCCACCCGCATAGACATTCTGCGTGATGCGGAAGCCGCCATTGTAGAAGGTCCGGGTGTCATCACCCGTGCCGAATCCTTCGGAACTGTTCGTTCGGCGGCGCAGCTTGCCAAGTTCCGAGGTGAATCGA
The DNA here is from genome assembly GCA_010016025.2 of Alatinidae sp. Z8VKAUB7J3. Taxonomy (NCBI): domain Eukaryota; kingdom Metazoa; phylum Cnidaria; class Cubozoa; order Carybdeida; family Alatinidae; species Alatinidae sp. Z8VKAUB7J3. Next base: position 23,642,993 of record JAAAKM020006971.1, on the reverse strand, counting down.
ACGTCCGGCCGCCATCCGGAGAGCGCCTGCGGCACCCCTTCATCGACGGCCCGCAGCCGCGCACGCTGCGCCTGCAAGGTCGGGTTGTTCGTATAGGCAAGCGCCAGGGCTTCCATCAGATTCTGCGCGCGCGCCTCACTCGGCGCCACCATCGCAAAACCCGCCAACAAAACGACTAAGACGGATACCCGCCGCATGGCTTTTCCTTTTCCGGCATGGCCTGCAAGTTCGCAGCCACCCAATTTATTTTTCATATCCAGTCCGTACCGCCACATTTTGCCGCGTTTTGACATGAGGCCAAAGCGGAATAAACCACAAAATGTTGAATAGAAACAGTGCTAAAACACAAAACCTGCCTCTTTTTCGAACTCGGGCAGGACAGGTATAGATGCGTCGAACAGCACTCGCTGCGATATGCCGGTCGCACCGCGTGCAATCAGCACAGCGCGTCCCACACCGGCCTCGTCGACCAACACCGTCACCAATCGGCCCCCTTCGGCGAGTTGGTCGGTCAGAGCATCGGGCAACATTCCGACACCGCCATTCACCATGATGACGTCGTAGGGTCCTTGCTTGGGCAAACCCTCCGCCAACCCACCTTCCACGATGACGATATTGTCCAGGACCAGGTCCGACAGCAATGCCGAGGTCGAGCTTGCCAAGGCGCCATCACTTTCCAACGCAAAAACGGTATCGCACAGGCGCGCGAAGACGGCCGCCGTATATCCTGTCCCCGCGCCGACAACCAAGCACAACTCTTCCGGTTTCGGCGCGGCGGCTTGTACCAGGCGGGCCAAGATGAGCGGCTCCATGATGCAGCGGCCCGGCGCGATCGCCAAATCCTCGTCCACATAGGCAACAGGCCGCTGGGCTTCCGGCACGAACTGCTCGCGCGGTAGCGTCCCCATGGCCGCCAACACCGCCTCATTGGTGACCCGGTTGGGGCGCAATTGGCTCTCAACCATGATACGTCTTGCATCTTCGAAATTCATCGAGGGCGCTCTCCTCGCATCAGCGATGATCGATCATGACCCGCATAGTCTTTCACTTTCCTTAACCTTAAACGTGGCCAATTTCGGAAACCCGGGAAAGAAGAAGCATGCCGGTGGAATCGCCCATTTATATCCCTCGCCGTTTCCGATGACAATGCGGCGAAATCAGGCACACGCCCGCGACTTGACCGACCTGTCCGCCCGGCCTATATCACGCGCCTTGTTAGGTGGTGCGATGGCCGAGTGGTTAGGCAGTGGATTGCAAATCCACGTACGCCGGTTCGATTCCGGCTCGCACCTCCAGCAATACCCGCGATATCAGCGGCACAGCAGGTCTTTGCAAGGTCGCACGGGTCTGATATAAGCGCGCGCGCATCTGATCCGCGGTAGCTCAGTTGGTAGAGCAGGTGGCTGTTAACCACCTTGTCGCAGGTTCGAGTCCTGCCCGCGGAGCCAATTCGAACAGGGGGTTGAGCCGAACAGGCTCAGCCCTTTGTTTTTCCCGCGATGTCGTTTTGAGCTACTCTTGATTCTGTCAAAGCGTTCACCGTCACTTCGGACTCGGATGATGCGCACCCTACCCGCCCCAAAAGATGATTTTATCGGCCTCGACGACATCGTCCATCTGGCGACCGGAGGACAGCCGCCAATGTTGCGGGCGCACCGAGACGTGTTCGAACGATTTGCCCGGGACAAGGCAGCCGGGTTGGACGGATACCGGGCGCATTGGGCCGTTGTCGACGATGTTCGGGCCCAGCTCGCGACGCTGGTAAACCTCGCACCGCGGGATATCGCACTGACAGGCAACGCATCCGAAGCGATCGCCAAAGTCGTGTCCAGTTTCGACTGGCAGCCGCACGACAACGTCGTCGTGTCGGCGCGGGACTACGCTTCCGGTCGCTTTGCCCTGGGCCGGCTCGCGGATCTTGGTGCGACGGTGCGAACCGTGCCATGCGACGGCTGGACCATCGACAGCGAGGCCCTGTTGGCGGCCTGTGATTCGAGGACGCGGCTGGTCTATATCAGCCAGGTCAACGCCCTAACCGGGCAGCAGTTGGATATCGCAAAAATTTCCGGTGCCTTGTCCGGCACATCGACCGCTCTGCTGGTCGATGCCAGCCACGCGTTGGGCGTGGTGCCGGTACCCGGCGACTGCTGCGATTTCGTGGTGAGCAGTTGCTATAAATTCCTGTTAGGCGTTCACGACGGTATGCTGGGCTGGAACCGCGAACGGTGGCCCGACTTCGTTCCACTCGGCGTCGGTTGGCATTCCGCAACCTCCACCGCCACAGGATTCACGCTTAAGGACGATGCGCAGCGCGCCGAATACGGCAATGTCGGGCATCTCGGCGCCTACCTCTTGAAGACGTCGATCGACTATCTGAACGGCTATGGGATCGAGGCCATCGAGAACCATGTCAGGCCCCTGGCCACGCGTCTTGTCGAAGGCATGGCGCAAGCGGGCCTTCCCGTGATAACGCCATCCGATCCAGCGCAACAGGCCGCCAACGCAGCGTTTCAATGGGCCGACACGGAACGTTTCGTGCAGCAGGCGCAGGCCGACGGGTTTCTGGTCTGGGGCGACAATGGCCGCATTCGGGCATCCGCACACCTTTTCACGACGGAGACGGATATCGACCGGTTCCTGGAACGGCTACCGCGCTATCTCGCATAGGTAACCCGCTCAAGAGGCGCCCTCCGCGGCATCCGCGGCTTCGTCCTCGGCATCTTGCTCGAATATCTCCTCAAGCTCGCGCTGCCAGACGCGCGATTGTTCTGCGATCAGGTCATGGTCATGATGCGCCCCATGCTGCGACAGCAGCCGGTCCTCGTCATGCCGCCGGAACGTGGTACGCGCATGGGCGGCTTCCCGCGATGGCAGGCCGAGATAATTCAGCAGGTCCTCCGCGGTTTCCAAGCTGGAGCCATAGGTTTCGCGATAGATGTCGGTTACGCCGAGATCCATCAGTTTGTAGACATGTTCGCGATTGCGGGCCCGGGCCAGAATACGGACCTGAGGGAAGTGGTGTTTGACCGTCTCCGCCGCGCGCACCGAGGTGTCGACATCGTCGATTGCCAGGACGAAGAAGGCGGCCTCCTCGACCCGAGCCGCGCGTAGGAATTCGAGCCTCGATGCATCCCCGTAGTAAATCTTGTTGCCGTATCGGCGCACGAAATCGACCTGCTCCGAACTTGCCTCCAGCGCGGTGAACCCGATCTTCTTGGCCTGCAGCAGACGGCCGACAATCTGTCCGAACCGCCCGAAGCCCGCGATGACGACCCGGTTTTCCTCGACCATCGGCATTTCCGGCACCGCGATGGCGGCCGCTTCGCGGGCGGGAAGACGCTCCAGCGCGAGAAACAGGAAGGTCGTCACCGCCATAGACAGGGTGACGACGAGGATCAACAGTTCGGACAGCTCTTTCGGCATGACGCCGGAGGTCACCGCAATCCCGAATATGACAAACGCGAACTCGCCACCCTGAGAGATCGAAACGGCCAGGTACAGTCGCGAGCGCCAATTCAGCCGAACCGCGCGACCGACTCCCAGCAGCACGCAAATCTTGCAGGCCATCAGCCCGACGACCAATGCCAGGACCAAACCAACCTCCGTGGCCAACAGACCGAAATTGACCGTCATGCCGACCGCCATGAAGAACAGGCCGAGCAAAAGCCCTTTGAAGGGCTCTATCGTGCCTTCCAGGGCATGACGAAATTCCGAATCCGCCAGCAGAACGCCGGCGAGGAAGGCGCCGAGCGCCATCGACAGTCCGATGCTTTCCATCAGCAGCGCAACGCCGATCACCGTAAGCAGCGCCGTCGCCGTAAAAATTTCGTCTATGCCGGTTTGCGCCACCAGGCGAAATACATGCAACAGCGCGAAATGCCCGACGACGATCACCGCCGCGACGGCGCCAAAGACCTTGAGGAGAGCGAGCATATCGAACATGACGCCGGAACCGCCGAACGCGGCGAGCAGCGGCACCAACGCGATGATCGGGATCGCCGCCATATCCTGAAACAGCAGGATGGAGAATGCCGTGCGGCCGTGCCGCGCCGTCAATTGCCCCTTTTCCGCCAAAACCTGCAGCGCGAAGGCGGTCGAGGACAGCGACAGGCCAAGCCCGATGGTTAAGGCGATCTGCCAGGGCAAACCGGACAGCCAGCAAAAGCCCCCTATCAGCGCCGTGGTGACCAGGACCTGACCGCCACCCGCCCCGAAAACACCATGCCGCATGGTCCAAAGTCGCGCCGGATGCAGTTCGAGACCGATCAAAAACAGCAGCAGGACGACACCGAATTCGGAGAAATGCAGGATGTTCTCGACATCACCGACGAGGGCGAACCCCCACGGTCCGATCGCGACGCCCGCTGCCAAATAGCCCAGAACCGATCCAAAGCCCAGGCGACTGAAAAGGGCGACCGAGAGTACCGCCGCCGACAGATAGATTGCAGATTGGCCGAGCAGCAGCATAAGCCGAGCCTCCGATTAAAATGTCATCCGTGCGAGATGTACGTGCTTCCAACGATGATGCGCCAAAGGTTGCGGGCGCATCAGTTCCCTTTACTTGTGACCCAAGCGTCGACTTTCGCGCGCGCTTCGCGAATCTGCTCCGGCGTCATTGTTTTTGAAATACCATCGCGGAGTTGCGTTGCAATCCCCCTGCCCTGTCGCGCCGCCAATTCGAACCAGAAATAGGCCTGGACCAAATCCTTGGCGACGCCTTTCCCCTGGACATAGTTGAAGCCGAGATTGTACTGCGCGCCGGGATGCCCGGCTTCCGCCAGCGGGCGCCATTCCTTTAACGCCGCCGCATAATCGCCGCGTTTGTAGGCCTTCAATCCCTTTTTCAGATCCTGCGCCTGCGCGCCGGCGATGAACAGCAGGGCCAAAATAGATAGGGTTAATGCGGTGGTGCGCAATTTAGACCTTTTTATCACCATCTGCCTGAGTCCGGGGAACAGATTTGGGGGAGATCGCCCGGAAAATACGCAGCTTCGAATGCCGCACCGTGCCGCAGTATTAGTAAATTTTCAACGAATATGCGGCCTAGTAGCAGCCGGCTGTCGGGAAAGTGGGACCGATTACCCGGGACGGAGACACTCCGAATGACGAGCGAAAAACATCGTCTGATAACGCGGGCCGATTTTGACGGCGTGGTGTGCGGCGGATTGCTTTACGAGCAGGAGTTGATCGATGAGGTGGTCTTCGCCGAACCGCGCGAGATGCAAAAAGGCATGTTTCCGGTGCGGCCAACGGATATCGTCGCAAACCTTCCCTATGTACCCAACGCCCATCACTGTTTCGATCACCATGCGAGCGAAGTGGCCCGCGTTGGCGCGCAGAGCAATTTGACGATCGATCCCCAAGCGCCCTCCGCCGCCCGCGTGGTCTACGATTATTATGGCGGCAGAGAAGGATTTCCGAAGGTTTCCTCGGAATTGATCGACGCCGTCGACAAAGCGGATTCCGCCCAATTCGACGAAACGGAAATACTGGCGCCGGACGGTTGGGTTCTCGTCAATTTCATTCTCGATCCGCGGACGGGCCTGTCGAACGTCGCCGAGTTCAGTATACCCCACGACCAATTCATGCGGGACATGATGGTGTACTGCCGTCACCATCCCGTAGAGGAAATCCTGAAGCTGCCCGACATGGCCGAAAGGATCGGCGTCTTCTGGACGAACGAAGAAGCCTACGAAATGCAGTTACGCCTGCGGTCGGAGGTCTCCGGTGGTGTGGTCGTGGTCGATTTGCGCGAGGAATTTCGCATCTACGCCGGAAGCCGGTTCACGGTCTACGCGCTCTACCCCGAGTGCAGCGTTTCGATCACACTACAGCCGAATACCGACAACGACCTGGTCACGTTCGCGGTCGGCAAATCGATCGTCAACCGGAGTTCGCAGGCCGACATCGGGTCCATCCTGCTGGAATATGGCGGCGGCGGTCACAAGGCGGCCGGAACCTGTCAAGTTCCGCACGATGACGTCGACAACGTCGTCGCCGAACTCATCGAACGGATCGACACCTGAACAATCCGCAATCGGGCCGATCCGCCCGACATTCTTGATCTCCCCTTACGGCGCCCGCAAAATGCGGCCGATGCTGCCAAACTGGGAGAGCCGCCATGCCGAAAATCAACGCGCAACGCTTGCTGGATGATCTGCGCCTACTTTTTAAAGGAATGAAAACTTTAGCGTAAAGAGCGAGGTGTTGAGGAGGGGGCGTAGTTTTTGTTTCTAATTACCTATCTGAATAATCCACATGGTATTTAAATAACATTCAAGCTCATTAGGACTTTGTACCGAGAAAGTTTGTGACTGATATATGGCGTTTTTTCCTTTCCTTGATTTTGCACGGCATGAATAAAACCTACACGGTGAAGCCAGAAACACAAAATGAGCAGAAAACTCAATATGTGCACACTGATGTCATTGAAATAGTTCCTAGCAATCGTAGAATGGGAACTGATCGTAAAGCCAAATGATCCAAAACTTCAGAATTTTTATCCCTTGACGTCGATTGGGTCGCTGGTGACCCAAAAATTATCTCCGAAACGGCTGGGTCGATATTCCTCAAATAAAAACTGATTATCATTATTTCACCTGAATTGCAACATATGAAAAAATCATGTCTTTTGATCAACCAGAAACCTTGTAGACTTGAAAGGGTTAAAGTATACCATAAAGGCACAAAAAGTTGGGGGAACAAAAAGTTGCAAAGTTGCGAATTAAATGTAACAGCAATTGTTAATGAAACATGAGAATTTTGGTGTTGTTTGAAGAACAATCGTTGACCCAGTGACAACATGTCAAGCTTTAAGGCTTAAGACTTAGATAATTATAGTGTTCCTGCCTTTTCGTTTCAAAACTTTCGAACGAGATGTTGAGATAGTTAAAAAACATGCCAAGAGACATTTGTAATGAAACACCCCCAGGAATTTCTTTGGATTACCATGTAGCTGAAATGAGCTTTTCATTGACGGCTTTTCATTGACGATCGAGGGGAAGATCACCTGAATGATGAAACTATCAAGTAAAACAAGATCTTGGAAACTTAATGAGGCAGCTGAAAAATATAAACAAGACTGTTGGCTGGACAGAGATAGAAGAAACGTGTTGTCATGTGAAGTACAAGGAACCTGGATGCTTGTGCTAAAAGTAAAGCAATGCCAACAATCTCCTGTTTAATCTCATGCTTGAGGTTTAATTATCTCTTTGAAACGTTACTTGGGAAAGGTTATTCAGCAAAAGCTTGTGAAATGGCCTCTTGGCATTATCAGATTTTTATGTAGTCTAGTGTCATTTTATAACAGGTTTTAGTGTTTAATAGATATAATATGTATCATTACACTTTATATAATTTATATATCAATTACACTTTATATAATCTATATATTAACTACACTTCATATATTTTATATATGATATAATACTACAAATTTGGATCGCTTCGCATAAAAAACCATTGGCCCTTAGAAACACGTTGCCGTCAAGTGGTGGAACTTACCTTTCAAATGAAATGCGCCTATTATTCTCTTCATATCCATATTCCCGTATTGAGTAAAAGATCCTTGCAGTAAATACATATTTCTACTTTTTGCACCAAATAGTATGGAATAGGTTTTGACTCTCCATTTTCTATATATCTTGGCAATATGTTTCCATCGTTTCCATTTC
>JAAAKM020006971.1:23604023-23620368 GCA_010016025.2 Alatinidae sp. Z8VKAUB7J3 | reverse complement strand
ATTTAGAAGATTGCGCCGATGGTCGTAGTCATCAAACCTCACTTCACTCATCTAAGTTTACTGTGACTGCCTTAAGATTTCCTGGAAATCAGACTTGCGCCATTTTCTAACATGCCAGCGACAGTTAACAGCCAGGTCATCATGACACACAACAAAACAGCGACATTTTCTGTGACAGGGGCAGGGCTGAAAGATACAATTTTGCAAAATTGTAATGTCCGCACAATTTCCTTGCAACTATTATACTCTGTACTAACTATAACTTTGCACTGACATGGCTTGCCGCCGCCATTATTTTCCTTCTACTTTTGCTTCATCTGCAAAAAAATGCATGGCAACAGATATCTAGTCTGGCAGAAAAATCTATCATATCCTTCGGTTACTACAAGGCATCTTCTATGCCACACAATAGTGATACTGTGGCTGATATCGATACATTTACTAACCCTGGTATTGATACCAAGCACTGCTTGGAATGTTTGTCTGTGCACCTGACGAATCAAACCAATTTAGACTTCACTTGGTTATAATGAGAATCCACTACGTGCAGACCGCTGGGTTGCCTTGGCGTCAGGAATGTGATTCTTCCACCTGGTTGCCAAATCAAGTACAATTCTGGAATTTAACAACCCTTGTCAAGTGACTATCGACTCCGCTTAAACAGAGCAAGCATAAATACCGTTATTACACTATAGAGTCTCAAAGAAATAATTGATGGCCAAACAGCGGAAATATTATTTTAGCTATCAGGGGCTTCAAGGCCTTTTCAATGACTAATCAATACTGCCATCCAGAAAAGTAATCATACCTTCACTCATGGAATTCTACTTACTGGATCTACCTAGTATTAGCTTTCAGGTCATACAGGTTTGCAATGTCTGTCTCCAAGTGACTGGAGAGCATGAACAGCTACCTTTACTGTTGAGGAAAAGCGAATTCAATCACATTGATGGTAAGGCTTGAACTACAGGAAGCTCTTTTGCAAAAAGATTCAAATAATCTACTTTAATTTAATAAACTTCCCCAACATCTTTAGTTTAATACAGAAATTATCTATTCTTCTTGAAATGCCAAATCCTAATGGCCATTTTGCTTGTTTTCGTGTTTATTGTTAATTAGTATAAATTATACAGCACAACAATGTATTATCATATTTTTCCTACTATTTATCTATTTAGTTAGTTACTGTGTAACTAGATGAGCACAAAGCAATTTTATGAAGTTTCCTTGGCACGAATTAGAAAACCTCACTACACTGGTGAGTGATTCGCATAAAGATCCTCTATTTTGGAGGTTTGCAGTATGCAGAACATTGGCAGTAAATGTTTTAAACAGTATTTTTCCACTGGGTCCAGCGACCACCATAAGTAGGTGTTTGTGATTTTTAATGTGGTAGATTTCAGACAAAAGGTACTAAGGGGTCCCAAGTATAACAGGGGGTATGTTAGATCTTCTAGATAACTGTTTTTTGTTGGAAAATTTTCTGAAAACTTACTAAATATCACGAAGATAATACTACATACTTCTGGGGTTTTTTGCATGGCAACAAAACAAAAACAATAAAAGCTGGAATTTCCACTCAATTATCCAGTCCTTGATTATCCAGTTTTGCCCAAAATGGCTGGTACCACTTTTTTATTTCAGTCTGACAATGAAAGAATTAGATTACTCATGTTGTAAGCCCCTCTTTTTATATTTAGTGTGTGGATGTGGGCTACACTAACTACAGATACACTTACATTTGTGTCGACCACAAAACAGGAGGCTGATTTATGCCCCAGTAATATAGTTTAATGCTTGAAACCTTTCAATTCTTTCCAAATGAATTTTTATACCTATATAGGTCATTATTATTACCCAGCCATTTTCAATTCTTCAGCACAATTTTAAAATCTTCTCGTCCCACTTAACTGGGCAAGTGAGGAAGTACTGTATTTACTACATGCTGTTGCCACTTTAGTTCTTCCAACTCAACCTGCTTCCCCTTCTCTATATATCAAGGATGTCTCATTGATAACAAAACTATCCAGCTTCTTCAAACATTTCCCCTTTTACTATAGAGCTGTCCAACGTTTCCTAATAAACTTTTGCATTTACTCTTTAAATGCATTGAAACACTACTAGTACTGACTTGTACATACTGGTTCTTTTTCCACCTTAAAACAAATTGAGAGATGACGAGCTTATTATAAACCGAATGATAGTTGGATCTTTGATCTCTTTGCTTGACACATTGTCAACAGTGTGATATGTTTGTGATCAATTATTACTCAAAAACATTTCTTAATTTGTTTTTCACGCGTTTTAAAAATTGTCCCTCCTGAATTTGAAATCTCGAGTTGCTTATCTTGTTGCTAAGATTTTGGACAAAATCGAGGCCTTAGGCCTACACCTTAAGCCGGCCTCCCACTATACGATTTCCTGCGATACGATGTCGTAGACACGTCGCAGACAATCGCAGGGTATTGTAGACATTCGTGGAAAATCGTATAATGTGAGGCCGGCTTTAGCAACCGAGTTGCTTACTTCAAAAAAATCAGCACGGACGGGGCACTGGATCAATGATCATATGACACTACAATTGTCAGAATCAGTTTAGACAAGTTTGTCCTCGGTAAACACGTCAAAAATGTTTAGAGACGCATGTTCTGGGAACAAAGTTCCCACCGCCTATCAACGCTGACGACCTTTTACTGGAACGCTATTTCAAAACCTGGAACCTCCTAGAAAGTACATGTTTCTGACGCGGTTTGTAAAGGGAGAGGAGGGGGGCAACGAGGTTTTGGAATGGACCCTGGGGAATGGCCCCACTACTTATCGGGGGGGGGGGCTAAACTGAGAGATTGCTAAACTGAGAGATTGCAAAGAGGTTTTGAAACTAATCTGTAACGTAGAACATCAAACTAAAGAAATGATCAGTTCATCATCTTTGTATTGATTCTTTAGTAAGTTCTTATTGAACGCAGCGGCCTCTATACAACATGGCCATGTTTTGACCACGCCGGTTTTAGGGGGTACAGACGAGTGAGAAAATCAATTATCGTAGACGAGGGGCAAATAACTCCAAAAGTAGTGTACGTGACTTTTATCCTCAGTTATTTTTTTCTTTGACTTTTTTTCTGACTTTTCGACTTTTTTCTTTACTTTTTGACTTTTTTCTGACTTTTCCCAATAGCGTACCTGACATTTTTCAGTTATTTGCCCCTCGATCGTAGAGACATGGAAGATTTCTGTTAAAACAATAAAGTTTACGAGGGATTACTATTAACAGAAGAAAGACACCTGCGAGAGTGTACGAAATTTCATGACTCGCCCACCATCCCTTAGGGGTGTGTCAACCTACCATACCCATTCGCAATCTAACACAGCAGTCCCTTCATAAAGAGAGGAGCCATTCCCCAGGGGTGAAATATCCCAAAATGGAAAAGGGGTCTTCCTGGGCCGGGGCACTTTTAAACGCTTTTGGGCTTAAGTATATTTCAGACTCACATTTTCTCAAATATATATTAGTTACAGTATGTTTCTTTAGACTTCAACATAAAGATAGCAATGACATTCATGACGCGCTGCTGAAGAAATCTTGAAAGAGGGGGGGGGGGGGGGGGGAAGAAGGGTAGGAAAGAAGCCCATCTGTTGTGTCCTTGCAATAGATAGTTAATTGCGATGTCTGCTAACTTTTCTCCTGTCGTGTATCTCTTCCTCTATATTGTTTCTCATTTCGGTATGATTATTTTGTTAGTAGTTTAATTAGCAATTGTCTATCTCTCAATGATAAGCAAAGGAACATTTCCCTAGCCCCCCCTTTTAAAAGGGGGATGGGATTCTTCCTGGGGAATGGGGATTTTTCCCTGTAGTCCACTTTTCAAAAGAGAGATGGATTTCTCCTGAGAATTGTACAGTCATCGAGCAGTTATTGTGCGCTTCAAAAGACGTCCGAAACAAACCACTTGCACAAAACCTTGAGAGAAGCGTGTCATCAGCTGTGTAAATGATCTTTCTTTCTGAGAGTCTTTTGAGTGATGCTTGACAAAGACTTGGTATTTTCTAATGTTGGATTCACCAAAACTGGATTGCTTTCTTTGTCTGACGTTGAACGATCCAAAGTGGGGTGTTTCACAGCTTGCTTATTGCAATCCACAGAACACTGTGTGACGTCACCCCTAAAGCCGAACATCTTTGTCTTCAATCGTCCGAGAACTAACAAAAGGACAACCGTGACGTAACAATCCTGTGGTTTGTTTATGTCTGAACGTCATCATCTCTTATGAAGTTGGGGATAAATACAGAAGCTGGCTCGGGAAGACAGCAGTCGCCAAAAGCGAAGAGCAAACAGCAAACGGGACATACATTCGAAGTTGTACTACTACAAATCAGACAGTCAAGATGGCAAGCTCAAGAGTTTCACCATTTGTTGATGAACATGAGACACAGACGGAGAAGCTGATGAGGAAAAGTAAAAAAGACCCATTTATTCCTCTCGGTAAGTCGATCATTTTCTGATAATCAAATCTTTGACTTGACTTACTTTTCGGGGCTTTGTACATCGTCGTCTACTGAAGTAGTATGAACTTCAGCTTGTAATTTGTTCATTCTGACTAGTGGTTTACAAGGGAAGTAAATCTCAAATGATCTCAACACTGTTCGAACAACCAGGATGAAGTGAAGAGTCCTGTCCGTGCTTTGATCTTGTTTATCAGGTAGCTGCATGATAGTAGAAGATATGGGAACTGAGACATGAACGAGGACGATGTACGTCCAAACCAAGTTAACTTGGAGCAGCCTTTAGTTGGGAGACTCTGGGGAATCGTCACAGTTTGACCATGCCTCGAAAGGCACTATTGTCGTTATTCCACATCCCAAGGCTGTTGGATAGACAGTGAGATTATCTTGAGAGTCGTATATATCTGCGATCGAAGGTTACATCATCTGCTGGACGTGACAACCGTGAACCAAACAACGCCATAGTTTGCAAGTATTTTTAAGTACGTTTGAATTTTAACTGTGTTTGAAATGCCAGTCGCCCCAAATTTGAAATGCTTTTGATGTTTCGGATCGGAGACTATCACTTGAACGACATGAGAGGTGGTGATGTCCGCGTACTCGTCCACATGCGGGATCTGGATTTCCGTTTTATTGTAGAGATAGCATGTGTAAAGAATTAAGCAATACTGAACATCGATGTACTTTTTTCTTTCGTGTAGGATTGGTTGGATTGCTGGGTGCAGTTGCCTATGGTGCATATGCCTACAAGAATCGTGGACCAGCCATGACAACAAGTCGATATCTGATGCGATTACGTGTTCTTGCACAAAGCTGTGTGGTGGGATCGATCATGGTCGGGGTAGCCTCTGCCCAAAAGGATGGAAGCAAGAGGTCGTAAATTAAATTGAAAAAATGTGATCTTCAAAGAAGGCTTTCGAAGGATTATGTGCCCATTTCTACGATTTGCAGGATTATATCGTCCAGAAGCCCAGCTTCGATTTTTACTGTACAACTATATTTCAATGCACACAGATCTGGCTGTCGGCCAAGACAGCAATCGAGATGAGTGCTCGAGGAACTATATAAATGAAACAGCGGCCTTTTGTTGCTAGAGATGACTTTATATTTAAAGAATCGGAATTATCTTATAAATTATTGCATCGAATTATATTTTATACTTTTATATTTATCTCTCCGTAAGGAAAATACCGAAATAAAATTTGCTAAATTTCAAATAGTCTTGGTATGTTTTAGTGTTTATCTTTACGTCGGTTAGGAGTTAATGGCGATAGTATTTATAGATGTGTGGTGGGTTTTCGGTTGTTTGGAAGTAGTCTATCATCGGTACAAGCACTTTATTGAAGTACGCCAGGTCTTGTACAAATCTAAGTAATCTGTAAATAGTTTAACTTGCGCGCTGACAGCAACCAGTGACGTAGTAGACCCACTTTAGCTGGGGTGGTCTGTACTCGGGCTATAAATAGTCTGGCATTCTTTCAAATGATCCGATGACCTCGCTTCTCGATACAATCACGATATACTCTCGTAGTGTATATGTGCCAACGACTACCAACAGGATTAATTTAGGGCGTTAGCCAAAGAACGTTCTCATTTTCACCTTGTCGCTCTAGACGTAGCATTCCTCACAACAAAGAAGCCGGTGCTCTATCGACAAAAAGGACTTGTTAACAGCTTCCCCTCCTTTTAGGGATACGATGATTTATTATTTTCTATTATATGTGTAAGGCATCTCCTTTTTCTATACATTCTTCGCATATCTTTTTTATCTTTTGTTCAAGACTAGGGTTTCTCAAACTCTTGATGTCTATTAACCCCTTATGCTACCTAAATTTTCCCCAAGATTACAAAAAGTACCCCCCTAGGTTCACCGGCAGTTTTGTTTCCCCCATTCGATGTTCAATAGGTAAATGTACAATGAACTGTGAATAAAATGTCTTGACTAGGTTACAATAATGTAAAACAAAAAGCATCAGCAGTATGGGAGAAAACTGGGACAACTTCATTTTATCCCTTATGTTTAATACCAACGTCTGAAGGGAAGAACATTCAATGGAACATAATATTAGCGGGGAATATTAGCTGGGAATATTAGCTGGGAAATCAACACGTTTTAAGAAGAAATTTACCAATCGAAAAGCATTTCACTAGGAAATCTCTCTTACCAATTTGGTATACCTTGGATCCCTCTGGAACCCCTTATTTCCCTTTAGCGCACCTCCCTTAAGATCTCAAATACTCCAAAAGGGCACCTGGGTACCCGTTGCAAAACATTCCTCTACAAGATTGACGTGACCAGTGTCTGGCGAAAACGTTTGGCAAAGTGAATCCATCGCCAGAATGAAATTCAAGTCTGATACCACAGATCAAACTTATATGTCTGCTTATCTGATTCCTTAAAAATCTTAAAGCAGTCTAAGGTGATCTCAATATGTAGCTATTATTTTCAAATATTCCCAGTCTCACAACATCCCCAAAATAATCTTGAGGAATCATTGTAGTGTCCTTGGGTAGTAATTTAAATCGTATATGCTTTCTGTAGGGAACAGGAGGAGATACGACGACATGTAGTGACCCATGCTTTCCGTATTGAGACCCTTCTAACAGGCAGATTTTGCGTTTGTCTGAGTCTGAGTTTTTTGGATTTGCTTTAGTTTTAGGAAGGAGTTTGGGCATTGTGAACGACGTATTGGTCCACGATTTATTACCACATAGCAGGGCACGTAGGATATCACAAGGTACACCCAGTTGTATTGTTCATGGTCAGCTAACCTTCGTTCTACATTCTCAGTATTGGAATGATGTCAGACACTTCTGCAAATGTTTTAGGAGATCCTCAACAAGCGTAAGTTGCCAGGCAACTGTTGAGGCTACTTAGGTGTGGGGGTCAGTTACCTCGAGTGATGAGTACGCAGTGAGATCTAAGGTCTAAGAGAGACCGTAGCCTCTGACAACAATTTCATCCATGCCTGAACCCTTTGAATGCATTGGTGAACTTGTCCAACAGCCTCTGTAGATCCTCTTCTTTCTAATAGACTTTGACTGTGTTGATAACACAAACAGTATCTCGTTTTCCACGTGCAGAAGTTGCTGCTTATATAAGGAGCACGTCGAACAGTTCTTGTTAAGTGGATAACCCCCCTAAGTGCATTGTCGCTGGTCAGGTACCGTGTTTGACCAGGTATTTACGGGCTACAGCTTGTTTTGGTGGCAGTTATTTTTAGCTTGGATCATTGGAAATGCGATGTCAAGCTTCTGCTGCCCTTAATTGAAATTTGCTACGATGACGAGTTACGTTTGAAAGTTTGTTATAGAAGTTAAGAAGAGATACCTGGACTCACTGTTGGTACTTGAATCAGCATCAAGAGCGAATGAAAATTGGCACTGGCAGAAAGATTGACACCAATAAAGAATATATTTTATGGAGCTTATGCTTGGTTCTTGAGCGATATCAACGACCCTTACGTCGGTATTTCTAACATTTAAGTAACACGGGCGCATGTATATTTCATTTCCCATCATGTGTTCCTTGTGGGTCAACTCCTTCATTCGAGCATCGAGACAAGGTGTTTATAGCAAACCGTAAGATGATACATCTTATCATCTGAACACATGTGTAGAATGATTCTTGACATGAAATTGTAGTTCTGAATAGTCTATTGCATTGCATGCATCGAAGCAGGAAATAACAGTCTAGAGTGCAACTTAGTGTCATCCACATCATTATTTTAGAAAACTGCAAAGAGATAGTTTATAAAATATCGCTTCTTCATAGCTTTTAGTTTGCAGCTAGGTCACTACGACGCCGATTTCGCATTTTTTTATATAGAGAGAAAATCTTCATGCAAATACAGATCATATACTTTTTATTTAACATAATCCGAAAAGCACATTGTTTGGGAAGAGCAACAACGACTTGAAAATATGAGTAACCAGATGATAACGGTTTATGGTTCTGGCATGTACCAATGCGTCAGTATATCCACTTGTTCAAACTGACGAAGATCGTGTTGAAATATGGATTGAGTAGACTAGAAAATAACTAAACCCTGGTTCACTATTCCACTATCACACCAATCATAAACGTTTCTAAAATATCGTTTCTTCATGGCTTTTAGTTTGCAGCTGGGTCACTTCGACGCCAATTTCGCATTTTTTATATAGAGAGAAAATCTTCATGCAAATACAGATCATATACTTTTTATTTAACATAATCCGAAAAGCACATTGTTTGGGAAGAGCAACAACGACTTGAAAATATGAGTAACCAGATGATAACGGTTTATGGTTCTGGCATGTACCAATGCGTCAGTATATCCACTTGTTCAAACTGACGAAGATCGTGTTGAAATATGGATTGAGTAGACTAGAAAATAACTAAACCCTGGTTCACTATTCCACTATCACACCAATCATAAACGAGCGAGACTGAATGCTACAACCATCATCGAGTAGAGAGGATTCGAAGTGTCAATATTGAAAAGACACTTGCGAAATAGAAAATATATCACCACCGGGGTTCGAACCCTGGCAGTGACACATGATCTACTTCTCTAGTGTAAAAATCTGTAATGGTATAACATGTCAACTTTAATAGCAACAATGTGCAAAGCATTTTAAAATTATTCGACATGAAAACATCTTGACTCGATCGCCCGAAGCGATGCTCCCGAATGGAAAATTCTTTAGCTATGGTCTGGAAATATAGTTTCCTGTCGAAAAGTGATATTTAATTCACGAGATATATTGTTGTCAATTTCGCTTGAAAAACTCAAATGAATTTTGCTCCATGGAAACCGCTTATTTGCGTCTCAGGTCTAAAACATTATAAGAGTCATGGTTCTAACGTGACGTAGTAGATTCTTAATATTGGTTTTCTTGTAAATCGCCAACATTCCAAACTGTGAATGAAAATTTAGTTAGGATAAGACAAGTATCAAAAAAGTTTTAGAGCCTTAGGAGCCCCAGCCAATGTTTATACTAGGGGTAAACCATTTTCAATAAAAGCTCGTACAATTTGGTCGTACAAGTCTTTCACAAATTGTTGATAGAAACCCCTCCAAGAAGTTAAGCCTGCGCGCAGACAGAAACTACTTACATACCCACTTCAGTTGGGATAGCTTTGGAATAAAACTGGTTTGCATTTTCTTGGATGCCCCTCTCCCACTAGCAGCGTACATATGGATGGTCCTGTACTATTTCCCTTGAAAAGCCCATGATACGATACTTTTCATCAAGCTTAAAATGACCCCAATCTCGTATTTGAAGTTGATGGTTAACCCCGGTCTCACAGGCCCTATGTTCTACAGGTGACATCAATTCACGAAAATAAAACACATTTCCAGGTAAGAGTGAATATTTTTCGCTGAAAATTTTCCCACTTAATAGTAAACACGGAGTCCAACATATTCGATGGTGCACGTGCACTTTTTTCTCTGACAGTCACTTTTCTCTAATTCCTAGATCCAGGCCTCTCAATCCCTAAACAGTCCAGAGGAGGTGAAGTGTTGATGAAGGGCTTTGGTGGTTTCATCTTGGTTATCGAACAGAATCCCACTTGTAGCGGAAATCCTCAGGCAAGTTGATCCTCAAGATGTAGTTGCATCTGTTGTTATCGCTATCCACCCGTTGTCTTATCGAATAGAGTGTTCTGGACAAGTAGAATCCTAACATCGTCGCAATGACACAACGTCCGTGCGGCAACTTTCCCAAGGCTGGCCCTCCAAATCAGTCACGTTGTTCTTCCAGGTCCTCGATTAAGACAGAGGAAAGCTCTGCATCGGAGACGGAGAGGAGTACTCCAACTAGTTATTCTCAATTTACAACATCAGGGCAGATCTACTGCAGGAACATGATGAAGTCCCTAAACGAGTTTAGAGAGAGTAATGTTCTATGTGATGTTACCATTTGTGTGGATGGAAAAACATTCTATGCTCACCGTAGTATACTTGCTGCAAGTAGCCCATACTTCAAGGCTATGTTTTCCAGTAACATGAAGGAAACAACCGAATGTAAACCAATAGTCCTTACCGATATAGATTCTCATAATATGGAGGAGCTCCTTAAGTATATTTATACTGGAGAAATTGATCTTAACCCCGAAAATATTAGGCCGATCATCTCGGCTGCAAATTATCTGCTTATAACCTCCTTGAAGGAACATTGTGTCAAGTTCCTGAAACATATGTTAACTCCGACGAATTGTTTAAGTATTGAAAATACTGCGGAAAGATATGACTGTGAATGGCTTAAAACAACTACTTCTAGTTACATTCGCGAAAATTTTCTCGCTATCTCAAAAACGGAGGAGTTTAAGGAATTACCAAAGGATAAATTACTCGAGTTGATTTCTTGTGATGAGACGAAAGTGGAGCGAGAGGAGCAGATTTTTGAAGCCATCATGACTTGGATTAAGCACGATTCAGAAAACCGAGGTGACAGCTTTTCAGAACTTGTAGAACACGTCCGTTTCCCGCTTATGTCGCCTTACTATCTCATGGATCATGTCGAAAGTGAAGAACTTGTCCAATCTACACCGAAGTGCATCTCGTTGTTATTGGAAGCCAAAAATTATCATATGTTGCCTGACAGACGATCACAACTTAAAAGTAAGAGAACTACACCTCGGGTTTCGATGGGGTTGGTTAATGGTATTATTGCCGTTGGAGGTATTCAAGGATCATCTGTTGTTGCATCGACTGCATGTTACTTGTTATGTGCTAATCAGTGGTTTGTACTCTCTAAAATGAACACTCCTCGCTGCAGACATGGACTTGCAGTAACTGGGGAGTTTGTGTATGCTGTGGGTGGGCAATATCGAGAAGGTAAGAACAACTCTGCGTTTACTGCATATTTTATACGACTACTTTATACTATGGTTTTTTACCTTGGATAGGCTTGTTTCTTGTAGATTTTTCGAGTAATGTGAATTGTATCTATAAATGTCTGACTTAAAAATGGCATCGACACGGACATTCACGGACAGTCCTGTGCGGAAAATCGGAATATACGGAATATCGGGGACAGCTTTTCCGCTTGTCAGATGTTGCACTAAGACATTGTAAAAAAGATACCGTGAACAACACACGAGCAATAATTGCTTCTTCTATCCAATAAAGCGCCCCATGAGCCTCCGGCACCAGAGCAAAGGGGATGGGGATGACACCTCCACTGGTGCCATGTGTACGTATATGCGTTGAAAGATCATCCGCTCAGCTGTGTATTTCGGAATGAGACGAGAAGTAGTTGAATACTTGAAGTTTATTTGTGGAGGAACAGCTGTACGTTTTGAATTTCAGCAGGGGAGTTGGTGTCAAAATAAGATTGGCAACTCCTCAGGACGTAATTTGCTACTGTAACACCTACATATATGCGAGCATATGTGTACTTGTTACACGCCCGAAAGAGGTGAAATTGGTAACCATTAGTTTCGAAGGGTAAACAACTTACAACAAGGAGCTTATGAGATCTATATCAAAAAAGGGAGTAAGAAACAAGTTTGTGGGAGAACTTTTGGCAGTCGTTTCCCCATTGATTAGTTTGGCCGTGTAAAGTCGAAGAGGACCATGCACTGTGCCAAGAGGATGTTCTTTAGGCTTTATACTAATCTACAGCCTTCATTTTAAGATGAGTGAGTCATGGCATTTTTCAAGACGACAGTCACTTCGTATGGCTTACAGCGACAGTCTCCGTTCCTCCTTCATTCCCTTTCTGTCTCCTTTGCACCTTGACGAATCTACTTTTACCACTATACATTGTTTCAAATCGTGGCAGCTGCTCAGTTACCCCATACTCACATCTGGATCGCTGCCATAAAAGGTGCTATAGTTCTGTGCCCATCGATGTAGTTGCTGCAACGTACCCCTCAGAAGATTCCAGTACATGCCGTAGCACCCATAGGGAAAGTGGAGGCATTGGTCCCAGCTTTTTCCGAAAAATATGTTAAAGAATGAATTGAAATGCATATTCCACATTCCAATACAATACCCAAATGTCACTTCATGGTTTCTTTTCTTGCAAGGTAAAGTATCTGATTCTTCTGTATTTAGGATTTATGAATTACTTTAAAATTTCTTTAGATACTTTAAAATTACTGATTTTTTTGAAATACTCCAGTACTTTTGAAAGTTATCTTAAGAAATATCTGGTACGCAAATAATCAAGGTGGTAATGTTGATGCTACCTGCTACAAATGCTATTAGTGAAAGCAATCTTTTTCTGCAGTGAATGTTGAATTTACTTGCATTCAACAGCCTTCGTAAATAGACTGCATCACGTGGTGTTCATGTCCACAACCAAGCGATTAATCTTTGGCATGTCAAAAAAGTTTCTGCAAAGAAAAAAAGAACATTTTGAAACTATGGTTAGTCTCTGGTGCTACAGCATACTTTCAATTTATCTAAGGCTGCGTTGCGTTTAGCTAGATATTGCACTGAACTCTAGACTGAATCATATGGGCTAGAGGAAATTACCAAAGTGTGATGTCACAATCCTTGAAGATTAGAATTTATAAATCCTATTCTTTATCTCGCCAGATATCGCTACCTCTTTGTAACACTTCATTTCATGCATGCTTATGAAACTTTGCTATCTCCTCTGTCTTCGTAACATTAGGAACAGATACAATTTGAACCTTGCTTTTGCGGGAGTTACCCGGGATTTAAATTCACGTTATTTACAGTTGATAAGAATGATGAGTATGATACTTTAGGAATTGGAGTGTCATCGATAGCTCATAAAATGGATATGTCAAAAATTACGTTTTACGGAGTTTTCTTTTTAACGAAGTTATTACTTTGACGCTCTATTTAGATACAATGACGAAAAAAATTGGCTTAGCAAGCTGGTGTGAACACCAGTGCCGGAATAAACAGGCAACGTTGGAAGGTAGTAATGATATGGGCAAGCAGTTTGGTGTTGTTATGTCAAAGATTTTTAATGTCCTTTTCCTTCAATTTGAATACTTGAAAATATGTGCGGCACATTTGCGACGACATGAACGTTATTCTAATGAGAAGAAGGGATGCAAAGCTTACTTTGCTTTGTTCCAACGTCATGACTGAGGATGGGACACCAATGATTTATGGACCGTCAGTAGGCCTAGGGAACGAGCGAATAAATACTTTAACAACACAATAGACGCATTGTGATACAACAACAACAAATTATGATAGGCAGAACGCCAAATGAGGAAATGTATTCACAGAGTTTCTTCTAGAAGATTCCTTCAGTTCACTTACAGATTGGTACTGAAAATTGGCTAAATTGGCTATGTTCAGACAATTTTCACTAGCAATCTGTAGATTACCTTAAAAAGTGTTTTAGACGAAACGTTGCCAAAAAAGTGTCCTTATTTGGCGTTTTGCGTATCACGGTAACTGATGTATCATCTTGACAGCCTCCATCTTACGCAAGACTGTCAACAGCCAAGGATTCTATCCGAGCAGCAGAAACCAAGAACATCTTGTCTAACGGAAAGAACAAAAACTCTCCAATGACCTTTATTGTTGAATCAAAACGTTTTCTAGACCAAAGGGGAAAGAACACAAGAAAGGCATCACGAAAGATTATCTGAGAATCACAAGTTTGCCGAAAACGTGTTTATATAAGTGTTTCATGTCTCTTTCAGAGACGTTCAATAGTACACGGATTTGCAGGTTGGAGGAAGGGAAGGGGGTGCGTAACAATAACTGGCACGTAGGAAATTTTTGAAAGTCTAGATCACAGTAGCATTTTGCTCCGAAATTCTGATGTGTTGGTGAAATAAAGTTGATTTATAATGTGGTGTTCACTTCGGAAAATTTAAGAGATTAAGATAAAGTTTTTTAAATTCATTTTAGAGTCTAAACGAGGAAGAGAAATATCGTTTTGTTTAGTTCTGTCATAAATAATTCTGAAGTTCACAAAGTTGTCACCCTGAGTTAACTGGGCCTAGTAGCTCTACTACTTACCCACGGTAATGTATATATCAAATTAAAAGCTATTACAGCAAGAATACAAAGAAACGATCGATTCCGTAACAGAAATTCCTTCACAAAAGCAAATCTTCTTATTTCATATTAAGCTATGACAAAAACTGCTCACCATCATGTTGTTCTCTATTTTGATTGTCAACTTTCTTTTTAAAAAAGCCCCTTTTTAGTAATAATCTTGTTCTTTGGCTTTCTGTAATGTGTATGCAAGCTGATCCTTAAAGCAAGACCAATGGGTGATGGCCGGCATTGGGTTAAAGTCCAAGAATGTTGGCAATGCAATGTACCGTTAATGAAAAAATGGTTGTGAATTTTGTAATTCCACAAACTTAATCATCTTTTCGACTTAAACAGCGTTGATAAGAGGATATAAAACTGAGATACAGAGGTTATCTTTATGATTAGAAACATAACAATTCTCAAAGATCGATAAGAAGGACGTAAGGGGTTATGAGTAGGTGGAGAGGAAATGTACTTGTATAAGTAAGGTGCTTTCCCGATCAAGTTTTCGTAGCAACTTTGATAAAAGGTAACTTTCAAACATAGCACATATTTTCAAGACGCGACGGTATGAGCATATCACTACTAAATCTCAAATGAATCTGATACAGGCGAGGAGGTAAAGCTGACAAGTGACCTTTGTACAAGCTACCAAGGACACTCAAAGTAGTGAGTATACAATGCCCAAGTGGTAACCATTTTCATACACAATAAAACCAGGGAATATCATTTTAGTAATTTAAAGGGACACATAACTTTCTTGTACTTAGCTGATAGACTGTATATGTATACAAACGTAAATGCAGACATATTATTGATTGACTTTCTCTGATGCATACAACTCTGCAGAAAAAGAATAACTTAAACTCTTAAAATTACTAAGTTAAAACACCCTGATAACCATTTTATGTTTTAATGAGAGATGAATCTTCAAACTCATATCGTTTGCAATTAAGAGCCTTACAGTTAGAGCGTTGTGTAACGTATCTATAACAGAAATACGAATCCATTCCACTTGTAAGTCAGTTGCACACAATTGTATCTAATGATCAATATTCATCTACTACATCAGTCGATATTTTAACCTTTTTCAACCAAGTGTGCTGTTGTAATGACCACGAGTGCTGATCTTTGGCTCTGAAATTTCAGAGTGAGAATTGCTTTCATTTAAGTACGAGTAAGTTGAGAGTTAAATGTTTAATATCCTCAATCTTGGTTTGTGTTTAAATGTCTGCTTGCTACTAAGTATTCTGAATTTTCAAACGGGTTTCTTGGTTTTGCTATAGATTTTTATTAAGAGCATTCAATTACCCACAAGGATTTGCGGTTTTCGGGGACATTGCGGACCTCCATTTGATTTCTAGCGCAGACATATGAAATTTCTATGAGTGGATTACCCTTGATACTAATTGCAATCTTTAGAACCCTAAGTGATTTAAGGTAGTGCACATCTGCTTGTGCTTTACCTTGTATTCTATCATATCACAATGATGTCTTCCAACGGCGCTCCTCGCCGAAGGTTAAACAAATTACCACAAAAAGTACAAGATGCCCATTAAAGGCATAGAATTTCTTTGGGAATACGAGGGTTTATCCGTCGTTTTTCACAGGCCATAGTTTCTGAATTTATGATTAACGTGGTTAATCTCGTTGGATCACATATTGCCCACCACACTGATGCCCCTGGTTAACTTTTTTGCTTTCAAAAGGGCTCCTCCCTCTTTTCCCACACATTTGAAGGCCTGGGCCAATATTCTACCTACTTTCTTCTGGGAACTATTCAAATGACGCGCATACCCCCGCCTCTTATTTGTTTTGAAATAAAATAATAGTTACTCGCTTTAACCCAGAAACACCGCTCCCCTAAACCCTCC
>JAAAKM020006971.1:23583453-23603923 GCA_010016025.2 Alatinidae sp. Z8VKAUB7J3 | reverse complement strand
CCCCGCCTCTTATTTGTTTTGAAATAAAATAATAGTTACTCGCTTTAACCCAGAAACACCGCTCCCCTAAACCCTCCTGGAATGTTGGGTGTTGTTCCTCGGAATAGAGTTCCGATCATAATTTTCTGCAAAACAAATTATGTACATTTAGAAGAATCGGCACATGACCAACATATGCGCATGCGCAAATAAAATCATTGCACATTGACGTCACAGATGAGCAGATTTCAAGATGGAGGTGTTGCGTGGCAAGACCACGTTACGGAAGGAATGGGCGAAGAAAGTCATCAACAGACAGCTTCTGAGAGATCAGGGACCTTAAATCCAGCTTATATGAAAATTCATACTTTCACATTTGTTCTTGTCGTATAGCTACAAAATATTCAGGACTCTGGCATCTTTATAAGAGCTGATAATGTCTCTAGTGTCTGGCAGGGGCTGCAATACATCCGTTATTTCAGACCAACCGAGATACAAGAGAATGGCTCGTCAATCCTTATGGTACAAGAAAAACAAATAAAATTGTTTCACTTACGACAGGCATTGACTAGACGAGAGGTAGGTTCCAGTATTTCTAATTTATAGCTTAGTCCGACAGGCCTGTCGATAGCTTGATGGACATGATCGATGGTTATTTACGAATTTCGTTGGTTAACTTACGCCTAACTCAACAGAGTCGCTAACTATATCTGTTTAGACAATCTTCCATGCAGATGCTGCAACAGCTTAGGGGAAATAGCTACTGTTTGCCATTGGTAAGATTTCGTATTGGCTTTAGTTATAACTCATGTGTTACCTTAAAGCGGAGACCTATTGCTTCGGATGAAAGGGTATTGAAAACCAAATTGATAGACGCACTTTGCCATTTATGGAAGTGATTGATGTTGGCACACGTCTTTGATATTCATTCAACAGTCATTGTTAAATCGAACTTGTAACAAAGACAGGGAACTCCTTTCGGTCGACAGTCTATACAGAGGTTTTCCCACTGTAAATGAAAAAGAAAGTTTTAGGTGAAATCCAAGCACGCTGTCACAACAGTCACCTTTCCGCCGATCCCTGATGTACGTGTTTTATGACTGGTCTGTTAGCACATGATAAGTTCAAACCCACAATTACATGAAAAGCCTCACATTGTGCAATTTTAACTTTCTATTGTGAAGGTGTCTGCGTAGTCCACAAGCTTCGATCGACGTGTAACTGTTTGGCAAATTATCGTGGAGCGCGGTAAAAGTACATTCTGATCCTTAATGTACGCCTAAACAACTGTATACAACTGTATAGGCTTTGTCCTTGTCATCAGTAAATTTACCAACGTTGGGGTAGGAAAGAGTCCCTTACAAAATTTACTGATTTGCAGACAGTAGGGTTGTCTGGATGGTTTGTCTTGTTCCGAGTCCTTACGATTTATTGAGATTCGTTGAGATTGAACTCCATGCATTTTGTTGATGACAGACTGGGGTTTCTATCGACTCTCGTTTAACCAGATCTTCAAATGTCAAGTTGAGAATAAGTTAGGGCAGGCAGTAGCAGACGCCATTAGAAATTGTTTACCAGGGCATTTGTCGTAGAGAAGTTGAAAGAATATTTTCATGTGTTGATGAGATGCAAAAGAGATTAACATGGTACGAAGTAATCCCACACTCAATAATAATAATACAAATTGATAACGGCCGGTTAACTTTCTATTTTGGTGCAGAGCCTGATAACTATGGCATTTATTTGCTTTGAAAAGGGCTATGTTATAGAACCGCTTCTCATATTTGTGTCACGTAGCACTCTTTGTAATTGATGAAGTAGTTACTCTGCAGGTGAGGTATGAACTGCACATCAGGTGACCTATGGCAATCAAGTGACTCTTTTATGTCAATCATTACCGTTACTTACTTGATAATGAAGAAAAAGTAAGGAAGGGGCCAAAGTATTTCTATCAGTTGAAAAACTGCCCAGTGTGTTGTAGCATTCTGCTAGAGCATAGATTCCCAATTCAGTGTTTCAAATTGATAACCAAATTTTCGGTAGAATCTCGAAAGGCGCAACCCTAAAGAAGGAAGAGTTCTTCCTTCCGGGTTATAAATACAACAAAATCCGAATTGTTTGCGTCTCACGCGATGGGCACTTTATCCAGAATATTGAGTTGGGGTCGCATTGTTTTCTGCGTGTTGTTTTGTTGTCCGAACATAAAGTGTCAGCTACAGAAATGCCCCTGCTAATTTGAGGTCCCTTTCCTCCCCGTTTTTCAACCTTAAACGTCATAAATTAATTTTCAATGAGCCAGTTGTCAGTTGTGTAACCCCCCCCTGTATTTCTGTCTGAAGGCTGCTTCATATCATGAATGTGTTGCAATTTATTGTGTTCTAACAGTTTTCGTGCGTGGTTTCGATTGATGACCAGCGTACTTTCCTTCCCTGTACCTAGTTTCTGTAGGCTACTTGCCTCCATCATTTCACATGCACCGGATATGTCAAATAAGTAGGCCATTTGTATGAATGTATTTTGGTGCTTGTTTGAGCATGTCCTCAATAACAATATCTGGTTTAATTTCTGCTCCGTTTCCGGGAAATTTTTCATGACAGCGGAAGTTGGTTTGAAATTGCCACTACCTGGAAGAATAGTAATTTTGACGTACTTTACCGTCGAATTCCTCGTTAAAAAAAGTCGCAACTATTTCGGTTATTTTGAGCTTTGTTTACTTCAGCAAAGATAAGGCTACAACAAACCTTTATTTTCAAAGTAGGGTAGTGTAGCGTAAAATAGATAGGAGGTGGACCGAGATGTGGGCAGCCCACATTGAGGAACACTGATGCTGATACTGCAGAAATTAATAAGAAGCACTTTGAATTTTGAGGGGGAAACAGTGGGCTACAGGTTGCTAAAACTGACATTCTTACCAAACTTTACTGTTCCATGCATGTATATCTGTACAGTATATAATATATCTTTTAAAATATATGAATAAAGTATATATGTATTTTTATATTTTTATGCCTCATTAATTGAGCATTTCAACAATAGCTTCCTTTTTTCATCAAGGGAGCTTAGGGGATTTGAACACATGACTCATTGATTCAAAAACCCAAACCTTAACAAGTGGACCAATAATTAAGCTGAAAATTTTCAAGTCAATCCTCTCCATTTTTCCCTTCCACCTAAGCGGGCATGGGAACTAAAAATGGCACCTATGGGTACTTAGCTACATTTTTGCTCAGCCCATATGCACCCACCCCTCAGTACCAAGAAGACGCATGGTACTATCCTACAAATTACTAATTTTATACCACGTGCAATGCAGTGGTAAAATACTAAGAGGTTGGTCTCCAATTGCATTGAGCTGGATGTTGATGCCCACCGATCGATGATTCGGAGCTAGTGTGGCATCTCTAGATAAATAAAAAGTATGCGCACACCACAAAAGCGTTGGTCACAGGTCCGATTTCTGGTGGTGAAATACTTTCTATTTCTCTATTGTTCTTTTCAAAACTAACATTACAAATCCTCTCTTCTCGATAAAATATCTTAGCAATCTACGTCTTATGTTGCTTTATTTGTCCACACAAAAACTGAGGGGCAAATGGTAGGATGCCGGTATTTTCTGTGATTCCAGAAAATATTATGTTTAGGTTTAGGCTCATATCTTAACTATTTGTTTCTCAATTTTCCTAAATTATACCCCAAATTGTTCTGTAACATATAATCAACATGATAAGCGTTCTTCTATGTTCACCCTGTGACAAAAGTGATAGTCAAAAAGGTGAGGGGGATCACCTACCTCATTTTATTGTGGAAAAGAAAATATTGTGGGATTGATACTGTCAGTGGACCTTATTCCAATGCCCTCCTGCCTAGACTAGTGTGACTTCTCATACAATAACTGCTTTCATGGCTCCTAGACGAACTTAAGCACAAAAAATTGTTTGGTTACAAATGATATTGGGCGATTCCACAGTGAAGTGGACATTTTTGGGAGAAAATTTATGAAAGTTGTTCATTGCACAAAATATATTTATAATGTTGCTCAAAAGATAATGGACTATATATTTTCATATATAATGAACTTTTTGAAGTGATAAGAGGAAGCACAACTCCATAATGGCAGCTTAAGTTTGGAGTATTCCTAAAATGGAAATTTTCATTATTTTTAATCTTTTAAATAATGGTATAGTTAACCACGTGTCAAATACATTCACCAACCATTGTTGCTGTAAGTTTACAGTTTAGGTTACTGTGAAAATCTGAGGCTTACTCACAAGGACTCAACAACCTCTAAATTTGATAAATTATTGTTTTATAGGAACATAGACCCCGGCGGGCATCCGCCGCGCGCGGGCGCTGGTGGCCGAAGACCCGGCGCTGGAAAGTCTGCGCACAAGGCACAGCTATTACAGCGCCAGCGAATGGCGCGATTTGGTCTTCCACGTCCAGGAGCACCGCTTCACCCTGCCCGAGATCGCCAACGCCCTAGTGATGATGGACCTGCAATTCCTCGGCTTCGAGATGCGCGACCAGGACACGATCCACGCCTTCCAGCGAGATCATGGCGACAGGCTGACCGACCTCGATGCGTGGCACGCATTCGAGGCCGCGAACCCGGACACGTTCCGGGGCATGTACCAGTTTTGGGTGCGGAAAAGTTAGTCCGACAACTTCACCGCCAGTTTCCCTGTCGACGTCCCCTCGAACAGCATGGTCAGGCCCTCCGGCGCCTTTTCCAGCCCGTCGAGCACGTGCAGCTTCTGTTTCAGGTCGCCGGACTTGAGCTTCTCCGACAGCCAGCGCCGCGCCTCGCCGTAGCGGTCCTGGAAGTCGGAAACGATGAAGCCTTCCATGCGGGCGCGCTTGCCGATCAGCATGCCGATATTGGTGACGCCGTAGAGTTCCGCCGCGGCGGTCTGCGAGATGCGGCCGCAGATCACCACCCGGCCCTTGTGCCGCAGGGCGCCCAGGGCGGCGTCCAGGGTGGGCCCGCCGACATTGTCGAAATAGACGTCGATCCCGTCCGGGCAGGCCTGTGCGATGGCGGCGGAGAGATCGGGCACCGCCTTGTAGTCGATCGACGCGTCGAAGCCGAGTTCCTCGGTGATGAAACGGCATTTGTCGGGCCCACCGGCGATGCCGACGACGCGGCAGCCCTCCAGCCGGGCAACCTGTCCCGCCACCTGACCGACCCCGCCCGCGGCACCGGAGACGAGTACCGTCTCGCCCGCGGCGATGTTGCCGACCGCGCGCATGCCGAACCAGGCGGTGAGCGCCGTCGTGCCGAGCGGTCCTATCCAGTCCTCCAGCGACCCCAGCGCGAGATCGACCTTGTGCATGCCCTCCGGCCCCAGGGTCGGGTGGGTTTGCCAGCCGACCCGCGCCATCACATGGTCGCCCGCCGCGATGCCGTCGATGCGGCTTTCGACGACCCGCGCGATGCCGCCCGCGCGCATGACGTCGCCGATTTCGACCGGGGGCACGTAGCCGGGATCTTCCTTCAGCCAGACCCGCATCGCCGGGTCGACGGAGACGTAGACGGTTTCCAGCAGCGCCTCGTTCGCCTCCGGCTGGCGGATCGGCGCGACCGCCTCCTCGAAATGCTCCGGTCCCGCGAGGCCTTCGGGCCGCGCCTTCAGTTTCAATTGCCGGTTCGCGTTACGCATCGTTCCTCTCCCTGGCTGTCCGTCCAATTTATTTCGCCCGGGCGATCCCATAAACTGCAATCCGACCCTCCGAACAGAAAGGCTTCCCGATGACGAACTGTATCCACGACCATGCGCGCTGGGGCGCGGGCGATCAATTGGGCGCCGGCCACCTGCTGACGGCAGAAACCACCCTGGCCGCGCTGGGTTCGGTAAAGGAAGGCCGGATCTATGATTTGAGCCACGTCATCGAAATGGGGGCGCCGAAGATCGAGCCGGTGCAGCTGCCCTACGTCATCACCTCCTCGGCGACGGCGCAGAACGGCATCAAGCGCCGGCGCGCGCTAGGCGCGGAGAACGACGCCGGCTCCAACCTGGAGCGGATCGAGATGACGACCCATGTCGGCACCCATATCGACGCGCTGGGCCATTTCACCAAGGGCGACGCGATGTATGGCGGGCGCAGCGCCGACGACGAAATCGGCGATTGGGGGCTGGAAAACCTCGGCATCGAACACGCGCCTTCGATCATCACCCGCGGCGTCTGCGTCGATGTCTCCACGCTGGACGGCGGCGACTATCTCGAGGCCGGCCGGGCCGTCACCCGCGACGACCTGGAGCGCGCGCTGGACAAGGCCGATGTCGGCCTGCAGCCGGGCGACGTGTTCTGCGTCAACACCGGCTGGGGCCGCTTTTTCATGACCGACAACGACCGCTATGTCGGCGGCGAACCGGGCATCGAGATCGGCGCGGCGGAGTGGCTGACGAGCCAGGACGTGGTCGCGATCTGCTGCGACAACATGGCGATCGAAGTGCTGCCCGGCACCGAGCACCCGAAGATCTCCATGCCGGTGCACCAGCACGCGCTGGTCGAGGCCGGCGTCTATCTGGTCGAAAACCTGATGATGGACGATCTGGTGCGCGACGCGGTCACGACCTTCTGCTTCATCCTGCTGCCGACGAAATACAAGGGCGCGACCGGTTGCCCGGTACGTCCGGTGGCGGTGGTTTAAGACTAAAAGTCCGGCCAGGCGCCTTCGCTGGAAATTGTCGTACGCTGCATGAGGCGGCGGTACTTCACGCTGTCATAGGCCGTCGCGCGGTGCACGGCCGCCTGGTTGTCCCAGACGATCACGTCGCCGGTCTGCCATTCATGACGCAAACAGTTTTCCGGCTTCGTCGCCCGCTCCAGTAGATCGTCCAGCAGGGCGCGGCTCTTGTCTTCCGGCCAGCCCACGATGCTGCTGGCATGCGCGCCAACCAGGACGGACTTGCGACCGTTTCCCGCATTCGTCCGCACCAGCTTGTGCCGCACCGGCGGGTACGGGGAGCGCTCGTCCGCCGTGTATTCGTACCCCATCAGCGCGCGCCCGCGCACGAAATCATGCTCGACCACGAGCGGCTCCAATTCCGCTTTCAGTTCATCGGACAAGCTGTCATAGGCGGCGCGGGTCGACGCGAACTCAGTCGCCCCTCCCTCCGGCGGCACCTCGCGCGCCGACAATATCGAACATAAGGACGGGACCGCTTTGAAACTGCTGTCCGAATGCCAGAGGTAATTGGCCTTCTGATAGGCCATGCGCCGGTCGTCCGGCGGGATCGGCTCACCGGTCTTGATGTCGAGATTCGACTGCCGCGCGAATACGGTTCCCATCGCGGGATTGGCGGTCACCGTCGGCTCGCAGGGTCCGAAGCGCTCGCTGAAGGCGATCTGCGTGTCGTCGTCCAGCGTCTGGTCCGGAAAGATCAGAATCGAATAGTCATCGAACGCCTGACGAATTCGCTTGAAGGTCTCGAATTCGAGCGGTGTGGCAATATCGACACCCGTCACGCGGGCGCCGAAATGCGGGGTCAACGGGACGATGTTCACGATCTAGCATCCTCGCACGGTTGCGCGGCGCTAGGATACACGCTGACCGGCCACGCGGCCAAATCCCCGCAAGAGAATGGCGGTTACCGCATAGACGAACACGAGCAGCGGCCCGGTGGGAAGGTCGCTCCAGACCGAAATTCCAATGCCAGCCAGCACTGCGAGCCAACCGCAAATTAGAACCCAGCGTACCCGCCCGGACGGCAGCGCGTTCACTGCGAGGGCCGGCAAAATGAGGCTCGCGAAGACGACGTAAAGACCGATGAGCTGGACGGACGCGGTCACGACCAGCGCGAAAATCGCGAAGAACCAGGCGCCCTGCCGGACACGCGGCCAACCGAACCACAACAGGATCGCCGCAGCATAAAGCGGCGCGAAGGCAAGAATGTCCGTCCAGGCGACGAAGAGAAGTTGCCCGGAAAGGATATCCTGCATCGCCTCGCCGCCATGCGGATGGTTGGCAAGCGCCAACAACACGCCGGATGCCGCGAGCACGAAACAGGCGCCGATGATCGCTTCCTGCTCCTTCGGCAGCGACCTTTCGACGACCCGGAAGAACCACGCGGCCAGGAGCGCCCCGCCCATCGCGACGATCTGGCGCAGCGCCCAGGAATCCTCATGCGTAAAGAGATCCACGAGCACGACACAGAGGCCGGCAATCTGTGCGATGGCGAGATCGATGAATATGATCCCGCGCCGCAGCACCTCGATCCCCAGCGGCCCGTGAATCGACGCGATTAAGATACCGGCGACGAGTGCCGGTGCGACGATGTCCAGGGCGTTAACGCTGTCCAACGACCTTTTCCAGCCGGCTCAGCACATCGTCGAAATATGCCGCGAGCGCGCCGGGCGGCGCATCCCGGTCCACTGTCGCCGGCAGTTCGACAACGGGGATGTTGGTCCGGCTCGACAGCCATTCGGCCGGATCGCTGTTGTCGTAAGGCGTTCGCAGAATGGCGCGGACATTGTTCGCTCGCGACGTGGCCAGCAGGGCCTCCAGATGGCTTACGCTCGGCGGGATGCCCGGCTTTGCCTCCAAGGTGCCGGTTTGGCGCATGCCCGTCCACCGGACGAGATAAGACCAGAATTTGTGGTGGACGACCACGGGCGCATCGCGCAAGGCAGCCGCACGCGGCGTCCAGCCCGCCATCGCCGCGGTCCAGGAGGCGGTGAAGCCGTCGAGGCGATCGGCGTAATGGCCGGCACCTGACGGATCGATCGCCGAAAGCCGCTGCGAGATCGTCTTGGCGAGACTCAAAATGTTCCGCGGATCGAGATGGACATGCGGATTGCCCTCCGGGTGCAGATCTCCGAGGCTGCGGTCGATCGAGACGGGTTTCTCGATGACGTCGACATGGTCCGCCGTCATCAAGTGACCGGGCTTACCCGGCTGGATATCAGTGCCGCCGCGCTGGAGCAGAAGCGGCAGCCAGCCAACTTCCAGACCGGCTCCGGAACAAATGACCAGACCGGCGCGCCGGATCTTGGCCACGAGACTGGGTCTTGCCCGAATATGATGCGGGTCCTGGCGGGCATGGGTGGCGGCATAAGCCGTTACCCGTTCACCGCCGATTTCACGCGCCAATGCGGCCCATTCGGGCTCGCACGCGAACACCTTCACCGCCGCACCGGCGGACCCGGCCGTCGCCAGCAGCATCGCTGCGGCAACGACCGGCAGAACACAGTGTTTGAACATCGGGCCTAGTACGGGTGCGCCCCGTGCGCACCGATGCTCATGATATATTGCAGGAAGAACTGGTTGTCCGACCGGTTGTCCGCCAGTTCCTCGCGATTGTATTGCAGGCGGATACGGCCGTACTCGCTGTTCGTCCAGTCGCCCATGATCGCGAAGGCGTCGGGATCATGCCCAGCGGAGTCGAGCGCGCTGCCGACCAACCCCAAGGGCACGTCCGGCGCATGCATCCGCGAATAGCGGGCACCCACGCGCCAAGCCGGTGCGAACTTGTAGACCGCTTGCGCGTACCAGCCGCCGGCATCGTCATCGAATGAGACGAGACCGTTGCCCACATTGTATTCGCCATCCTCAAAGCGGTGGAAATACTCGGCCTGCAGAATGAGCTCCTGATCGCTGGCGTTACCGGTCGGTGCCCAGGTGTAGCGCAGATCGACCGCATAGAGGTTCGACTTGCCGGTAAAGGTGATCGCGTCTTCATTGGTCTGCCGTGCGTTGACGTCGCCCTGCAAGGTGTAGCCACCGAGACGCCAGCTTTGGTCGTCACCGATGTCGCCGCCGATGCGGCCGAATGCGGACCAGCCGCCGAGGCCGCTGGCCGAACCGCCAAACGGAAAATCATCGCCGCGGAAGACACCGCCGCCGAGCTCCGCGTAGATGTCCGTCGGCAGAACGTAGGACATTTCCGCGCCGTCATCGTTGAACGATTTGTTCAAGAAGACGCGATGCGTCAGGGGCCGGTCCGCGAAATCATCCGCATGCTGATGATGTTCGTTCAGATAGCCCAGCTTCCAGAAGGCGCGGCCGGCCTTAAGCTGCAGCCCTTCCGGCAATCCGGCGCCCGGCAGCGTCTGGAAAAAGGCTTCTTCCAGTTCCACCTTGTCCGATCCGTCCTCGCGCACGATTGCCGCCGTGACGCTGCCATAGAACTTGTCGTCGATATTGGCAGAGAAGTTCAGCTCGGTTTCGCCGAGCGACAGACCTTCGCTGCCCCGTTCCCCTTCTTCGCCGACAGCGAAACCCGCGAACTCGGAAGCTTGGCGTGAAAACGACGTTGCCGTACCGACGATGACGGCGCTCACCGATGGGTTGAAGGCGTTGCCCTTGACCCTGGTATTGTCAGAGGCGGGGGCTTCTTTCGCTTTCTCTTTCGCCTGGTTTTTCGACAGCGTCTTGATCTGGGCCTCGAGCGACTGGATGCGCGATTCGTAGGCCTGTTTCATCTCGCGAACTTCTTTCAGGACCGCTTGCAGATCCTTCGAGCCAGCCGCCTGAACCGCTGTCGACGCCAGCAAAACCGGCGCGGCGACAGCGCAAAGTAACTTACGTTTCATTGGATTCCCTTCCTTCCCGACCGTTCTGTTGCCAGGGCAAAAACGGTCGGCCCAAAATGTAATGTTATAACATAACATTCTAAAAATTTAGGAAAAGCAAGCCCTTCGCGGCACTCACAAAGACGAAAGTGCCCGCACGGCCGAAAAACTATGCCGCGTTCAGTCGATTTAGCGGGCGGAAATCCTGGAGTAGATCAGTCGCGCGGCCCCACCGGCACGCCGGTCATTTTTTCGTACAGCGTGACCAGCGAACTGCCGTCATTCTTGTTCAATCCCGCCGCACGGCCCATCTGATAGACCTGTTGCGAGGCGGCGGCCATGAACATCGGCACGCCGAGCGCCTTGGCGAAGGCGGTTTCCAATTCCTGGTCCTTGTATGAAATATCGACCGTGCCACCGGGTGCGAAATCGCCGCTCAGCATGCGCGGCGCAGCGGCCTGAAACGTGGCGCTGTTGCCCGTGCTGACGCTGATGACATCGAACATTTCCTGCGGATCGAGGCCAGCCTTGGTACCGAGCGCCATCGCCTCGGCGATGACAACCCGGGTGACCTGGGTGATCATGTTGTTGCACAGCTTCATGGCGAGGCCCTGGCCGATCCCGCCCATATGGAAGACCTTTGCCGACATCGCCTCGAAATAGGGCCGGCAGGCCTCGACCACATCCGCATCGCCGCCGCATATGATCGACAGTTCGCCAGAATCGGCCCGCGGCACGCCGCCGCTAACCGGCGCGTCGAGCATCTTGATGCCCTTCTCCGCCAGGATGTCGTGCAGTTCCTTGACCATGATCGGGTCGACCGTGGCGCTGCAGACGAAGGTGTCGCCTTCCTCGGCCCCTTCCAGGATTCCGCCGTCGCCAAGCACGACGTCGCGCACCTGGGCCGACGTCTCGACGATGCAGATGACGGTCGAGGCCGCTTGGGCCACGCCCGCCGGGCCGTTGGCGATCGTCGCGCCGAGGCCGGCGAAGCGGTCGTTCTTCGCCGGATCGATATCATAGGCGACCATCTCGAAATCCGCCTTGAGCAGGTTGGCGGCCATGCCGCCCCCCATCATGCCCATGCCGATGAAGCCCACTTTGTCGTTGCGGTCGCTCATGACAGTCCTCCCGTTACGTCGATGGTCAATCCGGTGACGAAATCCGCGTCGCTCGACAGCAGGAAGG
Source organism: Alatinidae sp. Z8VKAUB7J3 (assembly GCA_010016025.2). Lineage (NCBI taxonomy): Eukaryota > Metazoa > Cnidaria > Cubozoa > Carybdeida > Alatinidae > Alatinidae sp. Z8VKAUB7J3. Next base: position 23,592,241 of record JAAAKM020006971.1, on the reverse strand, counting down.
CGATGACACCCGCCTGGTCGCGCGCGGTGGCGATGCGCTTCAAGGGCACTTTCTCGATCTCCGCCGCCTGGTTCTCCGCGCTGCGTTTCTCCCAATGCGGCATCAGCCGCTCAGTCAGGGTCAAGCTCGGCGCAATCGCATTCACATTGATGCCCTGCGGCCCGAGTTCGAGCGACAGCTTACGGGTCAGCGCGATGATGCCGCCCTTCGCCGCCGCGTAGGCGCTGCTGCTGGACACGCTGAGGCCGCGCCCGGCGATCGAGGCCAGGCTGACGATCTTACCGTGACCGGCCCTCTTCATGCCGGGGATGACGGTGTTGCAGAACAGGAACGTGGCGCTGAGATTGAAATCGATCAGCTTTTGCCAATCCGCAAAGCTCATTTCATCGATCGTCATGCTGGGATTCTCGACGATGGTGCTGCCACCGACCGCGTTGACCAGCATATCGATGCCGCCATATTTAGCCTCGACATCGGCGATCAGCGCGCGCACCTGACCTTCGTCCATCGCGTCGATGCACCGACCATCGACGGAGCCCGCTTCCCCCGCCAGGTCCGACGCCATCTTGTCGAGCCGCGCCTGATCGATCTCGACCGCGACCACCGTCGCGCCTTCCTTGACCAGAATATCCGTCGTCGCCCGACCGATACCGGCGCCCGCCGCGGTGATCACCGCCGTTTTGCCTTCGAACCTCATAAATATCGCCTCCCTGTCTCGCTGGTTCGACATGTTAGGAGGCCGCAAGCCGAAATGGAAACCGCCGGGGATGAAAGCACCATCCCCGGCGGATTTGTTCGAAACGTTACGCCGCCCAGGGCAGAAGAACGATGTTGCCTTTGATCGCATTCGCCGCGATCAGCCGATGCGCTTCTGCGGCGTCGCGCAATGGCAGTGTTCGGTCGAGTAAGGGCTTGATGCGGCCTGCTTTGACCTGTTCAAGCCCCCATTGCAGGTCCTCGATGTCGCTCGCCATGGTGCCCCGCAGTTGCTTTTGCGTGAAGAATACGTCGCGCACGTCGAACGATGCTTCGGCGCCGGCGGCAAACCCGAAGACAACGATAACACCCATCGGCTTGGCGGCATCGATGCTGCGTTTCAGGATGTCGCCGCCCAGATTGTCGATGACGACGTCGGCACCCACACCGTCCGTCCACTGCTTGATCCGTTCGACGAAATCGTCAACGTCGGTGTCGATCACCAGGTCAGCACCGGCCGCACGCGCGAAGGTCGCCTTGGCCGCTCCGCGGACGGTCGTGGCCACTTCAGCGCCCAGTGCCTTGGCAACCTGGATATGCATCGATCCCGATCCCGAGCCGCCGGCGTGCACCAGTACCTTGTCGCCGGACCGCACAGCACCGACCTCTTTGACCGCCCGGACCGCCGTGCCAAGCACGATCGGCAGGGTCGCAATCTCCTCCGGCGGCAGTCCGGTTTCGTCCTTCAGGACGGCGTGCGCAGGTACCTCGATATATTGCGCGTAGGTGCCCGCCGTATGCAGTCCGGGCAATACGAAGCTCGGTGCCATCAGGGCCGGGCGGTGTTGCGTGTCCGCATCGTTGGTTACATAGCCTGGCGAAACGATCACCCGGTCGCCGATTTCGATGCCATCAACGCCGTCGCCCCGTTCGAAAATATCGCCGGCTGCGTCGAGGCCAAGCACATGCGGGAACAAAAGTTCGGGCACAATTTGGCCACCGCGGATGTAGTGATCCAGCCGGTTTACGCCGGCGGCGAGGATTTTCACGAGGACGTTCCCCGATTTTGGCTTTGGTGTCGGAATGTCGGCCAGCGAAAGGACTTCAGCCCCGCCAAACCCGTTGATTACTGCTGCTTTCATGATTTTCTCTCCAGTGGATAAAGGTTGATGTTCGTTCGACGGAACAAATAGGGGCAAATTACTATTGCGGTCAATAGAATTCCTTAAAAACTACTGGTTTTCCGACCTTAGCATAAAATACCTTGAGAGGTAAATTTAGATCGCTTGGAATCCTGTGACTTGTCTATACCGACTTTAGAGTTCGGAGGTTTTTTGCTAATCATGAACTTGATATTTCACTAAAAACGTTAATACTAATTCAAGGGGACTTGCTTATTCAAGGCTGGTGGCTTAATCAAGTGTAGGGGCTTAGTCAGGGCTGGAGGCTTAGCCAAGCATTTACGATAGTAAGGCCTAAAATTCTAAAGCTCGTCATGGCTATTGTGTGAGTGTGAGGAACTTAAAGGAGGAAAACGACCAGACTTTTTTTTCGGTTTTTCCATTGCAGCAGCACTGTGATCAGAGGACTCGCTGTCGCCTCCAACCGGGATTTCCGTCCCTTGAATTTTCAGGAAGTCAAATCCTTCCTTTAAAGGTTTCCATTTTGAACCAGTTAGCATATCTAAAAATAAACACAAAAACAAATATTTAGATATGGAGATGAGAGCCTCTTGTAACACCTTCGTAAACTATCGATTTTATTTCCTACCACAACTAACAACATGCGCTTCAAGTATACGTATATTCTTAATAACAGACAACACATGGCTGGTAACCGAATACCGTTGTTTCTGGTAACACTAACAGATACAGCTAGGATACTGAAAATCTTACAGATCAAAAGATTATTCTTTTCCGTATTGCGTATCCGTATTCCGCAATCTAATTAAGGTTATACCATAACAAAATACGATAATGGTACTGCTGTCCTAGTTACACCGACCAGGGAGCTATGCAGTATTGAAAACAGAAACGCTGGCAAATGCCAAATCGAACAGCATGGAGACAGACTTACGTTTAGGTTTGATATTGCCCATTCGGCTTTCCTCTATCCATTCGAGCATTGTTGTGGACTGGCTCTCTTCATAACCATGCACTGTCCCCTATAACATCACAACAAAAGTATTTTAAGGTTTTCAGCTGCTTAAAGAGGGGGCATGCCTGGACACACACAATCAAAATATTCATGAGCCAGAGGGTTTTGCACCGAGGGCATTTACTGTGTTAACATCTACTTTCAGAAGAGAAATCCCAGACGGATACAAGTAAGTGACTGAAGATTTTCCAGATTCCCTTTTTGTTTATACATAATATTATTTTCATCGAGAAGAGAGAATTTGAAACGTTAGGTTCGAAAAACGGTCCCTGGTGGTGGCATATGTTCTATTTCTCCTGTGTACTTTTCGAAAATAATATTATTTCCTTGGTAAGGTAACAGTAATAGAGTGAGAGGCCTGGATGTAAACATGCGACATTTTTTTAATATAAATCATATCGCCCATCGTGGGTTGATTTCTCAGGATGAAAGAATGGTAATATGCATACTGGCAGTAAGTTAAAAACAATCAGTACTATCAACCTCCCGAGTGAAGTCCCCTAATGAGCACTAGAACCTATTCAGAAACTATCCTTAATAAACTGTAAAACCACCAAACAGTCTAGCTAATAAATAAAGGGCAGCTGGTATAAATGCATACGCAAATACAAAGGGCAAGATCGCAAAGATGATGTTGTTGTTGTTGATTTTTGGTTGTTCTTGAAATTAAAAATCGTACCTGACGATCCTTTCTTGTCGATATTTTTACCTCCTGGTTTAAGCATTAACTAACATCGAGCGGCCTCGGAGATGTCTACAACCACTATTGACTAACTAAAAACAGATAAGTCCTTGTATTTGTAAGGGGGGGTGGGGGGCGGGGGATTGTCCCTTTTGAAAATGGGATAGCGTACTTGATGTTCTTCGTGGTAAGACGCAAACTCTTAAGTCCGACCTCAATCTCTATCAGCCGGGCAAATTTGACATCGATTATAAGATTTAATCAGAAAAAATGCGGCTCTTAAATTTTGGGGGGGTTCATCAAGAAAGTAATAAGGCTGTCAGATGTACGCTTTATTCAAATACGACCACCCTGCAAATGAGCATGACAATCTTGCTGTAGGTTTTGTGGATGAAAGTACACAAATGCATCTGCATACAGTCGAAAGTTGTTCATTTTCTGATGAAACGCGCATGCCTATTGTTAGCATCAACTTGCTAACAAACTTAAATCGCAAAACACGGGAATAAGTGAAAGGAATAAGTATCACGCCGGCATTAACATCATTTCCCTCCCCCTTAAAAAAACCTGCAGTCTTAATAAACGTGACCTCAGAATGAATTTAAACTTGATACTAACGCCACATCATAATTTACCTTGTTATGATCAACAAGCACGACCGCTGGCATTTCTGACGATCCCAGGTAAGTTGTCATTAGCTTTTTAGTGACATTCACATCCCTACAAGAACAAAAACAGTAAAGCGAATACAAACATCTGACACAGGTCATAACTGTATAAACAAAGGCACAAAGAAACAACAGACGTTGTTTCCTACATTTGCAACCTTCACTCAAACGTGTCCCAGAATTTTAGTGACCACTCGTTGCGCCTTGCACACATAGGCCTCCTGTTGACACCGTTCCTGAAATATTAGATAAGAATATGAGAAAATGATGGAGAGAAGAAGAGTAAAAAGAGCGAAGAAATATGAAGCTACTTAATATTTATCACCAGTTAAATACAAAGCATTACACGTAAATCAACTTGCATCACTTATTGGATTTCAGTAGAAATCTTAGAGCTAAACGTGTATTTCTTCTCTTCATATAACGGGGGCATACAAATCTAGGGATGGAAAAAAGTGAGCATATCAGAGAAACATATTTCATGCCGGTCAAATAGTTGGTCTCCAATACATTTGCAATAGGGGTACTGCTGCATACTAAGCCAACTACAAAGTACCAATAGTAATAAAATAGCAATTTCGGTATGCGAGTAAACATAATTTCTAATATACTATAAAAATTAAAAGATGATTGCCAAAACAGCTGCTCTATTTAAATTTGACTCAGGCTCAATAAATACCTAACAGTTGTATATATCAGCATAGGATTGCGACTTGTAGTGGCCATCTATCCAAGCGAATACAAAAGTAAATAAAAATAGACGTAGTAGGGAGTCCGCAGACATTAAAAGGAAACTATGCGTAGGAAAACTCATTTAGCAACCAGGGTCAGATGAGTTATCGCCATACACATCGGCGCAGTGCCCAGGCAGTATATTCTACGTCAGTCTTACTCAGTGTTACTGGGGGTTTTCTGAAGTTGGTCCACTCAACACGATTCCACTAAATTGGTTTGACTATTGATAAACGCGGGCATCAGCGGAATCAGCCAAAGCTAAGGGATATATTATTATGCTGCTATCGTCAACCACAAGGGGCAAACTACCAACACCAATCGTTTACTCAGACCCACTTTCGTGATGGGCCCTTTTCAGCGAGATCTTTTCAGAATTTATTTTCACGGCACTTCGTGGTAATATGAAATACGTTTGCTTTATTTTTAAAGAGAATCCTGTTTTATGTTTTTCCACGTTTATTTACATTAATAACATGCGTAAAACTTTCGCTTGGCAACATAGAATTAAAATAGAGTCAAGTTAGAAAGAAAGGGACGTACCGGTCCATCCAGGTCAGCATGACTTCCTTGACCACATTTGACTTGGCTAGCTTAATTACTTGTTCCAGCAAAGGCGTTTCTTCATTTCGGTTTTTGAATAAAATTAGGTAGGGTTTCTGAAGAGCTTGATATGTAGGGAAGTTGAAGGGTGTAAGTTCTCCCTAGAAAGAGAAAATTTCCATGGTACAATTATCATTGATATTGCTTCTAAATTTTTTGTCTACATATATATTTTTAAGAGGGGTACAGTGACAAAATCCATTATGTTGTCCATGCAACTACATTAAATCACTAACACGTAACTTCTTTCGAGGACATTCTGCTTTATGATCTGATGGCCCTTTAGAAGTCTGTTTACCTACTTCAAGACTTTAGCTTCGCCTTATTTATCATCAATGCCACACTTTGCATTTCTAGTTTTGATCCCTCTATCTGGCAAAAACATTCCGGTGATGTTCTTATCAGTACATCAAACAAAGATGGTTCATTTTTAACAATTAATTTATTTGTTCTATTTTTTTGCAACACCAAAACATTGACATACTAAATTGTTTTTCCTTTATTAAATGTTGAGGCCAATTCTACGACTAACCCAGTATGATATATTTCCATAATTTGTTCTTTCTCGTTTAATTACATCCTAGCACGTGGAATAATTTACTTCATCTCGGTCTGTCGTTCAGGTATCTGCGTTACTACATCAGCAGTCTTGGCTGCTCAGTGCTTGATACAAAGCAATTATTTTCTGTAATACAGATCGATGTGTCCTCGGGTACAATCTATTGCAGCGGTGAACAGGTGTTATGCTGCCCCATAAAAGTATGACATTACAATCAATCATGGTATATTGCCATGGATTGACTAATGTCTAAAACAACTCATCACGTCTTTCTAGCATGAGCATAAACATTATGAAAATTGATATCAGAATCACATACAACATATCTGTTTTGTAGTGAATATAATTCTACACAAAATCCGACTTACTTCACTTAAAAATGATAATCTCATGGTGATTTGATCTAAGATCTCATAGTGATCATATCCTTTACAATATATTTTTAAGGTAATTCCTATCCTTCCTAATGTAAACGATCCTTTATTCCTATCCTTCCTTATGTATACCATCCTCAATTCTCTTCTTCAGAATGTATTTTATCCTTGACTCCTGTCCTTCATAATATATACTATTCTTTATTCCTATCCTTCACAATACATATTATATAATTTTTTCCTATCCTACATAATATATATTATATTTTATTCCTATCCTACAAAATATATATTATCCTTTATTCCTATCCTTCATGATGTATGTTATCCTTTATTCGTATCCTTTATATTGTAAATTGTCCTTTATTCATATCCTTCATAATGCAGATCTTTCTCAATACCCATCCTTCATCATGTGCGTAATTATTTATTTCCGTACCTCAAAATATACTTTGTTCTTCATTCACATCCCTCATAATATATTTACGTGATGTAAACCATGTTCTATTGCTAGTGATGCTTTGCGCACTTACTTAGCAAAATTCGACTGGTTTACGAAACAGAGCTATACCTATGGGGATACCCACAATGGAAGTCCGGGGCCAAGGAGATCGGGGGATGCGGGGTAATGAGAAAGTTTGCTATAAAAAGGTTTACCCTCATTATTTAGAATGCTAAAAAACCATAATGTGTCGACCTAGGCTGTACATAAAACCACTGTGGACCAATATACTCAAGCGATTCACACCTCAGACGCTCAGAGCACCAGTGGTAAGTATGCAAGTATCTCTACAGAATTCATTTTAAAAAGCTGAATTTGCTGAAAACGATATGGATGATGATAATCACTAGATAATTTTTGAAGCTATAATGAAAGTATAATAACATTTTTGTTCAATTTATGTTATCTTAAAATTTAAAGTTTATGGTAAATTGTCTTTTTTTCTCTCGCGATGTTAATTTCAAAGTGCTAAGCGGAAATTTAGAGGGAGGACTTTTTGTCGGGGGAGGGGGTGAAAATCCAATTTTTGACCTGACATCGTTTGTGAATCCTCCCTATTTATTTGTCTTAATATACTATTATAACTTTTTAAAAGTTAAAACTGGTGTACAAAAATGCATCTTGTGAAGTAACTCACTAAGTGTATGTGAATTACACAGTGGTCAGTAAAAGCTCCCTGGTTTCACAAGGCACCACAGGGCACGCATTAGTGGGTTCTCATTGAAGAAAGAGAAATGAGTAGCAAGATTTTTCTTAGTAGCCAAATTTTTGATATTGGTTCTAAATGAAGGTTTTATTATAATGATAAATTCTATATCTGATTTTACGCCTTTACGACTGATCACAATTCTTTATTCTGCCGCACTTTCTCCAGTCTCTTTCAATCGCATCGAAAGTGGTGATATTGAAATATAGACAGCATGTTCACAATGTCTCCTACAGGCTGGTTACCATTATCATGATGGCCCCAGGTGCCTTTAATCCGGATAAATTCGACGAGTCAAAAGTAGCCCCAAAGCTTAACATCATGAAGCCTTTCAGATTAAGAAGTACCTACAGACTCGCAATTCCAGTAAAATAATATTGGAAGTTAAGATATGATGCACCTTTATCAACTAATGGAAATGGGAAACACAATATTAAAATATATACTTACAAATGACGAAAGTAAGCTAGCTTGCAGAAACGATTTTAAACCATCAGGAGAGAAGTCACTGCTGATCCTCTGGGGCTGGTAAGCATCGATGCGATTGATAATGAAAAGACTGGGAATTTGTAGGCCAAAAGAATCAACACTACAGAGAAAGGAAGAAAGAATGTGAAAAAATCATTTATAATTATATTTTAAAACGTATCATCGGCCCTCCGCAACATCGAACGCTGGGCAAGATGAAGTTGGAAACTACGCTATTTTATGTCGTATGTAAATTGCTTTTCTCCTTCAGTCAACTCGAGAAACAAAGAAAAAGATATCTATAAAAGTACGCCGCAGCCGTTCCAATCCAAGACTCCTGATGAGCAATGGGCACGATATTAAAACTACCCCAGTAAACATAAAACTACAAACCTGGCTAAAATAAAGGGTAGCTAGAGCATCAACGGGTGACGCCTCTCGAGTTAGCGCGAACAGTAAGCCATACAACTGCAAGCGCCACAACGGAACGCGCCACAACGGAACGCGCCACAGTGGTACGCGCCACAGTGGTACGCGCCACAACGGTACGCGCCACAACGGTATGCGCCACAACGGTACGCGCCACAACGGTACGCGCCACAACGGTACGCGCCACAACGGTACGCGCCACAACGGTACGC
>JAAAKM020006971.1:23557453-23575301 GCA_010016025.2 Alatinidae sp. Z8VKAUB7J3 | reverse complement strand
CTAATAATCGCTGAGAACAATAGCACTTAGCTTTAGGCCAATGTAAAGTTTGGTTCATTAACTTCGTCTGTGGTCACAAACAGGTATTATATTTTTACGCTGTGAAAATGATACAGATTTACATAATCATTTTCATCCCTGATAGAAGCGACGATTTTCTTCTCAGTGCAATTCCAGCAGCGAACTATTCCTCAAAAGCCAGCAAACTCGAAACAATGGTTGATTTCGTTTCTTCCCACCTCATGTAAAGGAAATCGAAATTGGAAATATTGCTGTGAGAAAGCTGTCATGTGCAAGTGACAAGACAAACTATGAGCTATGAGGGGTCGAAGTCACAAAATTAATATTTACTATTCTGTGGTCGAACTCTCCGACAATTCCAACTTTGAAATCATTAGGCGCATGATATCTTAAGCAGTCGTAAACTTGAATCTGGACACTTGTTTCACATCCCTCACGTGCATTTTCAACGAAATACTAAGCAATGTGAATACACCACTGAGACAAAATTTGGGCGCAACAATCTTAAGATGGCAAATGTACTCCATGCACTATCAAGAATTTAAAGCTTTACGACATAAACATTCGGTGACAAAAATTTTACGCAGCAGGGATTAAATTTTTCTTGACACCAACCTCAGTTAAGTTGGTAATCTAGTGATAAGATGAATGATATTCTTACTAGCGTTATTGAAGCTTAATCATTTAACAGATACCCATTTATTGAAACTGGTGGTTACCCACAATGGGAGGCCAGATCCATGTACCCTGGCTGCAAACTGTCGCAACGTTAGGATTAGATACGTTTCGATTGCGATCTGCTTGATATTGCAGTTGAACCAATTACAATGAGGAAGAATGGTCACGTGACACGAATCAAAACATTACTTTCTAGCTTCTTCTTTCTACATCAATTTGAGCCACCAGGTGCGATATTCGTTTGAAATGGTAATACCCTATGAGGTGATGTGATTAGCTAAGCGCCCGGAAGATATTTGTGTAGCTCTAAAGCACGTGTTTCAAAACTTTGTAGCAACGCGATTGTTCTGTCTTTTCGCAGCTAATTGCAAACGTTTCGCGGTAACTTGCTGCCACGTAACCTCGTGAATTATCATCTTAAAATAAATGTGTAATAGCAATATTTGTGAAGGCATTATTGAAACTTGTTAGTAAAAATGCAAACTTTGTAACACGTTGGGGGTCATTTGCACCCATTACTGCAGAAGGACATATATGGTTTGCTAAGATTACATACAAAACTTTTGACCTTTCTTAAAGCCGTCTGCTTTGAATAGCAAATAATCTTTGACAACATAATGGTAGTAAAAGCGTTTAATAGCCTCTACTTTGATTTTTATAAATAATTATATATTTTTAATGTTATAGTACAGTGAGATTTTAGATTTGAAAACGAAAACGTTTTGCAAAGCTGCGTATGCGCTTACGAGAAGGAAAATAGTATAATGCTACTACAGAAAGTTCTGGTTTTTCTGCTAACAGTTAAGTATAACTTTTACTCATTAGACTTTTCTTGGTATTTTACAACCTCCAGATCCAATGACTTCTAAAAAAGCAGACGTAGACGTCGAAACAGGATCACTCTCTCCCTCCCCCGATGAGGTTCTGAGAAATATCGAAACATATTTTTCTGATGGCGAAGGAACTTTCGAAGACCCTACTGATGACGATGTATTTGATGACACTGGTTTAAAAGTAAATAAAGATGGAATGGATGATCGCTCGTCTGTCCTCTCAACGATAGCAGAGATCGAAAAGAACTTTACCGAAGGAAACACTGTTTTTCCTAAGAGAAGAAGAACGTGTAGCGCTATCACTCAAGAATCCAGGGGTCGACAGAAAATTTCAACTGAAGGGAAGATTCGCATGCTTATGGCAGTCATTACGGTATTATGCATTGAGGAGGATTATCCACCAGAAACTATAAAACTCTTAGAAAAGAACCAGGCCATCGCAAATGCGATTCAGAATATGAAAAGGAGAGAAGCAGCTTACCTGAGGAAACGTTTGAACTACGAGAGCTAACAAAATGGGGCCTTTGCAACAGTTTTACTTCATATACATACTTTAAACGTAATGGTGCACTATTTCTTGAGGTGGATAAAATGCCAATTAGGATGCAAAGACTTTCGTCAAGAAACAGGAAGTATACGGGATGACTTTCTCGTTATGAGGAAAATTGCATGCTCTTGAAGAACACGTATTTAGCTGTCGTACTGACAGCCTCTTTGCCGCCTAAATATCTCAAGCAAGCAACCGAGGAGGCAAATCATTTTGATCAAGGGACTTTTATTATATTAAGTTGATCTATATAGTGAAACTTTTAGTATTAAAGTCGTTAAAGATTGCTTTAGCATTTTAGGTAGAGCATGTTCTAAATCTCATTTCTCTCTGTCGGAATCTTTGAAAAGTTTATTTCTTGTCTCGATCCCATTTAGCCTAAGCGCAAAGAACTTATAACATAAAGTTGTCCTTGCTACCTGTCAAACGGAGTACCGCTCCGGTATTTCCTCTTGTGTTAGAGTCCTTTACTTTGTAGCCTTCGTTGCGACCGGAACGACGTCCTTTTCGCCGGCCTGCGAATAAGCTGTTAACTTGTCGCCAGCAGACTGCCTCTATCAAGGATGACGCAAAGCAAGAAAAGTACACCGCAATTGTAATAAAAGGGACGTTTTATTGTGTTCAAATTACAATAAAAGGATTTCGAGTTGGTTGTGCCCTGGATAAATTCTTATTTATATTTCACCAAAAGATTATGATTTAACATCATTCTCTACATATTTGAGTTAAGGCTATTTATAAAAAAAGGAAGAAAAAACCCCACTAATAATTGCAAATGAATTTTGCAAAACAAAGCAAAAACCACAATTTTAAATGCGAATTTTAACACTTTCTTTAAAAAGGTATTAGGCCGTAACCAGTGCACACCCGTGTCCTCAATCCCTTGGCTTTTGCTCGTACTGCCTGCTCATAACTTGTGACATCGTAAATTTTAAATTTTGGTTCTTTATACGAAGACAATTTGAGATTTGAAAATTTAAAAAAAGAAATGGAAAATATCCCTTTTTAACCGTTTTAAAACCAATTTGTACTCTTAAGTAGGAATTTCTCGTTAAATGTTCTTATGAACTCTTTGTCTTAAAGATCACAGTGCACGGGCGGGCACTGTTAGTAGTAATAAACATACGTTCTTTTGTACTTCACACATGACTATTAAAGAAAGATTATAAGTCCACTGATAGAATTAGTACTAAATATGGTTACAATTTGGAGAGACCGACTTATTAGCACAAAATACTTATGACCAATGACAAGCTTAAGCTGATGATGTATAAATTTATAGCTAAACAACTGAATGCCAACAATATGATAAAATCGGTAATGGTGACCTATTGATAACCGATGAGACTATAGCACTAATATTTATATCTTATCCAAGAAAAGTTTGTTACACACGTTTATGGACAGCATTTTCAATAATTTTGGCAAAAAGAATATCGGGATACGGAAAACAAACCAGAATGAGTGTGAGTGTGAGTGTGAGTGTGAGTGTGAGTGTGAGTGTGAGTGTGAGTGTGAGTGTGAGTGTGAGTGTGAGTATGTGAGTGTGAGTGTGAGTGTGAGTATGTGTGTGTGTGTGTGTGCATCGACCATTTAACAGAAATTTCTGAAGAGAAGATGTTTCGTCCGTCACATAAAACTTGATGTCACCTCATGTTCCTCTACTTATAGGCATCTTGTAGTGAAGACTGCCTTCTGAAAACCTTCAGATGAAGTTGTCGCAATTGGAACTTGCTAGCTTTAAAGCTTCGATTTTTGCATTCTGGCATTTAGACAATGGTCGCCACCATGAGATGACAGTGTGCTCAACACTATGTGTGACGGCGCTTCGAATGTTTTGTTAACAATCCTAGTCACCTGACGTCACTAACATACCATGAGCATCATTACAACGAATAGCTGAAAGTACGCGAGTTGAAATAGACTCAAAATCTTTTAAAAGGTATTACTACTACTACTAACCAAGTCTTCATTTTCCTTGTCAGATTTGGAAGAATTGAGGATTAGTTCATTAAAACAAGTGGGGGGTGTCCCATATCCACTCCCTGGCGTCACTATTGGCTATTAAGTACTTCTATGTCTTCTTACCGTTTTGTAATCGTATGAGTAATATGTAGTTATGTACGTACCTGAACAATGATAAGTAGGATGTATTCACTCTTTATAATCAGGTAGCGAAGAGTGGATCATGGATTTAAACATGACAGATTTTCTTTCTTTGTAACACCTAGCACTATTGGTAAGCCACAACCTTAGCCATTCAAACGTTGGCTATACAAATTACCTGGGGTACAAGGTTTTTTTGCGAATTCATATTTCGCACAACCATATGTAGCATCAGTCACTCCAGTAAACTCAGGTTGGCAATACCCACTGTAATATCTTAACTTTTCAACGCGATTACATATATTAAAATAAATAAAAATGTTGTTAGGATGTCCCCGGTGTACTTTGTTATTTGAAAGGATTCCTCTACAGTATAAAAGAAACTCGTTGCGAAAATGCATATAGATAAATCGCTTTATCGACCGGATTCGTATGAGCAACGGTTTTCGTAATTTTCTTAAAAAACAGAGATGATGTTTGATTTAAGATAATTGAGGAAATTATGGTAGTTACAATTTATTATCGTATCGTATGCATCTTATGCAGATTCTGTTTCGGTAAATTTGTCATAAGTATGTAAATTTCTTATTCCTTTTTAAGTGCATTAAAAAATTTGTGAAACATGATAGTGAGCGAGGCCTTATCTGAGTTAGAGTCAGAGATGATTAAAACGTGATAGAGTTTGAAGAGACAGCCACGTTTTTTTCTTAATTGGATATGTCCCTGACTTTCATTTGACGATGAATCAGCTTTGATCGATAGTCACGTGCGCCTAAAAGTTTTAAGAAACTCGTTCCATTGTTACACTTGTCAAAGGGCTAAGAGTCAGTGCCGTAGCCAGACTATCTCTGTAGGGCATGCTTATTACCTATGAGCGTATTTTAGGGTATGCTTCATACATTTAAGGTGTACGGGCCAGTATGTTCACCAATTAACGAAATTTTTGTGTAACCCCTCCTGGAAAATCAGTGAACTCTTTTAAAAAGTGGAGCAGGTGCGGCGGAGCGAAAAAATTGGGGGGCTTCAACCCATATTTTAGCCACTAAACATTGAAAAGTTGGCATCATTTTAACAAAAATTCCAACATTTACAAAAATACTGGGGGGCTGAAGCCCCCTAGCCCCCTGCTCCACGGCCGCTGCGGGGTGATCCTGAGAAGCCCTATAGCCTCCTTAGTTTTTTACTGAAACCATTCTTAGAAATTTTAGTTCAAGATTTTATTGCCTTTAGCTTTAATCGATCAAAAAATGGACTTCGAGTTTATACATTTCCACATCTACATTTAAGATTTCTCGACCTAAAGGAATATTCACAACCTAAAGAGCAATACAACTGCATACTGAGTAATAACAAAAGCATTCAAGACTTAACGTAAAAAATGATCAATGTCTAAGAAGGTATAAAATAGACTGTTTCAATGCAGACTTGATATCTTGGCAAAGATATATGGAGCAGGTATTCAACAAGTCTGAGAAATGCTCTGACACATTTCAAAACTCTAGGACAGACGACCATGAACTAGGGGATCCTATTTTACCTTGAAGTCCACTTCCAGAGGATGCTAAGCATACCAAGCATCTCCCCTGGCTACGGTACTGCTAAGGGTTTAGAAAGTAAAATGAGTCCAGAATCAGTAATGTCGGTATATCTGAGTGAGGAAGAGAAGTTGTTGCTCAAATATAATATATATAAAAATGTCATGCCCAAATATTGTAGAAATAAAGAAGCCTATGCAAACATATAGTATTAATGGAGAAGTCTAAGCCAACACAAGGTAAAAATGGAAAAATTAAAGCCCAAACAGAGTAAAAAATTTAGTATAAATAAAAAGGTCATACCCAAATATAGTTTTAATAAAAAGGTTGTGCCCAAATACAGAAAAAATAAAAGGAAGCTATGCTAACAGATAGTATCAATGAAGAAGGTGGTGCGAACTCATGCTAAAAATTGTAGAAGTTAAGGTCCAAATATAGTATGCATGGAAAGGTTGTGTCCAAATATAGAAATAGTCAAGGAAGTCATGCTAACAGATAGTATCAACGAAAGGCGGTGAAAATGACAATGAAAAAGTCTATGCCAATATATAGAAAAAATGGAGAAATCAAGGCCCAAATAGAGTAAAAAGTAAAAGGTCATGCCCAAATGTAGTAAATATAAAGAACCCTATGCTAACATATATTATCAATGAAGAAGAAGTCTATGCCAATACATTGTAAAAATTGGAGAAGTTAAGACCCAAATAGAGTAAAACATACAAGGTTACGCCCAAATATAATAAAAATAAAGAAGGGTATGCCATAACATAAAATATTATAATATAGATCCTCAACCGCACTAGCAAACGGGAACAAATAAATTTCCTATATATTGGTATTTAGTCTTGGATTATTCTCTTAACTGTGATAATACTTAATTATGAAGCACGATATACGAAGTGTAACAGTTTACTATGAAATGAAACAAACAGCGCCATTTACCTATATTTACAAGAGAAGCTATTTATAACCATGTAAATGTTAGAATCTTTTATCCTTAGAAAATGTACACTTATCTTTTAAATAGGAAACCAGTTTATAAGAAACCAGGGCTCAATGTCCCCAAAATTTAAGAAGCTCGAGGGCTGGATGGGACTGCTCTAAGAAACCTTAAATATCTCTTAAAGCGGTTTAAACAGTTTGATAACGGGTTATTTCATGAATAGGCTAACCTGGAACAGAGGGTCTACTTCATTCTTTATAATATGCATTGAACCCCCGCTGTTTTCTAGCCCCCTCTTTGATTCCACTCCCTTCTATTTGGTACCAGAGAATACGAAACTGCTAAGAAACGTTGAGGGTTCAAATAGTCAATATTTCAAGAAACTTCGAGGGCTGGACGCTGAGATAGTTTCTTATATAAAATATAAGTGTATAAGAAACTTAATATAAAAAATATAAATTAATATAAAAAATAACTCATTTTCAAAAGCAATCCAACTCCTTTAAACAACTGTCTGATTTTGGTTTTTCCGTATCCTGTGAATGCAGAAAATCTAGTGAATATTTTTATCTATAAATCTATTTATAACTATGCAAAATGCAGTTTATCTAACCTACAATTATGAAGTTTTATGGAAGCATTGAATTAGGCGTTTGTTCGAAAGAGGTGTATCTAAATAAGACGCATAATGACAAGAGCGATCGAACGTAACACTCCTCTGAACTCTGTTAATCTCAAGTCAAAATCAAAATCTACGTACAAAGAGGACTGATATACAAGTGACACAAGTGTTATAACAGGAAAAGGCTATTGACGCACAGGAAAATAACTAGTAACAAAGGAAACGAAAAGGAGATTACAAAAACGAGGCTATTATGTGAAAATACAAATACAGTACTTCTTCGATTATCCGGTCAAGTTGGACGGGAAGATCTAAAAATCGGGCCGGATAATCTAAAATGGCCGGATAATCGAAATTTCCAATATATTTATCAAGGTTCATTTCGAAAGAAGTTTAAAGTTTTCCAGCATTAAACTAAATTACTGGGGCATACATCAGTCTCTTGTCTTGTGTTGAGCAAAATTTTGAGTGGATCTGCAGCTAGTACAGCCCACATTCATACACTAGATGTAAAAGAAGGGGTCGAGGAGACGAGTAAGCTAATTCTGTCATTGTCAGATTGAAAATGAAAAAGCGATACCTGTTACTTTGGGCAAGAACGGATAATGGAGAACCGGATAATGGAGGAAGTACTGTAGCTAAAATAACCAACAGCTCTATCAGCCTTGCCACAGTAGCAGCTAGTGTGGATAAATTCTGATGCAAAAGTGGGTGAACTTTGGTATTAGACTCAGCGGAGGGAAGGAGTTTTCTATAGCATCTTAGACACTTCAAAGAAAATACAAACAATGCTGATCTATAAAAAGTTTCTCGAAATGCCATTTGATTCAGTAGAAGGTGACAGAAAAGTTACACTCTTTCCAGTTGTACTTACAATCTACAGAACTTTGAGTCTTCTGAAACTTACTTTCAAAACATTTAATTAAAAAGAAGAGCTTATAGATACAAATTAGGATACTAATTGAATTTTCGTCTTTAATTCATTGAAATGTTTGGTGCAAATTATCTCCCAGCTGTCGCCGTCTCTTTTCTGCCGCCATACTGTAGGTTTTAGTTTTGATTATGTATATTAAATTTAAAATCCATTTGTGTGAATGCCAGAACGTTTTAAATCATCTATTAGGATTTTCAGGGATTTGATGCTTTCTTATCAGTATATAGGGAAGTAAATAGTACATAACCTACTTGCAAAGGAGGCAAACAATAGCCTCCCAACTATTTCACGGTTCAAGGAAGAATTATTTACTTTGAGGCTCTTCTACTGTAACCTTGATAAAGTTCTGGACAAATGTTGTCAATAAGGGACAATCTTGTAGAGAAAATGCCACGTATTGGTTTTGTTCGTTGTCTGTAAAGGCCTGCAAACCTGATAATTTGTCCAATGTAGAGATGACGTGACATGTAAAAGGCTCAAACATCGACAGGGACATAGGATATAAAGACCACTGGGGCTGTATTAAGAGCACGGCCCAAGGGGCTCAGGCCCTAGGCCACCCACCTGGAGCTGGCCTTCCACCAATAAAAGGTTTGCAGCTTGAACTCGTCAGTCAAGGCTGGCCCGAGAAAGGAAGCAATGTTGTCTGCAGACAAGAAGCAGCAGCAGAGTTTTGAGCTTCGAATTTGAACAGAGAGGTACAGAACGGAAAGTTTCTTGCATGTTATTGATCAGTTCATCATCTCCCACGACCAACATCCGCAAGCATTCAAATATTTCTCTAGCCAATTTTGCTGCTTTTGTCATCTTGATGAAGTGTCTGGGACGAGATTCAAGATGCAGTGCAGCACATTTGCCAGTATCGTCAAGGACGAGGAGCCACAAAGGTATTATCCCCTAATCTTTTGTGTACAAATTTATCAAGGTATGTACCACACTTTCCCAAACATTTAGATAGGTCTAAGGATATACCTTATCCTGATGGCATCAAACTGCAGCGGCAAGCGCTTCTTCTCAAAACTTAAATTAATTGAGATCCGCATCGAGGCAGATATAGTGCGTGATCTGGAATTTAGTGATAACACCAGCGACTCTATACATTTTCATGAAAATTAAGAAATCGTAACTGAATTACTACTCTGTGTAAACAAATTCCAAAAGTTCAACTCGACTTCATTTCATTTGGTGCTAATAGATTGCATATTATAGAATTGGACGAATTGCCACCGTTCAGTATATTCTACCTAAAGTTGTTCTATAAATATAAAGCTTAATATTATTTGCCATAGATGGTAGAGTTTATCGTGTCTTGAGTCGCTGTTTCGACTCAAGACATGATAAACTCTACCATCTATGGCAATGACTAAGTCGAAAAGTGTTAGAACATTTAAAAGTCTATGGTGTATACAATAGGAGGGGTTGGATGCGGCTCTTAAAACCAGTACAAGAGCCACCTTGCTCATGTGGGGGGGGAGGGGGGGAGGGTATAGATAAAAATTCCTTCCTCAAAACCCAAAGATTCGTTTCCTCTTAACCCCAGAAGATTTGCACTTGATATTTTCCCCACCAACAAATACTAAGCTACATGGCTGCCATTAATGCTTATCCCCACCAATATATTGTGCAGTGCTTCAATCATCGCCACAGACGATCAATAATGTTGTCAATTTGCAGTTTTATAAATATTATTATTGATATTATTACACATGAACGGATCGCTTTATTGATTAGAATGGCCTTCTTACTACACATACGCTGATATATACCGAGTGTATGTCCTATATAGCTACAGTTCCTTTCAGGCAAATTATCCACTACTCGGTTTTGAGTAGGCAACTAGTTTCCCCCTAATGCTGATGCAATTCTCGAGAAACTGAAGCGATGAACCACTTGGGGGAGGTGGAGGGGGAGGGGGCACGGAATACTTTTCTGTAAACGCCAATAACTTTAAAGACTTTGGGGAAACTAGTAGAAATGCGAGTGAGTCATCTGTATAACATCGAGCATGGCCTTTAAACTGATAAACAAGTTCATCAGTTGAAACTGATAACGTATTTTAGCGTCCACGCTCTTTATGAAGTGAGCCGGAATAAGAGATATAATTGACTCCTTAAAATCTGCAACTCGCTAGTGGAAACTTTAATGAAAATGTGAATTATTAAAATCTAAATTAAAGAAGAAATGGTTCCTCACTCTATATGAAGATGTCGTCTACAAAAGTACGACTAAAAACTAGAGTTTCAAAAATCACAGGCAAATGGAACAAATGAAAGTAGAAAACCTAGTATTAATGACAGAAAATACCATCAGAAGTTTGAGAATTGTAACAGATGTCACTCTATGACAAGTATCCTGGCCCATGCTGCCTACTATTTCTTTGTTTCGAAGTAAGAAAACTCTATAGTAAGCCACATATTCTAACAAAGTTATGAATTCGGACAGAAAAAACTCACCCGTTTAAAATGTATTTACATGTCTAACAGGCTGCAAATGTCACCCACTACCAGGGAAGAAATTAAATACTTGCGTCGGTTCTTTCAATGGTTGATTCTTCCACAGGGAACCGCGCTTGAAACGAGTGTGTATCAATTCTCAGACTTGAAACCTTGTGCATGCAAAACTAGAAAGATATTAAAACATCAGAAGCCATTTACAGTTTCGGACTAAAGAATTTGTAAACTGGTGTAACCCCCGAGCCAACTGTCTTCAAAAACTATGATCTCAATGACTGTACGTCATACCTACGTGTTGATAGGAGGGGGGAGGGGGAGATACCAGAGAAGGGAGCCACTTTACTTTATTAAGTGTCTTACATGACTTCGGTCACTTTCACCAAGATTTTGTAAAAGTTTACATTAAACAATCTAAGGTTATCGCCCTTTTGCAACATAATAGAACGTTTATGGGACCGATGATGATTTCAAATGATGCCTCCTTTAGAATGTGAGGATTTTGTATCTGGACAGAATTTCATAAGTTATCTTTTCTTCTCAACAGGCCTTATTAAGCTAACAGGCCTTTTGCCTAACAGGCCGATATTTCCAAATCTAAGCTAAATTTCACCTCTAGCTTCCCAAGGCACCTATGCTTTCATCAAATAAGATATCAAAGGCAGCCAATGAAATATTGATGAAGTTATTAATACCGTTTGATCTAATAGAAATCGTAACAGTCGCTCATTTTTTCTCATAGTGGTCAAGCACATAACTTGGGATAGGAGTAGCGCCCACCCCTACCACTGTAGTGGTAGAAGCTAAGGAGAGAGGAGCACTCGTGTTGCCTACGACTGCGGTCGACCTTCTTCTTTATTGAATGCCTGCCAAACTCGTGATCGAGGACCCTCTCGCATGGTCTTGCATGTAATACATTTACAATGTAGCACTCGCTGTTCATTGATTTTAACATGATATTCTGAGAGACAATTAAAAGTAACGAGCGGTTAAAGATCAGACAGGTTCATATGTTTGACGTCATCGGAGTGTGTTTGCTAAAAGCCCGGAGTGGATAGAGTAAGCCTTCTCCACCCTTGACGTAAATACCTCTTCGTTACAGCTTTTAATGGGCAGAACTATATTATCTTTTTGGATGACATGCTTAAAGAAAATCAGTTGTCTATGACGTTGCGGAATCAAATATCTTAAAGGAGAAGAAGGAGAAGAAGAAGTCAAGCCGGTAGATTAAACTGTTCTGTCTTAACATAAACGGATAGAACTTTATTATGTATTGCGTCAGAGTCATATTTGGCCTACGCTACTTCAAACGGTTATTTTTCTACCAGTAATGACACTTCTCTAGTATTCGCTAAAATGAAGTTGGGCATCCGTGCCGTCATCCTTGGACGGCTGGTTGTTGAAACTGTTCAATGGCAGGAAAGATATAAAGCTTTTTTTTGGTGGCAGTGACACAATAATCGTTTTTGGTAGTGTATTGTGCTTGCATTTAGCTGCGAGACTTTACGGCAGTCCGATTGTTTACTAACAGTGTTACTTGCTCTGATCTGACCTTTAGCCTGTCCGTCGCTCTGGCCTTCAGCCTGCCCCTCGCTCTGACCTTTAGCCTGTCCCTGGCTAAGCTTCACTTTGACTAATGAGGGAATTTTGTCCGTAATTTGTGGGGCTTGCTCATCAGCATTTTACCAAATGGGTTACAACAGCCTTGGATATAGTTATTTTATATCGGATAGCGACTCTTTCTTGTACCAAATCTGCTCTGAAAGAAAGCTTTTAAAGAGAACTAGATAGGTGTTGGATTTGATATTGTTTCCTAAGTGGTTAAAAGCGTTTCGACATTGCTACAGCTTTCTTTGAAAGCTCGGTTTCCAATAGGCTCTTGCAGAGCACTGAACGGTCGAACGTGTCGAGTACATTGAATTTTGAATTCGTGATAAAAAAGCTATAACATTAAGTTTCAACATTCTAAAATAAGAATAAGAATAATAACGAGCTTTCCAAATTACACTGGCTCTTCAGCTCCCTTAATGAATATAAGTAGATATAAGGAAACAATGAAATATAATTGACAAACCAAGGCGACCAAACTATAAATATGCAAACAAGTAGGTTTTCCATATCCGTCGTCCGTATTCTTGGGTCCGCAAAGGATATCAAGGTATTGTGTTTCGGCTTTGAGCCTTCATCAGTGCCAGACATATACATATTCTCAGCAGACACATTGCAATTATATTTATATTATATATATATATATATATATATATATATATATGAAGTTTTCCAAAAAACTTGACTGAAAAGTAGATAATGGCAATCCACCCCACTTTGTTTAGGATACTTAAGTGTAAGGTGATATTAAACAAAGGTAAGAATGTCAACAAAATTGAAGCTGAGAATGGCTATTATTCTAGGCAACTCCTGGGTAACACTAAAAGTTAGGTTACTCGCAACAAAAACCAGTAAATTGAAAGATTTAGTGCAAATAGACACAAAATATTTTCAGCTGGGGAAGAAATATGCATAAGACTGGAGGCACGTACGACAGTATGTCGAAAGCTATGCATGAGTCGACAAACGAAAAAAGCAAAGAAAAATGATGATGGAGGAGAAGGAGGAGAGTAAAGAGATGACGACGAGGAAATAAAGATTTGTACCAAAAACGTAGGAATAGATACAGTAGCATATTTGAATGAATGAAGTAGAAATTGAGTGAACATGGTGAAATATGTACTGTGTCGGAATCTTTAACAGCGGTAAGCCTTAGAGTTTACACGTGCTCTTCACAAACGTTAATATCTTATATAGTCTAAGCAGCTTTAATAGCTAAACTCGTATATGCGTTTATTCTATATGAGCTTAGCATATGGCAAATACCTCATATGATAAAAAGTAACAATGGCAGTTTTAGTCTTTAGGGTTTGAAATTCTTACTTGATGACACGATAAAGACGGTGAGATTCATTTGTGGAAGATAAGCATGAGATGAGTCGGTCCCCTCCTAAAACTGTCACCCTTGTCACTATATAAGGCTTTATCCTGCTAGACAAAATTAGTAGAGCGGTAAACAACTTATGCAAGCTTTGTAGTTTTACGCAATTCCCCGTGTTAAAGTATGCTATCAGACTAGTGAATAAGGGTTTAGACTAGTAAATAAGAACCAATCAGCGTCCAAAAACACAAAGCATTCAGGCAGTCCAACTTCTGATTGGCTCCTTCGAAATACAGTTAGGTATACTCTTTCACACATTCCATTTCGGTCAGGCTGACGTTAGTACTCTGAGGAGTGTCAGACGAAAAAAGGCTTTTCATTACACAATGTTTTTACTATTTCGTGCAAAGTATTTTTTTATAAATTTACGTTGTCAATCAACGTGCACATGCTAAAATTTATTGTTATACATGTTGGGTAATTTCATCTATTTTCAATCACAGTAATAGTTCTACGATCAAAAGATTGTATGCAGCTCAAATTCATTGAGTTTTTAAATGAATGGCAAATTTTACTTTTATTTCATGTCATATCATTGCAATTTCATAATTTCCTTAACAACAATATCCACGTCCAATGACGTTTCTCAAGTATTTACAAAATGGATATTGATGCCGCTCCTGCAAAGATGTAAAAATCTAATGATGTGTATTTGACACGATACTACATTTTAGCATTAATTTCTATTCACTTCGTATTTGTATCTTTTGATAGCAAGCACGCCCCTGGTGAGATTTCAACAGAGCGGAAAGTAGTACAGTATAGATGTTCATAAGTCGGAAGAGATATCACCAAGTATGAAGTTCTCCTAAGGTTTGGCTACTGTAAGTCTTCGATTTAAGTGTATTACTCATTCAAAGACAACAGGTACAAAGGAAACCTAGTACTGACAATAACAGGAAGTGTCTTCTCAGCAATTTCATATTCTTACAAAACCTTTATAGGTCTTTGCGCTATCATTTTATTATACACACCTTAAATTTTGTAAAAGGCTTCTAAGTAAACGTACGTTAATCTAATCGTTCTCTTTGCTATTAGTTTACTCCGACGCCAATATAGAAATGCAATCAAAACTATTTTTTGTGATCTTAGCTATTTAATTTGTTGCCGAAGGGCTTGTATTTTTACTTGAATTTCACTTTGTAAACATCAAGTAAAAAGCGGATTGTTTATCCCTGGGTTAAAGCTGCCTCCAAATACTACTGAAGCCGTAGTAGCAATAACATTATTTTGCGTATATAGATAAAGGAACACAAAACGTCTGAAGCCAATGTTCTTAATTTTGTACTCTGTCAGGTGATGTCCGTACAAAAGCTAAGGACGTGTGAAGATACAACTATTGTGCCTACGAAGTGACTAATCATTTAGAACAGAGTTTTTAATCTTGCCAATAATTTATTTCTTTTAGTTGTCAATCAGAGACGAGTTCTTTTAAAATTTTAAAATTAATAGTACATCATTTAGACATATTCTAGTCACTTTTTGTGACGCAATAACAAGAATCTTCTTCATTTGGAAACAACTCGTTTCGGATGGGACATGCAACTCTTCCTTTCCATGAATTAAGAAGATCTAGATGGTCTAGGGATATTACAACCCCTCTTTGGAGAACGTTTCTTTTACTTATGACTCTGTGAGTGACTAAGTTGTACAGTTTCCACAGTTATTGATAAAAACGCTCTTTGCCTGCATTTAAATAGTGTCCCAACTTTCTAAGATGCGATGTGTTTTTGTGTCTCGAGAGACATAAACACCGCGGATTGTAAAGGATGTCTGACCTCAAAGTAACTGACACATTCATCTAAAGGCGGTCAAAAAGTTGTTGTAGGCAAGAAAAACTATTTGTATTAGGTACAAATGATCGAAATATGTAACGTTGATGCTTCTTTTGGAAATTTTGTAACAATAATGAAGTCACTGCTTGTCACACGCAGAACAATCTTGATCACGAGCAAAGCTGTAGTTAGGCCTCTCACAACACTTCCCTTCCTCTCAGTAATTTCTTCCTCTCCCCCTTAGTTCAGGAACCACTGACATTTGAAACCCACCTTAATGTAATCCTCAGCGATAAAAAGGAGTTGCAATAAATTCTTTATTTGGTTCCGAATTCTTCTATTGAGGTATAAGAGGCATTGTAGGTCAGTACAAGAGCTATGACCAGTATTGCTAACAGTCTTTTTTTACACGAAGCAATTACGAGCTATTTAGATTGGTAAGACGAACTTAAGGTTCTGAGATTTAGAATACCAAAGTGAGAGTGAGTTGGACATTTAGTGATCACTTACTCCACGGCACGTGTTCTTTGCCCTAGGCTCATCTAAACCTAACGAGGACATTTATGATCTTCGGGAGGTATGTAAATTGCGGTTTTATTTTTAATTTTTATATCCCCACTTAGGCACATTTCCTGACAATGGCCCAATTTTCGTACGTACACTAAACCGCAACCAGGGGAATAGAAATCTCTTGCCACATTATTAACGGCAAAACGACTTGTATATCAAGTTTAAACTGCCATGAGAGAAGACCCAAACAACAGGTTGACTTTCCAGTGGCTACAAAGAAAGCAGTTAAGTCCTTACCCGAGAATTCAATTTAGAAAGGTTATCCAAAAATATCTTAGAACCAGGACTACTCAAAACTACCTTATTGATTGTTTCCAAATAGCTTTCCTCCATTATTAAAGGAGTTTCCTGGTTCCATGACAGAATTAGTGATATGCATATACTTAAATTTGTACAAGAAATCATCCTAAACGGTAGAGGTAAAAGCAAAGTGAATATTAGTGTTTGAAATCTTAGTTGTAGACTCTACAATACCTTATTGATGCACCTGATCGCACATTTTTACTATTGCGTCAGGTATTTATCATTATTTATACCTAGCGTGCCCCTTTTCTCTCTGTTTGTGGCCTTACTTACAATATTCGGGTAAACACATAGTCTTTCTCGGGCAAACAACCGTGCAGTCGTTACATCTTTCGGACTCTTCAAAGATATTTCCATTCTTGTTCAAGCATCAAGATCATCATATATTAATAAAAACTTTAGATCCTCGTCTCACGTTGTCATCTCCCGCCTTCTTTGTCAGTCATGGTTTTACGGTGTCTCAGGATAAATGATCAATGCTTTTTGTGATGTATTTTTAGCATTTGAAGCGATTGAAATCTTCTCCCTTGTAGTGACCGACGTCTCCTCATTTAAGAAGACCCGAGAAACAGAGTAAACAACAGACCCACGTATTCCTCACCGATCCATGGTATTATCTCTGGTTTTATTTCTATTTTTCCAGTAGTCCATTGCGTCGAAGACTGTAGGCCTACTTTACGACTCAGAGTTTCAGCATCGTGAAGTATCTGAGTAGAAAACATTATATATTGTGAATTTATACCGGATGCTAAGTTTGTATTTTGGTCGCAAATACGCATTAATTTACCAAAATCCACTACACAAGCGAAACGAAAGCCAAATGGTCATTAGATTAAATCTCTTGGCAATAATTTACGTTTTCTTTTACACATACGACCATTGAAGTTTATCACTAAAATAAAGACGAATTTTATCAGGAAAGCTTGGAGGGTAATCATTTGGTGGTATTAATTAACTAATTTGTACTTTGCGATCGTCTTGCGTTGTCGAAAGCTATGAATTGGAATAATAGAGAACGAGGAACAGCATGACGAGTTTTTATTTGAAGTGTCGAGCAGCAGCGAAGGGGGGGCGTTCATGGGTTCGTTGAAGAGGCATTCTTTTCTATTTTACACTAGACGTGAGAATAAAATTATAAAAACATTATGGGAAGTCCGTGGGATAGACGATGATGTTTTTAAGAGAGTTCGGGCATTACATTCAGCTGCATATTAAGTTGGTGGCTGATATTAATTTGCTGTTGTAGTCTGTACCCGACGATAACCAGAAATCATGTCAGTAGTAGTAGGGTAACCTAAGCATACATGCACGACGTCAATACACGTTCTTTTAAATAAGGAACTCAGTTGTTTGGGTGCGAGGCCTCGATTTGGTCCAAAATATAAGCAACAAGCTAAGCAACTCATGGCCTCAAACTCCGGAGGAACAATTTTTAAAACGCCTGAAAAACAAATCAAGAAACGTTTTTCGTTAGGAATTGATTACAAACTGTTGATATACAACAAATATCACACTCTTGATAATGAGTCAAGCAAAGAGATC
>JAAAKM020006971.1:23541434-23557353 GCA_010016025.2 Alatinidae sp. Z8VKAUB7J3 | reverse complement strand
TTTCGTTAGGAATTGATTACAAACTGTTGATATACAACAAATATCACACTCTTGATAATGAGTCAAGCAAAGAGATCAAAGATCCAACCATCATTTGCTACTTCCTAGGTAGTGATACCTAAGCAACTACTTAAGCAACTCCAGGCCTGATTTTGGAAAATTGCTGAGCAACTCGAGGCCTGATCCCGAAAATGGAGTTGCTTATAAAAAAAAGGTGTAGGTAATCACTTTCAGATAACAAGAGCAGTAATTGTTATCTGGTAACCCTTGAAGGTAACACCACGTCCATGCAATTCGTCCCCACCAATAATGCAGAGTGAACAGACCATCTTTGTTCGTATCATTGTCTCAAGCAAATCCATTATGCGTGATCTTTGAGCAGTTGTTGCGTGGTGGCGTGCTGCCTTGTGACTCACTGCTTGGTGATACCTCTAGTGTGAATTCTGCTTTAAAGCGACGCGTTCGCTCTTATCACTTACTGTCCATGGGAAAAGATATCACCAGTTCACTGCAGCCAAGTTAACATATCAAAGGTTGATAGACAAGTGGGTACCGTAAGTGGACACTCAATGTAGGGGAACGAGACCTAACTTAGTCATTCTCATTGTTGAAATGAGCCGGAGGTTAATAGGTTTGTCCGGTCGTCAAGGTCGATGTGGTGATAATAGCTCAATCATACTCGACTCCCTTTCTTTCTATTGGGTGGATCGGAAATCTTTTCATTCTTTGAATCATAACCTTCTTTTGGGAATGCATAAATGAAACGGAATACAACTTCAGTGTACAAGTTTTAGGTTTGACAAGTGAGTCAGTTTTCAATACTTTTGCACACTTGTTTGCGTCAGAATTTCACGACGTCATAACCACCTCTTTGGGGACAGGATCAGGAGTTGCGCAAACCCTTTTGCACGCGTGCGCATTGGCAGGCGACTTACTTTTGTGTTGATGTTGACAAACCTTGGTTCCTAAAGTTAAATTACGATTTAATCTGATCGCTGTTTGCCCCAGAAACCTGACGATCATGTCTTCGATCATAGACAAGTTGTGAGAAATTTGATGAGACACGAGAGTAGCCGACATTACTGCAAAAACTTATTGATTCCCTAAAGCCTGTTTGGCAGTTGTGGAACGACAGACCTGAGCAGATCATTCGGTGAGTAGCGAATCAAGAGCTTCGATGTATAAAATGATTAGGGCCAGTTAGCTAGTGGCCATCAAGTAATAATGCCATCAACTGATTTCTAGGACGCAAGATTGTCTTGATTGTCGATAAGATTATGCTAACGTGATCACCAAGTTCACTCTGCCTGTTAAGGTCGAATATCAGTCGCTTTGGCGTAAATAGATTTGTGAGCTGCGGAACTGTTAGTTGCCAATTGAGACGTTAAAATGAAGTTTGAGCAGGAGCATTTCTCGGACTTCAAATAACTGGAAAGTTGAGATCAGAGTAGCAATTGTTTTACTGCATCCTTTTCATATTTCTGTGTTGTGATTGCGTATTTTCTGTGCGGCTTGGGCACATTTGTAAGTGTTTAGGTGGGCGGATGCAGCTGAATGGTTGGAGTGCCATGTGTTGCCGTTAGTTAAGGATCGAGACCAATAACAATCAGAACACGGGCGCCAACAGCAGCTTCTTAATCGGGAACTTCAGCAGTAACGGCTGCAAGCAACGTCCAAAAATATCAGATATAAATTTCGCTCACGAAGATGGCATTGGTGAAACGAAACAGGAGTCTATACTGGCGTAACAATATTGAAAACAGATGTAAAGGATTCCGTAGATTGCACAAATATTCGCGATGTGATTGTGGAGTCATCTGATGCTTGCAAGCGAGCTCGATATGCAACTTATATGTAGTCCCTTATTTCCGTACAGGTGTCAGAATCTGTTGGTTACCAGCTATTGTATGATTTGTCGATTACACTGTAAATAACGACATATAGTTGCTATCGTAAATTTGGGGCATGTTTTAACATTCCGTTACCTGAAGTTGTGGGTTTTGAAGTTTTTCATTGAACAATTCAAATTTGAACACGTTCTTCTTGGTACATCTTTGCTTTCCCGCAAAAAACCGCAGAAGACAATGCGATAAAATCGTTCATCTTTGCATAATCTGATCTCCTCGTTTTTACTAACAGGTAACTCTGAATTTATATTTAAACTTTTATCATCATCAAGTTCTCTACCTGTCTGGTTTGCTTTGTTTCACTAAGCCACCAGGGATACTGATCCGCTGTAAATGTCGCAGATGATTAGAGGTGGGCGAACAGAAAAGCTCCATATCAATTTTTTCCAAGAGAAACAATCCAGTAGCGAGTGTTGGTACCAACAGTGAATGTCAGCGTCAAGCACAGACAAAGAAATATACAAATATTAAAAGAATTTTAAGTCTGGTACTTCACCCAATTTTTAAAAACAACAGATACTTCACCTCGATTTCGAGCGACTTTGGAGAGGTACAAAAGTACCACAGCGTGCAAATGACAGTGTTGTATCTTCTAATTACTATAATGGAAGCCTCCACAGTATATCGACAACTTATCGTTCTTTTTGCGAATCACCTGCAAAAACCACGCCGTCTTGGCAGCTTTCACTTGCATATAACAAAAGTGACGCCGGTGTTAATTGCATCGTATTTTTAATTTCACAGTTACCAACCACATGTACAACTTGCCCTTTTTTGGTGTGGCTGCAAAAACATTGCCAGCAATAATGCGAGAGTTTTTAATGATTTTATTTCTTAAAGATTTGAATGACGTAGTTTGTACACAGAGGTTTAAGACTTATATTAGCATTGATTCTGACATGCCATGCCATTGATCGATCAACTCTTTAAGTGCAATTGGTTAAAATTACCCACACATTAACCTGTATATAAATTAAGAGAATGAAAATGTATCTTCAATTAACGTGAGATTTATGCTGTATAATTCTAACAGAGAAATTTCCCTACACCCTCGCAAATTGATGAGGCAAATATTTACCTTTACATTGCTAAGAGGTGTACCTACATCCCTCGCTTTACCTACAGTAGATCCTAGTTTCTATATTAAGACCCTGTTCACATGGGTACAGATCCAAACTGGTACAGATCCAAATAGATCCGATCCCGTATAAACAGAAAGAGAATCAGATCCATTTGGATGCAGAACTCTGCATGCCAATTCAATCAGCAAATCAAAAGTTTGTTGTATTGTAATACCAGCTGTGATAAGTTGCAACACTTGAAATGTGAACAATAGGAGATAAATAACATCTCAATACAAGGACAAAAATAGAATTTGAATGGAAATAACATCAAATTTACCTTGTAGTGGTATTTTTTCACCTGATTTTCGATTTGCACAAGTTTGGATCCACCAGGTCCAATGTAAATGTGTGGCTGATCCGTACCAGTTTGTATCCACAGTAGTTTGGATCCATACCCATTTAAACAGGATCTGGATCCATAAAGTGTAAACAGGGTCTAAAAGGATTGCGAGGAAAGCCTTGAGAAAGTTGTATTCTTACAATTGCCCCTTCAACTTGGATTTACCTTTACAGTTTATAAGTCTCCTATATTTATGTTACCACCATGGAGCCACTGTGGTGCAGTGGATAGTTCACTTGCCTGCTAGACTGGAGGGTAGGGGTTCCATTCCCAAAGGGCTGCTGGTGATGGCAGGAAGGGCATCTTGTTTTAAAGTGCTCTAAGCTTCAGCAAAAGCCCCGTATATATGGGCACTTCCCAAGCCCCTGTTAAGGACAGAAAACTGAATAACCCCCCAGAATTCATTGAAAAAGTTTGTGTATTGTGCCCACAAGTTTTCCATGGCCTGTTTTATAATCTACAGTTTTTAGGCGAGCTTGTGTTTTTTGATTTCAATGTAGCCTTTGCAGAGAGCTGGCATTTGGTTACAAATGAAGTGTTCTACTTTACCCAGCAATAAGTAAGAATTATCAAAGCTGATGTCATGTAATGTAGGCCTACTAACAATAAATCTTGAGTTGTTTACAAGTAACTTTTTTATAATTGTTGGCCTCATCCTGACAACTGGTACTATCTATATATGTGCAGGTGGATGATTGCTAAAGTGGAAGACTAACTTAACAGGTTGAGATTTTCTTTCATTGGCAACAGATATAATTATCAACCTTTGTTTATGAATTACAAAGGGAAAATGAACTCAGTAGCAGTAGCAGTAGCAGTAGCAGTAGCAGTAGCAGTAGCAGTAGCAGTAGCAGTAGCAGTAGCAGTAGCAGGATCAGTATCAGTAGGTTCAGCAGTATCTTTGTCAACCTCCTTTTCATCTCTTCCTTTTTGTTCCTACGAAAAGTGTATGTATTATTGTTTGTGGGTTTAAAATCTTCCTTCGTATTAACGCCCTCCGTAAGCTCTTCAGTTCTGCCGACTTTATTATAATAATTATTGGTTTCCTCGTTTCGTATGAATCTGGCCGTTTGGGCAAATTTGCTTACGTTGCCGACACCCATCCAAGCAGGTCTTTATGTGCTTGAATAAAAACGTTTGCCGATCGTCGCATCACAACAGAGTCTCTTTAATATTATTACTTTTACAATGTGTTGATTTTTTGATATGTTTCTCTGCCTGACAAATGCCTGGCAATCGACATTTTTTCTTGTGAAATTTCACAGTTCTTTAAAACTGTCTTTCAGAAACAGCTCGAAAGCGGAATTATCTGGTTACAATATCGCTAAGCCTTATAACTCTTTATATACCTTTTTTGTGGCTACCCTGACCAAGTAAATCCCATCTTCTGTTTGATAAGCTTTTTTGTGACACCTGCCTAATCGAAAACGATAGATACGAAACTCTATCATGAGATTTTGAGTCACGCGGCCATCTATCAATACCGTCACAAATTGATTTTTAAAAGTATTTTTCTACTAGCTGTTAAGTGAGGTATTCCATATCGCCAGTTAATATAGCCAAGCAGGCAACGCGAGTAGGCCTACATCCATGGTGTGTAAAAAATCAGAACACATTTTAAGAGAGCGATAACAAGTGATGCCTGTTTTGGGAATTAAAAGGGGCTATGTAGGAGATGGGATTAACTACTTTACCATGATTAAAAAAATAAAAAAATAAAAATAAAAATTTATTTTATTTAAACAGCCGTCGAAGGTATTTACAACTTTTACGTGGACATTTATCCCTATTAAAAGGGAGTACTGTAATAAATTGGAATTGAAAAGTGAAGCTATAGACTTCAAAGCAACTAGTTTAGTCGCATTTAACGCACGAAGAACAACGTGGCTCAAGGTGCCAACGGGGACTGACGTACATGGGAATTCATCATTAGTAAATGGAAACACACATTTGATAAATTCACATGCGGTAAGCTACACTAGGAATGGTATTTTCATATTTTCACATACAGTTTTAAAGTCGCCCACCATAAACTCACAAAAGCATCTACTTTTGAAAAGAACACTAGAGAAATAGGAAATATGTCACCACCGGGGATGGAACTCGTGATTCACCCTTTCGTAGAGCACACACCGCGAAAGCGTCGGTCACCGGTTCGATCCCTTGTGCTGACATATTTCATATTTGTCTTAATATCTTTTCAAAACTGACATTTCAAATCCTCTCTTCTCGATGGTAAAAATAAATACAAATAAAATACACTTTTATTGACAATTGTGTAGTGTCATTGGCGACAAGAGAATACTTGTTTGTCAGAAATATTTTTTATATTTCAACTATTACGTTATCAACAGAAATCACGCTATCCACACGTTCCCAAGAAATTTATATATTTTATGTTTTCCACAGTGGGCTATATTTCCCTCAAGAGTATAGGACTGGATGAGGTACGTATAGTGTTGGATTTATTTATCTACTACTACTTATTTTGTGAAAACAGGGACTTGATTCTGGTAAATAGTTGATCAAGGCCTTAAACTTTAAATGTAAAACAGTTCGCTACTGCCAGCCGAGAAGGACGGTTTTTACACCTCTGTCGTTTTTATTAGCAGAAATATCAGAATAATACTCTAGAGCCCTAGACAAACCGTCTAAATTTTTAAGAACCCCGTCTATGTAGCAGTACGGGTGGTGTTTAACATAAGCATGCAATAGAGAAACGTGGTAGTATGAATCCCCAAGAACTGTGCTCATTATGGAAGATCTGGATCCTGCTTTGGCTCTAGAAGAGCCGACCGGCGTCCACAGTAACTGAAGAAAACGGTGACCAGTCGCGAATAACGTGCTCAGTGGACATGAGTGGTAAAACCAACATACAATAGATGAGATCCGATACTGTCCCAGAGTGCCAACTTGGGAACTCCCCCAAGAGCACTTACTATTTCGCTGGTCATCGCCAACTCAGCAAATATGGGTGGATTTCAGACTGCTTACGACTATGGTGGACTCGACTTGGCTCGAGACTGTTTAGAGGTGTAATCACGAAACTGCTACTTCATGAATTTGTAGAGCAGAAGAAGTGCTAACGGTTAGTCAAGTTGAATTCACATATATATTTCCTTTGCCTTCCTTAGGATTACGAGAAAACACAGCCACAACAAACACAAAGGTAGGTAAAGTGCAAGTAATTTCAGACCTTTTTCACAAGTTCTTCCGCGGTCCATGCAGCCATGAGCTATCTTCTTGTGTACAACCCGTGAAGATATACTGTTTTATATACTGTTCCTCTTTCATCGTGGAGCTTCATCTGTTCATTGTTGAGGTTCCTAAGTCGTCTAAGTTTTTAAAAGGGATGTTCCTCTCCCTGTTTTGACTACTTTTACAGTACTTCTTTATTTTTCCGTTTCCCCGGTCTCCCTCTGGCAGTTCTTCATACTACGTTATTATCAAACTAGTTTTGATCCCTCCTTTCCTTTTCTTGTCTTTCCTTACTTTTGCCGAACACCATATTTTGATTATTTCCTCTTGACATCTTTTCATTGCTTCAATTTTTATTGTTGTTTCTTTTTGATTTATCTGTTTCTCATTCATCTGGTTTCTTATCCAAGTTGCTTCATCTCTTAACCGTTCAATCTTGGACATAAATTAATGTAAACTGGCCTCACCACCGTTCCAACTGACGATGGATTTTGAAAATCTTCATTTTGGTGACTTGCATGTTATACCTCCCTGTTGATAGGAGCTAAGGGGCAGATAGCGTGTAGTACCACAAATGGGAGCCCCTTTCCTTTACCAAGTGTCTTGCATGATTTCGGTCATTTTCATCCAGATTTAGTAAATGTTTACATTATTTTTATCCACAATTGTAGGTGTTCCCATCCGCTAATATGTCTTGTTTATTCCCTTCAACATGTTATCGTCGCACAGACAAAAAGCACTATTTACCATTGATCCATAGTTACTACAGTAATGAGGAGCTCTTGCAAGAAGTCTTGGTTGTAGCCAATTGGCTTGTAGACGGAGCATTGTCGTATCTCTTTCTATATTGCTTTCTATATTTCTTGCTTTTCTCCTTGAGTCTTAACGCACGTTCCTCGATTTTTTGTTGCTTTCTTTCTTCGTTGAGTACATGTTATTATGGCGCATACATAAGCACCAGTTACCGTATGTTTTGAGTTGATACAGTACTGGTCAGTCGATATAAGCGTACTAACATGTAGTCAGTTGGGTCATCATCATCATCATGATCATAATCATCTTCATCATCATCATCAGCATCATCATCAGCAGCAGCAGCAACAGCATCTTCATCATCATCAGCATCATCAGCAGCAGCAGCAGCATCATTCTCTTCATCATCATCATCATCATCATCATCGTCATCACCATCATCATCATCATCATCATCATCGTCATCATTATCGTCATCATCATTATCATCATCATTATCATCGTCATTATTATGCTCGCCATTGACATCATTATCATGTCATCATTATCATTAGTATTATCATGAACATCGTCATCTCATCCCCATCCTCATTTTCACCATGATTATTATCGTCACCATCATTATCCTCCTCCTCATTATCATTATCATTGTCATCATCATCATTATTAATATCCTCTCCTTCCCCCTATCTCCTTCCCGTCTTTGTGTTTGACCGCCTCGTTAACACCATCATCATCTGGTCTTCCTCCTCTTTTTCCTTTCCTGCCTGATACACTGTATGATGTGAAGGAACCTTGTCAACGGGTTCAGTGTTTGCTTTGTTCGTCTTGCAGTGGTGCTCACTTTGACAGATTTCAAATGTAACAATGTGGTGTTTCAATGTGGTCTGTTGTTAGACGTGGGCTAGGTTGTTGGGTTGAGGATCTGGAGTATAATTCTTACGCATTGTGACTCTTCATCCTAGGGAGTCGAAAGGTTTGCTAGTCCTTATATTCGCCGTCGAGGATTTGTCCTATTCCTAGACCTAATGCTATTCCTACATCGCACTTATTCGCCGCTTATACGGACTCCGTTTAAATAATTTGTACACGTGTCTCGACGTCTTCTGCTAGTCCGCTGCGTGACTGTTCCCCGCCTCTTTACCCGGTGATCTTTTTCGTAGAGTACTTATACCCTGTGAACCCGGGCCCCTGTGCTGCAGCCCCCCCCCCCCCCCCGACAGTTTTTCAGTACTTACTTTTATTTACAGACGTACTTTTCTGTTGCCTTTGGAGTGGAACTGTTTTGACATGCGCAATGGTAGCGTGCTATCTGATGGGTCTTCAAAGGTTGGGAGAACTGCTTAATCCTAAACTGCCGTACAATGCCATTTGGAAACAAATGTCTTCATCAATTTGGACCAAAGCACCTGTTCAAGGGAGGCTTACTTACCAATGAATGAGAAGTGCTTGCGATTGCACAAGTAGTTAGACGCCATGTGACTTTGAAGAACTTCTGCCATTAACATATTTAATGTAAAGCTCATATGTTGTTGTCTTCCCGTCTTTAGCACCTCTAATGGCGAATTCCTGTATGAAGAAGTTGGAAAAGACGGCCCTCCTCCTTTGCCAGTGAGCCCACGGCCAGGGTATGCACAAGGATGTAAGTACATACAAGAAGTAGATTTAGTAGTTTGCACTTGGATGTAAGTTAGTTCAGTCGGTAGAGAGCTTGTCTTGCAAGCGGTAGGTTGATGGTTCGAGCCTTTGCTATGCTGTCAATCTGAAAGCTCCTATTGAGAACAAAGCAGGAAAATTAGTACCTGGTAATTAGCTGGGGAAGGATAGAAGACGGCAAGGATAGGAATTGACCACCCTACCTCAAAATGCGGTGGCTCAAGAGTATTTGATTCTCTACCGTATCACATCTCATGCGCTCTGCATAGAGTACGGGACTACCTTTGCT
Organism: Alatinidae sp. Z8VKAUB7J3; assembly: GCA_010016025.2. NCBI lineage: Eukaryota > Metazoa > Cnidaria > Cubozoa > Carybdeida > Alatinidae > Alatinidae sp. Z8VKAUB7J3. The sequence goes on along the minus strand of JAAAKM020006971.1, from coordinate 23,548,086 downwards.
GTATACATGATACGATGGGTTGGCAACAGATATGCGTGCCACTTGGAACCCGGAGCACTGGACTTTGGTTAGGTACCCAAAGTACCCGCATTAATTGAAGTAGAGACCCAACCACGTTTTGCAAGTTAACGTGTGAGTGGAGGACTATACAGCTACTTCAAAAGTTACAAACGCTAAACGAGAGAAACCTAAAGACGAGTGAATGTGTAGAACGCATGAGGAGCCAGGATATGGACTTTTAAAACCGTGATTCATTTTGTTTGCGGCCTAGAATACTCCCTCACTGCCTCCCCCCGACTATGTTCGGTCGGAGAGCTAGGTCACGTCAGGTTCAATGCCTTTTAATAGTACTTTTTTACCAGTTGCAACCAGTCCTTTGGTTGGATAGCCGGCGATTCAACCAGCTCCCGCAACTACCCTTTCTGGTGAGGTTTGTAGCCAGCACTCAGTGGCATTAAGATGAGGAGCCGTTAACTTTCGGCTCTCCCTTTTCCCACCGCCGACTATGCAGCTAGAGATGGTCCCTCGATCAGAACTAAGAGAACCCCTCAATAAAAACACCTTGAGGTACGCAATGAAAATACAGCCACACTCCAAAGAACACTCTTGGTTACTGAACAGTCAAGGAACAGGTCAATGACAATCTAGCGAAGTTTCTGTGGTGAAAAGGGTTGAGCTAGACGCTGAAAAGTTAAAACTGTTTTGAGAAAGATACTGGAGCATGAGATGAGAAGACATAAGTTGGAACACCCAGAAAACCCCTCTTGAGTCTGTAGTACTCCAAGAAATAATCAATGAGCTGAATAACGTAGGTAGTAGATATGGAATGACAATCGATAAACAATAAATGAAAGCCAAATAATAACAAAGGCACCATGTGGGAGTTAAGATCCATATTGATATAGAATAATCAGTTATAAAAATTCAGGTATCTTTGCTCAATAATTAGAGAAGGTGGGGGATGCAACACTGGAATCTGGAAAAGAGTGGTAACGGCAAAAGTAGCTTTTAATGAAGGGAGATATTTAATGGACGAAGAATATAGGAACATTTGAAGAATGAAATACCTAAAGATTGTATTTTTAATGCCTTTCTTTTTCGAGGTAAAACTTCGAAAGATGAGAGAAATTAACTGTCGTTCAATATGGTTGTAGGGTAATATGCTAAAATTTTGTTATGCGTAGTCCCGTACTCTATTCAGAGTGTTTGGGATGTCATATGGTAGAATATCACACACGGTGTTGTGAGGTAAGGTGGCCAGTTCCTTGCCTCAATGCCTTTTATCCTTCCCCAGCTTGGTGCCGATTTTCCTGGTGGGTGTGCAGGAGGGGTTTTCAGATTGCAGAGAGAGCATAGGCTCGAATAATTAGCTTAGTATACCAGCTTTCTACCGACTGAGTTAACTCGCCTCCTAAATTATGTTGCGTATAGGACTCAAAATGATTTGCGTAAAGGATAAACGGAAGTTCCGTTAAGTACCTTGAAAGGAAGGGTGGACTATAAATTACTGGCGTAGGATGGGGAGGGGTTGCATAATCAGTCTTGGTGGTGCGTACGTACGCAAGGCGGGGGATTAATGTGAAAGCGTACAAGTCCGTACAGTGGGAGAGGGGGTCGAAAAAATCGGGGGGTTACTGAAAACATAATCTATGGATGGCCCCTAATATAACTCTCTTACGCCTCGATCTCAAATGTAACGTATAACGTATGATTGGGCTAAATGTTTTGATTTGCTTATATTTTGGCATGACCTAGGTCAATTTTGATGCCCGCTTATTTCCCATATTCCAAGTAAACAAGTTTTGCTGTTAAATATGAATTGCGTTAGTAGAGTAAGTTTGGTACGGTAGCTTATCTGGCTGCTTGTTAGACGTCTTCAAAGCATATCCGAAGTGTAAATTCTGACCTAAAGAAACTTCAAAGTACTCACATTTCCGCCTGCCAAAGACTCAGATAGACCGGCATGTGTATGTCAACCATACCCCCATTTCAAGCTCAGATAGCATATTTGAAAGGTTGCATTAAAGGTAGCACGCCTTTATGAGGATGTATCCAGTAGAATGCAACTGCCATGGTATAAATACAGTGTACATTGGAGGTGATAGTGGGCCTTCAACATGGTATTTGCAAGTATTTTTACCGCAATCTTCCGCCGATTTTCAGCCGATTTTCAGAGGCCGGTAATGTTTTTCGAATGCTAAAGAGTTACGTTAAGGGATCACGGACTTGAAAAGGGATGTATGATCATTACTCCTAGGGTAACAACCCTAAATACAATTCTTATCTGTGAAGTTGGCTATCCGTTATAAGGAGGAAAGCAGCGTTTAACTTGGTTCGAGATAGAATTTCGGAACGTACTGCGAAAAATTTGCGCCAAACTTTGAACCTGCAAAGTTCCAAAAACCCTAACTCCGCATGTTTCAGAACCTTTTTGTTGTTTTGTGATTGGGAGTGTCGTTGCGTTTTGTTGTACAGACACAATGCTTGTTGGAGTTCACTGGAGGTGATGGTGAAACTACTTTTTTATGATTTGAGTGTTGCATTGCACCGCGAGGATTTTAAAATGTGTAAAATGTGTCGCAAAAATTCAAAAACGCGCCGTGAATGTGGGTTTATAAATGTATTAAGTGAAGGATTTGTGTGATCATTGCAATTTCTGAAGAGGTGTACAAAAGAACGATCTGTGCAGAGGTCTGCTCCACACTGCCGTTCCATAACGTAGCTCTCAGAAGAGAATTGCCCCTTATAAGGGGTGGGATCGATTTAGGAGCTACTTAGATTAACAATAAAAATTCACCCAGCTCTCCTATCGATGAAAAGAAAATAGATAGGGCATTCAGAAGCAATATGCTTTAACTTGTGCCGCGGAGCGAAGTAGAAATATCTAGGTTATGTTTCATTTATCCGGACGGCCTTCAGTGGGGAATTGTGACTGTAACGGAGACGGCTGCCTTGCACAATTTTTCCACTTTGTAGGCATCCGCTTTGATTTTCATACATCGTAGCAGGACCATTTTTCGAAAGCTTGCCTTTTCCCCAGCGTTTCCATTTTGACTACCTGTTAACGCTAATGCTAGTCACCTCAATTTTTTAACAAAATATCAAAATTACAGCTTTGATATATTATATGCAGTCCGTATCCCAGAGGGCCTTAGAGTCAATGGCCTTTAAGTCTTTTTAACTGTTGTCTTCTATGCAGCTTTTTCTAGTGCAATAAATTCCATCTCCCCTGCCCTAGTATTGCCGGCTCGCTACTGGTGTGCGTCAAGGTTCTTTACTTATTTGTTGTCTTTTTCTTTTTAGTTTCGTTACCAGATCAAGGAGAAGCAGAAGAGGAAGATCTGTACGAAGCGATTTGATCAAAACTAGTAATGTGATATATATATTTTTTTAATTTTGGAGAATGTACAAAGGAATAAGGTATTTTAATGCAGTGGAATGGTCATATTGAACTGTACGTTTGGTTTTACACGGAGATCTAAACCTGCTACATATATACCGAGGAATTGGAGTGGAACTCCCTATTCTATGAAGACATCATATTTCAGCTGCAGTGTTAATGGCGGAAACATCTCAAAGAGAGTGCCCAATTTTTTACCTACAAAGGGCGCCAACACATTTTTCCTTTCCTCTGGTTGGACTACTCTGCTGGGCATTTTGGGGGCGACTTACAGAGGAAAACTCAAGTTTTATTGCGGAATACAAGTAGAATTTTCCGTGTTTTAAGAAGCCCAAGTTGATTTTTGAAGCATCGGAAACTAACAGTATCTTTGAAAGAGGATGAGAGGATTCCGTTCACGCAATGTCAAGCTTATGGATCTGTTTGTTTTGAAGAACACCTCTGTTGTACTGAACCGTATTTTTGTCCACTTGGAAGCTAATATATGTACTTTTATCATCAGCGACAAGTAGAACTCCTAATTTTACGAAACTTCAGAGTTGAAGATAAAACATTGAAGGGAGCAACGCCACTTCTAAACGTTCACACAATGTCAAGCTTATGGATCTGTTTGTTCTGAAGAACACCTCTCCTGTACTGAACCGTATTTTTGTCCTCTTGGAAGCTAATATATATTTTTTTATCATCAGCGACAAGTAGAACTGCAAATTTACGAAACTTCAGAGTTGAAGATAAAACATTGAAGGGAGCAACGTTATCTCTGAAAGAGGCTCTTTGTAAATGGCTCTTTTTTCCAAAATCGTAGGTCCCCCCACAAAATAAGAGATTTCAAAAAGTTAGGTCCCCCCAGAATCATGGGGGGGGGGGGGTGAAACCATGTAGGCCTACATACACTTTTTGTCTGTATGTGCACCTATACAATTTTTAGGAACAGTTGAACTGGAACTGGAAGAATGTCTTACAAACGCTAGTATTGAGATTTTTGTCCATTAGGCAACTTGAAATTGTTATCTGCGTATTATTAAAATTAAATGACTTTCTCTCAACAGCTAGCATAAAACAAACTCAGACATATCAATATACAAGTCCTCGTTTACATCAAAGCTTGTACATACGGTGCAGAGCTATGCCTTGCAAAAACTTGCAAAAGGAGCGGGAGAGTTTATTTGCAAAACGTTCTATTTTTCTACACATGTAAATTAGTCAGATTAGACTTTCTCATTGTGGAAAGGAGAATCCCCATTTACTTACGTTGCATATTGTTTTAGAAGGAGATTGTGAGAACAGGTAAGTCAAGGCAAAAACATACAAGTGTAAATGCCACAAACCCCTTTTACAGACTTCGTAAAAATGTGACCTATTTGATCCTAAGCCAGTTTTGGAACTTAATTGTTTATTGTAGTCATTCAGTGACTCAACTATATTAAGGTCAAAGGGCAACTGTCAAGACATGAGAAGATGACACCAACAGTCTTCAAATAGGTCAAGGGGTACAGCATTGTGTTATATTCTCCCTCAAACTGTGTATCTTCCATGCATAGAACATTTTGAGAAGTCAGATCACTATATTTTGTTCGTGAAAGAAAGATTTTGTAATGATATTAAAGCTTGTGAAGCGCAAAAGTGCTAAAAAGGACTTTAGATTACAGAGATATAAATTTGTTATAAATTTTTATTCAGTTAATAAGAGAATCAAGGAAGTGGAGGAGATAAATGATCTCCGATGCCTTATCAATGTCAGCGGCAACAGCACCCATGAAATTAAAAGCCAATTAGCGGTTGATAGGATTGTCACCCAGAAATTGGTTCCCATCCCTAAAAGTCAAGAAAATATTCTTTGCTCGAAATGATAGAGTTTTAATGGGGACTTGTCCACACCGGTTTTTGGCTAAGTAGTATTTTTTGCGTATGTAGAACAAAGGAGAAATTGACGCAAGAAAGAAAAGGGGATAATTTGTGAAACGATATGGAGCCTACCTGGTACATTGTATGTTCCCAGCACCAGTTTAAGGGCTCTTTGTGTCGGTGTTTTGAGAGTGTGTGCTCAACAGAAGTGTTAATTAAACGTATGGTCAAATCAAACACCATGCATCTTAGCACTTTGGACCACTACTCCTTAATTGAAGAAGGCGTGGTTAATGTGAGGGAATTGAGTGTAACTTATATCTTGCATTGCTGATCGTAATTTTTTTGCATGAAAGCAATCTTTAACGTATTAACTGTTTTCCCTAAGGTTTGCTTTTCTAATGTTGTTTCAGCTTACACCTGACCACGTTCTGTATCCAGTACAAGCCTACTGTGGTTGCATGTATCTGCATTTATGTTTCATGCAAGTGGGCAAATTGGGAGGTAATTTGATTACAAATTAATAGGTTTTTGTGATATTGAATTATTTTATAATAGTCACTTGCCTCTTTACGAGAGTCACAAAGAGGTAGCTATTGAGTTTTAAAGTAAACCTGCAGACATTGTGTAGAATGTAAGAGTTAGTTACTAAAAATCACACAAGCTGATTAGACAATACAGGGTCCTTTGTTTATCTACTCTTTCGTCTGTAATAAGCGATCAACGGATCGACTTTTTGAAATTGACTTCTGATAGTTTTTTAAATGAAAGTAAAACCGAAAATAGATCAACTTAAGGCACATTTAAGCCTCAGAAATCTTTCCGTCACTTAAGGATAATCATGAAAAAAATCCGTCAAAATGTTTATTTTTACAGCATCAATGCTGATTTCCCAAAATTAATAACCGAGATTTTTTCGAAAAATTCCGAAAAGTAATAAACGCCCCCCTCCCCCCGCTAATAGAGACCAAAGAGTACTGATTGAGAAGCTGATTATTGGACGTAGTTAAGTTGCTTGGATTTATTGAAACATACCTCGCTACGTCTACTATAACAGTATGAGGCGGTGGTATGAAGCATTAATTACAACTGCGTGTTTTGAGCTGAAGTATAACCACTTAGTGTCATGGTGTGTCAGACCAATCACATACCCTCCTTCCCCATGTTGTCGTCATGTTATTGTCATGTTATTGTGATTGAAGTTTCTGTCATTATCTATGTAGCTAATTATTCTCATTATATCCTGTGTCATGTTGCCTTCTCAGTCGTAGAATCGGGTGCCTGAAGTCCTCCAGTTCTAATCCCCAAATCTAATCCATGAATCCTTATTATCTCCAAAACCTTACAGATACTAGTTGATTAAGTTGGTCGGACCTCTCCTCAACTATTTCAGTGTAGCAAACTATG
>JAAAKM020006971.1:23508971-23533020 GCA_010016025.2 Alatinidae sp. Z8VKAUB7J3 | reverse complement strand
ATATATATGTGTACCTCTTTTAGGTTTTAGAAATTGTCGTGAATAGATATTAAGAAAGGCTTTTTTATTTTTATATTCCAATTAAATGATAATAAGCTTATGTTCTGTGCCTGGCTTATGTTGTCGTGAATTTCTGGGAATCCGGAAGGTTACATACTATCTTACGTTTTCCCGCAGGCACATTTATGCCGTCGGTGGATACAATGGTATTACTCAGTTAAACAGCGCTGAAAGGTATGATGCGAAGTTAGATACATGGACAATGATCACCCCGATGCATCATCACCGCAGCGCTCTTAGTGTAGCTGTCATCAACGATAAACTTTTTGCACTTGGAGGATACGATGGAGAGAGGTTTTTATCAAGTGTGGAAGCTTACGATGCTGGTACTGACATGTGGGAAGTCATAACAGCCATGTCGATCGGACGGAGCGGATCCGGTGTAGCAGTGGGTATCTTACCCCCTCAGCAGCAGTAACATACCTCTCGATGGTCTTTACATGCACAGTAGTCTGATAGGGGTCGGCCGCGTATTATGTAATGAAAGAGAGGGGAGAGAGGGGCTGAGGAGGCTGATCCTTGAAGGGGGGGGCTGGATTTGGATAACTTGACGGAATAGAAGTTTTACAACACGTGGCGAAATGTGCCATGGAGAAATTATAGTTATGATTAGATAGATAAAGATCAAGGATAGGAGATATGTTCTAAAAGGCATTCGAATATTGAAACCTTTTACTATTTTTTTTCTCTTAAGTTCATTCCGGCACCATCGAAGGAGAATGAAATTGGTGTTAGGGAAGCAATGGCTATTAAGATGATAATAATTGTTATAAGTTCACATGATATGGCCGAAATGCACTTCGAATTTTGAATTTTATCGAAGAAAGTCTCCAAATGGCCAAGTTAAACTTTCGCGGAAAATCGCGCTTTTTTCTCCCATTTAATTTTTTTCAGTTGCTAGTCATCATCACTTTCAATCTAGCTTTACCTATCTGACTGGCGACTTCTTCTCTCCATTTGGTACTAGGCATAGTCTCCTAAATTTAACTGGAGGCCATTCTGCAACACTGGTCCATCAGTTGTCGTTAAACCTGGCAGCATGGCGGGCCTATCGATGGTCGGACCTTTGGATGGCATCAGTGGTGCCCCTAACTTTTTTTTCCGCATCCAGAAAATTACCCAGCATAATTCCGCCCCGTCTTCCTCGGTGCTTCCTTCAGCATGTCTATATTTCGCTTCCATCAGTCATTGATGGAGTAAAGTTTCCATTAATTGCTTTCCTCTTGATTTTCGTGCTTGCCTTCGGGCTCCTAAAGATGTCGCGCACTCTAACGAAGGCAGCACATCCTAATTCTATGCATCCCTTGAGCTCCTCCTTTAAGTCATTCTTCCTAGTTACAATCTTTCAAAGGTATAGGGATCTGTCCACTTCCTCAATGGTCTTTCCCGCAACTTTTACTGTAGCTCTGAGAGCATATTCTTTGAGTTACTAGTACTTTCGTTTTTCCAAGGTACATGTTAAGGCCAATCTGCTTGCTTGCACTTTGGATATCGCTTACCAATTTGGACTAGCTATCATTCTAAATTAACTGCATCTCTGAAACGATTTCTCATTCTCTGTCGACGGAGTTGGAAATCATAGAATGCCACGAAACATGTGCAAACATACCAGACAGCGTTTAAACTAATTCTCAGTCCCTGGGTCTGCATATTTTGAATTACGAAAAGATTTTCAGAGTGTCACACATACTGTAAATTACCGATTTCTGGCATCTCTTTCCATGATGTGGAAAATTTTATGTTGTTTGATTCTACCCTTAGCAATTGGTAATTGGTTTTTGTTTTTTTTATTGCAAGTTTTTTAAAATTAATTTTTTAACAGACTAAGAAATATTATAACCGAGAACAGCTTCTGTCTATGCAACAGGCAGTCTGCGTTTGAATGATAACAAAATACCGATTATTATCGTAATGCCAGTTTTAATTTATGGTCTCTCACGCGAAGGTGATAGTGGCTTCAGTAAGAAAGAAGTCATGTAATGATTGGTAAAAGATCTGATTAATGGTAACACAAGTTAAGGGAGGAGGTATGGAATGGGGAAGCATGTGAGTATGTGGTATGTAACTGCCCGAGGACAGACTGTAGAGTACGCGGTACTCAAAAGGCACTTAGTTGTCGATCAGTTTATTCGGTGATAGTAAACATGTGGTAATTACTGTTATAAACGTCCGGATGAAATGAACGCCGACCTTGTGGTGGGAAATTGTCAACAAAATCATTCTATATATGTACCTACTGCATGGCAGACACGATCTTGACATAAAAAATGCTAATCTCCAAAGAAGGAATTTTGTGTTAAAGGGGCATTGCTGATGTAGAGAAGTAAGAAGGAATCTTTGTAATGTGACGATCACTTCTTCTCTTAATTTCATATTTGCAACTTTTGTTTATTTGCGAATATGTGAACATTTAAGTAAGAGCATCCCCCCCACCCGACCTCCTGGAAATAGGCGGCCCCGAAAAGTTTCAGAAAATTATATGAGCATCCAGAACGTTTACTTGTGAACGCAGTATGAGAAAGTGATGAACGGAAACGACAGCTGTTATCAATTATAAGTATTCACAGCTGTTAGCAGTTCTGTTAAGATATTGCGCATCGCTTACAGACGGCATTAGAAAAGATGAAATGTAATGTAGCATTGGCATAAGATAGTTGTATTTTTACCTTGACGGGTTTAATATAAAGAGCGATTTGTAAAGGCAAGCTATGAAGAGGGTATTTTAACGTAACTTCATTAATTATAAAGCAGCAAAAATTCATCTAATGACACATCATTGCGCAACTTTACACTTTCATGCTTGAATGTTTTGTCAACACAGTGACACAAATTCTATTTGTTAAGTAAAATTGTTTCGTATTCTTAAGCGTACGGAAGGTACTATATGGGACGTACTGAATACATCCTTGCTACGGTATATGTACGTGTTTGCAAGAGTGCACAACCCATTGTATTTGTATACGTAATTTGATAAGTCTTTGTATATATATTTCGGCAACTGTTGAACATGTAATGTCGTCAGTGCTTCCATGCTGTACATAGCAAAACTACTGTACATAAATGATACGGTACCGTATATATAACATTGTATACGTGTCTGTACCTCCTTAGGTATCCGTGAATTCTGTAGAAAGCCATCAAACGCGAAGATTTTTGTGTAAGAGTATACAGATGAGTTTTGTTGAAAAAATTATTATAGTGAATTTTGTGAGGTAAAAAGTCCGTTTACATATCAATTTTAGTTGTTTTTTATTCCCTGTCGTACCTTTAATGTGTGTACTTCCTTTTATGGTGTTTTTTTCATGATGTTCAGTTCTTATAGTATGAAGGTATAATACAGTTAGTAGGAGTAGGGGATGTTGAAGGGTTGTGAGCGTTTAATGGGTGTCAAATCATTGTGGGCATTTAATGGATATCAAATCATTGTGAGCGTTTAATGGATATCAAATCATTGTGAGCGTTTAATGGATATCAAATCATTGTGAGCGTTTAATGGGTGTCAAATCATTGTGAGCGTTAAATTGACATCAAATCATTGTGAGTGTTTAATGGATATCAAATCATTGAGAGCGTTAAATTGACATCAAATCATTGTGAGCGTTTAATGGGTGTCAAATCATTGTGGGCATTTAATGGATATCAAATCATTGTGAGCGTTTAATGGATATCAAATCATTGTGAGCGTTTAATGGATATCAAATCATTGTGAGCGTTTAATGGGTGTCAAATCATTGTGAGCGTTAAATTGACATCAAATCATTGTGAGTGTTTAATGGATATCAAATCATTGAGAGCGTTAAATTGACATCAAATCATTGTGAGCGTTTAATGGATATCAAATCATTGTGAGCGTTTAATGGATATCAAATCATTGTGAGTGTTTAATGGATATCAAATCATTGAGAGCGTTAAATTGACATCAAATCATTGTGAGCGTTTAATGGATATCAACTCATTGTGAGCGTTTAATGGATATCAAATAGGACCAATACAGTAAGCTGTAGTCTACGTTCCTATATCCTTATCCAATATCAAAAGCCTAACCTAAGAAAAGAGTTCCTGTATAATATTTGATTGCCTTTTCTTGAAAGGAATGTGGTAAAGTTGACATAAAAGGTTTGTTTGTGGTACTTAACATGGCAATTGCACGAAATAGTGAAACGTTTGTGGGAAAGTTTATTATGTTCGACACTCTTTAAGACCGATCATTGGAGTGGAATCGGAACTTTACTCCCGGTTGTATTTTTAAGAGTTCCAACAGCAATACGGCGTGCAGGAATGTTGCTGTGTTTTGCATCAAACAAGGCCAGCATATCACTACAGAGTGATTTAAAAACATAACAAATGGAATGGAAAGTCAGTTGTACGTCATCAAGTGGACATAAAACAGTAAATACATGAGGCACTCGCAAAATATTGAATGGCAAGATACTCTTAAACTGCTTAAAACCTAGTCATGAAACGTTTCCGCGTGAAATAGAATGGTTTCAGGGAAGGATGATCAGCGACAAATCAGATGCATCATCAAAGAAGTCATGCGCAAATCCCTATCTGTAGTAATATTTGTTGATTTTTGCAAACCCTTTGACCCCACCGAAAGAGAGAAATATTATAGAGTCTTCCTGCATACAGTGTTCCGACTAATACAATTATAAGCAATGTCATTGAAATCCTTTTTCGGAACTTTGGCTCCAGTAGTAACAGAAGACAAGAGCACTAACGTCTTTTAACTGGACGCAGATGTTCGGCAGGGTCACATTCTCACACCATACCTGTTCGTCGTATTACTTTACTATGGTACGAGTAGATACGTGAGAGGAAACAAACGCCTTGGTCTCTGCGTCTCATATATCAGAAGCAGTCTTTATCCAGTTATCTATTTATCTGACACAGATTTTACCGATTATATGGCGGTGGTTGCTCATACCTTTTATGACGTCCAAGCACTATCTTCTCTGCAAACAAAGTAGGTCTTCAAATAATTAAATGTAAAACCAAACTAATGTGTTATTATACAGAAGACAACCCAGGACTGGAAGTAGAACATCAAGAACGTGGTAAAAGAGATCACCTTCATTATACAGGGCCACAGATAGACAATTCAACGAAGATAAGGAATACAAAGGCATAGGCAGCAGTGCACAACCTTGAAATCGTCTAATGATCTGTGCAACGATGCAAACTAACGTTACCATGTTCTAGGTTATAGTTGTTAGCATACGACCTTAGGGGCCCGAAACGGGGACTCTGAAAAATGCGTTCGAGCGTAAATTTAATGGCTGTTACACCACTTCAGTAAGTTTAAGCATTTGAAAGAAACACTTTACCGACAAAGGGATTACAAGCAAGTCTTTAGGATACTACCGTTGAAGTGCAGAGCCTGCTGCGCACACTGTATTACCCATGGCTATCGAAAAGCCACCCGTCCCCCATTAGACTACGTAACTGCTCTCAAGAAAGACATTGACCTTCCTTTAATTCGAACTCCAGAAAACAATAACCAAAAGAGAGTCGTGGAACGGGTTCATGATAAATTCGGATGCTCGCGTTTGATAACGATGAAAGGTTACGTAAACGGTACCTAAATATCTAAAGTTCCTTCTACATATGAAACATTCTTTGGTATTTTGAAGCACTGATGTTTGATGCTCATCAACCAATTTATATTTATTGACTCTTTCGCTCCTCTTTCTCGCTTAAAAGCACCTCGAGACGTGAGACTCTATATGTTGTTTTTTATATAAGAATACGACTTTTCCGAAACAAGCCAGGGTATGCTTAATCAAGGCTCAATTTTAGGCTCAAAATATGCTTATCATAAGCTTAGTTTGAGTCAAATTAAAATCCAGAAAAATTCAACTCAGATACTGTTCAACAATAATGTAAGGCTTCTATGGTAGGTACAGGCTTTCCAAATTTTGTTGTCTTGCCGTAGGTACCTATATGTAGGACTCTCCCCACTCTTAACAATGTATTGAATTTAAATCATAGGTCCGCCATTTTGGCACAATCACGAGAATGACAGTGCTCAGAAAAACAGACCGGGCAATAAGCTTAGTGTATGCTTATTTTTTCGTTAATCTGAGCCTGTTTATGCGTATAAGCGTTATGTTTATTTTTAAGAAAACATATATTGCTGAAAGCAATTCGCACGACTTCTTGAGCATTCAAGATTTTGCCTTTGTTGACAACAAAGTAAAAACCAAAAAGAGCATAGCTATCTCGTTGTCTAGGTTTGTAAAGAATGCATACCATATTCAAGCAGGACACACCACATAACAAGATGCCCATTCAGTCATGCTGTCCTGTTCTGTAACCGAGTACATATTTGGGCGTATATTGACCTTGTTAGGCACACGCGGAATGCCAAAGATCACTTCCTTGCAAGTCCAGGAAAGTCTCCTAATGGAAGAAGAATTGTGAGCAGCAAATCATCAAAATTGTCCTGAAAGCTATGCAATTTTTATGGACACTGCCATAAACAAATTGTAGCGTATTTACACAAATGATCTAACAAGCACGCCACAAATCAAATTTTCTTTTGTTACAAACTAACTTTACTGGGTGGGAATCGTCTGGAGAGGAATTTAATTGGGTAGGAACTACTCCAGTGGGAATTACACAAATACTTATGAGCAAAGACCGTAACGTTCATTCCATATCATACATGGAATCACCATTATGGATGTTCCTCTTACTTGCCACAACAAGTAGTTTCATGTTTAACAATGTTTTTAATGCATTAAATGTCAGAAATAGAGTCAATTCTTACGTTATTCACAGCCTCCATATAATCCTTTGCCAACATTTAATAAACTGTCGTGTGTTAAATTTTCAAGACTCGCGGGCCGCAGATTAGGTAAGTTTGATGTCTTACATCAACGTGTATCATTTGTTGTCTCTTTTAGCTTTCAGTGACCTGAGAGGAGTCTCAAGTAGTATGATCTGTGCAAGCTTATGGGATTATGACGGATGTTATTCAATACCGTTTATATCAAGTTTTCAAATTAACAGATAAATGACGGACGAGGTCACACTATGTTCTATTGTGGGAAATACAACCTTTTAATTAGAAATATTCTGGTTTCCTGTCATAATTCCAAAACATCAACGAAAGCAATCAAAATATTTGCCTTCAGAACACAGTAAATTTACATGAGAGGAAAAAGAAAGCGCATACACTCCCGCTTCCGTCTTGTGGAAGTAAAGTTTTATATGGGTGAATTAAATTAAAAACCATAGGAAATTTATAGAAGAACTCAGAAACAACCCGTTAGCATACGTGCTACGATCCTCATGGGACTCAAACCCACAATCTTATCAACAGTCTAATTTTTAGAACCCTAATATCTTTTGTTTAGCGCATACTCCTAAGTCCCCATAGTATAATACTATATAAATACTTTGCGACGTAAATTATAGATATGGACAATAAAATAAAAATATTAATGGAAAAACCCTAAAAGATTAGAGGGGTCAGAACCAGGTATATAGCCAAACGGAGGCCATTTGGAGGTCATGTCACCTTGATAAAAATTTACCACCCCCTGTTATGGCATTGTACAAATTTTTTTCTGATTTAAATTTTAATAATTAGGCAATGTCTAAATGATATTGGTTATAGAAAACCAATGTTTTTAAAGAAAAATCATGTTATCAACATTTTTTGCTTCAAGCATAAAGAATTTTAAGAAAATACAATGTTAGCAGAAAATTGCTCTTTCTCTTACGACCAAAACATGAAGCCTGCCCAATTATGAATGGTAGTAATAACAGCGCCACAATCTTCATCTCTGTAGTATTTCGTCTAAAATGATGTTGATAAATCTAAAACAGAAAGGATATCATGCTGAAAAAACGTTTCGTTATGTAGTGTCTTAATAAATCTGAAAAGACAAGGAATCAAGGGAGATAGTATCCATTTGACATAGCTGCTCAAGGATACATTTCACAAATTGTAAGAAAATAAGACAAACTTTCTGAATTTAAAGTGGTTTAGAATATTTCGGAACAGTTACTTTCCTTAATGTGAAAATAGCTTTTTCTTTCTCGTCTCTGAATAAGATTGATCACGATATTTTTTTAATGTTTGAGTGAAATAAAAAAGTCAAAATCTTAAGAAGGAAGATCTTCAAACTAATTAGATTCCAAATGGTAGACATCTTTTTTGCACAACATTTTGCCCTCCTTTCCTTCGAACCCCATTCATAACATCAATTTGAGACCACGAAGAGTGGAGTATTTCGATATTGGCACTTTATTGAACTGGTGCTTGCTGTAGCCAAAACACAACCCCCAGGTCGATAATCATTTAAATATACAGACTCTAATACTATAAATAAGAAGTTACAACGTATAATCACCACAAGGAGACAGCAGAATGAAGTTGTCTTTAAAATTCAGATAATTGGCCCAAATAGGTATGTGAGTAAAATTTGAAAAGCAAAAATAGTTACTATAAGTACATATTTTGAAAGAGCTCGTATTGACCATTCTTATTCTACCTCAATCATTTATATACGCTCAGTGTTTTTGCAGAGCCAAAAAAAAGGAGAGTTAAGTCCATTAGCAAACGCAGCCATGTTCTATGACTCAACATGATCATGGCAGGCGAGGTGACATTCTACGTGGCAACTTTCCCGGAAAGAGGATTTGAAAGTATTAGTGTCGTAAAGATTCTAGAAAACAATGTGTAACCGAAAAGATTCGATATTCGAAGAGGCAACCCACGCTTTCACTGTGTTCTAGCTGCTGAGCTTGTTGACTCCCGATTTTAACATCCTTCATTTCTCTGATCGCCTCTAAAGCCCTTCATAGCCTCCATCTACATCCAGCACTACGCAATTCAGAGATCAGCCTCTCTTCTTCACTTGATCTGGCAATGGAAAAACTGCCATTCGGCCCGTCCATCTGTTCAAACATAGTAAAAGCTGAAAACATAATTGAGTAAAAAGGATCTGAAAATAAACCAGCTTACAAGTGATGCCCTGTAGATAGTAACTCGTAGTGGTATCAGGTGTTATGTTTAGGGTGAGCTTATTATTAAGTTTAATAAACTCTTTGAGCAACTAAAAGATATCACCACTAGAATTCCAATCCTGACATACTATATCCTCTCTACAATATAATAAAGCTTGCATTTAAAATCCTCTTTCGCTTCTATCGTAAAAGAGAAACTGATTAACTCTGCTATCTATGTTAGACCAGCCGAGTCGCTAAAAATTGCGCAGATGGGTGATGACGTGCACTTCTTCCTCAATGCAAACGTGAAGCTTTCAAACTGCATTTCCAATGTTCTAGCAATCAGCGCTGGATAGGAGTAAGCCATTTATCTTAAACTGTAAAAATAGTAGAATTTCTTTAGGATTTCTGTTAAAACAATTCAATAACCTTCAAAAGTGTACAAATTGTTTTGAAAGTTGTTTATATGTCGAGTCCCTGTGACAGAAAGTCTTCTTATATTTCTCCAAATCCTAATCAAGGAACTCCCTCCAAAAAAGCATGTGCTTTGATACTAAAAAACTTTCTTTTCAATAAATCATAATTGAATAGAGAATAGAAACACCCTAATGACTGTAATATTTCTTGCAGGAGATACTGAGATCTTTCCTTAGCAATGAAGTTTAGATATCGTTGAGATTGTTTATGGCCTTACCCACAACTGCGGAAGGCCAAAACGCACCCTGTCAAATTTCTACTTTCTTCCACTAAAATTGATATATGATATTGAGTCATCCAGTCTTTAGGTACACATTGTATTGTAATTTCATTATTGCAGCATACATTGACTAGAAACTGGCCACCAACCTGGCTTAAATTTCAATTCATGAGTCAAGTCAAGTTATAGAACAGCAAGAAATATACATACCTTACAATGTATCAACCGTAGACTGCCTGCCGTACCTCTCAACACTACAGAGTAGTTGGTATCTACAGCTTAAAACTTCGTAGCATCTAAAAGCAGTAAATCTGTTTATTATATGCATCTTGCAGGCACATGCTTTTGTGCCTTGAAAAGAGGCGTTTTGTTTTGTTAACTGCTGTTCTTCAGCACAAACAAGGAAAGGAAGACTTTTACGGCCAATGTAGGCTGACTCATTGTGAAACAATTAAGGAATTTGAAATCATTTCTGCTCAGGATTACACAGAAATCGACTAGCATCTTCCTTGGGTATATGTGAAATAAACAAATATTGCTCAGAGGGAATCCAAGTTTTAGGGTATCTGCTTTGTTAACACAGAGCACCACTTCCATTTCTTCCGTTAACCGTTTTCCATGCTTGTCCCTCAATATTGTTCACTTTTATATTTTGCCTAGCAACCAATTCAACAAGTCCTTTTTGTTTGTTGTTAAACATGAAAAATGCAAAGTCATAGCGTAAGAATGACGCTTTTGTGAATGAGATGAGATCAACTATGGTGCTGTTTTCTATATTTAGATTGCTCATAGTACTTCAAAAATGAATTATGAAGGCACAAAGAGTGAGGTAACCGAACAGGGTCAAAATGATAAGTGTCAGTAATATGACTAACTTGCTTTTGTACTCAGGCGGTCGTTGAAGAGTGGTCAGTTCCCTCTAGCGGGCCGAGGGGAAGACTTGATACCATGGCCACCCTTGAAAACCTTGACCAACTAGCGAACGTTCAAATTGTAAGAAAATGGGAATAACTGTTATACGAACTGCTCTTTTACGCTTAAATGCGCCGCACAACTGAGCGTATTTACTCATGTAACCTAGTAAAGCTGATGCAGGTGGAATGAAAGCCCATAAGGGACTTCTTGGAGATGTCAGGATCCCACCTCACCCATCCCCTTTAACAAAACCCGACTACGCCACGGTTTCCTAGTTTCTACCTAGTTCTGTTATCGTAGTTTTTGCTTGCATATTGCTAAGAGATCTACGTACATTTTAGATGTTGCGTAAAGGTGGTTGCCAACTGAAAATTTTTCGAAGCACATCTCCTAGCGTTGGTGGTAATATTTAGCAAGCTGCATTCTCATTTCCATTTTGTATCCATCTGGAGACTAGGCCTTTCACCACTAGTTGTTAAAAATATCAGACGGACTTAGAAAGCTTATCATTAGGCATAGGCTTGGTACGTGTTAAATGTTACCCCTGTAGGAACTGGTACCAAAAAATTCCAAGACACAGTAGCCCCTTAACGAGCTTACTACAAGAATTGCCTCAGTTGTGCACAAGCGTCAACCAACTCAAGTTCAGCAATGATGAACTAGACTTAAGTATAACTAAAGTATGTTTGATGCCGACAAATCCATTCGTTAACATTGGCGTGCAGTTTAATTGAAAAACACTTGGCTTTCTCTTTTAATCGACGTTAAACCGACGGTTAACTTGACATGAAGTTGACCGTCTACATTTGAATATGATAGAGTACGACTGCAATTTAACACGCTATGAAACTAGTAAAATTAATATAGGATTATTAATTAAAAAAAACATTACTACATAATAATAATTCAAATCAAGAATATAAAATGAAAAGATATTACTTACTTTCGCTAATCTGAGGTCTTGGGGCTGATACCAACGCTGCCTTGGAAACCGCCAGTTTCAACTGATAGCAAAACATTGCACTCTTATATAACTGTACGAATAAATCATGCTGATGGAGCTAATGCCGATCAATAAACTCTAATATTACCGAAATCAATGAATTGGAAGAAAAAGAGTTTCCCAACATGCTTTGCGAGCATTCAATCCATCTGATGATACATTGGTAGCAGTATTTTGGAAGATATGATTTTCCATAGCTTGTAAACTTGCAGATGGTCTTGCAGATAGCTTTATATGGTTCACAGGTTAACAAGATTTCTTTGGCAGAGGAGTTCATTCTTCCATCAATACCCTCGTATAAGTATCCGATCCTATAAAGATCATTATTGCTGTTTCTAAAAATATGCAAATATACGATTTTCACCAAAGAAACGAAAATTCAAGCAATGAAAATCCCTAAACTAATTTACTTAAACTTTACCATTAAGCACTATGTTTTTTAGTCTCTGCTGAAGGAAAATGCTCACATTAACTTTTGTAAAGCTAAGTGCAAGGTGCCAACAATGTTTATCTGAGTTCAAGACTGCAGAAAGGCAATATTCGTATTTGTTTTGATAATATTAAGTGCAACGAGGTTTCAGTGACCCCTCCACACCTACACCTAATGCAGTATATATGGTCATTGCTCCTAAAAGAGGAAGTCTGAAATGCAAAGAATATCAAGATTAGATTGTTGCATACCTTGGGAAAAAATTATATTAGAGGGCAAATGAATAGGTTTAGACCATTTATATTTGTCAAAAATTTTCAGGGTTATCTACACCCACTCTTCCACGTCTCTGTATTTTGATTAAAGTCCTACAATCTCAATTTAAAAATAAAAACAGGGTTTTCTGGCCCTTAAAGCACATTAACCGTCTCAGGCTACCAAAATTTTAATGTCCTCCCTCCTGAGTCCACAAGAAATTATTAATGTTTTTCTCCCTCCATATCAAACAACAAGATACAAATAGCTGTCAATAAAGAATCCTGTCCTGGCTCCCAGATGTAAAACGAAGAATAAGAGGAGTTCTGAATAAAAGCAGAAATAGGGAAAGTTTATCCTTTTGCTTTGTTCCGAGAGTTTAACACAAGAAAAATTATAAAACATCCTATACGTTTTGAATTATTTCTCAGGATGTTTACCAGCAACAACCATTTTCACCGTAAAGTCTCACTCCTCTTTTTGATATACCTAGGACCTCTCTAATACCCCTTATCTCAATTCTAACCCCTCTAAATACCTCAAAAATGCCTGAAGTCCCTAGAACACTAAGGAAAAATACTTTTATAAAAGAATTTTAATTTTGATAAGCATAAAAAGGGAGAGTGGCAGACGAGACAAACGTTGAAGACCTTTGTAAACAGGATAATTATATTGAAAATGATTGACATAAAATTCTAAGTACATAATTGTGTTATTAGAAAACCTTGTGGGATGATGATATTAAAGCTGACTAAAGATGAGTCAAAATTAAAAAACATCGGGAAAGAATCGGGAGATGGAATTGTATGAGTCAGTTTGCAATCAATATAGAAAGCCATTTGAAAAGAGAGATGAAAAGAAACAATGCATTACCAATTATTTACTCTTATGTCTATAAACTAAAATAAAATGGTAAATTTGAAGGTAGCGACCTCTTA
Source organism: Alatinidae sp. Z8VKAUB7J3 (assembly GCA_010016025.2). Taxonomy (NCBI): domain Eukaryota; kingdom Metazoa; phylum Cnidaria; class Cubozoa; order Carybdeida; family Alatinidae; species Alatinidae sp. Z8VKAUB7J3. Next base: position 23,519,761 of record JAAAKM020006971.1, on the reverse strand, counting down.
CTATCTGCAGGAATGTTGTTTATATTTGTGGAGAAGGGGATCGTGTCCGCACAGAAGCTATATGGTAGGGCTGCGATCCCAAATCTCCTTCCAAATTTTTGCCTCGAGAAAGAGGCAACAAAACTAAAAAGCCCAAGAAGATAAACAAGAAGCTAAACGGTCCAAGACGTTGAACGGTCCAAGAGGCTAAACAATAAAAGACCCCTGAACCATCCTCCAGATCATTAACATAGGAAAAATCTCACTTATCTTTGTGGATAACGTGTTTTCGTCAAAATTTTGGATGCAGACTGTTCTAACCTCCTGGTCCTGTTGGAACTGCAACGCTTTGGAGCATTTTTTCCGCGTCCACGTCGATTGCTAACAAATTTCTCGCTAGGACGTTGCTATGTTCAAATGCAATTCCCTTTCCCGAGCTACCATGTACAAAACGGAAAAAATTAGGTCCGTCTTACAAAACAAGACATAACGACAACCCACGTAGGTGATGTTCTTATTAAAACGACGTTACTTTGCCATATACCTTTTAGAGTTATAATAGACTTTTCTTGCCAATTAAAACTTTTGTATTTCAATGAAACAGTGACCTGCTTTCAGCTTTCAAATACGACTGGTAGTGTTGTGGCAATGCAGGAAACTTCCGACATCAGTTAGCTGTTTTGCCATTAAATTTCCGGACAATGTTTTCTTAGGAGGTTGGGTATTCTGTGGGAGTGACAATGTGACAGATTCGACTAAGGTCGTTTGGGCTTGCTATGAAAATAATAAGTGAGAAGAAGAGTTTTGGAGATAAAAGAAAGAAGAAAAACAGGTTAATGCACAGCTTAAGGGGCACGGTGATGAAGGAGACGTGGTATAATGGAGATGCATCGTGTGCTGTAGCAACTTTTCATAAAGGGGAAATGAGGAAGGATGATTGCTAACATGCCTTCTTCTTCAGCTATTGTATAAATATATCTTTGTAAGTCACATCACACGGGCGAGTTTTCTTCCTCTTTGTGAGCGTTTAGCAGCGATTGTTGCTAAGATTAATGAAAGCCTTGCATCCTTTGCAAATTTTGTGCGATACTTCAGTCTTGCTCTAAATGAGTACGTCCTTTCCAAATAGTTTCTAAACTGGGAGTTATTTACGTTTGATAGCTAAACTGCTGCTTAAAACAAAGCCAAGTGCTCTGCCATTGATCGGCTTAAAGATTAGCAAACTTTTGTACAGTAAATAAAGAGTTATGTATCTCTTGTCCAGTTCTTGGCAAACACTGGTCAGAATGTAATACATCGGAGTCTTATATATGACATGTAAATACTTTGTTTAAAATTTAAAAGTTAATCTCTCAGTGTCAGCCTCCTTGTGCACCTAAAGAGCGTACGGAAGGCTTTCACTGATGAGAAAATATAACTATAAATGTATTTTTCCAGAGTGAGACACATGGCCTAAAGGAATAATTCTGGGATAACAAACGTTATCCCGGTTATTTAAGTATCAGAAGAAACTGTTGATAACCTAGATATTGTGCGCAAAGTGCCCATGAAAGTCGATCATATTACATAAATGGGGACCCCGATTTTGGGAAATCATGATTGTGTCAGATGGGTTCAAAGCCAAATGAACAAAGACAACAGACATGAATTGCGTGTGCCAACTGAATTGGTCGATTTGATATCCAACGAAACAAAAACGGTTATACTTTGTACATGTTGTGAGATATGACAGAACAGCAAATGAGTAATAAAACACAGGTACCAGGTAGGAGAGGCAAGGAAAAGATTAACATAAGTTGGCAAAGAAGATTTTAAAAAGGTATTTCGAAGAACAGAGAGCAGGAATACAGTTCTTGAAAATAAGAAAGAAAATTGATTTTTATACGCAAAACCAGGTTCTGATCAGAATCTAGTACAGCTGCCACCACGACGATGCCTCACATAATTTGCATTTTGCAGTTTTTTCCTTTGCTTAATGTCTCTACACTTATACAAAATACAGACCATGAGGTCCAAACAATCCACTGCAGAGCACAATACAATAATAAAGCAATCCTATTGAAAGATTGGTATAATTTTGGCATTGTATGTACTACCACAGCATCTAAGATGATAATGAACCGACCTCTTATGTGTGTCGTCACTATGCAATGGACTTTTTAAGTTTGCGTATTCATAATTATACTTTGCATTCACTGCATTACCCTTGTTGACGTGGAGAGTCCGCGAAACGTTGACAACGATATCGTGAAGAACTTTGGAGGGCGAAAAACTATCAGATGCGATATTTTGTGTTCATTGTTGGGCTACGACTGTGTTGGAGTAAAAAACTTTTGAATCTCTTACAAAGGTTTTTGGGACATCGTTTCATTAGCACTCTATTAACGCATAATTTTATTACTGAAAGAAACATCCCATGCTTCCAAGTCAATTTTTTACGGAGAAAATCCAAAAAAAGCAAAACGTTTTCGGATTAGAGGAAGCCACTAAGGACAACGAGGCTTACTCAGATATAAGGCCAAAGTCAAATGTTCCTTGTCTCGCGCACCGAAACTAATACAAATAGGTTCGACGTCAGAGCGGCAGAAGAGCAGCTTCAATTCAAATGTTGCTCCTACTCTGTCCTACAATCCCCATATTACACTCACATAATTCCGTTATCAACCGTGGCTGTCAAGTATTGTATTAGATGACTGGTGGAAAATGCTTTATGATGATTATATACGTACAGCAGCAAAAATAAAATTATTTTCTAAATCCAAAAATAGCTTTTGTGAGATATTATTTCCCGGAGTTTTGTTAAAATTACCAAGTTATGACCCTTGATTGTCAGTTCATGCTAAACCTCGAAAGAAATTTAGCGAGGAGATTACTGCTACTATGTCACAACCAACGCTTTTCAACTAGCATTGTGCGCATGCTTACGCTTTTCTTGTTGTGACGTCATCATACAGAACTTTAGCAACCAGAGGTAAGACAAATAAAAAAAGCAGTTGTTCTTTTTGCTGCAGTAAACCTTTAAAGGTTATAGTGATGTACTAAATTGTAAGATAGCGACTAGCTTCGGAAACAAATATAAAATGTTAACCGCCCCTACACACACTTAGAACAATTTGAGTATTTGCTGTTTGTGATCTACTGAAGTTCCAAGAACCCTCTGAGCAGATATAAAACAAGAAAACACCCATTGGCATGAATGGCAATAAGTTCTCTTCTCTTCGATACAGGGGTCATCAACGTATAACATTGAATCTTCCGGTTCCTTTCACCTCCCAACAAATAACAAAACAGTCGTGTCTGAAACTGTAATCGCCTGCATACTGAAGATCCATTTACAAAACGTTTGATTGGACATCTTCACACACTGTACTACCACAGGCCTAAGAAAACTCCCTTGTTCATACTTCTGTCAACTTCGAAAGCACTCCTGACAGTCCTGTCAGCCACATGGGCAACGACTCCACACGAAAGGCGAGCACCTGCATTGCCAGTCTTTTTGCTCTCTGCTGCTTTTCTACCGGTGCCACGCCCAAGATCATCTCTCAGTTGATGTACCTAGAAATAATGTAAAAGGTACATGAGAGCATAAAAGGACAGGGGAAGTATTCTGGCTATCGATTAGGTGTTTAGCCCACTGACGCATGGTTATCAGATAGACTATAGACTGCAGTTTGCCGATTCAAAACTAACCAAAATCAGTAGCTTAAACAGTCAGTTAATCTAATGTAAGTGAAGAAAAGGGGCGGGAGGAAAGTGGTTACCCTGGGGCGGGGATCATCATTGAGATTGATCTACTTGTCATCTATTTCAATCAATCGGTTTTATACATTACATATCTTATACGTTTTAAGAAAGGGAGTACCAGAGAGAGGTGGGCAGCGGGTTCAGAAAGCGGCAGTCGCTGCGCGGTTAGCCCCCCCCCTATAACAATGCAGAACCAAATGTTGTTGCAACCCCCCCCCCTATTTACACCAATATTTACAAAGCATTCAAAAGTCACACACATAAACACACACACACACACACACCAGAGTAAATTGGATTTTACGCTTCGGAATCCCAGGTGTCAAATCTGTCTTGGTATTTCAGGGCTCTGGGTCACACTGCAAAATTGACTCACAGCAGGATCTAGACGCCCTGGTCAGATTGTGCCTGCCTTGCACTGTTCTCCAGGTGCGATGTCTTTGAACATGTTTGTAGTTGGCGGGAAACTCTATTTTGAGTTTGAGTTTACCCAGAACCTTTCAACAATCTCTCAAAGGCTGTTACATGATTTGTTAATTACATCTGGTGATAGAAACACACTACTCAGTGGACGTGGTGAATGTAATCCGAAACTCTTTTGTTCTTTTCACGTTGCTATGGAAACTCAACATCGTCAGATCTGAAGTAGGATTTGCGGTCACACACAAAAAGTCGTTTCCCTCATCAAAACCCGCTATTTCGCTGCGGTCAAAAGTGGTAGTGTGACCCCAGCTAATATTCGCAGATTACTAATCGGTGACGTCAGTGATTGAGCAATCTCCAAGTATCCAAGGGGAGGTGGGGCGGAAAAAATTCCAATCTTTTATGTACTGATGTAAAGTTTATTTAAAACCTGAAATTGAAATAGATGATGCTCATCAATCTCCATGACAATCCCTGTCCCAGGGCTACCCCTTTCCCTTTTGGAAAGAATAGACCCTGGAGAATGGCCCCACTGCTTATCAGGGGGCTAAAATGAGAGATTGCGGAAAAACCAAGTAATGCGATGGACCATGATATAGTGTTTTTGAAGTTGGTAATATGTTGAAAATACCTTGGGTGGGTTCTCAATAAAATTTATATTGTCTAAAATATGAAAACAAAGTACTCTTGATGAAATGAAAGAGAGGTTAAGTGTTAAAGATATTTAAAACAGCAAAGCAGAAGCTTCTAGCCATTAAAAATATCCTTCATTAGTTCCTTGAATCAGCGATGATTAGAAAAAAGCAATGTAAGAAGCACAACGATTGCCAATAAAGTGACTGAACATAATTTTTCAACTTTGTAACACAAATTTGAGAACATATGTCTTTAAATTGTTGGCGGGCAGAGGCCAATAGCTCCCCGTCTCCTGCAGCCCTGGACGCCCATCTTCATACTAGGGTTCAAATTTTCAAATTAATTTGTATGATTCATAATTAAATGATAAAAAAATACTTAAGCTATTAGTTTTGTTATCAACTAACGATCCAAATAGCATCAACATATAAATTGTATATTTTTGTAAGCTGCCTTTGTAAATCGCACCAAGCATTGATCACATGAAGAATCATTCAAATATTAAGTCATTTTGAGGGTATTCTTTTAACCATCAAAGGTCTGGGCAGCTTAAAACTCTTGCAGTTGCTCTATATGGATCCCAAACTACTTCACAAATTTTATTCACAAGTTCTGTTTCTTATAGGACTGTTTCATTACCTGTTCAGTTAATATCTGCCAGACGTTGCTGAAACAAATATTTTGCTAGTCTACATTTAGGATATCTTTTTTATATAAAATTGATCAAATAAACAATCAATCGATCAAAAATGAGTAATCGTCTTTTTCCATTTTCGTCTTACTTTAAACTCCTGTACGTATGTCGACATAATTTATTTGATCGACCGTACCATATCAATCCGTATAAAAAATGCAGAAAGCTATTAATCTATTAATTACAACCAATAAGTTCTAAAGAAATCGTTGCCTATAATACACTTCTTTAAACAATCCATACGTAGATATAAGGGAGAAAACTTCAGAAACTGCGTTTTCAAAAATTGACAATGTACAACATAAAAGTTCTAGGCCTATCTGACAGGTCTCTTGTCCCATCTACTATAGAGCAGACGCCTCTTCAGCGTGACTCAGATTATATGTATTTTCTCTTCCCCCACCCCTCCCCCGCCCCCGATCATCATTGCAAATATCTTTAGGTTGACCTCGCACATCAACAGCTGTGTGCACAGGGTGAAAAGCCTGAGACAATATAACCCTAACTGACTCCTTTACCGATGATGAATGGATGCATGCATGTGTGCGTATTGCTCCATTTGACTAAGCCCATCGTTATATGTTCACACTTTGCAAAAGAACTAACAGATGCCAAGTTGAGAGGCCAAGTTCAATAATAATGGTAAAAAAAACTGCTCATGGCTACCCGTACCGAGAGCCTTGTTGTAGTCAACAAAGAGAAACTTTCAGTTCGGCAGCTGTTGACTTCTCTAAAGGCATCTGACTGAATGTTGGCAAAAATATTGTCACATCTTTTTATCCTTTCTGGAATACTGGGTGTAATAACGGATAACAGAAAATTGCTTTACAGTGACGTATGCGAAGGCAAACACAATTTAAGAGAGAACTCCATAAACAGGGGAAAACTTTGCTGCATAACAGGACGTTATTGCAGAAAAATGACAAACCCGATTGAACAAACAAACTGATAAATCTACAAATAAAACACAAGATAAAAGTACAGTTTTTCATTCAAATTATTTATGATCATAAAAAGTCTTCGCATGGATGTGTATATGTGCGTTGAACATTTGTAAACTCGAAGAAGAAAATAAAAACGCAGAGTGGCTTGAATTCTGCAAATGAATTTTAAGGTAAGAACGGTTTGCGTTCCTCGTGTTCTCAGTCTTGAGTACAACACCGATAACAAATATATCTTAAAACAAATAGTTTTTCAAAAGAGTGTTTCACAAATCCTAAAATGAGAACTGGTGTCCTTGTTATTTTTAGCAGTCACTTACCTTCCCCATACTACAACTTGTTTGTCTCACTTCAAATCTTGACACTCGCCTTTACCATCCCAGAACAGAGTCTAAAAACTACTGAAAGTTGAAAAAAGAGATGAAAGTTATAACGAAGCACTGCTCTAAGGGAATATTGCTTAGTATAAACAATATATTTAGAACCCTGAGCAAGAACGGGATAGGATTTTTGAACGCATTACTCTGCACCAGAACATCTGATGGAAATCCTTGCAAATGATAAAGACCTGGGGAGTGGGGATGAGAGTAAAGAGTGACCTCCATCACACACCAGTGAACTAGTCATAAAACGTACCATAACCGGACATCGAGAGATTGAAATGACATCGCATACATGCGACAAAAATACTAATTTTCTTGTGTAAATATAATACAGGAGCGGAAGTACGAAAGCTTTTAGAGGAAGCGGATGAGCTTATGAACTTTGTGATGTCAAAGGCAATTAATTGTCTTGTAAATTTCACTTTTAGATCATGTTTGATTTTTTTGTGAGTGAATATTGCTGAGGAAACACGATTCACTTAAAACGAATTCGTTTATTATCTTCTGGTCAGAAACTCGTGATTCTCAGTGTAAGTGAAATGAACGGTTCTTGATCTTTGATGCATTGACTTCTTTAAGTCATTTGTTTGTCCATCTGACTGGTTACAGCGCTGTAGAAGCTTAGCACGAAAGAGAACTTGCGAAGATGACATTTATTTCTTTTCTAACTTTATTTAGGGCTTTTTCTCTGTAAAACAATATCAAAAGCCATCGATTCGTAGTGCAAAAGGACATATCCAATTTTTGGCCCAGTTTATGTAGTTCGGGGGAATACGAATATTTGGGAGAACGTGTTTCCCATTTAGTGCAACCTGTGCTTTTGATTGTGTTCAGCCATGCTGCAGATTAGAACTAGGTATTTCTCTATCAAATTAGCAGGACTTGAAATATTTACGATGTTGGTAACTTAAAATGGAAACTATAACCACATTGTTATCTGGTAAAATTTTCAAAGAAAAGTCACTGTTGTCTTTTGACTTCGAATGCTGCTTGATTTGTGTAATAATCTTGATTTACCTGAACGGCTGCTAACTCTAGATTCAGTGATGTAAACCTTACAGGACTTTAAGTTTAGCTCAAGTGAATTACTTACATGTGGACCTTATTAATATATTGAGAGCTTATTTATCATAATAGTTATCATGTTCCATTTGATTATTTCATTTCTCTCAAATTTGAGGCAGCTTTTATTCTATGGCATTTATCTGAGCAAATCGTACTTCGCATGAAGAGCATTCGAATTAGACATGCCAAACATACAACTAGAGAGCAAATACAAAACATGTAAGACATGAAGACGTATCGATACAGTGTATCATAAAGTTTTATCATGAAAGTAGACAAGTAACATTCATCAAATAGTTTTGAACCGTCTGCGCATGTCTTTGGCAGGAATTATTCAGGAGTGTTTATGAAAGTTATTGACTAATGCTCTATCAGAATAGATCATGAAATACTGAATAGATGGCCTAAAGAGGCAAATCAACAATTAACTATGACAGAGCCTGTTAAATCAATGTCTATAATCTAAATCATAGATGCGCACCTTAAAGTGTACCTCCAGTATTCAGAAATTTTATTGATATTTTGGCCATTATTAAATTTGGTAGCTGACCTAGAAACCCTCAGATATCCACTTCGGTTAGACATCGGTTTCGTGCTATGTCTTCAAGGACTCTCTACTTTGATGTGCCTAAATATGAAAAGCTGAATTATGCGCGCCCTTTAGTCCTGTGAACATTGAACCGTGTTTTCGCGCTCTCCTTTTGTGTCACATGCACGTAGGCAAAGTCAAAACGAGGCAATCATGACGGCGGCCAGTACTGCAATTTTAACTGCTGTGATGGAAAGTAAGAACAGCTTAAGACAGAACAAATGGACGGCGGCATATCAGTTAAGCGTAATAAACAAAATATCGAAAACTTTCTGGCCACTGGAGGTACACTTTAACATATTTTCAGTGTGTACGTGATCAAAATCGAGTGTCGGTGATGATAGGCACAAAATTATTGTAAGAACGTTTATCACTTTATTGCAACTTGAAATGATGAAGAAGAAATAATTTAACAAATAAAACGTATCCAAACTAATCTGCTCCCAACGTGATATAAGAGTATTTCTCTCTTCTGAAACACATCATAAGTATCCATACTTCAGTCTAATGAACGAATAACTAGAATGAATTTCTGTTTGGAAGTTGCTTTTATATCCAAAGTTTCAGTGCAAGAAAGAGAAGGAAGAGAGCAACATTCTATTAGATCTTAACTGGATTTTACAGGACAAAGAATTTGTGCAATATAGGGCCGTCTTTTATTCCTCAGTTGGTAGTATTTAAATAAAGTATAAACTAAAAGTTATGGATAGTGAGAAGTCAATTTATCAAAACCAACTATCAAACAATTTAAACAAGGTACATGCCTAACATAAGATATAATTATCAAATAAAGAAAATTATTTAATTTATCTTAATATATTTAAATTGCTCGCGCTTTTTTCAGACTTTTTAACACTCAAGAACTACTATTAAAATTAAAATGTTTTCCAAATGAAGTTCATAACTAAATACGAGTAAAAGAGGAGTGGCTTTAAAATCTTGTCCTTATTTTAAAATAAATGTGACATCGTATATCCATAGGGGAAATGGTCGTAAATACGTTAACAACTTGTTCCAAGGCATTACCTGTTTCCTTTATATGATCATCAATAAAAGGCCTTAAATGGTTCAGTTCACACCTACTGTAATGTTAACTTTCTAGCCAATATTTTCTCTATGAATTTAAAATCTGTATCTGTAAATTTAAAGTATCTGTAAATCTGTAATGCACTCTTCGTATATTGAGTGTTCTTTTGCAATTCTGTAATGCAGCAATGTAAATGGGGGTTATTTTTAAACTTATTTTGTTAAAAGAATCTTCCATCCACATGCCGCAGAGAACACAGAAAAATACAACTTGTATCATTGATCATCACTAGGAAAATTTTTTATGCAAAGTGCAAATAAATGCATATAACCGCATATTTTGCCCCTTTTCAACCTAGATGCATATTTGGCCTTTTGTCGCATATAAATGCATATTTGGCTTTTTTGAATATTCAGGAATTTTATTTGCTGTACTGTTGTGGCATTGAGTAGCTTGGTAGCCGCTCAGCTTTCTGTTACGCACTGCGCCTTATATTCCAAATTTCAACGTTCCCAGTGAAACGAGGGCCTGCACGTTTATTGACCCTCTTTACAATTCAACGCTAGAATGTATCCGACAGGCCATAGAGGATGATCGTTTACATAGTTGTGGATGAAAGCAGCGATTGTTTAAACCGCAGTGTGGGCAATGTTCTCGTGGTCTCCCTCTCTAGTATTTTCTCGAAGCAACCATTTCTAATTCGCAGTACGATTTTAGTGGTCACAAACCATTCCACGATTGCAACTGTGGTGAATGACTCACTTTTGCTTTTATGGTCTGGCGAAACACGCAATAATATCATACAATGTCAAAAGATTGGATTGTACTAAACTGCAAGAAGTCTTTTGAATATAAGTCCGTTAACAGATTTTTTATGTTTTGTTTGGTTTTTGTTGTGCAGTGCATAGAAATGCACATTTTGACCTTCGTTTTTGCATATTTTTCTTTTTTTAAATGCATAAAAAAGTTTCCCTGATCATCACTTTATAACAGCTACTCGGCAAACAAACCCTAAAAACAACCAACTGATATACTTTCGCAGAGCGTTCAGATTAACATGGTCAGTGACCAATTGGAACTTTGAGAAGAAGAGAAGAGGAGAAGTGGAAAAGAGGAGAAGAGGAGAAGAGGAGAAGAGGTGAAGAGGGGAAGAGGAGAAGAGGAGAAGAAGAGAACAGGAGAACCGAAGAACAGGAGAACAGGAGAAAAGGAGAAGAAAAGAAGAGGAGAACAGGAGAACAGGAGAACAGGAGAACAGGAGAACAGGAGAACAGGAGAACAGGAGAACAGGAGAACAGGAGAACAGGAG
>JAAAKM020006971.1:23458073-23483351 GCA_010016025.2 Alatinidae sp. Z8VKAUB7J3 | reverse complement strand
AGGGCAGTCCTTCCATGGTCAAGTCACATGACCCAGAGAGGCTTGACTCCAATTGCGTTGAGCTGGATGTCGATGTCCACCGGTGGATAATTGGGAACTAACTAGAAAAACAGAGTATGTTAACATTGGGGGTCGCCTAGCTCAGTTGGTAGAGCACACGCCGCGATAGCGTTGGTCAAGTGTTCGATCCCCGGTGGTGACCTATTTTCTATTTTCTCTAGTGTCTCTATCTCAGTGAAGTTGAGAAAATAGGGGTACGGCATAGCTCAAGCTTCTTTCCAACATACCCTTGAACAGGAATAGTGGACATTTCTTTCTTGATTATAAAAATGTTGGTATAGTACAAGTTTAAAGAAAAAAACTATTTGAGCAATCACCCGTGTACATTTCCATATTCCAGGGAAGAAATGTTGACAAACTCTGCTTCGTGTAACGTCACTGAGCTGACATTTTTTTAAAATAATTTCTGACGCCGTGGAGATAAGATGTATACAACGCAGTAATATCCGTTTCCAAGAGTATTTTTGTATTCAAACAATAACTTGTAAGATACAGGCTGTGATTTAAAACAACAAAACTTAGTTGCCTGAAAGCGGAAATGTGGATGAAGCACTTTCTCGATTATCGATATCTCATTTTCCGTAAACCTGATTAAACGTGCTTAGATTGTCCAAACTTTGCTTATCCGAAAGGACTTTGGCATTGTCTGGTTACGCAAAAAACATACAACTCAGCATATTTCCAACCCTCGGAATATGTTAATTTAACAATGAAACAGAAATGGCTCCGTTTCAAATCAAAGACAATTATTGAAAGTGCGCCAACCTTGGTTTGCCCTTCGTGAAACGACTGCCCAAGGGAGAGGAGCTGCTCAACAGCAATGGGACATAAGGTTCTTTTTTTGTAATTATAATAACTTTATTCCAGAGTTGAGCCTACTTACAGGGTGTTTTTGTACTTCTTTTTTGTCCTTGATATAATATTTGGTAAATATCTGAGGCTTCTAGTGTGCTATATAGAAGTTTGCGTTATCCGATGTTTTTTGATTAGCCGAATCAAATTTCAAATTTCAAATTTCGTATCTACCGTGCGTTTAAATGATCAAGAGAGCACAGTAATGATGCTTGAAATTGCTTGTGATTTACGTTTTTATTGTAATTTTAATACTTTGTCATTACTAATCAAGCAACAGCTTGCTTCGATTTATGTAGAGACCACAAAATCTCCTCTGACAAATTGTGCATTATGTGCAGGTGGGCTTGAAAAGAACTAAAAAGGAGCGATGACATAGCAAGTTTTATCAAAGATTTCAATAAATATATGGCTTTGTTCCTTAATTTAGCTCGATAACGGGGCGTTGGAATGATAAGGATGATATTCCGGCAACATTGCTCTAGTTAGATGAAAATCTACTGGTATCGAAAGGCAAACATTTCAGCACACCAATCATGATTTCATTAACTTACTAATCTGTTAATCAAACCTTCACTCATTTAATGATCCCACAAGCCATAAAAATCAAAAAGTTAAAAACGCATAAATGCAGAGTGATTATTTATAAACCATCTTATCAATGCTTGCTTTATAAAGTTAGGAATCGATTAAACTGATAAGATTTTGATCAGAAGATCTTGCGGGCTGAAGAAAACTCAAGAATTGCTCTTAATGGGTGGGATACTGCTATTTAGATTGTCTGCTTCTGATTACAACAGTTAAGGAATTGTTCATTCCTAAGGATTGTAAATATTGTACAGATTATGATACTGAGAACTGACCTAAAGTGAAAAAAAACCAGATTAAACAACAATTTGTCAACGAAGTGGTTTCGTGGTTGCTGTTTTACCTACAAGATGAATTGTACAATTTTCATTGCAAAATAAGAATATTGTACGAAACATTGAAAACACTGTGTTCTTAAAAGCTTTTTCGGTTTTGGATTCCTCAGAGTACAATCGTCAGAAATATCAAAATGAAGGATAGGAAAGAATAAATCCAACTGTGTTTTGGAAAGAGCCAATCAGAATTTAGTCTGCCGGAATGGCTTTTGTCTTTGGACCAATCAGCGTCCACTCCAAACAGATTAATTAAACAGGCCCAAAGAGAAAACTAATTCTTTTTGTCTGCATAGCAAAGGTTTTCTTGCTTTTATGTGAACTGACTCCTGAACGTTCAAATGAAATGTAGACCTTGTCTTGCCTATGATACGGCAGCAATCGTCCGTTTTCCATAAAGGGTAGCTGGAAATACCTTCTTTTTACACTATAAGGTTATGTATGGTGTATTCCTGCATCAATTGATTTGTAATTTTTCATTTCGATTCTCTTTAGATTAATATCTATGAACATGGTTTTGAGTATGGGAATGAGCCGTCTTCTAGATTAGTTATACGATAAAGGACAACTATTGATAACAGGTATGCCCTTTCAATTACGCGTCACCCGAAGCTATTAGGTATAAAGTTGGTATCAAAGTTGCCTTGTGAAAGAGGTGCCAAAATGTATCCGATACACTGTGGGTACCATGTACATGTTCACTATCACCGCCCTTGTTTTATGGTGTACCAATTAAATAAATTTGTAATTACAGTGAACAACTAATACTTAGAATTTTTGAACCTTGATCTCAGATCTGCCTGAATATCTTGTTGTTGACATAAGTACTTGTACTTTCGACTACCGACACAAGCTTCCGTTTTCCATGCTTTCGTTGAATTAGCATTAACTACTTTTTGTGCCCCTCTTTCTCCCTCTATAATTTTACAATTGCTACGGCAATAGAACATTTTTTAGGGTTTTGGGGGGGTGGGGTGGGGTGGTGGCGACCATATGGAAAGTTATGTGGTGAGCAAATGGGTATATAAAAATATAATACAGAAACATTAATTTAAAACTCCTCTGATAAAATATTAGGTCACAAAGGACTTTTTCTTGTCCATTCTACTCGTTCTAGCACTGGGGGCGAGCTCCAATAAGGTAATGTAATAGAACAGTCCAAATTGACTTGTGAAATTCTATCTATTTCATATTGGCTTGTATCTCTGATGAGCATTTGAAATCGAGAGACCAAATATGTTGAAACTGCTGCGGGAACAAAGTGTATGTTAGAGTGGGCGTTAGTGATGTTTGTTTACTTCGTTGTCTACTCGAAGGAGTGAGATGAAGAAAGTTGTTATTTGGTTAGGATTATTTAATTTTAATGCACTTAAACTAGAATCTCTCCTTTTGCGTAGGATAAATATGTGGCAGAACATTTTAAATCTTTGACAACTTCTTCTGCTCCCATGCAAACAAGTTTTAATCTTACAAGGCTCAATTTCGCGTACATTGGCCTCGTTCCGGTTCAGTTGCTACTACATATTAGAAAGGACAGATGTTAGAGTTGAGTCTACTCCAGACAAAAGTAGTTTACCCGGTAGATACTAAAAAAGAATCAAGCTTTCACTCTGGTCTTGTTTGATTTGGTGTTCAATAAATGAAGTCCTTTGCAGAGAAAAACACATTTTTTATCGCGGAGCGAAAACTAAACCCAACCTTCTCATATTTTATACAAAACTATTGTTTCACTAAATTCAACTATGGTATATGACTACAACAGCTCCTTTCACGATTTCGAAACTGTGTCTAGCAGGTGACAAAGAAGACTGGCTCGATGAAAGATTTAAAAAGATGAAAGCCACATTAAATACACAGAAAGATAACCAACTGCACAAGGAAATAATGCAGAAGATTCCTTTTTGTGACATTGTGAAGGCGACAGTTGTAAAGTGTGATGGAAGAAAGTGCTGAGGTTTTACAAATTGTAGATAACTTTTTTGCTGTCCATGTTATGCAGTTATTAAGAGCACAGGGTGACCTTTCTTTTTATCGTTTCTTCATAAAACAGTTTTCTGTACACGCACGTGGTACAGCGCTCAGAACATAGTATCAGAAAGCACTCAAATAATCTCAAGAACAAAGAGAATGAGTGCCAGGTGTAGGTTGCTAGGACAGCACGCTGTAAGTGCAGGTGGAAAGTCATGCATCAGCAAAAAGGAACTTTTCTTTAATCAATAAAGAAGTTCATTGTCGATCAATACGGTTTCACACTTCAGTAACTTTTAAAAGAAATCGACTTTCAAAACACTTAAGAGAATTAACAAGTAAACCTTTCGTACAGCATTATTATCAACCAACATGTTAAATCTATGAAATATAGATTAACCAGAATGTTACTCGCCCAATCTTTCTGTTGTTGGGAAGTTTTTCATAACATGACTTTGCTACTCAAGATTCAAATTGCAACATTTGAGTTCGTACATTACATCTTCCTTGTTCTTCCATTTTCATTATGTAGGAACAGACTAGGCGTTCAAGGGCAGCAGTGACAGGATGCAGCGGGCGATGGTTTTTGAATAAAGTAACTATAGATAGAAAGATAGATAGATAGATAGATAGATAGATAGATAGATAGATAGATAGATAGATAGATAGATAGATAGACATGGTATTGAGCAAACCACGCTTGTAACGGCTGTCGACGTGACTATGATAGTGGAGTAAAAGTCCCTTATTGGTGGATTCAACAAAGGTGGGTTCCTGATATTTCTCTTGTTTATTTAAAGCTAAAACGCTTTCTTGTGTTGAATTTAAGCTACCATCACATCCATTTACCCTCTTTTCAGAATGAATTAGTGCTTAACTTGGAGGTGGACCTAAGAGTTACACCAGCTCTGGTCAGCTAAGGACTAATTGGATGAAGTATAATTTTGTCCGATACGTAGTGGCTGTAATAATTGTTTTAAAGACAGGTTATATGCCCCAAGGGGCGGGGTTTTCCCACTTCTTTACAATGAGAAGGGTAGGGTCTGTCAGAAAATGCAAAAAAAACCCCATAAACAAAGGTGGTACTAAATATAGCTTGACCCCACTGAACATACTTTATAACAAGTGAAAAGTGCAGTAGGGGTGCAAAACATATATAGCAATATACAAATTATATACAGAAGTAACCCAGCAAAAGGGAATCCATCAATATACTGCATTGTTTGCCTTACGTCTGCACAACAATGTGCATATAATCGGCCGAACCTTTTAAAACACATATTGTTCATTATTTTAGACGAAGCAAAAATCTCTTTAGTCACACGACAGGACAGAGGTCTGAGTGCAAAGGTCAATATAACTTGTAACTGTCAAATTAGCTTAAATCAACCTTAAAAATCCTCTGACAAAAGGCCGACGGTGTTAATGTTATCATAATTCACAATAAAACATATTATCAGGGTAGATATTGTCACAGTTGCAATTGGCAAAGAGAGAGCCAGGGTTCCGGGTTTGAGTCCCGATGGTTACGCATTTTACTTCCTCAGCTAACTTTTGAAATTATCTATAATTAATATAATTTATCGTTACAGTTACACATCTGGAAAGTTATCTGACTTTCGTTTCACTTTAAAGTTTGTGCCCAGGAGAATTTTTGTATTCACAAGTTGACGAGGATACGAGTATTCAATCGGAGAGAATAAGGTCGTTAGAAACAAACACTGACACACTTTCTTACGATGAACCTCAACATCGACTTTTACTGTTTATAATCCTTGAATTCACTTGTATATTGAAGAGGTATTAGTTATTTAAACATCAAGAATTGCGCTTTCTTTGGTACGTGACTTAATTTAAATCTTAATAAATCGGTTTCTGCATCAGTTAGAAGGACAAAACCTTCAAAAAGTGAAAGCTATATTTTCTGGCAAACCCAATAATTAGTGCTAGCACCTATAGAATTAAACTATACTGCTTCAAATACTGCATATCGGATGGTTTTTACTTTCCTGTCAAACTATAAAGGAGTTAAGAAATATTTGTAACTGACTGTAATTTACCTCTCAGGTATTGATGTTTACAAAACGTTGTTTGTAGGACCATTTAGTCCAACGATTTTCCTCATGGTTCATTAACTGTTGACAATAAGTGGTCACGTGTCATAAATCTTCTGAATCCACGAAGATTTGCGGTTTTTTCAATCGTGCTTAGTTTATCATGTACTTAGGCAATCCACACAATGTCAGGGTCACCTTTAGCTTCACCGAAAAAGCAGTAGGTGCCGTAAAGACGAGATAATTTCATCAACATTTTCCTCATTTCTCAACACCACCTTTATTCTGTGATCCTACAGCTGTGTATAAAATAGCCTAATAAAGTCGTGGGAAATCAAAACTACTTACAAGCTACAGGAACGATGGAAATGTCAACGATCCTGTTGAATGCACTTTTCTTCCTTGGATCAGTGGGTAAGTAGGCCTACTTGTGTCCACTTGATGTATCAATGCTTAGTATTCGATAGGAGAATTGTTGTCGTATGACTCGACTTACAGCCAGTCACGAAAGATGTGTAATAAGGTCTTATTACGTACTTACAAAACTTTTAAAAACGCTATAGAAAAGAAATATCTAGTTACTTGCCTATAAAATAGGTTATTTAGATTGACTGGTATCCAAATAAGAGAAAATATATAACTTTTATCAAGAAAAATATCGTCCCGTGTGTTAATTGCAAGTCAAAACTGAAGTTCATCACAAGTTCAAATAGGGTCAATAAGAAAAGGGGACGATTTTTACCTGTTTGAGTTAACTTTGTATGCAAAAAGGTCGGATCAACTATTACCTGTCAGACATATGTATATATATGTAGAGAGAAAGAGATTAAATAAAAGCAATGTTAAGGTACACAAGATAAGCAAGATACGCAAGGCCGATGAATGGGTTATGTTAGAAGACTGACTTACATGACTTTTACTCGGCATGTACGGCCTTAAACTATGAGATTTCCTGTTGTACCTTATGCAAAAATCAGATAGTCCATTTAGTAGCTTTCAGACTCTGAGATCAGTGGGTGGCCTTAATTATATAAATTTGATTTCATTCATCGGGAATGAAACTGCAGCGTAAACACATATGAAACTGGACACCGTGTTTCTTCGTAACCGACTCAGTTAGATTACTTTTAAGTGAACGATTTAACTAGTTACCTCAAAGTGTTACCACGTGAAGAGAATGAATTGTCTGCTGATCAAATTGGGGACATAAGTCAGTATTGGGTGATTTTCTTAGTGTGCAATCAATACCACAATGGCGTGCAAACTATATCTTTGTGGCTGATGACGGGTACATGTGATGACATTCAGACATGCAGAAGTCCATTTTGTTAAACCACGGACAACTGTAGAGAGAGAGAGGGAGAGAGAGCAAAGAACATCCCGAGCTCAGTATTCAACATTACAGACTTGATCTACTCTTATAAAATCTGAGTTTGTAGATTTATGAAGTTTGCAGTATTCATAGACAGATCAATTTCTCTCGTTCGAAGGTGCATACTGAAAAATATTCTGTAAGGCAATGCTACAGGAATTTAAACGAGGGAGCGACAAAGGCTTTAATATTTTGTTATGATAAAGAATCTTTCTTACACCATTTCTCCTTTCAAAATAGGCACAAACGTTTAAATATGCATTAGAATAATCCTTTAGTTGAACTAGATTGTGTCGATCACTACATCCGACATTTTCGGTCATTGACAAAACAGTCTAGTTTGCAATCAATATTAGCTGATAGCAAAGTAAAGTTGCTTATGAAATGGTATACTTCTTTATAGTAAAACTCGTCAACTTTCATTCATCTACTTATTTATACAAAAAGAATGCGGTTTTCTCATGTCGCACTTAGAGAAATAGGACCAGAGCGATGGAGACAGTGAGAGTATTTTCTCGCAAAATATAATTCTAACTTTAGAGATCAGAGAATAACGGTACTTCAAATTAGCAAAGATACAAAAACAATCCTTTCTGGTGTAGTTGAATCTCTCTAGGATTTTAAAGATCATAGACATGACATTTTTACTTGAGAGGAACTGGGAGATCTACCGACCAGTACTGAGAAATGAAACAGCCAGAGGGAGCTTTCTTTGTTTTCTGCTTAGTTGTCAACCCAAAACCGATATAACATCACTGTTTTCTTTACCAAACGACCTATTATCTGACAGTTAAATCTGAAAGGCACAGCATGGAACTGTTAAGGTAAAGGAGAATAGGGAACGACACATGGAACAATGACCAGAACTGAGCAAAGACGGAATTAGTGACTATGATGCTTGTTTCACAGACAGCTTCTGTCGCAAAGAAATTTTAAGAACTTTTATCCCTTTAGATAAACGATTTAAAGTTTAATCTGCCAAACGCTTTTTACACAGAAAGTGTTACAGTGTCTGATGCTTTTGTTTTACTCGATATACAACTCATGGGAAAGAAAGAATGTTGGGTTTGGTCTAAGTATTGCTGCAAATTATTTAAGTAAAATACTCTACAACAGGTATGAGTTGTTTTGATTGCAAATGAAACCAACAAAGTTGTCAATGTTTAAAGCAACATACATTATCAGAATCAAAATTTGAAAAGAAAAAGAATCATAAATGGGGGTTCAGCATTATTTGAAATTGTCTCTTGTTATGCTAAATGCAAGCAAAACCCACGCATCAATGATTAACAGCATTTGAAATTTTCAAGCTAAGTTTCCCCGTAAATCATCGGAGCAGCGTGAAATCCGTACTTAAGGGCCGGACCTTGAAATTAGCTTCTAAGATGAAGCTTAAAAAATACAAATTTTTCCTTAGCGTTTCGATTTTATCCACACGAGGTATACTTTCCAAGTTACATGGATCTGCCTAAGTATTATTACGAAATCGACAGAATATCTGACATTGCTTGATGGTCCAATGGTTGAGGCGTTGATCTAAACATCAGGGGGTCGCGGGTTCGAGTCCTCTCAGCACCCTAACACTTCAAGCCATTGTGGTAATGCTCCATTCTCTGACACTTATATATAAAGTATATTTTTCGTTAGAATTCATAAAATGGCACGTTAACAATTGACATAATGATAAATAAGGAGAAAGCAATAAAGTAACATGATAATACAAACTTCCAAATTCCAACATCCAGGGGCGATTTAAGGGTATGGCAGACAGGGCCGTAGCCCAGGGCCACGCGCTCAAGAGGGGCCCGGCCCTCAAGAGGTTTGCAGAAATTTAGATCATATTTTTGTTAGGATCAAAGAAAAATTTTTCTGAAACAATTTTTAAACACTGTCGACGACGAAATCGCACAATCAAGTGTCGCTTCGAAAGCGTTCTTCCCCATAAACGCGTTCTTTCCGATCATCGATCGCTTGGTGATGGAATTGACTACGCAGCCGAAAGTATACGAAGGACTTTCGGATAAGTTTGGATTCCCCACAAATCTACACCTACGAACACCGGATGAACTTCAATTTTCAGCACAAAAACTGGTGGAATGCTATCCTGATGACTTAGAATGAGAAGTTGAGTCGGAGCTTATCCATTTTGCAGCAATCATGGAGGGTCTGCTTGCCGACAAATCATTAACAATCGGGAAATGTTATGAAATTGACGTTTTCCTTCAGCTAAAGGAAAATAGTTTATTGGAATCATTTCTAAATGTTTACACCATGATGAGCATATACCTTTGTATCTTTATTGCCAATTGCAAAGTGTAAGGATCGTTTATGAAGTTGAAATTAATTCTGAACTATTTACGCAACACCATCGGCCAGGAGAGACTTTCTTCTCTGGCCCTTTTATCCATTGTAAATAAACTCCTGTGCACATTGGCCTTCAACGATGCAATAAATACGTTCGCGGCAGTGAAGGCTCGGAGAAAAGACTTTTGAAATACCTTGCTGTGTTATTCGTTGTGTTAGTATTCGTTCCTCAAATTAAATTTGTGTTACGAAATTTGTGTTGTGCTTGCTCACTTAACGTAAAACTAGGCGTATTAATCTTTAGAAATCATTTTCTTAGGAATAATTTGAGTTTGGTCCTTGTTTGAATTGAATCTTGTCCAAATGTGGTACTATCGTATTATTAATAATGCACTAGGTTGCCTAATCTTGGGTCCCTGATAAACGTTTTCCCGCATATTTGCCAAAATATTGGGCAAAACTTCGAAAATTTATATGGTAAATCTATCCTTTTGATGTACTATTTTGGTCAAATCTTTCATCATCCCCGCTAACTAGAACCCCGTCTATTGGAGACCTTTGGGTATCATAGCCAAAAACGTCCATCAGTCATTCAGTCAGCTTCTCTTTTCGCACTCTTTCATGCATACACACGCTGCACTGCATATTAGAATTATTACACACGAGAGGCACTGTGAAAGCGCCATATTATGTGAGCTAAACTAGGTGAGATATTGACAAATATACATCTCCTTAATAGGGTCCCGCGTTTGAAAAGTGCACAGGGCCCCACACGTCGGAAAACCGCCCTGCCAACATCCTGTTTTTCATGACGAAATAAACGTCAGGTATATATGATTATCAAAATAATCACTAGTCTTTTAAATTTAGTGCACATCTTATCTGAAATCGTCAGTTACGTAGCATGTATTAGAAACTGAGGCATAAGAATACCAAATATTTTATTGTGTGTGTGTGTGTAATGTCGGCCAATTCCTGGATATGTTTACAGTGCAGAATATGTTGATTATAGACCACAAGGATGTCGAACTTGTGAATGGTTCGCTTTTATAAATTTTCAATATTTCTGACCGTAGGAAGCCTGTTAGGAATAGATGTATACGAATATAATATGTTAATGAAGCAAGATGTATTAGACGTATTGTGTTTTTGTCAAATGTAAATGCAACGTTGGGACTCGTTGCTCGATAAAAATACTGTGACGTCATATATAAATGTTTATGATTTATCTTGAGTGAGTATTTTAATAATGATAAGGTATCTCTGAGGTGGAGTAAGTGTTTCATATGAGCCACTCATAAACAGCATTCACAAACGAGCCACTCACAAACAGCATTCACAAACGAGCCACTCACAAACAGCATATCTCAATTGACTTTAGTGGTTACGCAGCAAAGAGGATCATGTTTCCAAGGTCTTTTGAGTAAACCTTTGTTGCTTATCTACTTGAAACATTCTGTCAAGTTTATACCAATCTGTTTTAACATCAAGCAGCGTCAGTCCATCACTGTCAATCATCATTGTTTTGATTTAAATACTACGTTTGTAAAACTGTCAGTCGGATCAAAAATGTTATTGCAAGATTTAGAAACTGAGATTTCAAGTGTTTTTATCCTCCCTATGACAATACAGTGAGATGTTTCCACAGCTTCTGTTTCTTAAGCAGTAGATATATATATATATATAAATTTGTGTGTTTATATCAGTTTGACGGCATAATAAAAGATTAGAATAGAAAAGAATTAAATATTATTTGTGCAAGTTGTTTAAACATGCGTTATAACTATCTTTGAGAGAAAAAATGAATGAATTTCTGTTGAGTTAAAAAAGGTTCTTGGTTAACTTTCTTGTTATTATACTAAAACATTAGTTTGCTTCCATTACACAGCCTACCTTAGTAAAATTAATAACTTACAAATTCTGGAAACAATACATTGCTTTGTATCATCAAAATAAAATCATATAACATTTAGTATTAAGTAACATACAAGAAATTTGGTAACAAATAACTGTCAACAATATTGCGTGAGCAAATAGCCGAATGACCTATGCTACTTATTATCATTAAAGAAAAGCTGACCTGATTGTAGGACTAAGGACGTTTAAATTTAATACCCTTATAAGTCAGAGGTCCGAGGTTAGTGCCCCTGTCAGAGTTTTTTTATTACCCTGTGTATTCTTCTATCTGAGATGACACATTATGGGTCAATGGAATATTGTTTCCTTTCATTTGTCAAGATATGATAACATCTTTCTTCGGATACACTTTTCTGATAGAGCAACCTAAACTTTCAACATGGTCAATGGCTTTACATTTTTAGTGACCCACTGCAGGGGTAAGGGTTAGTCATTTGTCATATAATGTTATTTGAACATTAATTAGCCTGGCACGTAAGGAGCCAATTCTCTTTTACGTTTCTCCTTCCCTCAACTTGTTTGCAGAGACATAACAGAGTATAAATCTGAGCACTTTAAGTACGATTGTATTAAGTTCCATTTCTTACCGTCCTGTTCTAGTACGTAGTTCTTCACATAGTTTGAAGGATTGTAGAGTTTTAAAAGCTGTAGACCTTGGATTGTAATTCCAGGGCACCAGAAGCTATGGGCTCTATTTAGCTTATACCTTCTATTCGTACCTTCTGTTTTATATTGCCTGGTAATACTGTTCTCGTTTATCAGGCTGAATTGTTTTTTTGGTACTTTAGGCTTAAGGATGTCATCAATTGCTAATACTTAAGATTTGGGATACTTAAGGTTTTAAGATTTGCTCGAAGAGAATAGACGAAGAGACAAATAACGCATTTTGTATATTTGATCAGTATGTATCTATGTACTTGAAGATAACATTCAACAATGCACTTTTTGGCTAAACACGTGCTATGTCCACGGAAACTATCTTCTTTATTAAAAAGAGTCCGACAGAGAAGATAGAGATTAGAAACATGAAGAGAAGAAGGGTAGATAAAATAATATCACAATGTAGGAATGCATGCATAAAAATCGAAGAAAACAAAATAGAAAATGCTATCTTAGAAGCAGAAATTCCGTCTCTTGAGTACCGTAAAAGTAAAATTAAGCAATGTGATAAAATGAAAGGATGGAGAGTTTAATCAGAATTAATTTCAATCAGACAAAACTAAACACAGCCTTCACAACCCTCCGAATGAAGAATTTCACTAACGCGGAATACACAGCAAGAATTCAAGACGTTTCAACAGAAAATCCATCTAAACCATGGTAATCGACGACATGTAGGAATGTAAATAATCTGTGATTTTGACACTCCTTAAGTTTTGTTTGTTGCTATTTGAAGTTACAATTGTCTTTATTTTAATCATAGACTAAGACTCTTTATAATAGGCTCTGTATAGTTTCAAAATCTTATTCTTCTTTGCCACAAGAGGCTCACTATTCATAGAAGCTCTTATCAATATAATTTTTTTCAAGACGTAACTGGTTTGACGGTACTACTTGTTTTTATACGAAAACTGCATTTGAACAATATTCGTCCAAATATGACCTACTTTATAGAACAGAAGATAAAAAATAAAGAAGCTTTACTTTGTTTTCTCAAGGTCAGGTGACCCAGACGAACAGAGACGAACAACAATCAACAATAAGCAATTGCAAGCCAGTGCAATAAGACGGGAGATCCACAGCCCCTCTTGAGATGAATACGATAGGGGATGTTCCCATTTGTAGTGAACACAGTGAAAACAGAGGGGAAGTGCCCTCAGATGAATGCAATGTTTTAAAGAAAAGCAACTCTATTCTATTTCATAGTTTGGTATTGTCTACGTTGAGAGAGGGAATTGGCTTAAAAACGTAAGACTAATAATAGATTTAAAGTGAATCTCTCAGGTTCTGCAAGGTCTGGCGATTCCACCTTTGTGCAAACGTGTCTAGACGTTACAAATATGTTGAATATCTACGAATGTATTGAATTCCTAGGGATCTACCTAACGGCTTTGGAAATAATTAAAGGTTTGTTGCACTGAATAACTATGGATAGAGGTACTGAGTGGTCTAAAAACTAATCAGTTTTTTAATCTGACTAAAATAGATATTGAATATTGATGAGTTGTGATTGTTAAAAGGTCCAACTAGTTAATCATATCAACAATCTAGTCCTTTGGACTTTTAGAAGGAGCTTAAGTATTAAAGCAGTCTCTCAATCAAAGACCCCTGATGAGCAGTGGGCCCGACATTGAAACTACCCTAAATAAACAGAAAAACCACGTTATTGAGTGTATTATTATATACTACTTTGTATCATTGTGTTATTGAGTGTATTATTATATACTACTTTGTATCATCATGTTATTGAGTGTATTATTATATACTACTTTGTATCATCATGTTATTGAGTGTATTATTATATATTACTTTGTATCATCATGTTATTGAGTGTATTATTATATACTATGTGGGAGTTTGCATTCAAGGTATGTTTAACAATGTGCCAGGTAGCTTAAAAACATTGAAAAGGAAATTGATTTGGCACAAAAAAAAATGACTCAAGAAAGAAAGGAATACACAAGTTTGGTTGCCATTTTACTCACTTTATTCCATGTTTTCTTGGTATTAGTGAACTTGTTATTTCACACTTAATGTTTATGACTAATTTATGTGATAACACTGTTTGACAATGCTTCAGTCCATGCCACCGATCAGAAAGCCACAGTAAACTTTCTGTTGTCTCCATCATTGAGCATAGAATTGGTACGTTTCAAACTATATGAACCTGAAGTACCTGAGTTCAAAGACAATGGAATAGTATTTGTCATGTAGTGACTAAGCAAATTCTTAGCGAATATTCTAGAAGTGACATTGGTGATTATCTGGCAATTTATAGTTGCTGCAATGATGGTGCAATCATGTATATTCTTATTGATGTAAGCAAATTAAGTATTCAGTTGAGTTTGGGTGTGAAAACATGAAAGTCAAAACCTATGTCTACTTGTTAATCATCTACCTGGTACATACATCTTTTCTTGAACTATATTGTGCTACGAAGAGCGTTCATCAAGTATATATAAGTAGTTAAGTCATAACTGTAGGAAATCAATGAGTCGGTGAATATCATTTATCATCAAACTTAAGATATCTTGTCTTCATCTTTGATACAACGTAACATCAACATAACTGCAATGAGATAAACAATAAGGGAATATAAAGTCTAGCGTGTGAGTTAAACAATAGGAGGACTGGACCTAATTACTAATAACAATACTATATAAAACCATGGTGACAATAGCAGTATATCATCATGTTTTCAATAGGTTCAATATTTAATTGCTAACAATAACTACTTTTATTGCATCACTAATCTTCTATCATTTTTTGTGTTTAGGACCTTAGGAGCTGAAGAATTATTGTTTACAAATAGATTATTTTCCTGGTTTTTCAGTCATGGAAAGGTAACAGCTCTCTCGATTTATTGTTCTGTTATCAATTGCCTTTATATCCAGTCTGTTTTAAAACGTTTTGCCATGAAAAACGTATAGAAATACAGTTTGGATCATAGAAATGATTTTATGTGTGTTACTGCTAATTCCACTCTGAATCTTGTGATGGTGCATGCCCATAGTACCATAAAAAGAACACTAGGGTTTCAGATTACATGTCCCATATTGAGATGGTAGTATATTCAGAATCACACCTTTACTGAGCCAATCACATAGAAAATGTTGACAGCTGTTGAAAGATTCTAGAAGTTATCACATTCCTTAGGAAAATTCTTAGACAAACACAAGAAATATGAGACATAACACCATTGACCCACAGGTCACAATCCTCATAATACTAATGGTTGTGCTAAGAGTTTTTAGTGTAACCTTAAACTCAGTACCTAGCTGAGTCTTGCAGAAATTTTGAGGAGATGTAGGCACTTTTGGTAATAGAAAATCATTTTACTTTGGTGTGCAGCTGATGTATTTATCAATGAAGTGCAAAATGAAGAGAGCAGTGACCTTTGTTTTAGTCAACAAACAACAGTAGTCAGATAGCTTATTTTGTTCTGACTATGATGGTTTTAAATTTCTTTCCTCCTCGTAAAGATATATTTTTTTGTGACCTTTTCAGTATTTGTATTTAAATATACAGAAGCAGCTTGCATTGAATGTTGTATTTTTGAATTTGTAGGTAATACCTGTTGTTAGAGGTAAGTAGTCACTCGATGTATAGATATTTAGTGATTCCTGATATGATATGATTTTATAAGCAATCATCTATCATGTCTTCCACCATATCATCTATTATGCCATAGACATATCCTATGATATCGTATATGCACATTATGCAAATGTTCTGTGCACATTACTTAAATCAGAACCTCATGTACATACTGTTTTATAAATCTTTGAAATCTTTTTATCATTTGTGAAAATTCTGATAAATATTAGGAAATGTCACCAAATCTGGGTCAAATCTGTGTAGTGCAACAAAAGATATTAGAGTTTAAAATGCTTTTAACACTTTAAACAATATATACCAAATAAGATCGTCCTGGTTTGATGTGATTAGGTAAAAGATTTTACAACAGGGGTGCCTGTTTTGTGGTGTGTTCAAAGAGAGACCATGTGCGATGATGACAGCCAATTTGTAGTCATAAATGTATATTAATTAGCATAATCAAATATACAATGTAGGTAAACATATGGTAAAGGTGACCCTATTTGTAACTTTCCCTACTGTAGAATCAGTAGGTGTTTGTTTAGTAATTTCAGAATGTCTTTCTTCATTGTATGTCTTATAAACGCCTATACCTATACATGTCCATACGAAATATTTCATAGTGCATAATGTCTTTTTATGTAACAAATGTGATTGTAATGTGATACCATTATATGCCATACAGTCCACACTTCCTACTGTTCATATCAAATATGGAAAACACATGTGTTATACAGGAAAATGGGCACTGCCTTGAAAATGGATTGTGAAGATTAGTAATGCTGACATGTAAAGGGCAAAAGTATGTGTAGGCCTTAATTGCATGCCACAGTATTCTTGTAATTTTTCAGTTTTTGATTTGACAAACATATATCATCATATTCAATCATGTAACAATGGTTTAGGTGATCCCATCCTATATCCAGAGATGGTTGTACGATGAGCTGTGTACAACATCGAATATATATTGTATGGTATAAAAACTGCTGACACTTAAGTGCCAAGTGTTGATACAATCTAAAACTGCTTTTCTTAACAAGGAAATGGTGTGTATCAAAAGGCTATGGACTATGCATTAGAGCAATTAAACAATGGTCAATGGGTTCACATCTTTCCAGAAGGTACGTATGTGGTTATTTCACATAATACATACTCAAAAGAGAAGGAGGGTTTGGCAGTAAGGGTATGTTTGCATACATGAGGAAGTGGAGTATCCACCAACATGTACATACACAAGAAAAATATCTACACTTTCAATTTTTTTAAATGAAAGTATGCACACACAACACAAGAAATGAGGCAAGGTTCTGTTTCACACTTTACCAGTTGGCTTTATTTCTTTTGCCTTGAATAGAATCTCAGGAAAATTTGTAAAATAAAGGGGGCTACGTACAAAACGTATATATGCAACAGGGAGGTCTGTTTAAATAAGTATGTGTATGTACAAGGGGGAGGGGTCTAATTTTGGACATTTTGGCACGTATGTACTATGTGAACAACCCCAATACCCTATATTGCACTGAAGATTTCGTTATTTTGTTGAGGTAAGAGCTGTCTATAGTTACATAAGAAAGAAGAAGAAAGGTGCTGGAAAGAAAAGGCACTGAAATGAAAGCTCAGGCAATAAACCCACTGTGGAAAAGGCACTGAAAAACGTTTAACTTACAAATTTTCTACTCATTTATTCCGATGTTGAAGGAACCTTGGAAAGAGCACAATTACTGAAAAGTATTCTATACAACTAATGCAGAATTTTGACATTAAGCTGCTGCATTTGCTGATTTAGTGCAGTGTTTATCCATTGAATATGTAAAGCTTCCTTTACATTGAGACTGAAGCTTGATCAAAAAGAGCTCCTTGAGCAGGCATCATGGCATGCAATGTCAACTGCCATCTTTAGCATGGTACATGAAGCGTAATACTTAAATGCATTACAAGATCGATGCAGAAGTTTGACCTATGAAAATACCCCAATTAAAAAATATCAAGTGGGACACTTGTTGGTGAGATGTCAGTTATAGCTACTGTAAGGATTTTTACCTGCGATGGATTTCACCTAGTAACAACAAGGATCGTAAATATTAAGTCAATTTTCTAAATAACTTTTGGGCTGAAGGTGTCCAATTGTTTACTGTTTCATTCTCATGTGTATCACTTTCAAGGGACCTTCAGGTTTCCCACATTTTATGGGGCAACAGTATCTTTTTTCTACTCTTTTGATATTCCTGAAATAGCCATAAACATGTATCTAGATTGCGTCTTAACGCATTGTGCATTGTATAGTATATTGTATGGTGTCTTTGAGCCTGCACACAAAGTCAATACATCAAGCTACATCTTGACTTGACTTTATTTACTTTATCTACTTAAGGTGATGTGACCTGACTTGACGTTATTTACCCTTTCTGCTTGAGGTGATGTGACTTGACTTGACTTTACTTACTCTTTCTGCTTGAGGTAATGTGTCTTGACTTGACTTTATTTACCCTTTCTGCTTGAGGTGATGTGACTTGACTTGATTTTATTTACTCTTTCTGCTTGAGGTGATGTGACTTGACTTGACTTTATTTCCTGTCTTCTTGAGGTGATGTGACATGACTTAACTTTAGTAACTTTATCTGATTACGGTAATTTGACTTGACTTGATGTTATTTTCTCTGTCTGCTTATTTTAATGTGACTTGACGTGACTCAATTTACTTCATCTGCTCAAAGCGATGTGACTTAACTTGATTTTATTTACTGTATACGCTTCAGGTGATGTCACGTAATTTTATTTCATTTATGTCCTTAACGTGACGAGATGTGACATGACTTTATATACTTTATCTACTTGACGTGACTTGAGTTGACGTGATATGACTGACATTAATTTACTTTCATTTAAGCATTAGTTTGAAAAGAACACTAGAGAAGTAGAAAATATGTCACCACCGGGGATCGAACCCGTGACCCACGCTTTCATGGCGTGCGCTCTACCAACTGAGCTAGGTGACCTCCAATGTTAACATACTTTTATTTCTCTAGTCACCACATTAGCTCGCAATCATCCACCGTTGGACATCGACATCCAGCTCAACGCAGTTGGAGACCAGCCTCTCTGCGCCATGGGACTAACGTTTCAAATCCTCTCTTCTCTATGATACTTTCTCACTTCAATGGGCTTTGGATTGATGTTCAACTGCGTTGAGCTGGATGCCAATGTCCACCGGTGGATGATTGGGAGCTTATGTGGCGACTAGAGCAATAAAAGTATATTAATTAAAATTTCAAATCCTCTCGTCTCGATGATATTTAAGCATTAATAGTATTTCACATCCTCCTAATGTTATTTTATTGTAGGGAAGGTGAATATGACGGGTCGGTGTATGCGTTTAAAGTGGGGTGAGTAGAAGAGGCCTTGTTAGCTTAATGGTAAAGTTGTTAAGGTTTAAACTAGACTTCGAGTAGCTCTTTGGTAGCCACTACACTAAAGTTTACAGTGGTGCTTGACAAAGCCGAGTAGCACATCAATCATGCATAGCACAAGGTTGAAGCTGGCCAAAACTAAATGTACGCAATTCTATTTCAGCATTGGTAAGAGTCTACTATTGAAGTAAAGAAATGAATTTAACAGGGAATGTAGAGCTAGAGGTCAAGACATTTTTCACCAGTGTGGATGTTTTATTGCTCCTCAAAGAATTGAAATTAAATGTTCTCGTTGTGTCATCACTTTTGACTGGTTTACATATGAGATGTGTGATTGGCAGATGTTGCTTTTCTGCTTAATAAAACACATGTAATCCGTTTACTGCATTGTGTTGGTATCATTGGAAGTGAGCCTACAGTAATGATCGTAAATTGTTTGAAATGTGACATAAGCGTTCCTTATATTTTCTTTTATAAGCTCTTCGTAAATTAACTAATTATATATTTGTTATTATTATTATTATTATGTCCTAATCCCAATCTTCTTATATGGTAACAACATATACTATATCATCTACATCCGTTATACCTGTAAAGAGAGTAATGGATGTATTTTGATATACGAAAGGAAAAAGATTTATGAAATTTTTTATAAAAAAAAATATTATTATTAGTAGTAGTAGTATACTACGCCAGGTGACAACAGCGGGGAATGTTTTTATAAAGAGATTACCAATAAAGGCATTGAGTTAATTATTATTATTATTATTAGTAGTAGTAGTATTCCTATTATTATTTTTTTTTAATTTAATAACTCTCGAAATTTCAACTTTGGGTTTTTTTACCAAGGATTCTTTCGATTTTATACAATTTTTAAAGAATTTGGACGTCGATGCAAATAGGCTGATGTTGAAGTGTTCTGAAGTAGCCATCAGAACATCTTACTATATCATTAATAGGCGCAACAAAGACTGGACTTCCCCGCAACTATTACTTTTCGTGTAATTAACTTTTTTCACTCTTTCTTTTTTTTTCTTTGGTTTTATTATTGCTATTGTATTCTTAAAAATACTAATTAAACACTTCTGTACATCAATCCTGCTGCCCCATGTATCATGCCAGGAGAAGACAGCAGGAAATGTTATTGTATCATTAAGATAAGCAATAAAGGCATTGAGTGTAAAAATTATTATTATCATTATTTTTTTAAATTTATTAAATCTACTTATTACAGAGTCATTTTCTTATTGCCTTTTCGTGTGGTTTTTTTACTTATCAGGAGTCGGACGACTGATTGCAGAATGTGAGAAGGTTCCAACCGTAATTCCATTTTGGCATGTGGGTACGAAATTGCATTTAATAACTTAATTTATCATCTGCTCCTCTGTACAAGAATCGCTGCATTTGTACTTTCTAAGCAATACACTGGACATAAATGCAGTGATTGAAAAATTTTAGTGTTTTCCCTTTCGTGTCTTATCATTTCGTCATTCATTTATTCATTCATTCATTCTTTCGTTTATTAATGGTTGGTAGCTAATGTGCGTTCTAGTTTTTTTCTTCTCTCACAAATCTTACATTCTTTTGGTTATTCATTCGTGTGTTCATTAGTTCATTCATTCATTTATTTATACATTATACACTTCGCTTCATTATCTCATTTTTATATTTGTACACTATACAGATCTGTTACTTTCTTCATTTATTTAGTTATACTTTATATACGTCGGTTCAGTTCTTCATTCAATCATTTATTTATACATTATATACTTCTGTTCGTTTCTTCATTCATTGATTTATTCATACATTATACAGATCTGTTCGTTTCTGTATTCATTCCCAGATAAAAGTGTCATTAATTTACCCATTTCGCAGTTTACACATTCATTAATTTACGTATCGTACATTCTTTTATTTGTATTTTTGTATGGTTTCACTCATCTTTTTCATTCTTTGAGTATTCCGTTCATTTATTGTTTCGTACATATGGCCTTCCTTCATTCATTCATTTCTTCGTCTCCTCATATTTTATTTCGTCATAAACTCGCTCAGTCGCAAAATATGTGCAATTCACTATATTCGAGAGACAAACAACAACAACAACAACACCTGATCATTATCACAATCGGCTTTGGTTGAAGTGAGACTTTTCTGAAGTATTTACTAGAGTGTGACTGGACTGGGTGTATGGATTGTTACAACCACTTGCTATAGGCAGCATGACATATTGTTACAAAGCAGATAGGCAATACAGGGACCGTCGATTCGTAGAATTCGCTCGATCTAATGCCACCCATATCGACCTTTTTTTAGAGATAGCGAGGTATGCTTCTGCTCCTTATGCGACATTATAATGGGGGGTGCTCTTGATGAAAAGGAAAAACCTATAGTTAGTTAGGATGGTCACCGTACAACGATTATGTTGCTAATGACTAAGCTTGACAACGCGAGCGACTCAACCTATCAGATCATTTCATAGCAACTTCCCATTTCAAAACAAATGTTGCGTTCCGGCACTGCAATCACTTCTGCGACGAGGTACTGATCGTGATGTTCTGATTGGTTTTGTGTGACCGCTTATCTTAATTTTAAGTGATCCATTGCAAGCTGTAGTACATAGGAATCAAAACTAATGTGATCCTCAAAGTACGGTTGCCGTACGGGCAAGCTACATGCACTGGGCTATCAACCACGTACAATGTATGCGCCACGTGTTAGTACGCTACATGTAATGTCTTCTTCTTCTAAGTGCCATGTTGTTCCATCTGTCCCGCTCTCTCGTTAGATGTAAAATGTGCGTTATTACTATCCAAACCATTTTTAAAGTTGAAGTTTGTCTGTTGAAGTTCTCGTATTTCAGGTATTTACTCGTCACGGTTGTCACAGGTCCTGGAAAGTCCTGGAATTTTAAAAGTGTCCGGGAAAGCCCTGGAATTAATTACATATTGTGAAAAAAAATCCTGGAAAAGTCATGGAATTTTACACAATTGTTGGTTCGTGAGCTTCTACGTTAAGTTTCAAGAAACGAGTATCACCATTTTTCCAAGTCAGATGTTCCATAAGTTGTTCCTTGTTTATTTACCTGTTGCCAGATTTGAATTATAGCAAATTCTGTAAATTGAAAGAAAACTTATAAATAATCTGTAATCGTCTTTACAATTAGTTTGTTTCCATTTTATTATTGCCATCTTTAATCATATTGAAAATTAGATTGTTTGTTTTTTAAATCTGAGCCATTATTATTTTGTAAAATTTTTTTTGTTGACTGTAGTATGTTGACTTTTGTCTTTGCCCAATTACATGATGTCTGTATCTTACTCTTGTAACTGTGTAATCATGTCTGTCTTTGCTACAGGTATGGACGATTTTCTGCCCAACAGATCACCTTACATACCGCAGTTTAGACAGGTGAGAGCAAAATTAGTTAACTTTGTTATAAAGATCAAGACCCGGCAAAACGGCCACAAAAGCAACATGATGCAAATTATTGTCTCTTTAGTTTTCGATGTTGCTCACATCATTTTCAAAGGTAGATTACAAGCTTGATAAGGTGGAGAAATGGGGGGAATTTGAAGTATTAGAAGAGAGAAAGATTTCTAAAAGAAGCATATAAGTTCACGTT
The DNA here is from genome assembly GCA_010016025.2 of Alatinidae sp. Z8VKAUB7J3. Classification (NCBI taxonomy): domain Eukaryota; kingdom Metazoa; phylum Cnidaria; class Cubozoa; order Carybdeida; family Alatinidae; species Alatinidae sp. Z8VKAUB7J3. Next base: position 23,460,618 of record JAAAKM020006971.1, on the reverse strand, counting down.
GAGCTTTAGTTTAGACAATCGGAGGTTTTCTTTGACGAGAAGACTAAAGTCAGTAGAAGCCAAAGCAAGAAAGCTAAAGTTTGAAATGGAAAAGTGTGTGGTTCAGTCAGTTCAATGAGAGTCAACACTTGAGAAAGGAGGATTGGAGAGTTTTTCTCAGTCAAAGCTGAAACATCCAGGTGAACGAATACTGGAGACAGGAGTGTTTGAGAGTTTTTCCCTTGTCAAAGCTGAAACACCCAGGTGAACGAATACTGGAGACGGGCGCGTTGGAGAATTTCCTCCTAGTTAAAGCTGAAACACCCAGATGAAACAATATTGGAGAAAGCAAGACATGCACGGCATCCGGTTTGTAGTATGTGAACGGTGTCAGGTATTTAGGATGAAGACACAACAACAAAACAGGGGCGATTTTAGCGTCTTACAACTAAAATGGGGGCTTCAAGAAACGGCCAGGTTTAACAAGCCCAACCATCGACTATTGAATAGTTATAATATGAGAGTAAAATAGCAAACTCGAACATATATGGGAATGGTAACTGAATCTTACTGATCAAGTAGTTCGCGTCTAAATGAAAACATTTGGATGATCCTCTACGATAGTGGTCTGCAACCTTTCTCTTTCCGCAGATCCCCTGCATGTGAGAAATATCACTTCCAGATTCCTTAAGTAATTGGATCATAATACAAAGTGCGCGTGTGCGTCTGATGTGTACTTTGTCAGGTTTCGATTAGGACTCTCTCTTTAAGGAAAGGCACATCTACCACTTTGTTGTTGCAACTTTAAAATGCTGCTGTAAATGAAGTAAAAATTTGCCATTTATTGGCCCGAAATAGGTTATGGACCCCTACAAAGGAGCAGTAAATAACACATCAACGGATGAGGGCGGGGCTTGACCCAATGAAAACTGGATTGTCCAATGGGTCAGGGCTTCCAGATATCACAATTACCATACCTTCGTTATAGGATCAAGTTTTCCCCTGAATATCATCATTGTTTGTCCCTTGATTCAAAAATTTATAATTCTTCAACGGGTACAACAGGAGGGAGTTTCAAAGTACGTCGTACGAAATTAAGAAATCAGATCGGAATAAAGTTCACAGATCCTCCTTAAATATTATTCCCCTTGACTTACTTTCTACAAATCAACTAAAAAAGTCCTTTCTTAAACGGGTTTTGGACATTTTCCAAGCGCCTTCTTCTAGAAACAAACGTTTCACTATCAATCAGAATGTTTACAAAACCTAAAATGAACACAAAGTTTTTGCACTGTGCGAATTTCATAGATTATACAAAAATGATATGAGTTTGCTTGTTTGTGACCTCAATAATGAACAAAAGGTATCAATTAAATGTAAATAATAGGGAAGGTGGAAGGTAAACACTTTTTAATACAAAGAAATAAGTGCTTTAGAGTCATTCAATATGACGTACCGCCGGGTGGCACAATGCATACGCAGTGTTGCACAAAGTTGACGATCCTGTTCTCAATTTAATGTAATAAACACCTTTATGAATGTGTAGTTCACATAGATCTGAACATCGCGTGATAAAAATATCCTAGCCGCCACTTCCACTCCCCTTGCTGATGACATTGTGTACACTTCTGCCTTCCTCCGATTTCATAACAACAGGACAATCATAAATTCCACTTAGCGCACAACAGCGTATGTACCACAGTTAGCAGATGAGATAAACGATTCAAAATACATATGGCTCCGGGCGAATTCTTGAAAACAAAATTATCCCAACGTGACTTTGCGAAGAAATTATCTGATCATCTCTCTGAAGCTTTCCCAACATAGCCAAGACCTGCTGCGAAATGTCAAAGTTCTGCCTATGTAGCCACGTTGTCTGATAGAGAGACATTTTAATCTCAAGGTACTTATGTATGGATAAGGTTTTAACACTGTACGTGCCCCTTTTAGTTATCATATTCCTTCTAGAGTTCCACAGCAGTGAATAAATCTACATTGAAGGGAGTAAATTTGCCTCTATTTTGACTTCCGTCATAGCAAGACTTCACAGAAAAAGCCAGTTGCCACCATCAAGTGTATGACTACGGAAAGGTCGAAGGCTTTTCAGATTTCTCTCTTCATAAATTTTCGTCTTCCAAAATATTTTATTCTCCTTGCTTTTGATCTTTTCGTAAGAGGATAAAATCAAGTAAAAAAATCGAAATAGCGTACTTTCCATGGGCAGTTGCAAAGTAACATAAGGGTCGTGATGCGGATCTACGGTTGCTTCACACAAGCATTGCTTTAATTAGGATATCCTGGCTCATTTTTGCCCTAAAATTAAGCACAGCTTGATTTTTGCTCGCTAAAAAAAACTCATCTTGAACACTGATGATAGAAAGGTTAAAAAAATATTAAGCAGATCACAAAGATATATACAGGGTGCTTTTGGTGCCCGCATAGATCAGACAATTCTTTGTTTCTACTGTTACGGATGCTTATGGAAGCTAAGGGAAGAAACTACTGCAAGATGAAGGTACATCGAACACACAGAAACAATTAAGAAGTAGAGATTCTGCCTAGAATT
>JAAAKM020006971.1:23436123-23453315 GCA_010016025.2 Alatinidae sp. Z8VKAUB7J3 | reverse complement strand
TGAAAAGTCGAACAAACTATCCTTGTACGTGATTTTGTTTATAACTCTGCTTCGTTACTCGAACTATGAAGGACGATGTGAAGGCTTATGAAAGAATGACACCTATTGAGTGTAACGTGCTTGAGGATGACAAACTATTGATCGATCGACTCTGATACAGTCAAAATGAACCTTTACTTGTTTAGTGTCTCTTGATTAACGTACCTAGCGTGCGCACTTCATAAGGACCATGTGAAATTTGGGCGACTTTTCGTCGTGACCCGAACACAAAGGTTTGATTGGGTCTACAACACAGACAGGGGCTGGAGCTATTAAAGTATGACGGTGGGCTACAGACAACTTCGCATAGTCATGTTTCGTTTGCTGAATAGACTTGTTGTCGCACTCTTGTTGGCATACTGGCATAACTTTGTGTCTTGTGTATTGCTCAACATTTTCTTCACAACTCACGATAGTCGTAACTCATACTTTACAAATACATAATAAAAATATGAGCTTCAGTCCCTTACCCAGTCATTCCCCGCCGCACCGTTGAGCAGGTTGCTTGCTCAATAAGTCGACGTTTGACTATTTGCTCCCATCTCTTTTCTCATTTACTTCATCGTCAGCAACATCCACCTATACCAGATCTTCCCAATACTACTACACCATGGCTTCCGGGTTTGCTTCACTGCCGCTCTCCACTTACTTCGAACTCTTTCAACCTGTCCCTCGAGTTTGTGCTTCACCTAGCAAAATCAAAATTTTTCCTTCTTACCGCTGTATCCAGTTCCTCGACACCATACCTCTGATCAGCTTAACACTCCCAACCAATCCTCCCACGTTACATCAGCTATATACCTCATTAATCTCATGTTACGGCTATCAAATCTTTGCAGTGAGCAAGTGTAAAAGCTTCTTTTAAAAAAGAGGCCTTCGCAGTTTTCTGGGAGTAGTTTGGTTTTCCTTCTAAAAAGTTGTCGAATTGTTGCTACAAGTTGCCGATACTAGGCCGTTGTTTCCATCCGTAATGGTAATCACCTATGGAGATGCCCTAACCTGCATATAGTTTACCTAATACTCTCACTGTTGTTTCGTAACAATTTAGGGAACAGTATACAGCCTTCCTTTGTCATTAAAACCACATTATTTGCATACATCTGTACAGCCAGTGCTATAAAGACCCAACAAAAGACCGGCTGGGTAAATATAGTTCCCTCCCGAAGCATTTGCGCAACTTGCAAGGCGATTTCAGTGTCACCATTTCGTAATCCCCGATAAGAACAAACCAGTGGACGACGTGGAGGAGAACAAAGTATAAAGGATGGCTATTGAACTTGAAACGGTTTGCGGTGTCCTAAAGGGGTATTTAATTCTGGCTTTCTTTTGTGTAATTGTATCTCCTGCAACGGCTGAGCACCTTCCACTATGAAGTGGATTACACAATGAGATATTAGCCTTAAGCAAAAGCTGACGAAATGAATACTTTCCAGGACTGCTTTTAGTAAAAGTGTACAAAGAAAAACACTTTTTCAACAACATAAACAAAACCAATCAGGGGCGTGCCCAGTTGTGTTCAAAGTGTGACAATAGTTGTTCGCAAATTACAACTTTCTAAGAAATTCAAATCATTTAAAACCTCAGCAGTTATTGTTAATGCTGTGAATGAACCTAAAAACGGCCTATGTTGAATTAAGAGAAGAGAGCAGAATAGAAAATAATTTTCCAACAATCACCTCTGTAGATAAGACAAAGAGCTTATAAACAGAATCTGTCCACGAGAATTTGTTTAGTTTCTCCAAGAGTTTTTCCTCCTCGACGAAGTCTCCAAAGCTTCGTTCACTTTGATTTGCACATTTATATTTAACAGAGCTAAAATATAATTTTCTGGCATCTCTCAATCAATATCCCTGATTCGTCTCACTCTGCACTCTGCACTCAGAACTAGTAACGCTCATAAATCACATTGTATAGATCTATTGTTTACCAAATTATTAGGAGGGTTATAGCCCCCTTAGCCACCCCTCTTTGCGGCCTGCGCGATCAGGGGTACAGAATGAGCAATTTATATATGAAAGTCCAGGTTTTCTTTGTTTTAGTCGCTTTTTTCAGCTGTCGTGCCTTATGAAGTCGTACTCAGGTTTTTTTCGCGTCATGTTGCTTGTTAGGGTGAATTTAAAGATATTACCTATGATAAATGCCGCAGCGTTCATAACATATTCAAGCTTTTGAATGCAGAGTTTAACAGAGGGTGGCGTTTATTACAAAAAAAAAATATTACCAACCAAACAAAATTCATGCAAAATTTCATGACGAACTGTTAAAGCGGGAAAAGGAAGAAGATTACAGCAACTTTCTTATGTTCTAGAATAGTTTGATCTCTAGTTCTAGTTCAAGTTACCATATGAGAGATATTTGCTTCAAAGGTCTTGATCTTAGGCCAGCCTGTTGGAAAATGATATAAACTTCTATTGGTACTCTGATGCATATGATCTCACTGTCTATTATGTTTCTGACCACTTTCTAGCATGCCCACTAGCCTTGCCATTCCATTAGCGACCAGAGTATTGTTAAACCTATTTCTGCTGCATGATGAATAACAGATATCAATTTTAGGGAATTATTTTGAATCGGATGCTGTTATTAACTTCCACCTTTAACATGTGACAGCTTGAACAAAGTGGGCAAACAGAGCAATTCAAAGTCAAGTCACTATGATGTTGATGTTTATTATCTTTATTTCTCTGTTTATATATAATGTTAGATATGTAAGGACTTATTCTTTAAAAGAATAAATGCTCATATAGTGTTTATTTTGCTAAAAGTTCTGCAACTATTGTTTCTGCTGCCACTTCGGGACCCCAAATTACTCCTATGAACATTACTAAAAAGTCATTGCCTAATGCAATCTTGGTCTATGTACCATATTAAATACTGAAATATGAATAAAAAGCCCCCACAGCCATACTTTTCTATAAAATTAAATATAATTATGTGATTTAAATGCATATAAGAATTGTAATATTAGTATGTTTAGAATCTTTCTTTTCAGTAAGGAAGTTATTGAGAGGCTTTGGGGTCATTCCCAAAAAGGTTTAATGAGGGAGTTGGTCAATTTTAAAGGCTCAATCAACTCTGATTTTATGGCCCATTATTATTATTGTCTGTTGTAAACCTCATATGGTATATGACAATGACCCCACTTACTGTGACTTTAAAGTAAAAGTTTACATGCACTTGGCAAATGGGGGTTCCTATACACTTCTTTGCACTTGTAAAGGTGGGATGCACCTTTTGAAAAATGACTTTGTACTTATAGCTCTTTCTTATCATCAAAAAGAATTAATATTGTGGTCTAATGACAATAACCTATTCGAACCACACCAACTATACCACCCTACACCACAATATTGCATCAATATCATTAATGTGTGACACCTAAATGAACTTTTCCAGGTTTTGGGATTCCTTTTGCAGGTTTTAAGTGTAAGAGAAGATAAAAAATTTTGACTAGGTGTTCATCTCAAAATTTTTGAAATCAACATATGACAATGGAACAAAAAGAAAATTTTACAATGCACATTTAAGATATGCCAATCTACGAAATTGAAGTTATTTAAGTATAAACAAAGAAACCATAAAGCCTCAAAATTTTATAATTTTATCTATATACTCATTGTGCTCTAATCTTACTAATTCTGTCTACGCTATTATGTACCCACTTGTAACACAACAAAGGCAAAAAATGGAGTAACGTGCTATTGAAATAGAATGCACATTAAAAATGTAAATGGAAAGTAAGGAAGGTGATCAAAGACACTTTATTCCTCTCATAACAGTCCAGGCACTTATTTGAAATTTTTGAAATTTAAGGGGGTGCTTATTTAAAAAATTGGAAAATGTCTCTTGGGAAAACTGGGTGCCTGATACAAGGGTTACCCTTATTAATGTTCAAAAATTTTTCCACCCCCTCAGCCATTATAAAGAGCCCCACGTTTTTAATTTTTGGTAAAACAGTGTTAAAGGCTCCATATGACTTTTTTATGAAATTTTGTTTGAAAGATAGGAAGTCATTGCAGTGTACTCATAAACTAATTGGAATGTTTTCTTTTAGAAAAACAGTTGAAGAAAAAGTTCTTTTGGTCAAAAGTATAAAATGCACCTGTCTCCTTAAATAACGTAACCCCCCTTTTTTACGAATTTCTGACCCCTCCTAATTTCTTTAAAAGATTCCTACTCCACGCTGTTTAGTAAGACCCCCAGGTATTAGGCACCCAAGAGTATGCCTTTGCTTTTATTACACCTGGGGGGAGGGGTACATTTATTAAGCATTCTAGAGTTATGGTATAAAATGTTAGGGAGCACTTATGTGATGATTAGAAAGGGTGCTTATTAGAAGGAGCGCGCATATTGTAGGAAATATGGTATATAATGTGTGCAATAATTTCCAGGTTGTTGGCCCTCCTTGTCCCTTGTCGACAGTTGAATTCAAAAAGAAACCTCTTCCCTCCCTTCTTCCTTCCAAGCCAGCCCAATAAGGTTTTGTTGCCGGTCCAAATTTTAAATTTTTAGGAGCACAGGAAGACTGAAAATTGCATTTGGGGAACTTAGACTTTATTTGCCAATTACTTGGGCAAAATATTGCGTAAGTGAATCGAAATACACCAGTGATCAACCTTTTAATGCCATTTAAAATGGGTGCCTCTTAATGCATGCCTGTTTATCCTGCACGCAGCATACCTTCCTTGGGCCCACTCGACGCGTATGAAAAGACACTAGAAAATGTGAAATAGAACATGTGACACTACGAGGACTGTCGCGCGTGACCCATGCTTTCGCGACGTATGCTCCCCCAAATAAACTAGGTTACCCCAGATGTTAACATAATTTATTTCTTCAGTCGCCACATCAGCTCCCGATTAAAAACTGTTGGATATCGACATTCAGCTCAATGCAGTAGGAGCCTCTCTGCCCCGTGTGGCTTGACATCGGAAGCACAGCATGTCTATCTGTCCAAAGTCCGTTGTAAGTTAAGAAGTGTCATCGACAAGAGAGGGTTAGAAATGTCAGTTTGGAAGAGACAGAAGAGAAATAGGAAATATGATACATATTGAACCAGTAATTTACGCACTAGTTCATAATGTTCACGGAAATTGGCTGGGTTTTGAAATACAGCAATACGACCAAAAGGGAAGGAAATTTTGGGACCGCTCGCTGGACCTGATAAAACAAACAAAGCTATACTAGGCAAAATTTATTCTTTCATGGAAACCTATTAGTATGTTGAGCATCTGGCCAAAAAGCCTGAAGCATAGATGAATCAATTCGTTAACAAAACCCTTGAATTTCGTACCGACTTTATAAAAGAAAAATGAATATGTTCGTCAACACCTCTTCAGTTACGAAAAGAGAACAAAGCTCTACCATTTAATTTTTATTATTTTAATGTTCTTTATGGCGACTGCGTCGAATTTTATGTAACACGAAAAAACGTTTTGAAGTCAGTGTGACCGCGTGGTTAGAGCGGTTATATCATAATCCACGGGTTGTGAGATTTAGTGCTCGTCGTCCGTTAGTGCCCTTGAACAAGGTATGATTTCTGTGGTGCTTCGCGGCATCCGAATACACTTTTGGGAAGTGGCTATGATGGCAAAATATAAATAAGCGCCGCAAGTAACCCCAGTAGTAAAGAAGCAAAAAAGTTTTCCTTATGATATAAACATCCAATCGTAATACACCTGGCAGTGAATGTTGACAACAAAAAATTAAAGACTTTCAAAAATCTTTCCTTTCATTTCGTCACACTCTTCTACTAGTCTTTTTCTCGGCATGGATTTCTTCGTTTTAAAACCAAAAGTGCTTTTTTTTCTTTTGATCCTTTTCTTAAGGTGAAGGAAGAAACTAATAAAGTAGAAGTTCAATTTGGTGGTCTTAAACGCGGGTGCGATGAAATGTTCCTTTGTCCACGTGGACTAAGACCTCCGTTTGGTAGTTGCGCTCCGTAAGCCGTCTACTAGTGCCGTTCAAAGATTCAGACCACATGCAATGTTAACTGTTCACAAAAACCCACTGTTATCAAGACTCTTTAACTCAAGTATCCGCTAAGGGCAAGCCTCATACTACATACATTTACTAAATGCTTTTATACATATCTGTATATGTACTACATACTGTCATTAGCACACACTGGTGGACACTTATTGGAGGGGTAAGTGCACCTATTGACCCTCCTCGCAATGGCTGTTGGGCACAAAATATTATTAACCAAGGGGCAACCTCTCCGTAAATTAAAAACTAGCGATGAAATTGGTTCGTCTTCGGGCACATTTCATGGATGAATAATCGCTTTTATTTCAAAAAAAATTATTAGGGTTCGACTGTTCCGCCCTTCCCTTAAGTATCCACCATTGTTAACACACGTCGTAAAGTTTCCCTTAAAATTGAAGCCAATATCCTAGTTAGTTTACGAAGTGATGTACTGCAGTTATTCTTTACTTCAATCAAATACCCTCCCACAGAGATGATCAAATCTGTAACAAAAGTCACCCGTCGGAAAAAAGTGAATCGTTTCTTAATTTTATTTGTCATACGCAACTGGTAGGTCCATGTCAAAACATACCAAACTTTTAAAGGTACGATCTTTTCCCAATCATGGAGCTCGTCACATAGTGAGTGCTCCCTCACTTCTGAGCTGTAGATATTTCTGCCAATATCAACTTAGTTAATGCTTGGTGTCACAGCTCTCATGTTCTTTTATTATAAAAGTTTATCAATATAAATGATTCTAGGAGCCCCAATATCTACTAAAATTTTTAATATTTCTAGGCTTTGTGAAGTCGCAAAGAAAATGAGATCATAACATATCAAGATAGCTTGCATTAGGCAATAAATCAGTAAGTTTTCATACCTGGATAAGGAAGCAGGGAGTCAATGTCTTTCCAAAGGATGACAGATAAAACAATTGCCGGCACCAAGTTCTGATATTTACAGGGCTAAGTTTAATCCTTCCTTCCCCGATACGAGGACGGGTTTCTGCACCTCGATAAAGTCCCTTCGATAAATGAGATTGTGAGGTTGGACAAGCGATTAGGCGTGAAACAAACTAGTTATAAGATGATCATGAAAAGGCCACTTTGGGATAATAAGTTTTCCTTGTACAACTTTTACAACTCCTACTTGTTGAAACTTGGCCTTCCATTGATGTACGTATATGATAAGTAACTCCTCAATAGAGCTGGTCTTTGTTATGAAGTATAGAATACTATGGTGTGATCAAAACCGTAGATTATTATTCACATCTCGATGCAAAACAAAAGTAAAATAAGGCGTGTTGTGTTTTTACTATGGACTCACCCGGAATACAATGATCAGATTATTATCTTCTCCTGTAGTTGTTTCTTAAACGACTCTCCGTTCTCTATCTAATGTAGGCCTAGAAGTGATCTGTTTGGTTATGGATGATCAACAATGGCTTACAACGTCAGGGTATCATAACCCGCGGTTACAGAAAAGAGCTACGTCCTCCAAACCTTCACCTACAACAAGGTACAAACAGGATGCGAAATTGGAAATGGATCGTATTCAATTCAGTAGCATTCAAATCGTAAATACGAGACAATCGACGCTTTTACGCTACTACGGTAATAGCGAAAAGCAAAGAAAGCAAGACAAAAGAATGCAACCGTCCTCTGCCTTGAAAAGAAAGAATGATAATTATACTAATGATGGTAAGTTGGATATCGATCCATCGTTAAAAGACATTAAGAGAGAATCGATTATGAAAATTTCTTTCTGCCATTATTTTCCAACGCTTACAATGGGTCTTCGGAGGACTTGAAATGTCTTTCTTCTTTGTTATATACTCAAATCGAAACCCTGCAATTAACACTAATTCTTAGCAAAATATGTCTCAGTCTGTAAAATTTTCCAGGCTGACTAAATCATCAAATAAATGTAAAGTTCATTAAGATCTAGTGGGAGATCAAAACTTCATAGTTCCACCGATATCTCTGCACTTATATCAGTGTACAGCATCTACACTTAAAATTGCATGAATTTGTTTCTGCTGAAAGACTTCCAAGTCAACTACACGATGAACAAGAATAAGAAGCTGCAATACAATTGAAATTTCCTAAAAAATTATTTTGTATGACATATAAACGGCCACAGATCTAGTAAAAGATGTTTAAAATGTGTTAGTGCTCAGAACTATGGCAGACTTTTAGTACACGAGTGCCATTCTTTGTGTGGACTAGTCGGTTTTTATTGATAATACCACGTTATCTTCTCGTGCAACAACATTTAATAACCCTTTGTCTTAACACAGACTTTCGATAACCAACTTAATATCTTATTATCGAAGTACAGAATACAGCACATTCTTATGTGGCTCTAATAACTCATTTTATGCATAAACGTCAGTCCAACATCATATACATTTTGAGGGTTTAAGCGGAAATCATTGCTGCAACCGGCTACCTGTAGTGTCCTCACTCTCTTCCTATTATAATTATTACTTCCTTTATGTAATTAATTACCCCCAGCAATGTAATTATTCTTATAAGTATTCTGTGTAACACGTGCTCATAGTTCTTACGGATTTGTTGGTGAATGAGTATGGAGATATCCTAATTACGGCTTCTTACTTGCCTACATATTTACTTGCTACTCGGCTTGCGACCCTACACTACTGTGCTGATGAAAGCCTGTGTAGGCCTACTTCCCACGTAGCTATGTATGTATGTTTGAAATTGTGAATTGAAGTAAGTGTTCCGTCAAGGACAGGGTATGAAAGGGCCTCTTGCGTAAAGAAGTCGCTCAATCGGAAGATTCCATGCTTCTTAAGTACTACGGGACCTCGGAGAGATCAAAGTAGGGTAGGTTAGAATGTTTTCGTGACGTGATCAGAAAACTCATAATTAGAGAGCATGTATTTATGACATCATCACGGCAGGCGAGGAAGTTGTGCGTCATACGCTCCTAAACCCGGAGGTAGAACGGCCTTGGTTACGCGGTGGCAACGACACACTTAGCACAGCATTTTTTACAAGATGTCAAAAATATTTCCACAGGTTTCGACTTATTACCTGTAAAAAGATTCCCACGACCAAACTATTTATAAGTATATTTGATCTATAAAAACTCTTAAACGTATGTTGAGTGGTTCCTCCAATAGTCTAGATATTTTTGCAGCGGCCTTAAGAAAACCCTGTATTTATCATGTCGTTGCTACCACGTAACCAAGACGGTTATGACCTAAGAAGCGTTTCCGGTTTAGTAGCGTCATATTGCCGTCAAACAACAGGGTTTATTGTACTCTTTGACAGCAACGTGGGGAAAGGGTTCTGACAAGTAATCATTTTTGACAACGCTATAAATGTTTGTTCATAGGACATTGGACACGAGAATTTATTCTTGCTTTCCATTGCTCAAAAATACTTCCAACAAAGCAATAGCTGCATTTTGTGAGCTTGACTTTAAATATGTGTTGTCCAAGGTGTGCATGATCGTAAGCTGAAGATGATGTCGGTTGTATAGGCCAGGGTCACTCTGAAGTATCAAACAGCTTTGCACTGGCCCTTCTAAAATCATGCAAAAACGTATACAAATAGCACTGTGTTTGAAGTTGCCGATTGGAGACAATATTAACAAAATCCGATAATGCCCATCTCAGATTTCCTAGGAAATACTAGGATTGCAATAGCTACTCATTTTCATGTGACTAGGCCTCCCACCCTCAATTTTCATGTACTACCACCATGACAGAATTCACAATCTTTCTCCTACTTGCAATTTAATTGTGAAATTAGTGTTACTTATTCCTCTGTTTACTTACTAGCTTAAGTAAACCTTCTCTCTATCACTTAAATTATCCTTGTTTTTTGTAGTAAATCATACTGATGGAATGGATGAAGTTGATGCTAACAAAGAAAATGTAAATGCCGGGAATAGTGCTGGGACGAATTGTCTATTTAAAGAGAGCTTCAAACGTTCAAGGCACGTCAACGATCAATATCAGCCACTTCATATTTTAGCTTCACAAGGGATCACTAGTAACTTTTGTTGGCAACCAACAGTCACAAGTATAAACACATATTTACAATACACAACGAATGCCGAGGAACGACCCTCAAACTCTACATTGTGTCAGGAAAGAGTGGAAACCGACACAAGAACGGAAGCTGAAAATCATCTCGAGAATTCGCTTACCAGTGACGTTGCCGAGATGTTGCCAAATTCTATACTACCACCATCACCAGTTAAACTGAGTCAGTTCAGCCAGGATAGCAACGAATCAAACGACTCGATTGATTCTACGAAATTTAATGACTTAACAGACCTGTCACCTGTGCGCTTGACCCAGCTAACAGATGGGTTTAACGACCACAGTCCAAGCTGTATCACGTGAAATACAAAGAGTTGTTACTATTTGCTAAATCAGGTTTAACATTGATCTACTGAGAAAGATGTGTTTCGTTTGATGTCACCTGAGAAAGATTATTCAACGTTATCCCCAATGTCCTGCATTATCGTACGTTTTTAAAATGGGGGCGGGGGGGAGGGGGGAGGCACTCATATTTCATTAACAATCTTAATCAATTGACGTCACTAACGTATCATAAGAGTGGTTACAATGAATGGATAAAACTAAAGGAGTTTAAAAGTCTTTAGAGTATTTAACCTAAATAAGACAGATTTACTATCGCTTTCCAGTTTTGGGCATCCTTCTAAAGCGTGTGTCCTTGTTTCTAAACAATAGTTAAGATGGGTTTATTGTAAAATATAAACATCACAAAATGAGCAAAGGGGCAGGGGAGAGGGTTCGACAATTTTAGATTTGGTACTTTCTGCATGCCCCTTGTTCAAAATATCGCTCAAAATATCTACGCATGTCGGCGTTATAACACTTACGTTCTTCTTTGTTCTCTTTCATATTCTAAAGCTCTAGTTGGTTGCCCTACGTAAATACGTACGTAATTCAGGCTACTTTTCTGGAATCTCAAAATCTTGGTCACCCATTCATGTTTTCGCTTTACTTTCCAGTTCTGGTCCTCCTGTAGTGCTATGGCATCGAGCCAGATTTTGACAAGACGTTGTAAATGACACTTGTAACAATAGAGAGTTGTATACTGAGCATTTGAGGAGAATTGCTTTCTAGCGAAGAGTGTAAATACAACAATTTAACGGAGGAGACATTTCAAGTCTGTTTTCTGTGGTAAACACCTTTGGTGCTAATAAATATCAAGCGAATCGGTGATATCGTTTTAACTATTATATGTTTGTTGAATTAAAGAGATTATTTCACTTTACTTTACACTGGTGACCCCGTTTTTAATCTGACTCTCGCTTATCCATTGTTTATTTCGCCATGTTTCAATCTTCCTTCATCATCACTGGAATTTTGTATCCTAACCACCGTATCGCCATGACCGCCAATGCCACATCCGAATATCTTCCCTCTTCTCACTCCGTCTCCGCTGTTTCTAATTACATTTTGGCCTAACGACCCTTCTCTTTGCTTTTTGCAAGTGGGAACATAGTTTTCTACTAGAGGTGTTGCAGAATCTACTGCGCCGCGCTGGTCCGATTCCAAAATGTTCAAAAGAGCTAACACGATCCAAGAGGACTGTGGCGTAAGGTTCTGATGAGTGTCATACGAAAAAAGCTTTTCAGCCTACAACATGAGTCGTCTCTTTAGAGGTCTATTTTATGTTTTATTAACAAAATCCTAATCTACCGGTGTCACTTTAGTTTCAGATGGTTGATTACAACGAATTCTTGAACAGCTCAGTTTTCATAGCAGTGCGAGGGTGGCTGTTCTGACCCCCTCGACTTTGAGGTTGGTTCATCGAATTATGCAGGATGATCCAATTTTTATTTGCTAAACATTAACTCCTAAAAGAAAACAACCACTTCGGATTTCCAAGACCAAAAACACCGTTAAGCAATTTAACTCTGCCATACGGCAGCAGTTGCTTGAAAACCCAGACCATGCAAAATGTACACGGACGATTGCTTCTGTATCATAGGAAAGACAAGGTCTGCATTTTATTTGGCCGTTCTGGAGTCAGTACACATAAAAGCAAGAAAACCTTTGCTATACACACAAAAATAATTCGTTTTCTCATTAGACCTATTCAGTCAAGCTAATTGTAGTGGAAGCTGATTGGTCCCAAAATACAAGCCATTCAGGCAGTTCAAATTCGGATTGGCTATTTCGTAAATACAGTTATGTATACTCTTTCGTACGTTTCATTTCGATCATTCAGACGACTGTACTCTTAGGAGTGCCAGACAAAAAAGCTTTTAAGTACATAATTTTCTTATATTCTTATAAAAGTAATTCCCAGTTTTTACTTACTTACTTTATGTATTTATCCTGTTAATCCTGGTTACGTCCACGTCAAGTCCCTTGCTCGTATTTTTGGTCCCTCGGCTCTGTTATGTTTAGGGTAATAAGGCATTTCTTGTCTTTCGTTCTAACGGTACCTATGAAATCGTTTATAGGAGACGCTTAAGAGTAGCGTTAATGGGTGTAAATGAAGAGCGAAAGTTTAGTTACGGGTATAAAATCGGAAACATATTAACAAAAGATTAACAGAAGGCAAAAATTGTATATTAGAAAAGAGTAAAGAAGATGGTAAATTTTAGACAGAGTGAAAGAGAAAGAAATAAGTGAGAGAAGGAAAAATATTCAAAACACAAAAAATTGCAAGATGGGTATTAAATGTACAACATAAAAATCATCGAATTCCAATATTAATATTTGGCACTGATTGCAGCGACTGCCAATTAAATCGAAGGTGCTACAAATGTAGAATATAGTATTTAATATCCCTAAAGCAGCCAAAGGCCTTAAAGCCCTCCTAATATAGTTAAGTTTAGATTTAAATATCGTTATTTAATTTTTAAAATATAATTTTTTTAATAAAGACAAAGCAATTCTTTCACAATATTCGTTAGAAATCACGTTTGTTGATGCTCTGGATGCAGAATTTTGGTCGAATATGCTTTGTTCCTTTCAACATCAAAAAGTGGAAGGAAAAACATCCAAATAAAAAAGAAAATACGATTTAATATTCTTCCGTTTTAGATCACAAAGCAGGAAGATATTAACGTCTTCGCATGGTTTTCACTCAACCGCACTTGCTACTCCTTTGAAGTAATTATTTCTGTTATTTATTGGTTACTTTTGAACAGTATGTAGGACTATGTAACAAAATTTTAAGCAGAAAAATTAACTTAATGAATCTTGTTATGAAATTTAACTTTGTAACAAGTGCTTTTACTCCTGATGTGGACCTGTAAGCCTATTATTTGAGCACAGTAGAATCCATAAATATGAACAATTGTGGCTGACAGGTATTCTCGCCATCTCAACTTTTAAAAATTACATGGTAACAATTTGACTCGTACTTGAATTTTCTAAGGGGAGTTCTGACAACACAAACCCACAAAATTTTGGTCAATAAACGGTGCTAGGTATATGAAACCATTATCCTTGTTTGTTTCCATTTAATTTTTAAAATTGGCTCTTTTTCACCAGATAGCACTTTGGCTATATGGACAGTGTCTTTAAGGAGAATGGAGGCATTTAGAAATTAGAAGACACTATATTATGCAGTTAATTGTATTCTTTTAATAGGAGAATTGTTACCAGTTCCACGACGGGTAATTAACACGACTGAGTTAAAAGAATACTGTTGGAGGAAAGCGCTCTTCTCATAAGAAACTAGGTGATCCATTGTCTGTTAAAATGGTGTTGAACTTCCATATAAGAGAGTCATTAGCACTCGGGACTTCGATGATCATTATTTCAGAAGCCTTTAAAACCTATAATATTGTTACATTTGTATAATGTATACAGAGATTCAATCACAACATCAGTGAAGTATGTAAATGTAGATTCAGCCGTTCTGTAAGTTTTGTATCCTAATGAATAACAAGTGCAATTATTTCAAGTGTTCGTCGGCTATGACAATGATTTGCATTCATTCATTGTCCATAAATGAAACTTAAGACAAGTTTTCTAGGTTGTTTCTAATGAAGATGCAGCTTTGTAATCTCTCTCAGTGCACCACTGTCTTTTAAGCAATCATTGTCTGGTGACGTATTTCCTGCATTTCAAAGTATTAAAGGATGCAATTCTTTGCCTGAAAGACCCTACTGTGCAAAAGGAATATACAAAAGTACAAAAAACAACACTTAATATGATTATGTATATTCTTTACAGCTATAAAACATACAAATTTATTGCTGTGAAGATACGTAAGTGCACTCAGCTTTTTCTATTTGTGGGACAGTCAAGGTAAGGGACATGCATTGCACATAGATTTAGGGCTAGGAAAAATCTTTAAGAGGAAGCGAGAAAAGGTTGTGCAGAAACACTGATACCAAGAGATAAAGGCGTATATCCACAGCTATATATCAAGCTACATCTTATTGAAACAGTCTCTTAAAGCACTGCGAAAATATTGGCATCACTTCAGTTATCGTGGAAATTTTTTCCCAGATCTCAGTAAGCAGAAGTTTAAATCTGGAATCTTACATGGCCCATAAATTTAGAAGATAATCAAAGAAGACCTCATAAACTAACAATTGATGAGAAAACAGCTAAGCTAGCTTTTGTTCAAATAGTTGAAAAATTCTCCGAAAAGAAGGAAGTAACAAAGCGTAACGAACATAGTAAATAAAATGTTGTCCTCGTTCCAAATTATTGTGTTTTGCATTAACTTGACTTACTTGACTTACCAGCGTACTTCAGAGAGACTTACCACATGGTATTTACAACTTGTTTCCATCTAATCCTATATTTCGTCAATTGTTCAGCAGTTAATAGGGGCAGATTGGTGTCGTTCCTTATGTATTAAGACCAGCATTTCGGGGGCCTATCCTTTTTTTTGGTGAAGTCTAGTCAAGTAGCATTTGCGTTAACGACCATTGTTTAGTCATATTGTACAGCCTTCTGAAAATCTTGGTTATGTAACCTTACCTCTGTTTAGTTAAAAGGCTTCAATACAAAAAGAGCTACATTTTTTGGCTCTTTTGTGTCTCCTGGGAACTAATCTGTAAAAACTTTTCCTTACGCGATGCAAAGAACATGATTGCATTTCTGGGTTCACAGCAAAAAATTAGTGATGAATATTTATCGACCAGCTCAATTAATGGAAGTAAAGCTTCAAAGGGAGCGACTTGAGTTGAATGAGATTGATAATTATGCGGACACAATCTTTATTTAACACCAATCATTCATTCATTCATTCATTCATTCATGATCAGCCGTTCGGGCCACTGCTGGCCGATGGCCTCCACAAACTTTCCCAGTTGCTTCGGTGCTTCTCTCGTCCAAGTGATCACCACCGTGAAAATACCTCCTTCGAAGATTTTAAAGATGACGGTAACCTAATCTCTATAATGCTGACTTGCTGTCACTCAGGTAAATGTTACGAATGCAAACAGGAGTTAACTACGGGTTTACCAAACTATAAAGTAAACCTTTTTTGACTCAAAATAAACCCGTTTGTCAGGTGCCTGTCAAGAATTGCTAGCAAAGTCAAAATTGTCAAGGAGTGCTTCTTCTTTAAAGCAAATTATTACATTCTAATCTTCCAAACGTAGAAATCCGACACAGATGGAATATACCAAGGATTAAATTACTTTTAAAACGTCCATATTATATTTTTGTGATTTTAGACAAAACATTAACCTTTTGAGGAGCACATACGAAGACACAAACTGTAGTAAAGAAAGTTGGATTGTGAATGGAAGATGAATAGTCCACCGATAAGTTATGATAAGTAAAGCGCAAAATATGGAAACTTTATTGACAAGAATTTGGTCTAACGGGCTTCCTCAGGTCACCACTGAAAATAAATAAAGTTTCCACATTTGCTGTCTTACTTATCATATGTTGGGTTGTCTCTTAAAGAAATGAATTGCGTTTTATGTCGGGACGTTCGAATATGGAAAGGATACAGACAGTCAGGACTAATTCACATTGGATAGAAATGCAATAGGTCATAAGACGACAAAATACAGAATGATACAGGCTAAGAATGATACGGAGAAAAACGTTTTAGAACCATTTGGACAAAGGAGTGGAATTATTGAGAGACGTAAAAAGTCTGGCTCAAATTAGGAACTTTTGGTTAGATCAGGGGTCATTTTTGCGGCATCACATTGAAAAGTCTTGGTCTAAGGAAAGTTTCAAAGCCTTTTAATTAGCTACGATTCAATTCTATATGTCCATTCTTTATGGATCTCTGTAATAAATATGTTCTGTATATATTCGTTAGGGCTGCTTTCTTCTACTTCCAGTATGAGCTTTTATGGACGTTTTATTATCTATTTTTCCCATGATCTATTTTCCCCGAAGGATGTAATATTATACTTCCTAAAGACTATGGAGTCATTCACATACTACGTGCGTACTAAAATTTGAAAAATCTGCACGCTGTACCCCGTCGTACTCTTTACAACGATTTGGATTTGGCTGATGGCATTTTTTGTGACCATGCATTGCTGTGTGACGTGGCGAGTAACTTTGACATATTGGACAATAGCATGCTTTCTATTTGAACATCCGTTACGAGCGGCCTAAAAGTCGATATTATCGACACTTAAGCTGTTATGCGACAAAAGTCAATTTAAATAAAACAGGTGAAACTTTGAGTTCGGGCATTTTTAGAATTATGTTTATTTCACACTTCAAATCAAACACGAAATAAAGATGTTTAGGCAACAAGACAGATAAATAAAATAAAGTCAATTTCCAAATGGAAAACTGACGTTTGGCTCATTTCTTCCTTGATGTGTACATATTTCGATTTATGAGACGTGCAAAATTGGAAATAATTTTTATTGTAAGCGTACATACATGATACACGCAAACACACATTTTTAGCCTCGCCCTCTTTTACGTTCGTACTATGTGAAAGATCTCTATGGTGCTCTCTGCAGTTTAGTCTCAGCTATCATATATCATACCAGTTTCAGGCTTCAAAGTTTCTTAAGAAGTAACTCCTTAAAAATCATATAAGACTGTTATATACACTCACAAAATACCATTTTAACTTAATAATAATAACATGTGGTAATAAGTAAAATGTGGTAATATGTATGGACTGTTGCAGGAAAATATTCCCCCTGCCGCTGGCCCCTCCTCCCCCCCCTTCTCCCTTCCCTGGCCTTCCCATCACCTGTGTCCTCTCGTT
>JAAAKM020006971.1:23410404-23436113 GCA_010016025.2 Alatinidae sp. Z8VKAUB7J3 | reverse complement strand
AGAAGACATATTCCCCCCGCCCCCCCCCCACATGCTTTTCAAGAATGTTTCTTAACTTTAGGATTAGTTCAGCCTGCCTAAGTTTCTTAAAAGTTTCTTAAATTATCCCGAAGCTGGGCCTAAGGTCTCTTACAGACTGGCTTCTAATGAAAAAACAACAACGTGTAACGGCGTTTGAGCCCTTGTCTATGCGTTTTGTTGTGACACTACAATGTCGAAGTGTTCTGTGCTATAGCCTCTTTACTATTAAAGGAGAAAACAGGTGTTTGTTGTAGGTAAAGTAAAAATTAATCAAAAATAGAACATAACCGAATAAAAGTACAGTCAACGTCTACTGCATAAATAATACTCGATGTTTCATCAAACGACCATAAATGCGGAAGCAACCATTCTAGACCCTGTAACAGGGGTGGTCAATCCTCTTTGCCCTGTGTGCCAGAGTTTGATTGCCGTGGTCAAGTGAAACCGCAGCCGATTTCTACAATAGGATCATCTTGATGGTCCTAAGATTTTTTCTTCAAATTTGTGGTAGTAGTGGAAACATTTATAACTTATGATAAAAGTTAGGATTTGGGAAACAAAAATTATATTTTTCAATTATGCACAACTTCTTTTTTACGTATAGGGTTAAAAGGTTTATGATTTATATTAAAAGCAAGTAACACGTGTAAGGCGACCTAAGGATTTCGCGAAAATTTTGGGGGTCTTTTTGAATTATTGGTCATAATATTAAAGATGTAAGCTGCTGAATATCAAAGCCTACTATTATGAAGATTCCCACAATCTTATTTCTACACTCTTTAAGCAATATCAAGTATATCTATAAAAAGGTAATATGAAATGATTTTAAAAGATTATCATCGATTTTAAAAGATTAAGTGGACGTTGAAAATGGAATATTACCAGCTATCTGTTAACATCAAAATATCTCCTTTGAAGTTCCTTAAAAGTATAGCAAACTATTTACGTCCCCTCATATCATCGTATCGTTTGTTACTACATCTGGAACAGAGTTTGATAATTGAAAAGTACAAGAGAGATAAAACTATCAACAACACAGATTTATACTGCCTAAAATTTGCCAAAAATGAGAAATGGCTAACATGAAAACAAAAGAGTACATGAGTAAGAAATTATAAGTAATATGCCAAATGTGGAAACTTCATTTTTCGTCTCACAGACTTCTTTAGGTCATTACTGAAAATTGGCTAAGCGTTTTTTGCTTACAAAGAGAAGGCTTACTTAAAACTATATGTACAGCCTCCAAAACAGAAAGTTTAGCCAATAGTGGTGACCTGAAGAAGTCTGTTAGACGAAACGTTGTCAATGAAGTTTCCACATTTGGCGTTGTACTTATGATTAGCTGTCGGTGGACTATTCACCTTTCAGTCTTTGGTAAGAAAGATAATATCAAATTTCTTGGAACTGTAAAGAAACTGCTATAAAATTTATAAGATATATACTATAAGACTATTCGTTCCTGTTAATAAAGAGCCGGTGCACCTTTAAACTTTTACCTGTGACCCATTTCCACAAAACAAGAATTTCAGAGGAAAACTAATACTGCTTCCACAACTTAAGAATTTTTTAAAAATTTTGCTCTAAAAAGCACTGGGAAATGCAGTAATCCTCCTGATTAAAAAGCAGCAGCAAACTGGATCCTCTCTTCTAGTCTTTTAGTAGTACATCAGCAGGTACCAAAGAAAATACATTGTACCCTTTGGTTTTACAGAAAGCTTGTTTGGAGCGGGGAGCAAAGTCCGCCATTTTGAAACATTTGTTGGAGAATTCACATTGTCAGTCCGAGTATAGTGACAAACAGTTTAAAGTACTGGGGAGAGCACGTTCGAAGCTTTATCTGTCTGTTTTGGAGGCTGCACATATAGATTTGGGTAAGCCTTCTCTTTGTAAGCCAAAGCATTTTGTATTTAGATTAGCTGGTTTTTTTCATTAAGGTTATCCCAAGCGCTAGAGAAGTTTTACTTGTTTTCCATGACGTGCGCATTTTTCCACTAACCATGTTTCACCTACTGTAAATTTCGATCCTTTTAATGTCTTTAAATTCTGCCGTAACGATGTATTATGTACCGATGTATTTAGTTTGAAGAGAATCGGCGAAAAGCTTTACTAACACTATGAGAGTTCTTTTTCGGAGTATTTTCAAGTTCTGTACCTAACAACTTATTATTGGTGTTTACAGAATTACATGTGGAGACTAGTTTGGCTCCAAACTGGCAAAACTCATCTCAAGGCAGCAAGCATGAGATTAAAAAGTTGATTTGGTGAGGAGTTAGCCACCACTAAACCCACTTTTCTGGTAAATGGTTACTCAAAAACCGTCATAAAAATTGAGATTTCTAAAAAAATAACCGCGTTTTTTCCGACTGTTTAGCTGTAACTGCCGTCGTTAGACAAGTTTCTATAAGTTTAAAGAAAAGGAAAACAGCAGCCTTAACCAAAAGCTTTCCCACTTTCAAACCGCTTGTTGTTTATTCCACCCAAAAGTTGTTGATTGTAGCCCCAAAGAACTTCGTACTCTCCAAAATCTATTAGTTTCCGAATTTTCATGATTCTGTTTAAAACTTCAGCATTTTTCCACGACACGTTTGACAGAAAAAATGTAGCTCACGTGAGTGTTATTGTTTACAAACCATTTCAATGCTTTTCTTTCCTACCACTTCTTTACGTTCTTACTTTATTCCTGACGATTACTTTGACCAGTTTGTGGACAAACTGTTTAGGGATATGAATCGGTCACTCAGTGCAATGTTCAACTATTGTACCACAAATCATCCTTTTTAATGAGTGTCCCTTTGAAGGCCCATAGCTGCAGAACCAGCAGTCCTAGACCCGATACAACCTTATGCAATATGGCAGCTTATTATGTGCTACACCAGATCATTTCGCAGACCAAACCAAACCAGATCAAAATCTTCTGTCTTTTACTGCACCTTTGCCATCCACTCTATTACTACTTATACATCTTTTTAATGTAAGGAGCAGATGTAAGATAGCTAATCCTTGATGAGAAACTGTGTCTAAAAGGATTTTTCTAAAAGCTTGTTATATTTTAATAACCGGAAAAATCAGCAAAAACTGAAAGTAGAGTTTGTGTGATTTTTACTGTAATTAAACGGGATTATCAAACTGTTGACAGCACAGACATCGTGAAAGCAGCAGTTGAATCTTCTCTTCTCGCAGGTTTAGGATGTTTATATTAAAATCCCCGCAACTAATGACTGTCCCTCAACGTGACGTAATAACTAGCTGTAATATTTTTCTATCAGTAAAGTGCGGTTATCAATTTTAAGACTTTAAGAGTGGACAGCTACTCCTGAAGCTGTATGATGACCATCATAAAAGAGGAGAGAGCAGCACAGTATCCAGGAATGAGATCTGCTTGTGTTCATAATCGATATAATATTAGAGTAAATGAAGATTGGTACAATGATGAAATATCGACTAACTTTCACAAGAGTGAACACGAGGATTAATACCGTCTACAGAACAATAGTTTAAACCTTTCAACAAACAACGTAAACCACATACTGTTAACAATGGGGTGCCAATAATGAAAATGTCATCATCACATCTATCATGAAATTTCCCAAAGTCTAACAGACCATAGGATCTCAGTGGGATCTTACAACTTTAAATTCCCAACAGGTGTCAGTCTAGGTCCGTAAAATACTCTAATACTAAGTCCTTTACCACTGATCTGTTTACCCAACCAGTTAACGTTTGTTATTCCAAACTCGTAATTTCTCGTAATTCAAGGTTAATCCCTCAGCTGCCAGAGTTGATGATACATCAAAAACATGAGCTTCATGCTCATCAGCATCTGCAATAAATACCAGTAAATCATCAAGAAATGAGACCACGTGACTTTTTCCTTCGAAAATCCAATCCATCGTCATCTGAAACGCTGCTGGACCCGATGATAACCCAAATGAAGCTAACTAGTATCTAAACATCCCAAATGGTGTATGTAAATGTAAACGTCATCAAATCACTACATTCTTCGATCAATGGTAACTGAAAATATGCATTGTTCATATTAAGAGACATAAAGATATTTTAGCACCTGCTACCTTTGCAAAATGATCCTCTGGTCTCTTTGCAGCGGATAGGTTGTTGGAACGATGTCCCTATTAACTTCTCTGCTGCCCATGCAGATAGGGATAGAGCCACCCCTCTTTCCCGCGACGGCAATTGGACTGACCAAAGCTAAAGCAGAAGTTCCATCAATAACGTCAAGTTGCAACAAACGATCTAATTCTTTCTTCGCTTTTTCATGCAATGCTAACGGCAATCGACGACATTTCTGTATGACAGGAGTCACCGAGGCATTATGGCGAATATTGTAAACAAAGTTCTTTGCACGGCCTCAACCCGTAAATAACTTTCAAAAATGTATGCTCACCTAAAGTTCTTGTAGCTCCAACCAAGAGTTTTAAGTCAAGTTTGTGACAGAGATCATGGGCGATCAAACTAGGTCCAGTAGCAACAATTAAATCTTGAGTAAACGATATATCCTAGTATTTAACCAAACAATTAACACGTCCCCTAGTTGTGATTGAATTTCCATTGTAATCCTGCAAACAAGGGATATTTCCTGGCACGATTACTGTCCCTTATTTATTTCCCTCGCATTGAGAATCGAAACAGAAGATCCTGTGCCTTGTCAACTCCAGAAGAGAGGCCTGCTACGCCTGAACTTCTTCGAGGATCGACTTCTGGATACAGTGCTAAAGCGTCCTACCTTCTTTGCACGAATTGCGTAGTTTTCCTTTAGCTTGGCAGCAACGATCCTTGGCTTAATGTCCCTGCCCTACGCAGAAAAAATGCATTCTGCTTGCGCTACCTGACTGGGAAACTGAAACGACTGAGACTGCAACATTATACCAACCTGCTGGCTAGCTTTTCACTGCATCGACAATGCTAATGCAATGATTCATATCCTTGGGCTGTCTAAGGAATAATTCTCGACGTTACTGTTCATCCAACCCATGGATGAATTTTGCAATGACAAGGTCATTCTAAACCTTCTCTGCTCTGGGAAAACGTTGTTGACCATCTTGAGAAGAGTTTTCGAAAAATCTTCCGCCGATCCACAGTTAGCCATAGTTAAATTAAAAAATTACAAATGTTTCTGCCACACATCTTGCCTGTCATATCTCGCTAATAGAAACTCATAATCTCCTTGTAAGACTTGAGTTGTGGCTCTGTCAGTATTTCTATAACTACATCGAAAACACTGCTTAAAAGGTATCCAAGACATAAAATATCTGCTTGCTCTTCTTCTGCTATTTTCATCAGTCCGATATACACCTCGAATCTCTTGAAGGAATTGGATAATGAGTTCTCTTGCCCAGTAAAATGCTCAGGCTTGTGGTCAACCCAACGTAACTGTGACTGTTCCTGCTCATAGTTACCAGTTCTGGTCTACTATGTTGTATCAATGCACCAAGAGCGGCAACGAGCTGAACAACGGAAAATTCATAGGTTCACACAGAATCAGTTCTAGCACATGACATTAGCTGATACTGCACATGCCCCAATTACGGTTATTTTATTATCAAACAATACATAACAATGTTCATCCACGCAGATTTGGAACTTGTTATAATAATCAGAGAAATGAGAAAATTTTGCGAATAGCAACCAAGTTGCGGGATTTCAGTTAATATCTAGGTAGCGATGTTCTTTATGTACCTGAAAAATTAGACATTGCCATTTCCAAGTTGGGAGATACCCCCTGAGAACTGAGATCGAGCTGTTCATTTGTTGACCGAAAGTTATGACAATATTATTGGAATGTCTCCAATGAGCTGTTGCTTTCATGATAAGCATTTCACTGCTATATATTTTGTGAGAAGTTGAATTAAAGGTTATTTGAGAAGGAAGAAAAAGATAAGTACATCTATGCAGAGTCATACTTTAGCAGGTGTAGAAAGCTTTCTGTGCCTTCCAGTAATCAAAATAAGCCCATATTAAGTAATGAAGGAAACCTGGAATTCCTTTTAACTCTCAGGAATGCCTCGTCTGAATTCATTAAACACGCAAAACATCTTCTGGCCCAAACTTTCCCCTCCTCTACCTCTGTGCTATATATGTAAACAAAAAGAGAAATAAGTCGTTTGCAAGGACTGAATTGAAAGGGAAAAAGTAGTCCCGAGAAAAGGAGCATACATTCAAACTCGTAGTTTTCTCAAATTATATTTTCGTTATGAGAATAGGACAAGAAATGAACTTTACTAACAAACGGCAGCAATCAAATGTAAACAAACCATCGCATGAATTATAGGTCAGACAAGATCTTATGTCACTGAATACTGACAACAGTTAAAATTCTGTTCATGTGGGAAAGTTCCAATTTCTTTAATTCCTTCTACATTTTAGCCTTACTTAATATCGTTACTGTCTCATCTCAAAAAATGACACAATCTGTTTCCCTTAATGGCCACTTACCTCTTTTCTTCTAATATTAATGTCAGTCTACTAATGTCTTTTACTTGATTAATAGGAGGTATTGCCTTTATGACTGGCCGATTGACGTGAGCAATAAAATTTTTAGACAACAAACATTGAAACAATTCTTGAACTTCAATCAGTGTTATATCTTTGCACGTCATTATTTAACATTTGATGATGTATCGAGTAAGTAAATTGTATTACTATAAATGATGCACTTTCAAACCGAGTCAGAAATATCATCCAAATTTTATATTATAATTCTCATTTTTTGGCATCATGGCTTTGTTAAACAGGACCATAAGAGAAAATAAACAGTGCTCTTTTCTAGAGAATATACTATAAATCATGGTATTTTATAATGGCAGCGGGATTTGCTTTGACTTGACATAGACAGTAAGATATAAATTTGAGAATATTAAGAGAAATATCCATCTTTTCAAATCGTGACTATTCAATGTCAAGATGCTTTGTATCATTGTTCTAAAGTTTTCTAATTTGCATGTTGCCGGGGTATTAATCCTGTGGTTTTTACTTGGTGAAACCTCCAAATAAGTGAACTCTACTGGCAGATAAATGGAAATATGTCATTGTTTACATGCTAGGTTAGTTTTTTGAATCTAAGACAGTGCATTGCCATAGTAAAGAATACTAAAAATACTCCACTTTTATGATGATAGAGAAACTGTTGCTTCCAAAGAATGTCACTAGCATGTGGGTCTGTTTAATTCAATGCATGGTCTATCATCATCATCATCATCGTCAACATCATCATCATCTTGCGACTGCTGTCGATATGTCTTTTACAACTCTTTTCCAGTAGTCACGGTCCATCGCATAGTCTATACGATGATGGGAGGAGAGCGCGTGAATGTAACAAGACCAGTTAGTAACTATGAAGTGATTTCTTTGAGTTACTTTTATTGCTTAATTGTAAGTTTGAAAATTGGCTTTTAGAAAATAGAAAAGAAACAACCATTAGAAATCCCGAGACAAGCCAGAGTTTATTCAAGAATTGTTAGTCACTTTGTACTTAGCTTAGTTGCTAGCGCAGCTTTAACAACATGATGCTTCTCTTTTGATGCGACCAGTCTTTCAGCGCAGAAAAATGCAAAAACCGAGAAAAACAAAACTTGTCTTCAAACTTTCACTCCTGTATTGCCGCCATCACTACCATTGAGAAATAAATTATGATTTGTCCATCATTTTCTATTCACTTAACAAAAGAAAACAGAAAAAATTGTTTATATCTTGTGGGACAATATTATGCCATAAAACCAGAAAAACCTTTCGACAAATAACATCGCCGATTACTCTGTACCATGGGCAGACCTTTTAAACCACTATAACAATTAAGTTGAAAATGCAATTGTTGGAATTTTAAAACATAAAATGCTGATCATTCAATAAGAAGACAAACAGGTAAAACTTCGTAACAAGGTGATACACAAAAGTTTCCGTGCTTTCATTGATAGGGATGAAAATAGCTTGGAAATAGTTAAAGATGTGAGAGTCTAGACGTACAAAGAACCTAAAATTGTACAGACAAACAAATAATAACGAATATTTGATCCATTCAAAGCATGTTGAATTAAATACCAATGCTTGATATCATTAGAGTAAACTAGGAGAGCCATTTTGACTAATTAAAATGATGACTTCAACACAGCTTTCTATTCCTTTAGCAAGCTTAAAATTTGTCTTCGCTTTATGACCAAATTCAATGACACGTGCAAATCTAAATTCGCAACAGTTGCAGGTGACAGCACTGGGGCTGTCTTTCTTAGCAAAGAATACA
Organism: Alatinidae sp. Z8VKAUB7J3; assembly: GCA_010016025.2. Lineage (NCBI taxonomy): Eukaryota > Metazoa > Cnidaria > Cubozoa > Carybdeida > Alatinidae > Alatinidae sp. Z8VKAUB7J3. The sequence goes on along the minus strand of JAAAKM020006971.1, from coordinate 23,427,841 downwards.
GTTCTCGCTAGGATGATCTCTCACGAAACAATTGCATTTTTGTTCATTGTATTTCAGATTAAAACCTTCTGAAACAAACAAAGGTAATCTTTCTCAAGTACGACTTATGTAAACCCAAACCAGAAGATTTGAATCGTTCTGGCATGGCCGCAAACAGATCAACTTAACTCTGAGCTTGTTATTCGGGAATTAATCGGCCAGATGCATTGCCTTTCCTTAACGCGGATGGGTGAACCATAACGAGCAGACGACGTCCTAGGGAAAAGCTTAAAATTGAGACAGAGACAGAGTCAAAGGTATTTATAATCTACTTTCCCGCTCCTATCTCGTATCAAATGCCATCCACATAAAGCCATGTATTACCCTAGTTGATCTATTGCCGTGATGTCATACTATTTTTTCAAACTTGTAAAGAAATTACGGTAATGTCCAAGAGCTAGTGTATGATTAAATTGCTCTACATTATTCAATATTGTTTTGCGATTGTTACTATGTAGAAGACAAATTGTGAAATATACAAACGAGGGTCAATAAGTATAGCAGAGGGTAGTTCCTTGTATACGATTATTTGAATCAATGGCTTGAATCAGCTCTTGATATTGAATCAAGTTTTAAACTGAAATGTAGAAACCACTTCAAAACAAATACAAATTTGTTGGTAAATGTGAGACTGAGCCATTGGTTTCTATTCGCCACTGTATGATCGTTTGAATGATGGACGTATACACGAATTTGGAAGGGATGTTAGAAATAGCCATACCTAACTCTTTTTAAAGCTTGAAGATCTCTCAAACAGATTATAACGTGGTTTTTGTCCTTGTTGTCTGAATTGTTTGGCTTTATTATTTGGAAACTTTGAGGTGGGATGTTGATTTTTTATGCAAATATGCTGCAAGAGTATTTAAAAATTAAAATCTCCGGCTGGAATTGCCTTAGATATATTTGTAGTGATTGCCCCTTCTGCCATACATGAAACTTTCAATTTTCTTTGGCCTTGTAATTCTTCTAGGCTGGTGTCACCAGTTGTATTAAAGGTGATCATTTAAATCAAAACTTTGAACACTCATTAATATGCTGATACCCATCCAAGGTAAAGTAAGAAATGATTTAAGAGCATTTTCGGGGGGGGGAGGGGTACTTTACAAAACCGATACCCTCAAATCAAATCAATTTGGTATTAATTGTATAGTCTTTTGCAGGGTTGAAACCTAGAACCTGTTTATTGAAAATCAATGTTTTACTTTTCTCATTCTATTCTCGTATTCTATTCTATTCTCTTGGTGTAACTACGTAGGCTTACTTCAGCGGTAGAGCGAGTTTAAAACTGACTTCAAATCTCTCATGTGATACTTTTAGTCTTAAATTCCTGTTTCTGTTGTATAATATTTGGGTTATTCTGATTATAGCATAGATTTAATTATTCTCTAAATTATTACTATGCACAGTTGAACATGAATGAATACCAACCCACAGTCATTGCAAGCAACAGGTGGCCAGTCAAAACATTTTCCATGATAATGTGCAGCACATGTTGGAAATACGGTACACTCTTGTAATAAAGATTTTCAGATAGACCTATGATTTATCTTATACAATCGTTGATGATATAGCCAGATGGATGGTCATTGGAATCACACTGCATTACTGGTATCATGTCCGACTGTGATATTGTGAAGAAACAATGGTGCATTCATATAAATTAGTAACATTTTATCTACGGATAGATACAAGTGTAAAACACTACAAACTCTTATTACAATGCGAGACAAATGCAAGTATAAAAAGCAGTTATTTGTCAGTACCAAGCTAGCAGTCGATCACGTCAAGTCAGATCTAAAAGCTACAAATTGTATTTTACTTTTATTGCCGCCATTATGTTTCATGAGAAATGTATTTATATTCCAATCCGTCTTATTATGCCAGGAGTTGTTATAATTTATAACTTATGTTGTTAGTTATTCTAATTTAAGAATGCAGAACTGGAAAGTGACAAGAGAAGCCATTTTTCTGACATCATCATTTTTATTGGTTGCCTCACAGCCCTTGTTTATATGAAATAACGGCTAAGAAGCAAGTTAATTGGAAAAACAACAAATATAAAGTACTGTGCGCTCAGAGCAGCCATGTAGCTTGGTATTCGTAAATGAATAGCAGAATCAAGCGTGAACGTTTCTTTTGGGGTAAGAAAATATTTGATGTATAGGATTGTTAGGGAGCAAAATAAGATGGGACAATTTATGGAGAAGGAATTCCTCCCTGCTCTTTAAATGGTCATTTCTTAATTGGTGATAATTCGATTAGTAGAAAATCCATGACTAAAAGTGGAATAGCACTTTCCTGATTAAGGGTAATAATGGCGAATTATATTAATTGAATCAAAGAGAAAATATAGTTATAGAGAATGTTGATGTCACGTGACTGAAGATTAATGATCATAAACACACAAAAATAAATAAAAACAATGCGTAATTGCTGCTATCAATACTAGTAAGAATTTAGAGAACACGATGTATGAACGACAGTTCCAGTCAGAGAAATAACAAAGTGCTATTAACATCTGAAGTGGATGCCGTCGGTGGTGGGTTATTGTTTCCATGCCTCTTAAATTATTCCCTCTTACATATTTTCATGGCTGTTTGAAAGGACTTGATAGGGATATTCTGTTTGTTGAAATGTCATTTCAACTCAAGTTACTTTACAAATTGAATACAACGAAAGAACGTGAAAATGATCTCCGATGATCATGTGGTTTTACGCTTGAAAGGGGCTTGAGCGATGCACACATATACGTGACTTTAGTTAGAGTTTTGAGCAGTTTAAGACCGGATGCCTATTCTGACGTCACCAGTGGTCCTTCTGGGAATCGAACCCGTACCCTCTGGTGATGAAGGCAAGTGAACTATCCACTAGACCAAGGTGGCTCAGGTGCGGTGACCTCCACTTGATAAAAGTTTAGAACGGGTTTTACGTGAAGGCAATGTTACATTGTAGTGGAGAAGGAAGGGAGGTACACCCATTCAATATCTTTCTTCTTCTTGAGAAACATCTTTACCAAAAAGAGATGCCGAAGATATAAGTAACATCTTTTACAGATATTCATAAATCTTAGATATTCAAGAACTCTTTTATACACAAAACAGCTACAGCCAGATGCAAGATGTATGAAGATGTATAAAATACTGTGAGATGTGACATAGTTTGGGTACGACTGCAAACTGTTATAAATTGGTAACGGTTCACATAAGAAACAGCATCACAATCTACAAATAGAATTGGGATGATGGTCGGTTGATGCAACCAATACCTGCAAAATGTGATGAGATGAAACTGGAGGCACAAAAACATTTTCAGAAGGAATGATGAAGATACAAGAACAGATAGTACTTTCATGAACACTACTAAACAGCTTGCAAACATCCTGCTAAGAAGATAACTAATAAACGCGATACATAGCAAAAACATCACCTATATTGAGCACATCTGTGACGGAGAAAAGACTTGTAAAGCATAACGGACTGCTCTGCATAAGAGGAAATGAGAGACATCCCCTAAGGGCTAACCAAACGAGTCTGTTGTGTTACATCATCAAGTTAACAGGTTAAATGGAACAAGAAAAAATATTACTGAATTGGTAAGAGGAAGTTTTACAGAAGACTTGACAGATACAGATTTCAGCTACAGTCAAAGATACAGATATAGATGCGGGCACAGATAACTATACAATCAGAAGCTAAGTTTTAACAATATGTGCATATACATGTGTAAGTATAGATACGGATGCACTGAATGTAAATTGCAAAGTAATTATATATTAACATTTCATCTCAAGGCATATTTAAAGACATTTTATAACTGGCATTTACTCAGTAGGTCAGGTTTGCTTTAATAAAAGCTTTTTACTTTATTCTCATCGTTATTACTGTTAAATTTTGCTTGTATAACCAGCAAACTTTTTACATAACAAATCCCCTATTAGCAATTATTTCTTCCCTTTATAGTTAGACCTTCTTTGTTACCTGAGCTTTACAAACTCTGTACCCTTACTTTCATATTTGCCTTTCAGGATATTTCAGGATACTTTTAGACCCTTAAAGATACGTTCGACAGGTCCCTTCCAACACTTTTGTAGCATATTATTAACACCTTTACAGTTTGGCATCTGAGATTAACTTACTTAAGTAATCAAATGGCTTAATAAATACCTTAGCAATGTTGGCTGGCAATTGCCTTACTGAACAATGGATGAAACCAAACAATACTGTGTCTCCTACTTCTTTGGTTACCGGTTTCCTTCACAGATTTCAGTTCAAGGTTACTTACTGCCATCGCTTTGTACATAGGGGCAGTACTTATAGACGGATTGTTGATCGAAACTAGGGTTACAGATGCGTTCGTTAATTGTAACTGTTTTAAGCCTGATTAAGGAAAGGTTAGAGTGAGAATAGACGCATATCACATTAGGTACATGATAATTTGAGGTTAACCGATGCGGAAACATTAATATGGTCACTAATTGGTTCACAAACATACGTAATAAAGCTCACTGTAGGTGTAGGTGATATTGTAAGTTTCCCCTTCTTCATTTCGAAAACTATTTGAAAAAGAAGCACTTAGGTCAGTTTCCATTTACGCGTAAGACATAAATACATCAGAAAAGAAGTTCACTCTAAATTAAAATGTCGATTCTGCTTTTAAAATTCGTATGTATTTAACTCTAAGATGGCCGCCGCCGAGCAGCAGCGCGATGCCGAGCAGCAGCGGGCCGAGCGGGAGAGCCCGGAGACCGGGACGGAGCCGACGATCTCCCGGCCCCGGGCGCGTCCGGCAGCGAGCCTGATCCGCCTCGAGAAGGACCCGGTCCAGATCGTCGACCGACTGATCTCGGTCGCCGACGACCGCGGCGCGACCGACATCCACGTCGAGCCGCGCGAGGCGGGCCTGGTGGTCCGGCTACGCATCGACGGCATCATGCAGGAGGTCGCGCGTCTGCCGGCCTCGATCGTCCCCGCCGTCACGTCGCGCTTCAAGGTGCTCGCCGACATGGACATCGCCGAGAGGCGGGCGCCCCAGGACGGCCGGATTTCGATCAAGCGCGGCCGCGTGATGCTCGACCTGCGGGTCAGCGCGTTGCCGTCTCAGTTCGGCGAGAAGATCGTCCTGCGACTGCTGCGCAAGGACTCGAACCTGCTCGACATCGAGAAGCTCGGCATGCCGGTCGCCGTGCGCAAGCTCCACGAGGAGATGATCCAGGCTCCGATGGGGCTGTACCTGGTGACCGGTCCCACCGGCAGCGGCAAGACCACGACCCTGTACAGCACGCTGTGCGCCATCGACACCGACGTCAGCAACGTCGTCACGCTCGAGGATCCGATCGAGTACACGCTCGACGGCATCACCCAGGTGCAGATCCACGAGACGGCCGGCCTGACCTTCGTCGCCGGGCTGACCTCGATCCTGCGCCAGGACCCCGACACCGTCCTGGTCGGCGAGATCCGCAACGTCGAGACCGCGGAGATCGCCGCCCGTGCCGCCCTGACCGGCCACAAGGTGTTCAGCACGCTGCACACCAACGACTCCTGTCAGGCGGTCACCCGGCTGGTCGACATGGGCACGCCGCCGTACCTGATCACGGCGACCCTGCGCGGCGTGCTCGCCCAGCGCCTGGTGCGAGCGATCTGCACCGAATGCCGGGAGAGCTACGAGCCGAGCGCCACCGACGTGGTGCTGCTCGGGTTGTCGAAGTCGCGGCCGCTCCAGCGCGGCGCCGGCTGCGAGACCTGCAACGGCTCCGGATACAAGGGGCGCCTGGCGTTGTTCGAGTACTTCCGCCTGGAGGACAACCTCCACCGCCTGGTGCTCGATCGGGCCTCGGCGTTCACCCTGCGCCAGGCGGCCGAGCGCAACGGCATGGTTCCGATGATGGAGTTCGGCAAGCGGGCGGTGCTCGAAGGGCAGACCACCTGCGAGGAGCTCCAGCGGGTCCTCACCACCGGCGAGGGGGGGGAGCAGCACTGTGGCGGCTGTCAGCGGGCCGTCAGCAAGGACTTCGCCATCTGCCCGTTCTGCCAGCACGTCCTCAAGGAGAGCTGCCCGAGCTGCCGCGAGCCGGTCGACGACAAGTGGGAGGCGTGTCCCAACTGCGGCGAGGAGCTGGAGCGGGAGTGGCAGAAGATGTACTGCCGGACGTGCGTCGGACCGCTGGAGCCGAACGTCGACGTCTGTCCGTATTGCGGGGATTCCGTCCTATGAGTACCGTCACCCTCGACCCTTTGTCACCGCCGGCCGCGGTCGCCGAGCCCGGCGACGAGCTCCGGCTGGAGCGGATGCAGACCGGCGTGCCGGGACTTGATTTCCTCCTCGAAGGCGGCCTGGTCCGCGGCCACAGCCTGCTCATGGAAGGACCGCCCGGCAGCGGCAAGAGCACGCTCGCGGTGCGCATGATCCACGAGGGCATCCGACGGTTCGACGAGCCGGGGCTGATCATCACGTTCGAGGAGTTCCCGCGCCAGATGTACGTCGAGGCGGCCCAGTTCGGCATCGACCTGCGCGGCCTGGAGCAGAGCGGCAAGCTGCGCATGATCTGGACGCCTCCCAGCCGAATCCTCGAGGCGTTCAGCGGTAAGAGCGACCTGGTCTCGAAGATCGTCGAGTCGATGGGGACGAAGCGTCTGATCATCGACAGTATCACTCACTTCAAGCGGGTGATCGCCAAGGAGAGCGAGCTGCGCGACGTGCTCGCACGTATCCTGACCAACCTCAAGACGCGCGGCATCAACTCGTTCCTGATCAAGGAGCTCGATCGGATCGACGCCTCGACGATCGCGTTCGAGGAGTACCTGGTCGACTCCTCGATGCGACTGTACAACACACCGGTGGTCGGTCGCGGCGAGAACATCCGCATGCTGGAGATGCGCAAGACTCGCGGTCAGCGCCACGTCTCCGGCCGTCACCCGTTCGAGATCTCCGATGGCGGCGTGTCGGTCTACCCGCGTCTGCGTCCGGTCGACGTCCGACGTGCCTTCGCGGACGTCGCGAGCCCCGCGCGCGAGCGGCTCACCTCCGGGCTCGATGGACTCGACGACGCGCTCGGCGGCGGCCTGTGGAACGGCACGCTCAACCTGCTGTCCGGCGACACTGGCTCGGGCAAGTCGGTGTTCGCCTACCATTTCCTCGACGCTGGCGTCCAGGCATCCGAGGCGGCCCTGGTGCTGTCGGTGAAGCGCACGCCCGCGCAGATCCTCGCCCAGGCGAGCTCGCTCGGCATGGACTGGGAGCGCGCCTACCACCTCGGCCTGCTGGAGATCCTGCCGTTCCACGCCACCGGACTGTGCGTCGAGAAGATGCTCGACACCCTGCTCAAGTGCATCCACGCCGTGCGACCGCAGCGGCTGGTGTTCGAGAGCATCAACCACCTGTGGAGCGCCGTCCGCGACGAGGACCAGGTGCGCGATTACGTCATCGTGCTGGCCAACGTGTTCGAGGCGGCGGGCACGACGACCTTCATGGTGGACGAGCGCCGCGGAGAGTCGGAGCGCGATCGGCAGAGCTACGACCACCTGGCCAACACCGTCGTCCGGCTGCGGATCGACCGGCCCGACGGGCGCATGCGGCGGCACCTCGAGATCGCGAAGCACACCGGCAGCGATCACCTCAAGACTCTCGTCGAGTACGACATCAGCGCCGACGGCGTGTTCCTGCTCGATGCCCAGGCGGAATCGGTAGCCGAGGCGGCAGCCGTGGCCAGGGCGGAAGCGGCAGCCAGGGCGGAAGCGGCAGCCAGGGCGGAAGCGGCAGCCAGGGCGGAAGCGGCAGCCAGGGCGGAAGCGGCAGCCAAGGCAGAAGCAGCGGCCGAGGCGGAAGCCAAAGCGAAAGCGGCGGTCGAGGCGGTCGAGGCGGTCGAGGCGGAAGCCGAAGCCGAGGCGGAAGCGGCGACCAGGGCGAAAGCCGAAGCCGAGGCGGAAGCGGAAGCCAAGCCTCAGGCTCGGGCCAAGCCGCGCGGCCGCGGTCGGCGTCGGAAGCGCCGCTAGTCGAGCGTGGTCAGGAAACGGCTCCAGCGCGGCATCCAGTAGCGGTCGAGGTCGACCGACGCGACCACGGCGGTGGCCCGGCCGACGATCTGATCGCGCGGGATGGTGCCGTACCAGCGCGAGTCGAGGCTGTTGTCGCGGTGGTCGCCGAGCATGAAGTACTCGCCCTCGGGCACCCGTGCCGGGCCGAAGTCCGGACCGCCGATCCGCGGCCAGCCCGTGAGGATCCGGTGCGGCCGACCGTCGAGCGTCTCCTCGGTCTGCCAGTGTCGCGAGCGGTGGGCCTCGCGCGGGTTGTGGGTGGTGTCGAGCGACAGCTCCCCGTAGTCGGCGCGCCGCCCGTTCACCCACAGCTGACCGCCCTTCACCGCCACCGTGTCGCCGGGGAGGCCGACCACCCGCTTGACCAGGCGGGTGCCGTCGTCGGGCGAGTAGAACACGACGATGTCACCGCGGGTCGGCTGCGACCACTCCATCAGCCGCACCAGGGTGAACGGCACCTTCAGGTCGTAGGCGAGCTTGTTGACGAAGATGCGATCGCCCTCCAGGATGGTGGGGCGCATCGAGCCGGTCGGCACGTCGTTCCAGTCGGCGACCGCCGAGCGGAGCGAGCCGAGGACGACCGCGATCAGCAGCAGCGGCTTGGCCCACTCGTGCCACAGCAGCCCGGCCCGGCGGCGCCAGATGCGATCCTGCTTCGTCCTTTCGCTCATCTCCGGATCCTCCACTGCGCCGGTGTCGGCGCTTGCTGAGTGCAACGCCCGCCGGGGCCGGATGGACTCACCGAGCGCCATCGGCCGTGGGCGCGCCGGTCTGGAGGAACGCCTCGTCGCCGATCTCGTGGCACAGGGCCTCGAGGGCGTCGTGGTCCACCCCTCGCCAGCGCAGCTCCTCGAGCTCCTCGGCGAGCGGCACGTCCTCGCGCAGGGTCGCCAGGCGGCGGTAGAGCAGCGCGTCGTCGAGCTGCTCGGCCAGGTTCGCCGCCAGGGTGGCCGCCCCGCGGACGCGGACGTCCCAGGCGTCGGCCTCGGCCGGGATCGCCTCGATCCGTTCGTAGCGGGCCAGCACGGTGGCGCTGGAGCGCGCTCCCCAGCGCGGGATTCCGGGAATGCCGTCGGCGGAGTCGCCCACCAGCGCCAGGTAGTCGGGGATCGACGGCGGGCGGATGCCGAACTTGTCGACCACGCCGTCGGCGTCGAGCACCCGCTGGCGGCGGCGGTCGAGGCAGACCACCTGCCGCCCGCGCACGCACTGGGCCATGTCCTTGTCCGGGGTGCAGATCACGACCTGCTCGACGTCGGGGTGGTCGGCGAAGCGCGCCGCCCCGGCAGCGAGGGCGTCGTCGGCCTCGAACTCGACCATCGGCCAGACGACGATGCCGAGGGCGGCCGTGGCCCGCTCGGCGAGACCGAATTGCCCGAGCAGCGCCGGGTCGATGCCGGCGCCGGTCTTGTAGCCGTCGAACAGGTCGTTGCGGAACGACTCGATGACGTGGTCGAAGGCGCAGGCGACGTGGGTCACGTCCGGCTGCTGCAGGAGCGACCCGAGGGTGCGCAGCAGGCCCCGGGTGGCACCCACCTCGACCCCGTCCGGCGAGCTCGACGGCGGCGCCCCGAACCAGGTGCGGAAGAGCTCGTAAGTACCATCGACCAGGTGGACCTTCATCTCGGGATCCTCGAAGTGGGCCGGAAGCCGCCATGATATCGTCACCCGGGGCCCGAAACCGTCCGACCGGGCCGGCTGTACCGGTCGTTTGCCATCCGGGCGCCGACGGCCTAGGCTATCCGGCGGGCCCAGCCCGACTCGACGCCCGTCCGTTGGGGCTCACCGGCGCCCGCGCGCCGTCCGGAGCCGCCTGTCAGGGAGACCGACATGGGACACCCCTGTCCCCGCGAGCTGACCCTCGAGCTCCGCCCGAGCACCCGGTTCGACGTCATCGACGTCGCCTCCGAGCTCGACCCGGACGCCCGCGCCGATCTCGCCAAATTCCCGCAAGTCGCCTATTTCTCGCACCATACGACGGCGGGCTACCTGGAGCAGCGGCTCGCGGAGCGGCTCGGGAACGACCCCGAGCGGGTCCGTGCCTTCCTGGAGAACTTCCGCAGGCTGTTTCCGGCCAAGGCGGGCTACGAGCACGACCAGCTCGAGCGGCGGACCGAGCTGACCGACCTTCAGCGGGAGAGCGAGCCGCTCAACGGCGACTCTCACCTGACGTTCATCAGTAGTGGTCTGACCTGTTGCGCCACCTACCGGCACCGGTCGGAGACCCCGGTCTACTTCGTCGACCTGGACGGCACCAACGGGGCCGACCGGCGGAATCGTCGCACGACGCTGATCGGCTTCAACGACAGCCGTCGGGTGGTCCGTCTGTCGCTGCCGGTCCCCACCTCGGACCACTCCATCGACTCGATCAACCTGCGCGACCCGCGGCTCGGCGTCCTGGAGCAGGTTCAGGAGCTGCTCGACCGCCACGGCGTCTCCAAGGGGCGAGTCGACCTGCGGCTGGCCGACGGCGAGCAGCACGCCGGCCTGACGGTGAACGAGTACGAGACCCTGCTGATGCAGTACGACCTGGCGTCGGTGCTGCGCGATCCGGTGCGGTTCATGGCCGAGCGGGGACGGTCGGCGCTGCGCGACCCGCGCGGGCTGCCGAGTCGGGCCAAGGACTACGCCAAGTACGACCTCGTCCAGCTGGTGAACCAGGCGCTCGACGCCTTCGGACTCCAGTCGTCGGTGGCCGAGCGGCTGATCCACAAGTTCCTGAGCGTCCCGGCGGCCCGCTTCCTGCGCATGAAGCGCTCGGTCAGCCTGCTGGTCTCGGACGGGAGCGTCACCGACGGTGGCGGTCGCCTGCTCGCCGGCCAGTACCAGAGCCCGATCCTGGTGCAGTGGCGCTCCACCCCCGGCCACACCCGCCAGCTCGAGGCGACCGTTCACGACTTCCTGTAGAGCGCGCCGAGACTCCCGGGCTCCGCTCGCACCCGTCGGTCGGGTAGGATGGGCGGCATGTCCGACCCTGCGTCGTCCCGCTGCCTCAACTGCGATGCCGTCGCGCCGGGCTGCTACTGTCCGAGCTGCGGTCAGAGCACGCGCGAGCTCCGGGCTCCCTTCCGCACGCTCGTCCGCGAGCTGCTGGACCACCTGTCCTTCGACACCGCGATGCCCCGCAGCCTCGCCTGCCTGCTGTTCCGGCCCGGTCGGCTGACCGAGGGCTATCTGGCCGGCCGGCGCGCCCGCTACGTGTCGCCGCTGCGGATGTACCTGATCGTCAGCCTGGTGTTCTCCGTCCTGTTCGTCATCACGCCCCCGGACGTCACTCACGTCGACGTCTACGTCGGCGGCGAGCTGATCGGCCCGGCCCAGCCACCCTCGGAGGACGGCCCCCGGATCCGGAGCTCCATCCAGATCCTGAATCCGGAGGGGTCGAGCTGGATCGGCGAGCGCGTCGAGGAGCTGCTGCTGTCGGGCAAGCGCGAGCGCTTCGAGCAGATGGACCCCCAGGAGCTCGTCGACGCATCGTTCCGCGGCCTCCAGCGTCACCTCAAGCTGGCGCTGTTCGTGTTCCTGCCGTTGCTCGCGCTGGCGCTGCGCGTCCTGTTCCTGCGCTCGGGGAACCTCTACTTCGACCACCTGATCTTCGCCCTGCACTTCCAGTCGTTCCTGTTCCTGGCGCTGTCGATCGCGTGGCCGTTCCCGGGGTTCCTCGCCTACGTCGTCACGATCGTCGGTGTCGTGCCGCTCTACCTGCTGCTGGCCCTGCGCCGGGTGTACCGACAATCCTGGCCGTGGATCGTCGTCAAGTCCCTCGCACTGGGACTCGCCTACGTCGCGCTGCTCGCCTTCGTGTTCCACGCCGTCCTCATCCTGGTACTGCGCGGCGTCTGAGCGGGCACGGGAGGGAGGCTGGCCGGTGGCCTCAGCGGAGCGGTGCCGGGGCGTCGGCACAGGTGCGCGCTATCGCGGCGAGGCCGCGCAGATTCCGGTACTCGTCGCGGCCCAGGATGGTGAACTCTCCGGTCGTGGGATCGATCTCGATCAGCCCTTCGAACTCGCCTCCGCCGCCCCCGCCGAGCAGGCGTCCGTCGCGGTCGAACTCGATCGTCTGGATGCCGTCCATGCCGGGCGCCGGGCCGACGTCGGTCGCCTGGCCGGAGTTCGGATCGAGCTCCACCAGGCCGTGGACCGCCCCGGCCCAGCCGTACAGCCGGCCCTCCGACGAAGCGGTCAGCCCCGAGATTCCGAATCCGGTCGGTCCGATGAGCGTCCCCCGTCCCGTGTCGGCGTCGATGGTGTACAGGTCGTCGTCGAATCCGACCCCGAACAGCGTGCCGTCCGGCGTGAAGGCGAGACCCCGGACGTCGTCCGGCGGGTCAAGGATCAGGAGCGCGTGCTCCGTCGCCACGCCGGTCCAGGGATCGACGACGTAGAGGTTGCGGTCGTTGGCGGCCAGCACCAGGCCGTCGCCGCGCGCGGCCATCGCCTGGGCACTGCGTACGCCGGAGGTCCGCAACCGGCGACCGCCTCCGCTCGCGGTGTCGATCTCCCAGAGCTCTCCCTCGCGCCAGCTGATCCCGAGCATGCGGCCGTGCTGCGGCGAGTCCATGGCGGGCTCGGCGAACGGCTCGAGCGAGCGCCAATCGAACGGCGGCCGGAGCGGAGGGTGCCCGATCGGAGCGGCGAGGTCCTGGGGATCGGCACTCAGATCGATCCGGAGATGACCCTCGAGGAACTCGAACAGGCAGAAGTTACCGGAGACGAACACCGAGACCGAGCCGTCTGGAGCGCGATCGGTGATCGCCAGGGAGTCGGGGTCGACATCGTTCAGGACCGGAACGCCGTCGCCCACGCCGGTACCGAGGATCGCTCGGCCGTTCAGCAGGACCACCGGCCGGAAGTCGATCCCGGGCCTCACCTCCCAGGCGAGCGCGAGATCGCCGTCCTGGTTCAACGTGGCCGCCAGGACGTCGTTGCGTAGGGCGACCGGACCGAGGTCTCCGCCGTCGACCTCGTCACCCTCGCGGAAGACGATCACGCCGTCGAGCAGAACGACCTGGTCCTCCGCTGCGTCGGCGTCGGTGTGGGCGGTCGCGAACCAGCGGCCGGAATCGGTGACACCGACCCGCTCGAAGCTGCGCCAGCGTTCCGACGCTCGGCCGCCGACCGACTCGGGGATCGGCTCCCCCTCGCGGAGCAGCGCTCCGCCGACCGTCAAGGCGACGCCATCGAGCATCACCGCCTCGTCGTCCGCCGCAGAGCCCGTCTCCATCCGTACGGCGGCGATGTAGTGCTGCGCGGTCGGCGAGACCTCCCAGGCCCGTTCGACGATCGCCGACGGCGCGGCCAGCCGGTGCGGCAACCCCTGGACGTTCGCGCCCGAGAGCACCAGGGGGCGGGCCGGTCGGCCGATGAACAGCCCCTCCCGGAGCGTCGGGCAGCCCGGGCCCTCGCTGACGCCGCCGAACCAGTAGCCGACGCCGTCGCGTGTGACGCCGCCGCCGCCGACGTAGCTCCAGAAATGGGCGCTCCCCATCTCGGTCGGTCTTCGCTCGCGGACGAGCGCCCGGTCGTCCGCCCACAGGGCGTCGAGTGAGTACAGCCCGCGCGAGTCGTCGTCGCTCTGGGCGACGTAGACGAGCTCCCCATCGTCGCTCAGGGCGATCTCGTCGACGCGTACCTGCTCGACGCCGGCGACCCTACCCAGGGTGCGGAGCGTTCCTTCCGCCCCTCCGGTCCGGCTGCCCCAGACGTCGAGGGCTCCGTCGCCGGTGTCGACGTCGACGATGACGGCATGACCGCCCGCTCCGTTGACGATGGCGCCGCCGAAGCAGCACGGGGCGCCCGTGAACCGATCCTCCTGGAGCAGGAAGGTGTAGACCGCGTCGGTCGGTTGCGCGCCGGACGGAGCGGGCACTGCGGCGAGCAGGGCGACGCCGAGCCCGACGACGCGGCGCGCGCGCCGAAATGGCGAGCGCGGCGACCGGTGTCCTTCTTCTTTGATGGTCTTCTTCATCCTGTTAAGGAGTACATATAATAAAATCTTACTTGGATGGCTGATTAGACTTATTGTTCGGTTGTTCTCGCATTTTCTTATATTTCCAACCCCTACTCGTTGGCATTTATGTGGATTCACCCTCGATCATTACTTTCAAGGGATATTCGTCCGGCCTTTTTTGCAAATATATATCAATTGTCAGCTCTATACACTAATTTTTAAGGAAAAATTGTGACTTCAAAAGCGCCAGAAAGGCGAATTGTTCCACGTGAAGAATGGCTTACAAAGCTATACAACCCCTCGCCAGCCACTTGAAAGCACGTAATGCAGGATCTGGAGTTCGTATGAAGAGATTTCAAATGCGGGATTAAATTTAAGTGCGAAAAATTAGCTGATGGAAATGCTCGTAGAGACGGAAATCGAACCGCATAATCCATGATTAAAATAGCCGTTAAGCAGATTTGCCACATATTTGTGAAAGAAGCAAAAACCTTGGATTGTAATGCTAAAAATGTCATGTTGCTATCTACAATTTTGCAATTTTGTCTTCTGTTATTAAAAAATGTGTAGTTAATGTGAAAGATGGGACTACAAGGAAGTAGCATGACAACCAACAGATGTTGTAACCCAAGATTGCTCTCCGCTATTACGATTCAGAAGACGTACTTGTTTAATTTACCCTACTATCAAGTGATGATCTGCTAATAGGAAGAGTTTCAAAGTAAGGATGAGATTCTTACTATGGTATGAAAGGATTGTTGCATCTTACCCGCGGTATGAGGCCTCGCAAAGGAACTAGAGGCGTAAGTGTACCTCCTCTGCTGAATTATGATTGCCCGTAAATGCCACATATAACACAATAATCTTAATGTACGTGCAGAATCTCGGTATGTTGTTGCTTTGGCTCTTTTGTTCCTGTAAGTAGACTGCTGCCCAACACGACTTCTCATTTTGTCTATGAAAAGGCCACAGTTTCGTATTTAATGTTGCTCTCCGTATGTGTATATACCATGTTTTACCTTTGCCTATATTCAAGGTTTATCCTTATCTTCTCCAGAACATTGCCTTAAGCGTATTGTAATAAAATTGTTACATTTCTCATTTTCAGAACGAGTCAAAAGGACAAAATGTGCTATTTTCTGTCTTTTGTGGCCTTTTGGTTGCTGTGTCGTACCACCTCAGCAGATGTTCTAGTGACCCCTCTGTTCTTTGGTGAGTTTTTTATTTAAAAATTTAAATCGCCCTACATTTTATACAGTCTAGAGGCAGTAACTATTCACCTATCCTACCTTTAACGTTAGTGATTCTGTCATAAAAGGAAACCCAATCTGTCATTTTTGGACCATTCTAATCTTTTGTGACCTCTCTTTCATCCGTTTCAGCATTTCTTGTATTTTCAATCTACCAATTTACCGGCCATTTCCCTCAGTCTGTAAAATCGCATGTTTGAGTGCTTAATGAGTGAAAGACATCGCCAATTTGGGACGCAGGTCTGGTAAACTAATACTGCGGTGTCAGTATTTTTGGGTTTTGCCTGTCAAGTTTTCATCCATTAGAAAATTGATTGTTACCCAGGCATTTCCAAAACTTCAAGAAAAGAGAAACCTGGATTGGCATCAGTGACATCAATCAAACACATTTATCAAGAAAAGATGTTGAAATCTCTTGTTTTGAAATTGAACTTTCCGTTGGTTTACTTAGGGGAATCGTAAAGAAGCATCTTGCAGGGAGTAAAAACGAGGATGAAGAAGAAGAGGAAGTACACGATCCATTACCTGACAAGTTGGCGACTACAGTGGTACACCTTAGGCAATTTTATTTCTCATAGTAGTCTTAACCTTATCTGCCTTGCTTATTGTTCCCTTTCCATTTTGGCGCTGACCGAGTCCAGCTGAACTGAAGACAACCTTTTCGAGGTCTCTGATAAGCTACCGAAACATTGTCCGGGTTACAATGAGTTGTATTGTGCTACTCTGCCAACGAAGTCCATAAGTGAACAAGTGATGACGCATGAATACCAATTAAACTGATCTATCTGATAATATGGAGATGTAGCTTCCAAGTTTAATCAAGAGTGTTTGGGTTATATTTGGGTTATATATGGGTTATATTTGGGTTTTTTAGTAGTGGAGCCGACCATCGATTCCCACTTCCATTGAATATTATTTACTACTGATAATATCCGTGATGTTATCGAAGAAAAGTAGCACTCCAGACGCAGTTCAATACGGACCGGTAGAAACATAATGTCGGGGACTGGGGCAAAATTATTATTTATGCTTTTCTGTTCCATGTGCTTCCGTGCACTCTTCTGAACAATCAGATAGTCGCTAAAGAAAGTATTGGGAATCAGTGTTCTCGAAACGCTTTTAATCTTCCCATTCTCTTCCTATATGTAAACTGTGATTTTGAAGGCGCTGTTGAATTGCAGTCGGATGACTATAATGACAAAGTGAAAGAGTATGTAACGCGCGGTGTGTTCGTCACTCTAATTTGATTCCCGATTGTAAGGGTTTTTTTAAAAATACGTGCCGTACGTGTCGTCCAAGTCGTACTATA
Organism: Alatinidae sp. Z8VKAUB7J3; assembly: GCA_010016025.2. NCBI lineage: Eukaryota > Metazoa > Cnidaria > Cubozoa > Carybdeida > Alatinidae > Alatinidae sp. Z8VKAUB7J3. The sequence continues at coordinate 23,411,263 of JAAAKM020006971.1, read as the reverse complement.
GTCGTCAGCATTGTATGTTTTTTTACCACAGTAACGTGTTACATTCAATAATATTTTTTCATTTGTAGCAAGCACGCGTTTGTCATGATGTGATAGCTTGTTTTGGAATCGTCATAGTTGTGTTTGCAGTACATGTCAGTACTGCATTTACTGTACTACAGGTAAGACAGAAACGTGTCTATGTTTTCTTTGCTTTGTTTGCTCGCCACTCGTCGCTGCATTCTTGCTTACGTTTCCTATCTTCTTAGAGCTATTCCCCTTCCCTCTTGGTCGCCCTTGTTTTCTTCTGTTATTGTTAAACCTGCTATGTTTCACTTTTTACGTTCGGCATGATTTCTTGCTTCATCTTTTTTATTTTTCTGTGCTCACTGATCATTCAAAGGTAAGATCCTTTTCTCCCATCTTACTTTTATTTTTCGTTTGTGAGAAGTAGTTGATAAGACTCGTTTTATCATATGTAATGATTTTGGTATTATTTTTCGTGATATTCGTTCTTATTGTCTTCATCATTATAATCCTAGCGCTACAGTATGTTCCTTCTACCCGTATCAGTATCAGCTTACCATGATTAACACAAAACAGATGTAGGATTGTCTCATTGTCTTAATTGTAGTAATATACCACTGACTATGTTATTAAGTTTAATCGCAGAGCATAGGCCATTCATGTCGTGATACAGAATTGATTACTATTCTTCGTTCTGTTCGTGACATGTAACGCCCGACTATACTTCGCTATTTCATGTAGTCTCAACTTTTTCTTGTACACAAAGGCTATCTTCCCTGTAATTTTCGACTATTAACAAGCATCACCCTAATCGATTCTGATATAACGAAGTATCTTGCCTTAGTTGCTGTTT
>JAAAKM020006971.1:23398900-23410304 GCA_010016025.2 Alatinidae sp. Z8VKAUB7J3 | reverse complement strand
CTGTAATTTTCGACTATTAACAAGCATCACCCTAATCGATTCTGATATAACGAAGTATCTTGCCTTAGTTGCTGTTTAAGCTCTGCTGTAAATTTTGATTACAAATTACTATTTATCTCGCTTTTACCTCCCTTTAGCCCACGCTAAGCTACGTTCTATATATTCTTACTGGAATTGTTGGAATCCTGAACCACTATGTGTTCCCACAACTACGTAAACAGTTACCATGGTCACTTGTAGCCTCACCAATTCTAAAGTCTGCAGAGTATCATCTATTTGAAGCGCGAGGTAAGTTAACCCGGAGGTGATTGGTGTAAATAAGTACAGATGTTACTTTTTTATTGGTTACACATAAAATAAAATCGGTGTTAAAATGAGAGGGAAATTTAGACCATAGCATTTACACCCTTTCATAATGAATTTACCCCCAGACTAAGGACCCTGTTTTATGTTAACCTTACCTTATTTGGCTAGTCCAATACCTACCATGTGCTATGATACTGAAGTGGTGATAAGCTTCAGTGAAACGAAGATTGAAAATCTTCAGGGTTAACTTGATGTTGTTTTCTTTATCGACTGCAAACTATTTATTATGATACGTGTCCGCCGAAAAGCGTTGGCGTAGTGAATTTACCAAACGCGAAAATTTGTTTCCGTGACTATTTCTTTGTTTGACATAGAAAGGATTATCACACGGTAGGCAGTTCTATCCTGCAGTAAGGTAGTTTTGGCGTTGACAATAATGAATACTTATGACTAATATTGCGATGTATTAACAAAATTCTTGAATTCTAGAGAAATTTTTGTGTTCATTGAAGTCCAGTGATGAAGCAATGAGTTGTTACGGACGGATTTCTCACGTATCTATTACTTTTACAACGTCCATTTTACTTTACATTTGCCGAAAGTGGATGACGTAGACTGAACAGTTGTAACATTATGTAATCCAAATGCAATAGAAAGTTTCTGTTTTAGCATCCAACTGCAAAACTACTGTAGGACATTTCATTATAACTGATTATATTTATAGTTCAGTAAGCTGGTTTTAATTGTCTCACATGCAGGTGGATTTGGTATTGATTATGATGTTCCATGTTTGATACGATCAGTGTTGCACGGGCTCAAAAATGGTGTTTGTTTACAAGCTCTGCGTGTTGTAATGAGAATGGTTTGTTTTGCGTACCGGGAGTGGCACACAAACTTGGGTAAACTGCCTTTGCTACATGTCAGCTTGTATGTGCATTAAGATATGTATCGAGAGAATTGTTTCCGTGTATCTCCTTAGGACCTGCGCGGATAATGTGGTTCGAACAAATCTATGCGTGGCTGTTTTTCGTGGAGAAAAATGTTTTATTTCCAGTGACATTCCTCAGTGCGCTGACCACTGCTGCCGATGACCTGACCTTTAAATATGGAGAGTTGTAAGTCTGCTTTCGATTGCCATATTTCCGTGTTTCTCTATTATTTACTTGTTATGTAACTGGCCGATAAATCATTAACTGGGCAAGAACGTTTTTAAGGAATGTGGAGGATGTAAGGAACAATTTATGTGAGAAAGGAACTATACTTATAGAAAGCGCGATCCCTGGATCCTTGGCGTACCAGGGACAGACCTTCTTGGAATAAGACTTGCAATCCAGGCTACCAAATACGCAGCCCATGGTATAGATATTTACGTGGGTGATTATTTCACTAACTTGAAACAGGCATGTGAAATCTTTGTCTGTTCCAGGGCAAGATGCATTGTTGCACGTTACCCGCAGGGCTATTTTCTGAATCCGGGATAGATTCAGAGCAAGGACTGCAAAGGGTGTTTCGGAGCGGCATGAATTGGAAATTTGCGTATTTTTCTAGAATGCTTTCACTTCGAATATTTTCACTAGGTTGCATAGTCATTGACCTGCGTCGGATTATATCGGGAATAGGGAGCCCAATCTTTGGAATTTGCTTCTTGGCTAGTGGCGTTGCAGACCAACTTGTTTGACCGTCGGTTGCACGTTGCTTACCTGGGTTACAGAACTGTGAGAATCACCAGCCAGGACTTTATAACTATTCTGGTTTTGGTGGTGTATATCATGCAAAATGAATAACTAAGGAGTGACTGTACAGACCATGGCTACGAGGCTGTGGGGTTTTTATTGACAATTTATATCTAATATTAGAATGATGCTGATTGGCTGCACGGAAAGCCAGTATAACTATTGTCGTTGCCAGAACCTTCGCAGTGTTCTGCTATCTTTTAGTCTGCTTGGGAATTTAATGTATTAAGATAATGTATTGATTATTTCACAAGAATAATCTAGGAAAATATCGATTTTTACATAATTTTATTTTAAATATAAACGCGACCAAGAGCCTAATTAGTTGACCTATTGTGCCGTGGTTTGGTAATGGCCGACCGAAAGTATCGAGTAGCCAGGCACTTTGCCCTGCCTTCTTAAAAAGCAGGAAGACGTATCGTCTTTGTTCATTCAATAGTGCATTACGATTTCTTATATATCTCTTCACTTTTGAAATAATATCGAGCATGATTAGGCCAAGTGTTGATACGGTCGTTGTTAAAGCGGCAGAAATTAAGAAAACGAGATTGGCACTTGAGTTTTGCAGCAGGCAAAGCCATTATACAAGCTAAAACTTTTCAGAAATTAGAAAAATGTGTTGATTGACATTATCGAATAAGCGACGGTTTATTTGACGTTTTTTGTTGTTGTTTTTTGCATTTGCAGCGTTGGCCCATTTATCATCACAATATGTGGCTTAAAACTCCTTCGACAAAGTTTTTCCAACACGCCAAGACAACACCTGATCTTAATATGGACGGTTTTATTCTTCAACTATGACTTCAGAGGTGCTTCTGAGACTTTACCGGTGGATTATTTCGTGATGTCGATCTTTGTAGATAAGGTTAGTATTATAACTATTTATAACTCACCCTGCCGTCAAATCTTTGCGATACTCGATTACGGCTACCGTGTGCCGTCAACTGTATCTTGTTTGTTAGTACCAAATGTTTGCACAATCTTGTACAGGGCAACGGAGTTAGTTAAGGAAACAACTCTATTCTTTGCGTGGCTCATCAAACACTGTGGATTTTGATCCATGGTTTGCGAGTTTTTTCTGCGGGAGGGCTTAATTAACGGACGTTTTGAATCCATGTGCCTTCTTTCTAAACTAGAGGTGCGCCACAGCTTTCTTTTTGGATCCGTGAATCATATCCGCAAGATCGAAATACCAACACACGGGATTCATTTTAATTTCATTTGCAGGTTAATATTTTGTAGCTGGAGGTAACAGCCACGTATCGAAATGGGTTTTATTGTATTACTCTCATTGTTAAGTTGAGCATTGGGAAACTTTTGTTAAAGTAAATGAGTGAGGCACTTTAGGAAGTTTTGCGAGGTAAAAGTATTTTTGGTAGAAGTGGCAGTCAGTGGACGTGAATATCGCCTTAATTTTGAGTCAAAGAGTGGACATTTATTTAGCTGCTTGTAGCCCGGTAGCTGAAATTCTCGTTTTCTATTTGTTGCAGGCACTGGATCTATACTTAAAATTCTGTTTCATCTTTACATACACTGCGCCATGGCAGATCACCTGGGGCTCGGCTTTTCACGCATTTGCGCAACCATTCAGTGTGCCACGTATCCTTTTCATCGTTTTTGTACATTCGTGTTTTGCTTGCTAGTACGTCCGTTATTTAACAAGTACACAAAGTATGGGATTGCTGCAGGCAAATGGAAGGACTGCTCCGACCTGTAACCAGACGGAGGGTCCGTTGTTAACGAACGTTGTTGTTTTACATAGTAAACTTCCCTTGTTTTAAATGCCTATCAAATAGGCATTCATGTTCATTTTGCACAAATTGCATGCGGCGTAACGCTGTGGGAGGCATATCCAAGCATTTGTAAGGTCGATTCCAGCTCTGCTTTGTGTACTGAGTGAATAAGAATGAACGGCTTTAACGTCGGTGCCGCCGGTATTTAATCTGCATTGACTCCTTACAACGCTCTGCCCTCACCTTGTAGTCATTACTACAAGTGCGAAAAGGAAACAACGTAATTCAGCAAGACGACTTTCAGAGTGCAGAAAAATGGTGTACCTTTCTTCTGCTCGAAACTTTACATTCAAAACTTTCTCTTGAAAAAAAGACAGTAGAGCTCCCTTTCCCACCCCTTTATCTGTACAGTTTCTTTTTTTTAAACTACCAACTTTCTGCATTGCCTTGAATATCTTAGCTATAATGACAATTGTATCCACACATGCTAGTATACGTTTTGAGTATACTATAACATATTACACCCTACTCGCTTCAGAATTGCCTTCACAATGTGGTATTTCCTATCTCTTTGGTTATAACCGTTACTTATCTGGTTGATACCTGGTTTATCTTTCTACGAATGTAGCTTTACAAGAAGTTAAAAGATGAAACTAATCAAAAAACATATAACATCATACCGATAGTATCAGCAGTGGGATAGCCATTTTGTGCCCCCTCTGTAGTAGCCATTTATACCAAAACATTGAAACATATAAAAACTGTAGTGGCTGCATGTATCAACACTGTTTCTTCGTTAGATAAGAAAAGTGCATGAACAGTAAACGCATCTTTTACAGTGACCTCAGTTGCACATGCGCGTCCTATCGTTGTGCACATGTTTCCTATGATTTACCCCATAGGGTCTCCTACGATATTTGTCTGGTTCACTGCAAAAAGTTTTATTATAGGTTAACCCATCGCTTAAGGCATTTTAAGTTGTGCTACAGTTTATTTTACTTCTTTCATGGCTATGGAACGATGCTTAGTCAATTGTAGTTTTCGTACTTTTCTGGTCTTAAAGTACTAAAAGGGGGTATTTTCAAAGTGGTTGGCGTAACAGGTCTACGTAATGTCAGTTACAGCGACAAATCTCTTTACAATTTTCAGAATTTAGAATTTTCGGATTTTCAACACAGCGATCTTTGGTTTTTCGCAAGATAGACAAACATTTGACGTTTTGACGCAACAGTTTATTCAACGAACAGTTGATAAAGATTACTAGAAGAAATCAGATTGAAATCTTGTAATTTGAGAAAGTAACGACTATTCAAAGACCTAGCGCCCCCCTCCCCCCTCCCCCGCCTCTCTTCTTCCCTTGGTAACTCAGAAACAGCCCGTCCTTACTAGGGTTTAAGGCATAGACTAATAATAAAAGCGAAATCGGAAAAGTACTTTGGCAACATCTTAACTTATTAACATTTTACAAGAAGGGGCATGGTTCCCAAATGCCCCCTCTTTGCCGACAGACCTGCATCCCTTTTGTAATGAAGATGTTTAGCTAGGCAAGTTTTATTTTCCACCATTTGTTTTAAGAACTAGCTTTGCAGAGTTTGTATTGTTCTTTAGTGTAATGGTAGGTCTCATTAGTTATCCTAAACATCTTCTATCTTAGGAAACAAAAACGGGTATTAGCTAATTCTTTCCCACCCCTCAATAGATAATGAAAAGTCGCCGCCAAAATAGAGCTATTTATCCTAAAATGTACCATCAACTAAGATTAAAATGGAATCTTTAAGTGTTAATGGCCCTAAATGATGATCGTTAAACAAAGTTATGCGCGAAAGAATATCTTTTGTTGTTCATTTCATTGTCAGCGGCACTATATCGATGATGTTTTGAATATCTTAATATCCAATCTCATTTTAAACTTCCGTGATGGTTTTGTTTGTCATTTAAAGCATCGTGGTAAGATACTTCAGGTAAAGGTCATTTGTTTTCTATAAGGTACTTTGTATAGGTCCGGCCCGTCATCAATCCAAAGCCCATTAAGTTAGAAAGTATCATCGAGAAGAGAGGATTTGAAATATCAGTTTTTAACAGAATTCTAGAGAAATAGAAAAGTATGACATACTTTTCTATTTCTCTAGAGTTCTGTTCAAAACTGATATTTCAAATCCTCTCTTCTCGATGATACTTTATATATATATATATTATTTACATTCAAGATGACGGCTGTCATGGTCTTTCAGGATACCCCTGTCCTTCGTTTCCCGCCGCAATGGTTGCTCTGTCGCTGCTATCTTTTAACTTTTTCTTTAATGTTCTGCTATCCATTTGGTCATGGTGACAAGTTAGTGAACAAGATCGAACTCAGCCAAAATTCGTTTTGGACATATTTTAAATAATTACAGTTTAGGGGACGACAGCGGATTTTAGAATCACGGTCATTGTTTTTATTCGAAAAAGTAGTGCTTATTTTGATGTAGTTACAAACATCATAATTTTTCTTCTTTTTGCAAGGAGCACAATCTTTATTCTGTAAGCCTGCAATCTGCGTTAGTCTTGCATTCACCAGTTTGTCCTTAAGCGACTTCGCCCTTCGTAAAGTTGCAAGTTATTGTGGTGATACTCCACAAAATCATACTGAATGTATCACAAATTAACCCAATCATCCATCTCTAACCTTTGTTGATTGCGGAACATTGACGTTTAGAACATGAGATGCCGGTGGTTTCTAGATTAGAAACCCTCTTAAATTTTCTCTCAGTTTTCCATATCAACATCCCTATATATGCTCCTTTGTCTTTAATAAACATTTCATAAATCACTTCCATTGAAACGATAACACCAAATAGAGGATGGTGTTTGTACGAACTTCATCGTCACTAGTGCCAGTCCTCTCCTTTGAAATAAGAGTCGTAAAATAACATATTCAAAAGATCTGTACGGAGAGGGTTTCTCTAAATACGTTGTTAATTACTCTCTTGTATTGTATAAAGATATTCATGCGTCCTCGTATAAATACTTTAGTGAAAGGAACTCAGTTATTGGCTCTGTGCGCTGCTTCCTCTGCATTAAACAACATGTAGGATGTCTCATCAGACAATGCAATTAAAGGAGCAACCAAACGTAGAATCTACTAACGAAGTAGACACATTTCTGTGGCAAGCTGTGTACTCCCTCAGAGAACGACAAGACCATGCCCCATCATATCTGACCTCTAAAAGTAGTGGAAGCAATAAGTTCTCGGGCAAATTCGGGTTCGGAGGCCGAAACTTGAAAGGAGAAAAACACGTCATTCTCCCCTTAGCTCATGAATACATTTTTCTAAATAAGCCAATAAAGTGAACTAAACAAGAGATGGAGTTTGAGAAATTTTCATTTCAAGACATTCTACAAAGTAGTCTACATTGTTATAAACCAATCTCTTGTTCAACAGGTTATAATATTGGGGGAAAACAGTCGGTGATTACTGACAACGCAAATAACGTTCAATACCAAATGTTGAAAGAAGGGAATTTCCATAGAAGACAGACCGTCTTTGCGCAGCATTACATTTGATGAAGAAATTCATGATCATTCTACGCAGCCGATACATTGCTCTTACTGAAGAAAACAAACAGAGCTTGTGAGAATACTAATTATTTTGATAAGAACTTACTTTTAGTGCGTCAGAAAGTATCATAGCTGAGAATAAATGAGTAAATATATGATGTCCCTGAAGATAGAAAACATGTTTGACATGTTGTCAAGTTGGTATCACTGTAATACAAGTGGTGATCATCATAAAAACAAATAATAAGCATTGCTGGTTTGTATGTCATTCAATGTAGGTTTCAATGCTCGCTCAATGCCAGAAGCAGGCACATGCATGAATCTGATACCACCGTGGTAACACAGGTCCAATGCAAACAGTCTAAGGATCAGAAGAGAAGATAACTACATGACACTGGCATGGTGCACTGAGGCTGGCATACAATGTACGCTGAGCTTGATATAAAGTTTTACCATTTGAAGACAGGGAAGCAAAATGGTGACAATAGAGCATCAAGTTTGTTACCTTTAGGTTCACTGTTGCTCATTTAGGATTGTCAAATGCAGTAGGAATGCGTAGATATTGTGAAGTTGTGTTTTGCACACTCCTTCATTTTTGTTGTTGCAGTTAATTATCGTAAACGTCGCTGCTTCCTTTCTTGTCCTTTTTGTTCTTTCTGATTTGGTATAAAGGGGGCCTTCTACCCCTCACCCTCCTTTACCACATTTCGTCTCTAACATTCAGATTAGTATCATCTGGATTTATTGAACAGCTCTTTGTTCTACGACCTCTCGCAAAAGGAAGCATATTCACCATTTGAAAAGGAAGACCAAAAGCAAAGCACTTCTGAAATAAAAGAATTTTACTTCTCGTTGTTGGATAATCTGAATGCATTCAAAGTGCGGAACAATACGTGTGCTTAAATTTCAGATTGCACACAGGAGTATCTCCAATACCTGTAAGAGACAGATCGCAGACAGCAAGGCAAGTCCCGTGGTATAACATTTTTTTGACTGTGTTGAAAGGTGTGGAGAAAGCTGTCAGAGCAAGAGTAGCTGCAGCATGGAAAAAGTGGAGAGACATGGGAAGCCTGCTGACGAACAGAAGCATCCCATTGAAGTAGAGGGGTAGTGTATATGAAGCATGTGTAGATGTCTGTCACACTGTATGGCACTGAAATCAGGGCAGCAACAGAAAGAGTAGAGGGTATTTTGAGGAGATGTGACCAACAAATGTTGAGGTATATGGATGGAGTAAAGTGGCAAGACAGAGTATCTGGAGGTGAAGTGGCAAATAGCTGTGGTTTAAAAGAGATACAGGTAAGAATAAGACAGAGAATGCTGCAATGGTATGGGCATGTGAGAAGGGAGGCAGAGGGAGGAGTGTTGAAAAAGATAGAGGAAATGGAAATAACAGGAGACCTGTCGGCAGACCAAGGAAAACATGGAGAACAACAGTACAACAGGATATGGAACAAATGAATGTAGGTGAAGAGCTAGCACAGAACGGAGCAAAATGGAGGAGGATCATTGCAAGTCCAACCCCAAACAAGTGACAAAGGGACTCTAAACCAAGATGATGTTTAAAAGGGTAAAAAATGGGAATGTTGGATAACGTTGATATAGAGATGGTGAATGTTGGGTGAGAGATTATCTGAGTAGACAGAATACTTTCAGCGACCAAACTTTTCATTCTTTTAAATACATTGAGTAAATGCAACAATAATTGTAGCAGAATGAAAAAATATTCTAATTCAATAAATCCTGGTTTAGGAGAGGAAATACATGAATTCACAGATCAATGATTTGAAACTGAAACCTGAAAATATTAATGAGCGAGAGCAATTTAAAAGTTTGATAGAATCCATAAATGAGGACAACAATTATATATAATCAGAGGAAAAAATGTTTCGATGGCTGCCACCTCTTTTTCATTAAAGGTGATGAAGCTGTCATGAAACTATCATTTGCTTTGTATACTAAATATGAGTCTTAAGTTATAAGACATCGCTTTCTAGAGGAGTATGTTCAAGAGGAATTACCTTCTTTTCCCTCCAGGTTATGACCCTTGCATGCACATACATCGATCATGAGTCACCACTGGTAAGAATCCGGTTTGCTTAGATGAAAAGTGGACTGGGTGCTTGCTTTAGAAACTTCTTCGACTTTTAACTAAATTAATGTTTAAAGGCTGCGGAGATGTGAATACGTACATGGGCGTGACCAACCATTTAAAACTACGGAGAGGGGGTCGTTGGGGGGACGACGTCAAACGTTACTCTTGAATTGTCAAAGTGCCTAAAAGAAGCAACTATTATTGCCAACTCTGCATATTCACTTATAACGTCATCAGTTGAATTTGAACAACTAAAGTAGAAAAGAAAATAATGTTAACAATAGAATGGTATTTATAATCAACGGCATAGGTTTAGTTTTGATACGGATTTAGACGAATTGAAAAATTAATGTCTGTGAGAACTGGGGGTTCTTGTCCTTCCAGTCCCCACCCCCTGCTTGCTCGTGTTCTAGAATAAGAACGATGATATCCCCGTTTTCTCCATCTTCTCAGAACAAATGTCAGGGAAGCGTCTCGATATTGCGATAATGAAGCCAAGATAATACCTAACGATCTAACATCATAGCAAATTTCCACAGCCATTGCCTTCTTTTACAAACAGGACTTAACAACGGGAGTTGTGTTTAAGAAGAAGGCGCTTATTGGCTCATTTGGGTCTGTTAACAGGGACCGGGCTATAGAGAAAGATTTAAGACCAGAACGGAGTCCGAGTTTTATCTTGGATCGTTCCGTTTTAATATCTCCTTGATTTCATTTCATAGTGTTGTTAACCAAAAACATGTCATTTTGATGATAAGAAAGTTTATGTGTTTTTCACACCGTCTTTGCTGAAGCAGCGGTCGGCTAAGCCTTCACGACCAAAGAATACCTGCGTCCTTTTCAACATTCAGTAAATATTCTGTACCACAAAGAATATGTTCAAACGAAGGAAAAGCTTTATACAGAGTCCCGCACATCATACATGGATAGCAATGACCTAAGGGGATATCGTCAGTCCCTTTTATTTACTTTTCACCATTCGCCGTAGACCAGATGATGAATGATTTCCATGTCAACAGTTTTTGTTGTTATATTGTGTAGGACGAGAGTGATGTCTAATAAAGAACGATAAAACATCTGTATAGAACAGCGAGAAAACATGAGCTGGTGGCAAGACTGATGAGAAGTAAACAATAAAAATCTTTTGTATTTGGATTGTAAACGCTGCTCTAAAGCCGCCATGAAAAGTGGATTGAGATGCTCATGTAGGTATCACGAAAACAATAGGAAATCGACTAATGCCCTTACTGGTATTTGAATGTCGGGTCTTATTTCGGAAGTATTGGTTTACTGTGTCGGCCATCCAGGTCTCAAGAAAACGGCTGGCTATGGGAACCATACCAATAAAAGTGGTAAAAATTTAACTGTTTCCTGTGTGTAAGTTTTTTTTACAATATTTTAACAGCTGTTCCTCTGAAAAATACAATCTTTCTTCAAAGAGGAGGTTTCCTTCAACTACATCAGACAAAGTGATGCTGTTTCCTTTGAGTAACTATTACCTTTGAACTACGAACAGAGATAGCTTGACCTTGTATTAACTCATTTTTAAACCCTCTCTACCAAAGGATCAATTTTGCAATTGGTACTGAAATCATTACCAAAATAAAATACGTTGAGAGCAATAAACCAACGCAAAGTTGTGACTCTTTGACAGTTGATGCATTATATAATGCTGTAAAGATTCAACAAGGAAATATTCAAATATCTTTTCAAAATTTTAATATTGACATACACTTATACCCGTTAATTAAATGCAAATTGTTGTAGTAGTTGCTAGTCATCATCATCATAGAGCTGAGCAAGTTGCTTATTGGCTGGTACCTAAGTCTCATATTCACGATGGAACGATGTAAGGGTACGAATACAAAGACAGCTGAAGAGAACTGGGTTCTAAGTTTTCAGATATCAAGTGTTATACAGAAGGGACATGAAGATACCAGAGAGAACCCCTCCCCCCTTTAGCAATTCAGATTTACTTACCAATGACAGATATGTTATAC
>JAAAKM020006971.1:23384724-23398800 GCA_010016025.2 Alatinidae sp. Z8VKAUB7J3 | reverse complement strand
AGAAGGGACATGAAGATACCAGAGAGAACCCCTCCCCCCTTTGGCAATTCAGATTTACTTACCAATGACAGATATGTTATACAGAAGGGACATGAAGATACCAGAGAGAACCCCTCCCCCCTTTGGCAATTCAGATTTACTTACCAATGACAGATATGTAATTAAAGAATTATAGAAAGTTGGGATGTAGCACAAACACACTGCCCAAGCAAACAAATTAAATGTAGTACTCTGATTTTATTCTGAGTATGCTACCTGCTGTAAGAGTTGGATGAGAGATACTGATGATGGTAGAGATTACTGCCTCCTTCTCTCTGTCATCTTCTTGCGATTGGCCCACAAGAGTAATTAATCATATCTTACTTGCATTGAGAAACTGTCAGAAACTTCTACGGATGGAACTTATGCATGTCTCTGACACTAAGGCAAACAAAATCTCTACGTATTAGTGTTAGATTTGGTGGGTACCTCCTTAGTTCCAAATGCCAGTGGACAGGGGTTAGATTCCGTAACGGGCCATGGTGACATCAAGGAGGGCATCCGCTCTCCGAGCAATGCCCAATAACCTACTAAAGGGGAGTGCACGGCTTAAAACTGCATCAGTGGTTGGCATCTAAAAATGTGTAGGACATGTTATACCTCACACGTGGCTCCTACTCTACCAAAAATCCCTGTAAATACGTGACAATCAAATCATAGTCATACAATCTGGAGCACAGGGCATTACTTTGCAAAGGAACTGACTTTGTTTGCTGTTTGAGGGGTAGAAAGAGTTTTCTTGATAGATTTCCTATTTACAGTAGATCAATGCTATTGGAGAGCAACACTTCTTAGATGGAATAAAAAATATCGTCAAGTTTAATGAAAAGCTTAGAATAAGTATTGAAAATATTCTACACGCGATTTGATAATAATAAGGCTAGCTCAGCAAATTTAACTTTTCCGTTATGTTTCTTCGTAAATTTTTTTGACTTGCTTGCATGGCGGAGGAAAAGGAGTGAACAGGTAATAACAAGGAAAGAAAAGGTCAAGGGTATTAAGATAAATGTTTAAATCATAATAGGTGTTACCTATTACTGGTGACAACAAAAAATCATCATTATAAAATGACACTGCGATGTTTTGCTATCAGTAAGGAGTTATCTGATTACCTATACAAACAAATATATGGACATTAAGTTTTCACTTTGATCAAATAATTTCAGTGCTTTGGTTATATATTAAATTTGGGTCATTCGTGACATGCAGTAATTGGAACTGGAGTGATTAAAGATAATTTTACAGCAACAAGACGATTCTTGTACCGAATAATTCTTCAATTAACAGTTTGTTAAGGCATATTCCCTGGACAAGTATTTCCTCGTGTTTGTTTATGGTTAGGATTTGGATTTGGATGTAGGCAGGGCCATATTCCATAGAGAACTATCCTAGAACCTGGTTTCACTCATATGCCATTTCTTCAGCATGCCATCAAGTCATCGTGAAGGTCGTTGATTGAACAATAGACATCCTCTATGCAATGTGCTCAACGATTGAAAGTATGTTAGTCCAATTGCATAAAATACGATGCAACTTGACGCGGCAAAGGGAATATGTTTAGCCGCAGCATAAGCTTCCTTCATTGATAATGGGTAAGCCTCATCGTGTCTTTTTTAAAACAAGGAAACGTCCTTTCGTATATTATTTTACGCACTTTAATGTTTCTTAAATGAGGATTTGAATAGAGCTGATGTGATTGAAAATGTTACCTCTTCACGTTAACCCTGATCGTTACGAGCGGGGTTGACATATTGTCATAACAGAATTTATTTTTGTTCAACTTTGCCCCAATTATTAATGGTGTTCTAACCAACTGTTATCTAAATGATTTTTTCTGTTATTCAAATTAATTGTGAGTAATTGCTTGAATAGAACCTGCCTATATCTGATATGAAAAATCTGTCTTGATAGTCGTAAATTGATCATGAAGATATTTGTCAATAAATTTGTGGTTCGTGCTGATCACGCCTTCAAAATACTTTAGACATGACAAGTTATTAAACCGGTGGTATCTTGATTTGCATTAACCTCAAGCAAATATCTGAGCATATTTCACAGTTGGAAGTAAGGGTACATGTGCCACAGATTCATGGTGGTCCACAACTTAAATAAATAGAATACAAAATAAGCCTCGTTCTGGTTTCATTTTATTAATACTACGGCGAGGATATTCAAATCTTTTTATGTTTTTATCATAAAAAAGGGGAAAGGCCTTGATGCAGTTGAATAACATTTTCTAATATTATTGTTAGATAAAAGTTTCAAATGTGACGTAATATTTTAGTTATAAATAACTCTTTAGTTATTATTTATAAAACATCAATGCCAAAATAATGAAGTTACAACGATGGATATCTATTCAGAATAACCTCGTTTTTAAATTAATTTACATTTTCTCCATAAAGTGAGAATGTGCAGTTGTACGATAAAGCCTAAGTTGTAAGGCTGCCCTAGTCCTAAATATAACGTTATACATGCTCTTGGAATACCTATACAGTTTTTCCACCAATAAGCAACAACACCCGGACTAGACTGCCTACAAATTATAGATAGAAACCTGCAATTCCAATTCATTCATCAAAACCCAGATTCCTACTAATTTTAAACTAGGGACGAGTAAAGGTACTCTCAACAACACGTTTCAAAGATTGTCAAATTCATCTTTAATGAAACACTTTCTCATGATATTCAAACTTCGTTTAGGGTAAATAATGGTAACTGTTGCTTAAGGGAACCTTTCTCTACATCAAGTCAATAGAACTGCAATCACTGACAAACGTGATGTATATATATAAAGTATTGCTCTTTTAAGTCATTGAAAGTCAACTAAAACGTGGAATGTTTTCATCATTCGTTTCAGCAATGTTTCCTTTTTTACCATGGTAATACACTTTGAGTAGAAGTGGTCTTAAGAACAAACTACAGTTGAAGAGAAAAATAAAAAATTATAAAACCATTAGATGTTAGAGCTTATACTGACTTGACGTTCTGCTTTCTGATGAGCTACAGTTTGAGAGAAACGTTTTTCATAACGCTGAAAATTTAGGAGAAGTTTCTTTTTAAACGAAGCTCCCCAAAAGGCAGATTTAGGACATGATAAACTTTACCATTTATGGCAATGACTATGTCAAAAAGTGTTAGAATATTTAACCAATTTTTACTAGCTTTGTAAAAGCGTCACCAAATTAAAGTTTCCAAATTAAGAACTTTGCTCACTCTTGAATGTCCATTCCCCTCTAAAAGACCAGCATCGTACCCGTATATTGCAAGTGATCTCTTGTTAAAAGCATACAAGTGAATGCAAGTCGTGGCAGCGGTGATGCAGTGGTACGTGCCTTGTTTCACCATAACGTCAGCACTTCTTTCAACCTTCCCCTTATCCAACCTTCCCCTTATCCAACCTTCCCCTTATCCAACCTTCCCCTTATCCAACCTTCCCCTTATTCAACCTTCCCCTTATTCAACCTTCCCCTTATCCAACCTTCCCCTTATTCAACCTTCCTTTCATATTCATTTACTGAGGAAGAAAAAGAAGAAGAAGAAGAAGAAGAAGAAGAAGAAGAAGAAGAAGAAGAAGAAGAAGAAGAAGAAGAAGAAGATGGTGATGATGATGAGGAGGATGGTGGTGATGTATATGAGAGTCATAGGTGTCCATTTATGCAACCTTAGGATCTGAGGGAGGTTCTTAAATGAAGACAAATGCACGTTTGTCTTGGCAGACACTTAACCTAACTTAGCTGCCTCAATTGTGTATACAGATAAAAATTTCTGTCCTTTTAAACTTTTACATATAGCCCTTTATGTAAATATTTACAGAAGACATCTAAGGCTACATTTTTTGTATATTAAAATATTATATAAAAATAAATTAACTTATATTTATAAAATATCTATTTTAATTATTGGTGTGGGATTTTTTTTCTTTAAGATCTAAATGTAAATATTGTACCAATACATACACATATTTGGGCATATATACAATTACTTACATAATGTGGCATCTTCAGGCAATAGCCAAGTTATTATTATTATTATATAAATTATACTCAATATTGAATAAATTTATGATATTCGTTTATCTCAAACAAAAAGGCTGACCTGCTTTAAGATTTAAGATTTGGGAGATGCAGACTGCACAACCATGATCCACAAATCACAGTTTTTATCTGTGATCCCCTTATATCAAATCCTAAATTATAATTTACAGAGATTTAGGGTGGTAGACAAAATCAGCAAATTGTTGTAAGATTAAGGGCCCTCTTTCTAGTTCTGAAGTATATTTGTGATTGTATGTTAAGTCACTTATGTTATTGTTTGGAAGCACAGGCAAACATGAAACATCCAGGTATCATCCAGGTATATACTTCAGTGATTTGGGAGGGGTATTTACATCTGTATTCTTGTTACTCCAGCCAGCTATATCATTACTTCAATGTCAAATTGTACCTATAGAGGCTTATCAATGGAATATTTTTTAAAAAACAGGTGGCACACAAGGGGAAGTTAATACAACATAATCACAGACTACTGGGTTGGGTGGGGTCGAGACTTTCTCTAATGTTTAATAAAACTAAAATGATTATTACTGTTGCTTTATACACCATAGCCATAGTAAGGTCTTTATAATGCAAATGGGGGTGATTAAATATATGAACTGAATAATATACAGCCCATTGAATAGATGTAACCATTTATCATCAATCACACCCTGGATGTTGTGTTTAATCTGGCCAGCTTTACCTCTACTATCACACTCGCCACAAAAGTATCACCTTTTATTTGCTATTGGTGTGCGTATATGCGTTGTTTGGGCTACCTTCACCTCCTGAGATGAGAATTTGAAGAGCAAACTATCTTTGTGGCCCCACTAGCACTACTATCAGGGGCTACACTAAAAGATTGCATATTATATTCGTACAGCTGTCCGTCTTTCCTTAAAAACTTTGAACCCGTTCTTGCATGATGAGTAACAGTTGCGCCTTTTGAAACTGGAGGGACGCCTGAATAATGTGAAATGAAAGTTCTTAGCTTTTATGGTAAATTGGGGGATCTTGTCAAAAGATGGTTCCGCGATTGATTCTACTTCTTACATTTCCACCTAGAATGACTACTCGTACTTATACGAAACGCCACTAAATCTTAATTAGGATCGTTATATTCTCCTTAAGATCTTGCATTGTTAACCCTTAGCAACTTGACCTTGAACCGACAACAACGGCATTTTCATATTTACAAAAAGTCGGGGTCTTATCTACTTACTATTTACAAGTCTACTCAAGGCAAAGTCGTCCCTTTCGGCTATGTCAAAAGTAATGAAATTGCATGTCTTGATCAGACCTACCATTGTCATTGAACAATATCTAACATGACAACATACGACAACATGACAGCAAGGTATCACATATCCTCGACTTACCAGCGATTCAGCAAGAAATTCAACCACTCCACTGTTTCAGCATGTTCAAACGCTCGTCTTCGATGTTCGAGAATTTCTGCCTCTCGAAATGCAAAATCGTGGATTTCTGCCACTTTATGCCTCCAATTCAGCAATGCAACAAAGCAAATCAGCACTGGGAAGGGCCAGGTCAGATCCAATTTGCCAATTAAATACGAAACAAAGATCAGCATACATAATCCTGCTGCCAATCGAAGAGTTTGATAGATATTATACTTCCGAAAATCCCTGGCATTATCGGTTTCGTTAAGAACATGATCCAGCTCACTGGAGCTCGTCGAAGAGGTTGAGTCTGCTCTTTCCCGTTTGGGACTAAGAGTTGCCTTTTTCTTTGCCATCCTTCTCCACAATCAAGCACAGTCCATCATACATGAGCTCGACGATGCTAGTTGCATCAACCTCCACGCATCACGATTATCTCAAGAAGGAAATTTGGTGGAATTGTCCAACTGCTTTACTCATAAATGGACCGAGTGAAGTTAGAGTTCGTGATTTCAGTTTGATGTGGTTACACACACTGTCGCATAAACACTTTGCGCATTCCTTTCAACATGCTACACTTCTCCCAAACTGACGACATTGAAGTTGGTCAGAAGATGCTATTTGTTTTGATCGGCCATCAGGAGACAATGCCGATTGTGATCCACCACAAGAATAGATCTTTTCAAATGGGGAGTGATCAGAAGAGGCAGAAGGGAAAAGGTCGTCAAAAAGGGGGCGTTGCCAGTGCACTGTTGGAATCAGAAGAGGAAGCTTCGAATCGCACAAAATTATCTAAATCCCTTGGGAAATGTTTGTAAAGAATAGGGCGTTGCCAATGGGGTGAATAGAAATTATTATATATTCAGAATAGATTTCAATGGCGGGATGTGGTCAAAATCGGTAGAAGGAAAACGATCGTAATGGCCTCGCCACTAGAGTAGAAGAGAGCCAATTTTTCAGTGGGGTTGTGATATGGACCACGCTATTAGACGTCACATGTCAGAGAATTTAATTCGAGTCCTATATTTCCACAGTATGCATTGTTTGATAACCAGTTTATTAAAAGTTCGGTTTCGGGCCTGAACATCGGCCATCGGAAAGTTACATTATCAGAAGATAAGGCTAAGCTATCCACGTCCCTCGTCAAATCAAAACTATTTATTAGTGGAACCTTAAAGGAAGGATAGGGTAGGGGATACTTCATGCGATATAGAGTGAGGGAAAAAACCCATCGAAAGTATCCCGTTGGCCTTGTGATTTTGGATTATGTGATCCGGGGGGGGGGGGGTAGAAACAATACGTGAAAATAACCTTGTGTCATGCTTCAATGGAAAGTTTAAGCAATTTCCGAAATTAAGATCAACAAAATAAGAAAAGATTGGTTGGCATTGGACCTATAATCAGAAATATCAAAGTTAATATTGGTATCAGGTATCCTTCCATTCCATTCCTTGTATCCTGAACCTAATTTCCTGCAGTAGACATGCTAATTTCCAGCGATGTTCAAGCCAGTCAAACAACATAAACGTTAGTTGCCTAATTTTCACGATTCTTTACACGTTTTTTAATCAAGGAATTGCTTTGTGAGAAATTCAGGCCTACAATCTCCATTTTGCAGAAGAGGAGGCTACTGTAAAGTTTTTGCAATACGTTTTCGTTCTGCGAGCGAATTTATTCTTAAAATATTTCCAATCTTATATTGTTTCATAAGAACCTAGCAAAACTGAATTTCATATCATTACGAGGAAACGGTCAAAAGAAAGAAAAACATTAAGCAAGTATATCTCTGGGAATCGATTCACCATTTAAACCGTTTTAAGCAACAACCCAGTCCAATGAAAACAACGTCTCAAAATAGGCCACTGCTGAAAAATGAGGCACACCAATGTTCTTTTAATGTCCGTAAAGATTGATTATTTCTGACCCTTGCTTATTCTTACAGAACCATCCTCTTCAAACAGAGTGTCTACTGTAGGGACAGAGAGAAAATTAAGGAATAGCCGATAACTGATGATATAACTTTAAGGAGTATGAAAATATGAACCGCAGATCAAGCATTTTTACGCTGGATGTGCGGAGTCACGAGAAGAGATAAAATCAATAATGAGGTGATAAGAGGAACATTGAAGGTAGCAGAAATAAGCTTGAAGATACAAGAAAGAAGATTAAATTGGTATGGCCATGTGATGAGAAGAGAAGAGAACTATGTTGGAAGAAGAGTGGTGGCGATGGAAATTCCTGGAAAGAGAAGAAGAGGGCGACCAAAATTGAGATGGAAGGACAGATTAAAGGATGATATGCAGCAGAAGAACCTCAGTCAGCATCAAGTAGGAGAGAAAAAAGAATGGAGGAGAATACCCAGCACAGCGATCCCATATAAAGATGGGAAAGCTGAAGAAATAGAAGAAGAAGAAGAAGAAGAAGAAGAAGAAGATCAAGCATTTTTACTTTCATCTTCGTATTAGAAAAATCCTTATGTAAGTTTGGCCTGGGTGTTTAATTTTGGAAATGTTACAGAAAGTCGAGTAAGGTCTGCGAGATGAGAGGTAAAGGAATTCTCAGTTCTGGGCCCTCATTGTATTCCTTACACAAAAATGCACGCATTTCTCAAGAAGGTGCTTGGTATGAATGCAGCGAGCATTTCCTCGGAGTTCACTTATGAAGATGATTTTTCATGTACATCGATATTTCAGCAGTAAAATAATAAACGTCGCTCTATTTCTTTCAAACAAATAATTCTTTCGATCAAAAGCGTACCAATTCAGATAATTTCAAGGACGTTTCTGTAAAGTTGGTAAAAATCTAAAGGATGTGGAAAAAAGGGTTTATAAAACTTGTTACAGTGAATTCATTTGCTCAATATTCTAGAAAAGGCCGGTGGAGCCATAACGAGGATGAAATAGACAATTCATGGCACTCTCCATCATTAAAGGGATTGTTGGGCATGTTACAATATTAAACCTTGAGCTGTCATGAAATTCTAGTATTTGTAGGACTAGATTTAATTTCTCGACTTCGAAAGTAGTGTATTCCCTTAAACGTTTAGGTATCCCTTGCACCGAGCCTATGGGTTTGAAAACAGAAACTAAAATGCCACCGCTATTAAAAACCCCTTTTTACACTACAAAACTTTGGTAGGAGTTTTTTTTGAAATATATGGTTTTGAAAGGTTTCATGTAAGTTTGTCATCCAGATCAATGTCTTCAGGGTGCTCATAAATATGACAAAATATATTTGTTGCAATGGAAATGTATCTGACATTCCATTAAAGCATATTTTTTATAATGAGTGTTATCGAGATTATAATTTCTTTTTACTGCTAAATGACAAAAACAGGACTATCATACAAGAATTCACCTCTTGTACCACCATTTATAGCTAAAATACATCCCGATTCATCAGGCTTCATAACAATCCCACCTCAATGCATATAACACATTCATTGATCATGAATGTTAACAGGTCACGATTATCGCAATTGCTTAAAAATTGACACATCATACACTAACTATTATTAAAACGTTTCCTTTGTAACTGGATTTTCAATTTTAGGTGCAAAATATTTGTTGCACATTCCCATATATTTACACGCAAGTCTATTCATCACAGTCATTGCAACCTGCAAGTATTGCGTTTGTGGCAAAGCTCACAACCGTAAATTCATGATATTGACATTGAATGCAAATTATTAAAACATAGGTCTTACTGTGTGTGCATACGAGAGGTTAACCACTCGAAGGGAAGCAAGTACACTATTACCTGCTGTCTTCTTACTTGAATAGAAATCTCTGAGACATCTCATCATTTTCAAGAAAATCCCCGAAGAAAAAAAAGTTGTTTTGTGGTTTACCCCTTGTAAGTATACTTCATTATTATTTATTAGTTTGCAGAAAACACAAGAATGCTTTAACTAGCTTAATTGAAGGCAGTAGCTAGATGATGTCCACAGATAGTTGCCTTTCTTTGTTATCCCCTCTTCCATCTATAAAGTATGCACTTCATTCCATGATTTGGGAATAATGCATCGCTAACCTTTCCTCCACTTCTTGTGAATATACAAAAACAATGAACACTAAACTATAACTTCAACAGCCTTGGCTAAAGTTCAGTTCTCGTGGCCCTGCTTTCCTGATAATATTTAAAAGTTAAATATGATTTTGTTCTACAAGTGTAGAAATAGGCGTTGCTCTAATCAACCCGAAACATGAGCACATGATTGCATGATACCTGTCGCATGACACGTAACACATTACACTCCTTCTTCCCATGGTATCAATATATGACACATTGACATGTAATTGACAAGAATTTATCAGTAACATTAAAGTTTCAAACTTTAAGTTTTGTTTCACTTAACATCTGACATGACTTAAATAAGGAGCTTTACAATGGGCAATATGCTTTTAAATTTTCTTCCGTTCTGCTGACTCGAAACTCCTGCAGGCTGGGATTTCAGATTGAATAAATCTTCACAGTCCTTAAGTTTCATTCTTAAGTTCAAATACCTTGAAGAAGGCTGTGAACAAGTGAGGTGTACAGAAATGTATTTGCTGGACTTTTTAGGCATACTGCAAGACAAACTTCGGGGACACTTCTGTATTATCCATTGACTAAAAAGAGTCTTCGTTTCTGCGCATTCACTCCGTGCGTAGGGTTCTAGCTGTAAATATGTTTCTAGGATGTCGCCATAAAGCACTTTATGTTTTTTTAATGTGTTTAAAAATGGCAAAAATTAACAATTCACGAAAGATTAAAATCAATTGGTACAAGACACTCCATGATATTAAATTTACTGAATAACTTTCTGTTCATTGAGAGCAAAATTTGTGTCTACAGTATATTCTAATTTGGCAACTCTTGTTATGCAATACTGCGCATATCTTTTCTCTTTAGTGAATTTGCATGACCAAGAAGGAGCTTTACTTTACTGTGGTTAAACATTTAGACAATTTCATCAAGGGAACTCCAGTAAGTAGAATAGTTCCTTTACGGCAGAGTTTCTAATCATCCTTGCAAAAATTACTAAATCAGTACAAAATTTCATCTTACCCTGGACAAAACTAGCAATGATCAAGCAATAATTGGAACCTCACAAATGAAATTGATTTATTGAGTTATACCAGTTGTGGTCATGTTAAGCGGCAGTAGTTAAGGCCATTTAAAAAATAGCTTCTCATATTTCCTCTCCGAGGGGTATTGATCTCGGTTTACTTGTGACATCCGCAAGAAAAAGTTAGTGAGGCATATCCTTAAGGAAAACATCTACGATGAAAGGAAGTTTCTATAAGGGATTGTAAAGTCTTCAACATATAGCTTTTCTGGGAGACGCCCTTCACTGATTGAAAACGACTGCTTCAGGTTACTCAACTGGAGTATGGAGATCTTTTCCTAATCGTTGTTGTTACAGATCCTTTGACATTGACATTGTATAAATATCTTAGACTGGATTATCCAGGGTAATTCTCGTGGGATTGGTAAAAGGAAGAGAAACAGGGGGGAGGCACCCTGACGCTCGTGCGACAACATGTACGTATGGTTAAATCTAAGTTAGATGAAACAGATATTGCAATAATGACCGAAATCAGTGGAACACACTAGTCTTATCCAATTTTAGTGTGCAACAGGGACGAGCCGTTGGTGAACACAAGGTATCCATTGCATGCCTTAAATTCTTCAAAAATACCCATACCGTAATCATGTCCCTATCCATATTAAAACCCTGTTGTTTCTCAGGGTCGGTTGGCAGGAGAGGAGAAGGATCTGATGTCATATGCACCAAAATTTTCATTCCAAATAAATAAAATTATCAGATAATAGGAATACTTAGGGAGCTATGTGGTAACTGAGACCGTGTTCCCCTGCCCCCATATGTGTCGGCTCTGTTTCTTGTGGGACTCTTTTAATTTAGGCTTTGAGTTCCTTATGGTCATGTCCATGGAACTTTGTTATTTTTTCACCATTTAATACTAATTCCAGACAACCTTAAGATAACAGCTAGCCTAAGATAAAAAGCTGAATATCGGCATACTTTTAGTCTTAAACGGGAGACAAAATTGGTTTCAAAAAATGAAAAATGAAAAATGAATAACGAAAAAATTGGACTCTATATTATAATGTGCTGTTAAATTATAATTCTTTTTTACAAGAAAAAAAAGTTGTATGTTGTTATAACTTTTCTGTCGCATGCTTGGCTGATTCACTCACGGCACGTCCCGGGTGTGCAATCTAACCTAGCTGCCGATGGCGAAACACGATCATTTTGTATTGAAGGGTGGAGGGAGCTAATAGATATCAGCACGTAAAAATCGGTTGCGGATGCAGGAGAATTAAAGAATTGAAAATGAATATCATCCTGACAACATGATTTCAACTCAGGAGGCTCTTGCGCCAAATATTTTACTCTCCTATCGACCACCTTTTTACTTTCTTTTAGGGCACTTGATAAGTTACCACTTTAACCTAGAATTTATATTCAGAGCTTACATAGTTAAATATAGGAAGCAATAAGATGTGTTTTCATGACTTCATTGTTACTCTTGCCATCGCTTATACCTGAAAAGTAACACTCAAGTTTGCTTCATTTTTGTTTTCTTGTAGATCATTGACATATAGTGTCACGTTCCAGCGTACACAACAAATCCTTCTCTGTCTTATGATGGGTATTCTCTGATTGAGGGTAACGTGAGATTGTTCAACTGCCGCTTCAGTTGTTCTGTAGAATCAAAATAGCCTAAGAATGTTTCAGAGATGTCAATTGAATAAAGGTTCATCGACTCCGACGGTTCCAGAAAGACAAGCACATCACAAGGAATCCAATCTCAGGGGAAGCCATACAATGAATTTCCGAAATCGCGCCTGTTAGTAATTTTTTAACAGAATATCACTAACCATTGACTCTGCTCTGAACTTGGTACAATAATCATTACTAGCGCCATGTAGAAGTCAGTGACCTCTCTTTTAAATGCCACATTAGAAGCTTTTTGAAACAAGCTCCATCGTGTAAACTATTCAACTGATGTAGTCTAATGTCCTCTTCGCGGACATATTGAGCCTGTGATCTTGATTCAAGGTCAAAACAAAATGATGAGATTGTAAATGATACTAAAGGTGAATAAGTAATTCAAGATGTAACAGATAATTCAAGGGATAATGCCAAGAAGGAAACTTCATCCCAGTCAATGTTTCGTTTCCTGAAAGACTTCTTCGAAGTACACTGGAAATAGGTTGAACTGACTTTGGGCATAACAATACAAATATAAATATATCCTCGAAATATATTTTCAAAACAATAACGTCTGCGATGGACAAGCCAGGCGGAAAACGAATTCTTATTATAAAGATAAGTGCCCAGCACAAGGTGCGTAGGTGAAACATAATGACTCTTTGCTTTGTTGTACTTTCTTTCTCTGAGTTCTCACAGTATCTGTTAGTGTATAATCTCTTCTGCATGACGCTCACAGAGTCAAGCTAGACGTAATCCCAATTCCTTCATCTTTTTAAACACTCGCATGGAGCTTCTTCATCTGAACCCTAGAGGACAAGCTAAAATCTTAGATTGAGTTTACCATACGATGTTGTATTAGATCTTTCGTTAGTACAGAGGACTAAGTATCTTAACCGCATTTTCAATGTGAAGAAAATTCAATCTTAAATCCTTTTCATGTCACTTGATCTGTAAAGCTTGAGATATCTGAGACTGCCTCAACCCTTTGAAAAACTCAGTAGTAGACTTAAGGGCGTAGTTGACAGGGATAAAGTCGGAAGATTACTAACTGGTGCAAAATGTAGTAAACAGCAATATATTATTTGTATATGATGTGATCGGTGGCCCAGACACCTTGTGAAAACCTGTGTGACATAAGTACCTCAATAAAAGATATGAATAATAATTTTTAAAATTCGATCTAGTCTCTTTATTCCTTACATGGGGGGCCTAGTGGGCCCTCGGCACTTTGACACACTATAACTTTACATCGGCCAACGCTATTACGAAGATATTTGGCACGTTTATAGTAAACAGGTATATATTATCTGTGTCTGCTATGATCGGCGAATTCTCAGTCATCTTATGAAAACCTGTGTGACATACGTACCTCAATAAAAGATATGAATAATAATTTTTAAAACTCGAAGTAGTCTTTTGATTCCTTACAAAATATGGCATACCTGCATACAGGCAGGAGCGTAGTAGGTCTCTTAGCAAGTTAAAACATGTGGTTCAGACCATTCTTACTTTTTTAGGGGATTTGAAATTGGTAGTTCAAATTGCACAAAGCATCATATGTTTACACAAATAGTCTATAATTAACAAATAACAAATAACTTATTGGCAGATAACTTAAAATAAATGAAAATAATTTGATTTCAACAAATACAACGACAGTTGCATTATAGCTAACATTAATAGATCTAATACCAAATTTCTCTCTTAACTTATTACATTTTAGTACTGTATTTTACTTATTTATTGTTATGCAAGTCTTCCTGGCATAGGATCGGTGTCAGTACGACGTCCTTTTCACGTCTAAAATATAACATCCCGTCAACTTTTATATGTAACAAATCTTTCACGTGGGTTTCACATAAGAGGTGCCTTCAAT
>JAAAKM020006971.1:23360800-23384624 GCA_010016025.2 Alatinidae sp. Z8VKAUB7J3 | reverse complement strand
TTATTAGTTAGCCTGCTTTGTGCTGTTACTGTTTATTTAAGGTCGTTTCAAAATCGGGCACACTGCTTATTGCATTGGATCTTTGATTGACAGATTGTCGTCAATACAACACTAATTCGATATCAAAATGCCTCCTTGGATCCGAAGACTTTTCTCTTTATTCGCACAACGCGGTCGTTGTATCTTGGTTTTTCTCTCCAAAGTAGCTGTTAATCTTGCCATTCAAATGTATCGCAATATTACAATCAAACGATTTCTTTATACGCTTGCTCTACGTTATCCTACAACGCGATTATCTAAATGTTATAAAATTGTGGGTAGATATAATTTTATGCTGAATAACATATTTCAATTAACATATTTCCGCTGTTACTCAAGAACTAATAATCAAAGAATCTATTATTTCCCTCTCTGTCACATTTTGTTTTATCACATTACCAGCTTATGTCCATTTTTTAATAAATCATCGCTTAAAACAAGGAAATGAGAGAACATCTGCTCCGATTTTCATGAAAGCGGTGAGCCGTGGAGAGTATGCGCAGCACCTAAAAAAGTTCCAGGGGGTAAGAGCTGCTGCTTCCTTTAACAGACAGATTTCTGTTTCAGTAGAACATTTCTTATTTCGACGGGGCAAAAATTAGTATGTTGAAGTAATTGGAGACATGGGGGTGTTTCTTCAATGTAGCGTATTGTCGGATTCTCCGAAAGGGGAGCTTGTCAACCTTTTATCCGTTTATTATTACTAAAAGAGAGTCTCCCAATCAAATAGAGAAATCCATTTTTTAACTAATGCTACAGCGCCTACCCCCTGTCACTATTTAACGTGCTGCGCGTTAGCAATAGTCTCCAGACCCCTGTAGCAAATTATGTACAGTAGAGCTTGAATAAAAGGTGAATAGGCCACCGAAAAAATTATAGTAGACAAAACGCCAAAAAGGATTCATAATGTTTCGTCTTCTTATAAGACTTCTTCAGGTCCCTAAAAGATTGTTGCGATGTTGATCAGATCAGTTTAGCCAATTCTCAGTATACCAAGCTTATAATGAAAGATTTTATTTAGGAGGGAGAAAATTCAAATGCAATCTCGTCTACCCCCCCGCCTCCCCCTCTCACCCTCCGCTTGGTTCAGACCTAAAGGCAAAAATAGCAGATGTCTTCAAAACCACTAAAGCCTGTGTAATTAAATCCTCGTTCTGTTTATTGGAGTTGACAGCTGCAGGGACATCGTAGATACGTATTCAAAAGTTATCATAACTAGTTCTTTAAAAACAGCTGGCAAAAGGCTTAGAGGATTGACTTCAGGATATTTGATTTATTAAATAAGCTACCAAGGTTGACAAAATTAGAGCATTGAAACTTAATTTTCTTTCAGGAAATAATCAAGTGGGCAGTATCGCCAGAAACTTTATTTTATGTTTCAGGGCCTTTGTAAGTCATTTCTGCTTGGCCCCAGCCCCTTTGTGTGTCACAGGAAACTCAGTATCAAGAACTGCATAAGTTTGCCTACGGAAGCAAACGAGAATTACTAATTAAGGGCGCTGGGAACTTTTGGGTGCTAGTTACTACAATTTTTCAGGTCAAATGTTCCTTGCTTTACAGGTGTGTAAGTTTTTAACTCAAAAGCTATAGTGCTCCTATTTGGCCACTTAGCGAAATATACAGATCATTAAGAACTTATGAAAAGTATCATATATTTGCAGAAAGTTACTCGATTGCTTCTTTAGTCTGTTGTTTTTCAATTTTGTCTTTATCAGAAGATACTAGAGATATGCTCTGATCATCAGTACGAAGTGCAGTAAAGCTGTAAGTAGAGAAGGCATTGCTCTCGATATTAATCAGGCCCTGGAGGTACTTGTTATTTAACATCTAACAAACATTGCAAACAGATGTAAAATTGATAGGGCAGGTATCCAGTTCCACCCTAGGTCATCCTTAACATTCGCGTAATAAGATTGGACGCAGCAGCGTTTTCGGTAGAAGTACCCTTACTGTAGTTTTTGTTTATACTACTCTCGAGTGCCAAATAATCGTAACCCCCCCGTCCCCGCTTATTAATTCTGGGAAATTTACAAACCTAGCCGCTACTTATTTTCCCAGTACTCAAAATGTAAATGATATCTGAAAACACTTGAATAAGTTCCCATGCATCATTTGACCCTGAAATAGTTGCTAATTAGTCAATTAGTACGACTATTGTCCTGGTGTGTCATCCTTAAAACTTTCACGAAATTGACCCCCCGCTTATTAAGACCCCCTCGTTTATTCAGCACTCTAGAGTACGTACATTGCGACTACGTTTGTATATTAAAGATAATGATTGGATGCGTTGGATGCGTTCCTTGAACCAAATATACCGCTGTCCATGAGTGCACTGCTCTCTAACGACTGAAAGCAAGCTGCCAGTTTCTAAAAGTGAAATACACACACAAGTCAAGTAATTTAAAAATAAAGGGGATTTCCATACAGTTATTTTTAAGATTAACAAACTAGTATTAGTCATATTCTGGTAAAAATGCTCAAGAGGTCGTATTCTCTAAATTGTCAACACAAACAAAGTGACTTTGTTGTTAGATAAAGACAACAAGTAATGGTTCCGGTTGTCATTTTGGACATGACTGTGAAAATTTTTGTGTCCATATAGAGAACGTTAAAAGTCCTCAAGATCTCTGAAATCAGTACGGATAGCCCTTTGAAAGAGACCAGGAGCGATCCAATGTAAATTGCATTGCGAAGTAAGTCTTCTGAGTCACTTCACTAAACTTTTCCAGCGTGTCGCCATACTTCAAAACCGCATAAACATTACAATGCGTATGGGTACGGGAAATGCCATTTGTATCCTGGGAAGGTTACTGAACGAGACCTAGCAGTCTGAAAGGACGAATACTTGTTTTATGTTGGTTATAACAAAATAATTTGAGTCTTTTAGGCACACGGACCATTTTGATATTCTGCAAGATTCTGATGGGGAAAGATACCCGATTCTGCAACCACACAATTGGAAGGCACAGCGGAAGCTACACATGAAATACAAAAAGGTGTTCGTCAAGGAAGTGTTCTCTCTCCAGATCTACTTAATTTACATAGTGAGATCATATGAAGGGGAATATCAACAAATAAGAGCCATTGTAATCGGTTGATAAACATTAATAATATTTTCCATACGGACGGTATTGCACTAGTAGCATGGTCACAAAAGATTACAAGGATTGGTGAACACAATGAGGGAAGAAATTTGGAAAGAGAGACCAGAATATGAATATAACGAAGAAAACATCTAAGGCCATAAGCAAGGAGAAAGTGAAAAAACCCTTGAAATTCATCAATCAAAAATAGAGCTATCCAGCAGTTTGAAAATTTTAATTACCTTGATAGCATGATTGCAGCTGATGGAAACTGCGAGGAAAAAAAACCCAAGGAAGAATATTGATTGGAAAGATACGTCTCCAAAATCAAAAGAAAACCCTTAGAGACAGGAGACTGATAGTACTAGAGAAGATGTACTTGACGATGCTATACACGATGTACGATGACGAGTGTACGACGGTATCTCCATCAACGCAAGTGAAATAGGAGGTGGCAGAAATGTGGTTTTTGCGATTTGTTTATTGGATATTGTGGACATAGAACATATCAAGCGATGAGGTGCTACGAAGGACAATGGAATATGTGATGGTGACACGAACGATTGATAAAAGAAAAAAGTAGAGGAAGAACAAGGCTCACTGACGCCCACAGCTTACAAAAGTAGTTTGGTGTTTAGAATATTAAAATTGTAAGTGATGCACTTGACTAACCTAAAATAAGACCCATGATTACAATTGCCAACGCCAACGTAGAAAAATAAAGAAACATGTAACCATTGGGCTGCCCGTCCTCGGCTTGTGCTCTATCAATTATACTGTAATGTTGGACAAAACTGTACTATTGAATGGTTGAAATTGGAGTCAAAGAGTAAAAATACATGACAACGGTTGCCACGGAACAGGCACGTTCACTCCTGTAATTTCGTTGCGCCTTCCCCTTTCCTAGGGGTATTATAGGGCTCTCGAACTTAGGTCTCTGAAACGACCGTTTTGAAAATGATCGGAGGGGTACTGCTGCAGAGACCCAAAATTTACTACCAGTTTTGTCCAAGATTTTAGATGAATCACTACGTTATAATAACCTATTTCTTTAGTCGCTGCATTAGCTGTGAATCATCCATCGGCGGCTATCAACATCAAGCTCTACTCAAATCGGGGAGCAGTCTTTCTGCGCCATGTTGCTTGATCAAAGAAGGTAATATTGTCCTAATGGGTTTTTTGGTTAATTTTTTTCTCAACGATTTTTTGCGAGCACGAG
This sequence comes from Alatinidae sp. Z8VKAUB7J3, assembly GCA_010016025.2. NCBI lineage: Eukaryota > Metazoa > Cnidaria > Cubozoa > Carybdeida > Alatinidae > Alatinidae sp. Z8VKAUB7J3. The sequence goes on along the minus strand of JAAAKM020006971.1, from coordinate 23,380,283 downwards.
GTACATTTCTGACTAGATATGTCGATCTAGGCGTGTAATGCAGTATGGGATATCCGTCGTTAGGCTGATTTGTAAACTTAGAAATTGAGAATGTTGTTCATATTTGCAGGTGAGGCAGTGCATCAAAAAATCAAATTCTCTTTACGTCGAACAATAAATTGACCAAAAATAAGTAACAAATGCTATTAAGAGTAATTGAAATCTCTTAAAGACAGATATCAGGAGCCATGAAAATATTTCTAGTCATTTTCTCAACAACAATAATAACTTTACCATGAACATCGATGGTGGTGATGACCAAAGACGCAAAGTCAATACAAGTTTTAAAAAAATTAAGATAGTGTCCTAATTTAATGATCATTTACATTTTCTGGGTTTGTCCAATGTTTGTTCCTTCGACAAAAAAGGTGATGCTACTTCTGCAAGTTTATCCATGTTTCTCTTACTATCAAGATCATATTTCCCTAACCGTTTTTCAAATTTAAAGGCATTATTGGTATAAAATCCTAGCGTTGATATCTCTAGCGGTAACAATTTGAGCTTTTGAGTTTGGTCCACAAGGTCATCTCTAAGATTCCTGTACTTTTGCTCTTTGTAAGTTTGTTTCAAAACAAACTGTGAGCTCTACAACAGTTACTGCGTTACCCTAAATTAAAGCAATGTTGGTTGTAAAGACTTAAATAGCACACATGGTTTTTTGAAGCCTGGTAGGTCTACGAAGAATTGAAGACGTTCCTTATTTACGCTGTCCAGGTGATTAGCCATCGCTTTCAGGACATTGTTATGTCTCCAAAGATATCTACCCTCTGTGACTGCAGATACGCAATTGCTAAAGATATGATGTTGTAATATGATAATAATAATAAGGATAATAATAATAATATTTCCGAACGGTAATTATACTACTACTACAAATAATAATAACGATGATCATTGATACGATTGCCATGATGATGACGGTCGTATCAATAATAACTTGGGGGTCTACAGAGACATATTGTATGTCAGGCCGGACTCACATGGACATACGCATTTTCTATACGCGGGAAGGAAGAGGTTACCGACCCACTAGTACAAACGATTGAAGAACAGACCCAGCACCCAAGACAACTTGTAGTGGCTATAGCATTATTTTGTTTAAAATATTCCCTTTTCATTTATATCATGTTTATTTTACAACAGGGTGACATAAAGAATTATGTCTGGTTCCTCCAGATTATGTAAACTACAACATAAAATACTGCAAAGGCAATTGCCAACTTTTTCTCTTGTAAACTAATTCTGGAGAAAAGAAAGTGGGGAGTCAGTAACCGGTAAATATAGCTTTTTCATAGGTGCGATAGAGGCCATATAGGTAAGTAACTCTGACAGAGTTCGAAAGGAGGTACAGGCCCGCAGTCTTGGGACAGGGGTAAAGGGGATTAGTTTCCTAAATTTACCATCAGCCCCCTCAAATTTTCCTGACATGCTTCAAACATCTATAGGCTTTCCTTACGCAATTGCAATATTACGCCCCCCCCCCAAAAAATAATGTAGAATAACCCCAAAGTATAAAACAGCTCAAGATGCCTTACCTCAGCTGAAGGCCGGGGGTGTGGGAGGGGATCAAACAAGGTTTCGAAAGAATATGGCAAAAGAAGTAAATATTCAGGGAAAACAAATTGGAAACTTTATACAAATAAACCATATATTTGGCATTGAAATGATATAATTTCTAGTTTAAATGCACGTAGGTAAAATGTAAGGGGTATACCTATGCCCCATTCGGCAGTAGAGACAGTGTAAGGACAAGCAGTCAGAATTGTAAGATGGTATTAGCTTACTGTGCATATTAAACTTTCCACAGACTTACAAACCCATGCTTTACAATGACCTCTAAAACTATGAAGAACAGTGTAGCTTATAGCCAAATTTAATTTGTGCAGGAGATGGAAGACGTAAGTTCATTTTCTTTGAGCGATAGTTACTCTGCAGGAGGAGATTGACTCAACAGTACTCTGAGTATTTTACAAGATATATTTGTTTAATCACCTTGGCAAATGATTCTCAAACTACGAAGGGATAAAACCCCCTGTAGCTTTGTCAAGCGTACTCACAGTGTTGACCAAAATAGTGACAGCTTGCATAAAATATGAATGAAGAATGGAGGCCTTGGCTGTCCAACAAAATATAAAGAAGGACAAATGCCAGTAGGGAGTGGAATAGGTAACTTGCTCCTCAAACTTTTAACTGTTTTTATAACATAAAAATAACAATCAACCATTATTTGAAAAGTTGGTTTGTGGTACAAAATTTGAATATTGCGTTGAGTAACGGATTCATTTTGTTAAACGTCTTCGCCATACACTGATCACAGCAATCGTATGGAGTGAAATGAGAAAGCTATATATTGGCTTCTCTTATATTTATTTATTTTCCATTTACTGTTTGCTTGCGGTCTTTAGTTGGATGTTTTTGCTTTTCTTTGTTGTTGTTTTTTGTATAATCAGGTAAGATATTGATAACGAAATTGTAACTTTTACATATTTCTGGCATGTTACACATGGATAGATATTCGTTAAATAAATAAGTAAGTAAGTACGTTCAATGAAGCTAAAGGAGATATTACTCCTGTGCTTCTGGAAGATGAGGAATTTCATTATGTTTGAAGTATTAATTATTGCACGAAAATAACTTCTAATGAAGAATCTTAACTATCTATGGGTTGGTCAATAGCACCCCATCACTTTTTTTGATATCTATCTTAAATGTATTTTTACCGATGTTTACTATAATGACCGCAACATCGGAAACAACGGTTGAAACGTATCAAATGTAGATAATAAAGAAAGTGTTAGAGTTATCTCCAAGACGAGTATGGCAATACGATAGTTTTTATAAGAACAAAACCGAAAGTAATAAGGACTGGATAACCAGAGGTCACAAAATGCCATGTAGTCGGTGCAGCAATACATATATTGGTGATATGCTTTTCTTGTTAAAAGCGCCAACATAACTTAGCATTCGCTAAAAACAAAACGGTATATGCACTATTTACACACAGAAACAAAACACTACATCTTCCGAAGTTTGAAAAATCAATTATCATATAATGTGAAAGTTATGGATGCCTACGAAAATTGAAGGAAGCAGCTAAATACGGACAACAATAACGTAAATGTTGGCAGCTATCATCTTGGTATTTTTGTCAGCCGTAGGAATCTGTAATAACTTAGTATATTTCTGTATTTGATTTCTTATTTCTTTATTTTTAATAGGTACAGTTGTAGGATTTTATTTGCAAAATTTTCACTAACTATAAGTATTGTTAGGGGCTAGTAATGTCAGGAATAATTTATTTCCTTACTCTTCGCTTTTTTCGTTTGCCAAACATCCGCCTCAGTTGTACTTTTTGTTCCCTCAGGAACTTTTGCTTTCATTGTATCAGGCTAGTTTTAATGGCTGTAGCCTCTCCGTGGTTAATTCCAACAATGCTTCTCGCGCCTAGTTACAGATATTTTTTGTACATTTGTGCGAGAGCATATTAGCCCTGTAACAATTTCGTGTATATTAGAAGTAAATCAAGGATGGTCTCACACGATCGGAAAGCATTCATCTGATTTTTCTGCTTTGAACCATAGTCGGCAGCCTTTGTATTATGGTTGATTACAGGGGGGAGGGGGGGGTCGAAAAAGGCCAAAAAAGTGATGACGTAATATGTGAACGATCCCTTATCACGTTTTTTGGACTTTTTCAACCGTCCCGTTTATTACAACCCCCTTTCTATTAGGCACCCAAGAGTAAGTGTGTTTACTTGGCACCACAAAATTAGTACATATCTGCTAAATACTTTCAAAGCTAAGTTTCCATTTAAGAGACGTCGTAAAAACTATCCTTGAGCACTTCAAACACAACATTGTAATGAACCTGACTTTCAAACCTGAACCTGAATTTCAAAGATATTTAAATGCTTTCATAAAGAATTGAACAATAGCGTTTTAGAGTAAGGCACATGTGGTGATTATACCATAATGCTTCGAATTAAAAACCACGTAAATAACGCAAATTAAATTAACTCTTTAAATATAATACACGTTACAACACTTTGTTACATTGTGATTAAAATTTAGCAACTGAGATTTTAATGGCAGGAAAATTGAAGATGATCTCTTCACATGAGGAAAATTGTTAAGGATAAAAAGTTTTTAAAAGACCCCTCTATTTTTTGTGCAAAACTTGGGATGTTAATTCAAACCATTGACGGTAAAATATTCTTTCACGCATTATGGTCGCGTACACTAGTACTGCGATGCACATTGCGCATATATCTTTGTACAAAGCGTAGGTCTCTTAGAAAATACATTCTTGATTTTTCAGTGATTTTATCAAAACTCATGGATTGCAAGGGTCGCTTAACGGTGAAAATATTCTGAATTTTCAACATATTAGTTCAAACTGAATCTGATCAGTTGACACGTTCACGAAATCCGCAAAATCTCTGCAACTTCAGAATCCTTTTCCTCTTAAACTCCAAAGTAAAGCAAGATATTCCACAATTTGAGAATAGAGAACAGAAAGTCCCTCCTCTGGCTAGACATTAGAAAACACATGGTCCCCCAAAGTTTGGCATTGCATGAGAACGGGTGAGTTCGATAGAGCTTGGAAAGCCAAGAAACAGGGACTGGACGGGGAAGCAGCAACGGGGAATGGCGTACGAGAGTGGCAAAGCAAAAACGAAGATGTCTTTCTTTCTTCCATATTATATCACCATTTTTTCTACCTCGAAAACTACATGTAACATGACTGGCTCCACCATAAATTCACATGAGAAATGGCAAAAGTAGAACTACTTACTAGTAAATTCAAACTTCCATGCGCTCCCAAGCTTACATAAAAAATACGAAGTGAAACGACATACCTAAACCAAGCTACAGATCCAATATTCCAAATATCTTAACTAGGACTTGAGAAAAAATTTTTACATCATAAAAATAACAAATGGTAAGAATAGTTCGTACCAGGATGATTAAAACACCTACTAGTGATAAAAAAGTAAGGCCGATTAGAGAGACGCAATTTTGGTTTACCAAACGCTTCTTCAGATACCCTGAAATTTGGCTGCATTACACTGGAATTGAATAACTTTTCATGAAACAGGTAACAAACTATGGCTTTCCCCAACTTAAAAGTATTCATCTGATGTTCCCAGGATTTCACTCGGACCGAAGTCAAATAGTCTGACCTCTTTTTGAGTCTGCAAGGTCAATGCAAACGTTTGCCACCATTCGACATTTTCATCCCCGAAACGAGGCACGAAAAAATGGAATGTTGTGGAAATATAATGGCTCTCGTGGCGGGACGAGGCACTCGTGCTAAAACCTTTCTGATTTACTTAGTTTCTACGTGTCAAACGAGGGATGCTGACATACTTGGCGTTGTAAACTTCACACAACTGTTGCACGCTACGAACCTCCAAGAAAAGTATCTTCAGTCGAGCCCCCAGTGTAACCCATCCCTTTAGAGACTACTTCAAAAGACCTAAAAACTATACCATGAAGGTTAAAACTAAAAAATTAGCGGTACGATACTATAAAAAGCCAGCCATAAACAAATAACTGGCCTGATAAAATAACAACCAAACAGTTCTCTTCACCTATCAAGCATTCGGAAGCTGGCTGGAAATCTACACAGATTCGAAGCGCAACTTGTTCCGCATTTTTTTGTACAATCTAAAACAAACTAGGCACCATACATTTATGACGTCGACATGAAAAATGGTGGGCATGTGCTCTACTCTTCTTGAAACCGATAATCTTATGCTCCTCTTCACAAGGTAGGAGACAGTAAAAGTTTGGAGTTTTGACCCTACCATAAATGTTCAGCCTCTAGGTATAGTGATTAAACTTATACTGGCATACTTTGTGAACACTTATTCTTTTGCACCGTCTGGCTTGTGTAAAATACAGAAAGGAAGGGAACATATTACGCTACCCTAAGGTAAATACATTCGCCGCGGTGTTAGTTCCCACTATTAGAAGACGTGCAGCATTATGTTTCTGTTTTGGGGCTTTCTATCAGAAATCATCTTCTTATCGCGAGCCTTCTTTGGTAGAAGTCTGATAACACATCCTTAATACGGTCACATCTTGGTGGACACTTTACAACTCCCACTTCTTTGTGGACACTTTACAACGGACGCGTTACAAGAGCAACGGGATGGACTAATGGCGTCCAATTTGCGTAACAATGAAGGTGGCTATTATTGGTAGCAACGCAAGCCTGAATCTCATGTTTAGCATAATGGGCAGAGAGGATCTCACAATGATACGTACTTTTCAAAAAGTCCATCATTTTCCAGGGTAACCTAAGTACAAAAAACTAGGGCCTGATAATTTCGGGTATATAATATTTTGAAGCTCAAAAATTGTGTGGCAGATACTAAAGATGTAACGTGCAATTTTCGTAAATTTGGCGACTAAACTATAAATTGCGGGATTGACATGGAATTAAGATACCGGGCATAAAAACTTGAGGGCACTACAATTTTCAATCAAGATATTATCTCCAAAATGCAAATTCCGCGGAATTTTACGAACTTGACGTTCTCGGGTACGTAACTGCTACTCTCCGACATGCGCATTGGTATAAATTAGGCTCCCTTAACATCTAGCATATACTGCACGATTGATTGAAAAACTACAAACACCAAGCTATGAACAAAGTCTGGAACGACGATTTTGTCGTTCTAAGAGCGATGCCCTGGTTAAACGAACCCCCCAACCCCCGCAAGATGGCCGGAAATACGGAAAGTTTATCATGCCTCAACGCGTAAATACGGGAACCTCATTTTCCAGATTCTTGAATATCATATATGTAGTTTGCATTACATTCCAGTTAACAAATAAACAATTGCAAGAGTTGGTGTCTAAATATGGAACGCACTTAGTGCAGCAAGCACAAAAATGTCGCCTTAAGAATCTAACGTCGGTACCATTATCCTACAGTTTACCCATGAAGCTCAACACATGCATCAGTCAAGTCCTTCTGGCCGCACAAACCCCCGTCGTTTAGCTGTCATAGCGCCTTTTATCACTTCAATATACATATATCTAGGGTGTGCCGGGGTGTCTGTTTACCTGCTTCTTAAGCTATCCACCTGTGCATTAAAGGGCAAGGGCGGCTCTCTTTGCATGTCATTGTTCTTACACAATTTCACAATACACCGTTAAAAACTTCTCGTTCCAGACTCTCATAGCTCGACAATAGCACACACGACGCAAAGGATATTCGTAAACTAAAATCGTACAATTAAAAAGAAATCAGTGACAAACTTACTATAATCTTATTATACAATTCACATCAGATAAAACCTAAGTAAAAACAAAAACTAAAACATACTACCAGTTTAGTTCCCTCTAATAAAAAATAACAGACGCAGTAAGAAGAATCTTTAAAAAGTTAGTTACTGCATCATCCTTTGTAAGAAACTGATGAAGACAAAACTTACAAAACCCGTTCGATGAATCCACAGTTTCAAAAAACTGCGCTAACACTCTCCAGAGTGTACTATTTTTAGCCCTACAAGTGTTCCTCCTGATTAACAAAAATTCAGTTCGCCTAGAGCACAGCTCACTGGAAGTGTACCAAGGAGGCAAGACTTCTATATATATACTTCTATATATATATACTGACACGAGGCTTAAACAAAAAGGTACCTGGAGTGTAGGGACGTGTGGAGTAAAGTGCTTTTCACAAGGGCACAACACCGTGGCCATTGTAAAGGACAACCGAAGCGTCAACCGTAGAAAATCATGAGTCCGAGTGGGGATCGAACCGAGGGCCACAGGGTTATGGGCCCAGCTACCTTGCCACCAGCGACCTAGGCTTAGGGGTACCAGCTAAAGAATCGCGTAGTTGTAGGTCCCTGCAATATTTGACATAAAACAGTGATGAGCCAGCTGCAGTATAAACCACTGGGCATGGCGTACGCTACGTTCTTTTCATTTCCGGCAAACACCGTCTCATACGCTAAAGTTAAGGGTAGTAAAACACCAAGGGCTATGGAAATGTAGTACCTGGAAAGACTACAAAAGATCAGCTGAAGATCAACATACCAGAAACGAACGTGAACCCCATCGAATATCAACTGCACGAAGGTCGTAAAAATGTGCCAGACAAAACAAATGAGCTTTATCGGCTACGCTATATCATACACAAAATGGATTATCGTTAGTGACTATGACAGGTATAATGGAAGATAGAAGGGCGATAAGCCAGGCGACGGATGACTTCCCTATAAAACTTAACAGTTCTGTTTCGATAGCAAGGGACCCTTCCTGGTCGTACTAAACAGCTCCATCCGTTGTAGATCGCACTAAACAACTACAACCCTTGCTGGTCGTACTAAACAGCTACGGCTCTTGTTGGTCGTGCTAAACAGCTCCAACCCTTGTAGATCGTACTAAACAACTACAACCCTTGCTGGTCGTACTAAACAGCTACGGCCCTTGTTGATCGTACTAAACAACTACAACCTTTGCTGGCCGTGCTAAAATACTACAACCCTTGTTGGTCGTGACAAACAGCTACAACCCTTGTTGATCGTGACAAACAGCTACAACCCTTGTTGATCGTACTATTCTGCTACAGTCCTTTCTATTCTTAGTACATACTTCAACTTTCACTAGTTATATTAAACAACTTTAGCACTTCCCGGTCGTCCTAAAAGCTACAAATCTTCCTGGTCTTTTCAAACACCTACAACCTTCTGTGATTGTACAAAACAGTTGCAAGCCTTCCTGGTCTTACAAAACAACTGCAAGACTTCCTAGTTGTATTAATCAGCTGAAAACTTTAGTAATAGTGAGCATCGCCTGAGCACCTGTCCCTATCTTTAGAAGTTACCTTACCCTAACATTTCACTTATCATGTTCTTCGTAGCAGGACGATATCCTTACTTGTTACAGTACAGCTGCGCTCAAGCCAACCGAATTACAATAGCGTTATCAGTTGCCTAGCGACACTGCAGATATGCACCTACACCTTAACTTACAAAAATACTAAGAAAAATATGAATAAACACTGTATTAAACAAGGCTGCCATGGATTGACATCTACCGCATGCATTACTGCTACACAACCACGAACATAACAAATGGCATTGATTTGTGCCCCCTAATTTAACGTTGGAAATTTTGACTTGTCTTCCCTAAAATGTGACCTAAATATTTCAAAATTATAGGAGGAAACAAAAAAAGGTAGGTAGCATCATTTTTCCTGGTGTGGAATAATTTAAAGATAATTGATCGATGATTGAAGGTTGCTGCCATACAGGTCTCTTAAAAGTTTCTTTATTCATAGGGCAAAGGTATAAGCAACTGATACTCTCAGTGTAACATTGTGCCTGAAGAGTTCCTTGTTGGGGGAAAAACTGTCTACATAAAATCCAATCTACATAAAATATTTTTAATTTGGGGTAATTATTTTTGAGGGGGGACCTTTAACCATCATAGACACAATAGAAGGAAGAAAAGTGCAAATTCTAGAGTGTCGCGGGCTTATTTAAATCCGAAAACAGCTTGTATCTGGGGATCCACAAAGTTCTTCCACATTTCCGATACAAAACAATAGCATAATAGCATGAGTAGATGTATGATTCGTGACACATTTAAAGAAAACGACTATTGACCCAAGTCACACACAGCAACATTAGTTTAAGTGTTTAATACTACTTGAGATCCATGTGTCGTGTATTGTTTATTTGTCTTTTTTTTGTTCAATAATTGTAAAACCCTTTTCAAACTTAGCTTCTGTTTTAAGTTTTACTATTTTGTCTAGTTTTTTTCCCTGTAAATAGAGTAACATGTGTTAATAGTTCCAACGTAAATAAATTGTGTAGAATTTTCTTCTAAATCAATTTCAACTGAAGATGGACAGAGGATATCCGCAACATGTTTTGAAAATTAAATCAATCGTCGTTTTCTTTAAATGTGTCACTAATCTGATATTGCTGAGATGTATGATTGCGACGAAACCCAAATAGTTAATACTCGATGGAATTCACCTTTATAACCATGTACTAATCAAGTAGAGGTAGAGGCACCTTTGCATACAATAAAGCAACAGTCTTGGCACTGGACTTCAATGCAATATCTGCCCCATTTACAAACTTGGCAGGCCACTGTCTTCTAGTCTGTATTGCACACCAAAAAACCTTTTTTGTTGTGGTCTGAAAGTCAGATAGCAAAATTACGTAAAGGTTTTCACAGTCGCAATCCTTGCGCGAGATCTTCTTGACACCGTTTCCTTATTGTGCCCATTGGGACGGGCACATGACAGGATGCACCTCTCGACTGTGACAAGGTGACAAAGTATTGATCAATCTACTCGGGGTCAGTCCAATAGCCTTTTACTTGTTCAATGACTCTTCATTAGTATAACCTGCGCGCGCATTTGGCATGAAACGTGTGAAGGCTAGACGACGTCTTGCCCACTAAATCGCAGACCCAAACAAATACATTCCTTTGATTTTGCGACGCGGGTTAAGTATCTTCGGATACATTATTCCAAATGCTAGTTAGCATAACAAGAATCCCAGTGGCCTCAACATATTACATGATGACGACATATTGCTCCTACATGCACTATCAAAACATTATATGGTATTTGGCATAACTCTAGTTGGCATTAAAGTAAAGGTATCAGAAAATCAACGTGCAAATGCACTTATGAATACCCATACGTTGCGACTGCAGTTTCGTTCGCAAACTTAATCCGTCGAAATCGGAGATGTGTATAATGCAACACGAACACATTCTTGTCTCTTTGTACAAGGAAATACTAAATGCCTATTGGTCCCCGCAAAATGTTACAAAACAATACAAAACTCACCGAGACCAAATAGCACCTTGATTGCAAATTTAAACAACGGAGAACCGAATTACGACCTATTGTGCAAGTATAAAGACCACGTATGCCCAAATCAGCCTTGCTACATCCGGTTTCATTTTCCAATTCACATAAAGCGACTTCGGTATAGAATCGTTCCTATTGTACTGCGCAAAGTTGTGATAAGGAGACTCCACATGTTTCAATCAGTCTCAAAGCGTCTACCATTTTGTTTTCAAATACACTTACATCGACTTTGGCCAAATCTGGCTACAATATGAAAAGTGACGGTAGATAAGGAGACCGCACATCCTTAAACCAGTCTTCCAACACCCGGCAGCTTCGTGTACAAAGTCACATGAACTGACTCTGCTGGCACTGACATTAACTGCGCAATACAAACACTGCATAAACCTAATCAGTCTAGTGGCACTCGGCAGCTTCACTTTCGTATCCATATAAACTGAAATGATTTACGATAGCTTCCACATTTACAGTATCTTCCTACTATGAGAGGAATGATCTTTAATGAACTTCACAAATTGGTTCCGGAACTATGTAAGAATTCTAAATTGCTGACTGCAAACATTTGTCCTGCTAAAGAACCATCCAATTCACCGTGCTCAAATGTGGTATCTTAAGTTCTTGTGTCAATATGACATACAAACAATGCACTTTCCTAAGTTCAGCTATGTCTCAAATGATCCAGCATATGGCCCTTGCATCCTTAAGAACTGCAAATAAATAGATAATATGAGGTTACTAATGGTACTACTATGGCTACACATCAATTTGCAACTAATATCCATATGTGCAGTGTCGTAACATATGCTATAGCCGCCTGCAACCTGGGGTTTGGACATCATATTTGCAGGGTCCATAACCTATTTTAGTATTGAAATATGCAAGTTAAATTTTTGCTGTGTTTAGACAGTTCCAAAGTGGAAACAACGAAGGCAAAGAAAATGTTTTCTCATTAGTGAAATTACCGATTGGAAATTTATAAATACATTTCACATTTAAAAGGATGCATAATTTTGCGAAAGTGGTCGTCAGGGAATTTATTTTATAAAAGCGGGGCTCCACAGGGCGCAAAACATTGATTCTGATTCACTGCTATCCATGAACTTCCTTTCTGTCATTCCTCACCGATGTTCATCCAGGCATCCACGTATTTACCAATTTTCGCGCATGAATTAAACATACACAGTTTCCATTTACACTACTATTAGCATAGTATATATTATTTTAGCATATTATGCCTTGCTATACATTGCCTTCCTTCACTGTGTATACACTTCTATTCCATGAACGTCCGTTAAATTAAGCTTGCTTTAATCCTTTTGCTTTCATAAACCACCATAACGCTGTCTTAAATCAAAGCATGTAATGCCTTCGAATGCATCTTATTGAAAAAAAAAATAGCTCGCTCTATCACATCTCAATGCATAATTTCGGGCTCTCCATGACTTTTTGCTACCGTTATTACATTGGAGAAAGAAATCAATAAGCTAATGGTTTATGATGTGGTTTAACTAACACGATTTAGAAGAACGAGAAGAAGAAGATATAGAGGAAGAAGAAGAAGAACAAGAACAAGAACAAGAACAAGAACAAGAACAAGAAGAAGAAGAAGAAGAAGAAGCAGCAAAAGAAGAAGAAGAAGGAGGAGTGGGAGAGTGCAACAGGAGGCAGCCATAAATACATACTTACAATAGACCTTCCTCTTACGATAAACCCCACAATAAAGACACGTAGTTAAAAGCATGAATTTAAAGTTTAGGAATTTCATAGCCGCTATCTATCTATTTTCAGGGAATAGAGCACTCAAGTGATGACGTCACGCATTATTTTTTTCCGAGAAATCGCAATTATAACTACATCACATTATAAACCCTGCTACCAACCCCCCTATACAAAATATCGCGTTCAAATCTCGTATCAACTGTGAGAAATGGCTGTTTGAATTTGCAAAAGTCCTTAAGGAAATTGTAACAAGTGAAATGCCAGGCGGAAAACGCAATCTGCTTATAAAAATTACAGCCAGGCTGAGTATCTTTAATGCTGGGTCGATACGATCACCCCTGGGAAAAAAAAAAAACAAATAAACCTGAAGAGATTGAAAAAGAATTGCAGGAGAAAGAAAAACCTGCTAAGAAATCAAAATCTAAGAAATAATCGCATTTGACCTGAAAATCATAAAAAATTAGAGCATACATTATATTCGAAAGTCATCTATCCATTAACATGGCAAGTTGTGAATGCGGTATTTGTGGACATCACCATGAAGCAGAATGTCTAGAAAAAGAATGCAAATGTTGCATTAATTTCCATGAAAGATCTGGACCTAGAAGAAAATAATCTAATCATTCAGCCTTATAGCAACTACATTGTTTTGCCATATGCCTATTACATCCAAATAATTTATGATCCTTGCATCCACACAAAACACATTTTTTTTCAGTCATAATTTTTCAATTAAATCCTCTATAGCATCCATCATTTTCTTGTCATTAAGGGCTTCGATAATTTTCAAGCGCATATTTTTAACACGACTAACATCATTTGAATACAAAGGGGCCATGGTTTCAATTTCTTTTTCAAAGAAGTAATTATCCATGTAATTTTGAAGTTTTGATTTTAATGGTGGAAAATCAGAGTTAGGAATCTTTTCAGGTTCAATTTTTGTCAAAATTACCTTGATCATGCCATTAATTTTTAGCATTTCTTTATTGATTAAATCAAGATCTCCAGGTTTGTCCCTAATTTCATTAAGATTTACATGAGATTCCTGAATCTGGAGTAAAATATTTTTTAGATATTCGCTATAAGTTACCACAATTTGTTTCAGGTTTAATCTAATCTAAAGTTTAGCAAATTATTATGGACTAACGCTTTAAATTATCAGCAAATATGGGTAATGGCAATGAAGGGTGACGCATATCTCAAATGTATTGATCCAAATTGCGGCTTAGAATACAATATTGAAAGTACAAATGTTCAATGTGAAAAGGGTCACCTTCTTGACGTGAAATACAAAAACAAACCAACTGAAAAATTAAAAGAAGTTTTCTATCAAAGAAGAAATCCTCAAGGAAGCATCTTTAATGAAAGCGGGGTTTGGAGATTTAGAGAGTTACTAAATTTTTGTCAAATTGATACTGAGAATAATGAAGAGTGTTCAAAATATTTAGTATCTTTAGACGGAGCTGAAGGAAGGCAATCAAAACCATATCAAATGTCCAAGGCTGCAGAATTTGCAGGCTTGGGAAGCAGTAACATGTGGTTACAGCCTGAAGGATACAATCCAAGTGGGTCGTTCAAAGACAATGGAATGGCTACTGCAGTTACACATGCAAAAATGGTAGGTGCCAAAAAAATTGTCTGTGCATCTACAGGAAATACATCAGCTTCTGCAGGAATGTTTGCAGCAAATGAAGGAATTAATTGTGATGTGTATATCCCCGCAGGACAAATAGCTCCTGGAAAATTAAGTCAAGCATATCAATTTGGTGCTCAAATAGTCGAAGTGGATGGAAATTTTGATGATGCGTTAAAACAGTCATTAGATGATGCACATAATCATGATGGATATACTGTAAATTCAGTAAATCCGTTTAGAATTGAAGGACAAAAAACAATTCCATTTAGAGCATTAGAATATCTGAATTGGGAAGTTCCAGATTGGATAGTTTATCCTGGAGGAGCTCTAGGAAATACATCTAGTTGTGGAAAAGCATTGATGGAATTGCATGAATGGGGTTGGATTAAAAAAATTCCCAGAATTGCAGTAATCAATTCTGAAGGTGCAAGTACCTTATCAGATTTGTATAATGGGAAATTTGAAGGAGAGGAATTGAGATGGAATAAAGGTAATCCAAACACAGAATTGATTTCTAGATATTATGATCATTTAGATAAAGAAGGCTTAAGACCAAAAACCAAAGCAACTGCAATTCAAATTGGTCGACCTGCAAATATTTTGAAAGGCTTAAGAGCACTTGAGTTTACAAACGGTGTTGCCACAACTGTTTCAGATTCAGAAATGTTAGATGGAATGTCAGTTGTGGGATTAAATGGATTTGATTGTGAAATGGCATCAGGTGCATCAGTAGTAGGAATTAAGAAGTTAATTTCTGAAGAAATTATCAAAAAAGATGACGTAGTTGTTGGAATTTTAACAGGACGTCAAAAGGACGCAATGATTCCTGTTGATTATCACAGTAATCCTGCAAACAAATTTGCAAAACCTCCAAAAAATTAGCCTCAAAATTTAGGCTTGATTTATTTTTGAACATCTCAATCCTTAAATCTTGGTTGTGCAAAATTTTAGTAGATACCTAGAGATGGTGCAAAAAAACTAAATGGATAACACTTGTTGTTCTAAGAAATTTTTCGGAGGAATATTTTGGTAGAATTATGGATGGAGATTTCAGCGTTAGCTGTGCTCATAGGATTATCAGGGTTTTTCAGTGGATTAGAAGTAGCTCTTGTAGGAGTTAGAAAATCCAAAGTTGTTCAGCTGTTTAATGAAGGGAAAAAAGGGTCCAAAGCTCTTCACAAGTTAAAAAACAATCCAAGTTGGATGATGTCTAGTGTCAATCTAGGCAATAATTTGGTTAATGTTGGAGCATCTGCTCTTGCAACAAGTGTAGCAATTAGACTGTTTGGAAACGAAGGTCTCGGAATTGCCGTAGGTGTAATGACATTTTTGATTCTAATATTTGGAGAAATTACTCCTAAAACATATTGTAATGCAAATTCCACAAAAATTGCTCTTAGATATGCACCTATTTTACTGGGATTCAGTTATGTATTTTATCCTGTTGTAAAATTCTTTGAAATTGTTACGAAAGGCGTTGTCAAGCTTACGGGTAGCAGTTACACACCACCACCAATTACAGAAGAAGAAATCAAAGGAGTGATTGATCAAGGGTTAGAAGAAAAAGCAATTGAAAAAGAAGAGATGGAGCTAGTACATGGTGCTCTGAAATTTGATGATACTGTAATTCGTTCGGTAATGACACCAAGAACTAAGATGTTTTCGCTAAATTCAAAGATGTTACTTTTTGAAGCATTGCCACAAATCAATCAGAGCGGACATTCAAGAATTCCAATTTACGGAGATACAAGTGATGACATTGTAGGCTTTATTCATGCAAGAGACGTTCTAAAAGAATTAGAATCGGACAATAAAATGGTCAGTCTTGAACAAATTGCCAGGAAACCAGTATTTGCCTCTCAGGAAAAAATGGTCAGTGCACTTCTAAAAGAAATGAAAGGCCGTAAAACACACATGGCAATTGTAGTTGATGAGCATGGAGGTGTTGAAGGATTAGTTACTTTAGAAGATCTTCTAGAAGAAATTGTTGGAGAAATTGAAGATGAGACCGATAAAACAAGACCTACAGAGTACGAACGAATTGATCAAGATACAATTGTCACAAATGGAGATATTGAAATTGACATCGTCAACAACGTATTCAATACAGAGATTCCTGAAGGAGATGATTATGCTACACTTAGTGGGTTGCTTCATGAAAGATTACAAGATATCCCTCAAGAAGGAGATAAAGTAGAAGTTGATGAATTAAGAATTGTTGTAGAAAAAGTGTCAAAAAATATTCCTAAAAAAATCAGAATAGAAAGAATTAGAACCTAATCTTTCTTTGCAAAATGTTCTTGAAGTTTTTGCTTCTTTTCTTTCATGTGGAAAATTGATTCAGTATGCTCAAAAGCATCTTGATATGATTTTTCAAAGAGTATTGCTTGCATTAGCATATGATTTTCTGGGATAACTATTCCTGTTTGATCATCAGAATACATCATTTGAACAGTATCGCCAATTGAGGTAGTCATGTTTGCATGGATGTGAATCATGTTAGTGTCGGTAAAGTTGAATCCCATATTTTGTGCATAGTCTCTAACATCCTTTGTTCCCTTGGCAGTCCATAAAGTGGCAACTCCAAATTCATTTGTGAAGATATCATGGATTTCAGATGGTTTTGGTGCAGAGTTCTTAAATCGAATATCCATTATGTGCAAGTGCATTTGTCTTGTTGGGACTTTAATTGCTCTGACAAAAAGTGGAGCATTTTTACCAAAGTATGTCTTTACATCATCACCATGATGTGGAGATTGGGTCATTTCAATAGTGTCAGATACTTTTTTTTCTGTTTGTTCAATATCAGCCCACCTCCTAACAAGAGTCACATCAAAACGAATTAGATCATCTCCAAATTTATCACGAAGTGGTTCTAAAATTCTACCCATACCAGTTACATTACAACTACCTTGCATGACATGGTTTTTTCCAATTGCAAGATCATAATTTGCTCTAGAATTAAACAACAAGTCAGATACTGCTTCTGAACCCATTGTGGATTCACCACCCTGATAAATTGCGGGGATGTTTTTTGGTTCATAAAGATTTATTTTATTTTTATATCCATGACCGCCTGGAGCAGCATCAATAACTAAATCACATTCATCTAAAACAGATTCAATAGTACCTGCAATTTTATAATCTGAAAAAGCGTCTTGTTTACTTTCTGGTACGTAAACATCTAGTCCTCTCGAATTAGCAACAGATACTTTTTCATCAGGAGAATATTTTCCAACCCCAACCACTGAAATTTCAGGATCATCTTTGAGAAATGAAGTAATTCTGCTACCAATAGAGCCATAACCATTAACAAAAATCTTCTTCATAATTTGACATGTTTTGACCCATTTATTTAGATTAATCAAAAATAATCAAAGTCTGTTTGAATTAGACAAATTATCCAATAAAGACAAGATCACCCAAATCAAATTGTGGGAATAGTCAAAAAAATAGACAGGAAGGAAAGTTTTGATGACTAAATTACATATAATCACTGAACAGGCATCAAAAATTACTAAATTGGAAAAAGATGTATTGGAATCCAAACTAACGGAAGTCATTATTCAAGGAAAAGGAGATCAGGGTAGAAACCAGCATCTTTTAAAAAGAATCAGACATGAGAGAGAAATTACAAACTCCGATAGAATATATCTTGAAAAGATCTTAGAAATCAAAATTCCAGAAATCACATATGAATCTCCAAAAATTGAAATTGATAGAAAAGACAAAACAGTTTTTCTAAATCCAAACATGATCCAATGTTTTGGTTGCCATAATGAAATCAAATTAGACCAAAAATCCGCACGCTACAAAAGAAAGTGGTATCATAAAGAATGTTATCCAAA
This sequence comes from Alatinidae sp. Z8VKAUB7J3, assembly GCA_010016025.2. Taxonomy (NCBI): domain Eukaryota; kingdom Metazoa; phylum Cnidaria; class Cubozoa; order Carybdeida; family Alatinidae; species Alatinidae sp. Z8VKAUB7J3. The sequence goes on along the minus strand of JAAAKM020006971.1, from coordinate 23,362,187 downwards.
AATTGAAAAAGTTGTAGAAGAATCATTTGTTGGAAAAAAGAAAGATAGAAAAATTGATCCTGTTCAAATAATTTTAACTATTACCATTTTTGTTTTTCTTTGTTCAGCATCAATGGTAATTTTAGGTCCAATAAGCATGATAGCAATGGGTCTTGGAGGAGGATTATCTCTTTATCAAGTAATTGCAATTAAAAAAGATCCTTTTGAGAAGCACAAACATGCAAAGAAAACACCATCAGCATTTTTGTTATTCTTATTAGGTTCGCCATTTTTGATTGGAGGATTAATTGCATATGAAGGATATACAATTTTCGAATCACCAGTCAGAATATTACTAATTTGGGGAATGACAGTATCATTTTGGTCAACAATGTTATTTGTTCCACTATCTGTATTGAGTAAAATCAGAGAAGATGCTCAAGAAGAAGTCAAAACATATCCTACAGTTACTGTAATTATTCCTGCATATAATGAAGAAAAAGTAATATCACATACAATAGAAGCATTAATTGAAACAAAATATCCCAAAAAGGAAATTATTTTTGTCGATGATGGAAGTAAAGACAAAACGCTAGCAATTGCAACTCAATACAAGGACAAAATCAAAGTACTAAGTAAACCAAATGGTGGAAAAGCTACAGCAATCAATTACGGAATCATCTATGCCAAAGGCGACATCATAGTAATTGTAGATGCAGACACAATTATCGGAAGACAATCTCTTAAAGAAATTGTCAAAGGATTTGAGGTGAATGATCACGTAGCAGCTGTTGCAGGAAATATCAAAGTTAGAAATAGAAAAAACATCATTACTAAATGTCAAGCGTTAGAATACATTACAGGAATTCAAATTGTCCGAAGGGCATTTGACATATTTGGCTCAATCACAATTGTACCAGGAGCTTTAGGAGCATTCAAAAAATCATTTTTGACTGAAGCTGGAGCATATGGAAAAGAAACAATTGTAGAAGACTTTGATCAAACCATAAAATTACTCAAAGCAGGATTGATTACTCAAGGAAGCACTAAAGCAACTGCATACACAGAAGCACCGGATACACTAAAGGATTTCATTGCTCAAAGAAAAAGATGGTATCGTGGAAATATCCAAGTTCTTAAAAGACATTCAGATGCACTAGTAAATCCCAGATTTGGATATTTACAGAGATTATCATTACCTTACTTGTTTTTGGGAATGGTAGTAACACCAATCATTGGATTTGCATCAGCAATTAACGCAATCTTAGGCGTAATTCTAGGTGATGGATGGTTCATTTTGGAAGTAACGGTCATCTTTTTAGTAGTTCATTATCTCATGACATCACTTGCGATAAGGATTGACGGAGAGGATCAAAAATTAGTAGCATACGCAGGATTCTTGGTTTTT
>JAAAKM020006971.1:23342531-23360790 GCA_010016025.2 Alatinidae sp. Z8VKAUB7J3 | reverse complement strand
ACTAAAAGCAATGAAATTGCAATTGTTGAATAACGAAGCTACATGGACAAGAATAAAAAGCACAGGAGAGCAAAGTGACAAAAGATAGGATTATCCTTACTGCATTTTCTGCAATAATTGTTTTAGTAATTTCAACTAATTTTGCATTTGCAGAAGAAACAGGACAATTAGAATTAGAAGTTCATTATACCAATGGAGACATTGCAGATTACAGTTCTATGAAATTTGTAATCTATCAAGACTTTGATCAGACTCCATTTTTGACAGTAGATGCAACAGATAATCCAAACATGATCGAAGTTCCCAAAAATCACGATTACAAAGTGGAAGTGTATGTCAATGACATCTATGCATCAGTTGATTATATTGAATTTAATGAGCAATCTGAAAAATTAAACATCAACATTCCATTAAGTGCAGGATTAAAAATCAAAGTGTTCTATGAAGATGGATTAACACCCATAGATGATGCAACTGTCGTAATCAAGTCAAATACAAATACAGAACTACGACGAACACTTACAAATGATAATGGGGAAACTCAGAGATTTTGGATTCAATCCACAACAAAATTAGATGAATATTATATTGCAGATATTTACATAAGTGATGTTTTCCTACTATCAGAATCTCAAATTAGATTGCAGCCAGGCCAACAACTAGATCATAAAATTACTGCAAACATTCCTAAAATAATTCAAGATCTATTTACAGTGTCAATTTACAAAAATGCAGTAAATAAAATCACTAATTCTGATGGAAACTATGAAGTTACTATCACAAATGCAATTTCAGGAGATAGTTTATCGTCAGATGTAAATTTTAGAGGAGAAGCGCATTTTTCCAATATTAAACCCGGTCTGTATACTGCTACAGTGGCCTCAAATGATCCTAATGAAAGTAAGCATTGGAATGAAGTAAATCTAGAGATTTTGGGCGATGTTACAAACTTTAACTTGTTTAGAACTGAAATTATAGTAACAGAACCGATTGAGAAAGATCCTATTGAAGACGAACCAGTAGAAGTTGAATCGGAGTTTACTGATTGCAATTGTGTTGTGTTTAGATTTGATGACGTTCAGGATTATTGGCTAGCAGATACACAAGTAGAAATAATTGAATTGTTTGCAGAAAAACAAATTCCTTTGACAGTTGGGGTTATCGGGAGTTTAATTGGAGAAGATCAAAGAATCACTTCTGTGATTGAGAAAAATCTTGATGAGGAGAAAATTGAATTAGCAAATCACAGTTGGAATAATGACATTGTAACTACCTTAGATGAAACTACAGAAAAAAAATACATCCAAGACACAAATGCAAGAATAATCGAAGTATTTGGAGTAACACCAACAACATTCATTCCACCTCAGAATATTTACGACCAATCAACAATTGAAATTCTAAAAAACAATGGGTTTACTGTACTAAGTTCACATGAACAACAAATCAATACACTAAGTTTTGGTCCAGAACCATTTTACTTAATTCCAGCAATTACTGAAACTGCCAAATTAGTAAATAATGATACAGAGTGGGAGATGGTAGAAAATTCAGAAATTTTAACAAAAATTCAAAACAGTATCTCTACAAATGGGTATGCAATAGTTATGATGCACCCACAAGAGTTTTCGTTGAATGAACAAGGAGAATATGACATTCCAAATCAAGAAACACTTGACAATCTAGGCATTCTTTTAGATGAGATAAAAAAATTGGATGTCAATTTTGTAACTATGAATCAGATTAACCGAGGGAACACATTGGAAGGAGGTATTGAAGAATCATGTGGTTGCGTTGCGTTTAGACTGGATGACGTTCAGGATTATTGGTTAAATGATGTGCAAATTGACATTATGAAAAAATTCAATGAAAGTGACACTCCTCTCACCATTGGAATTATAGCAAATGCGTTTGGAACTGATGAAAAAATAACATCCTATGTTAAAGAAAATACAAAGAATTTAGAAATTGCTAGCAAAGGTCTAGATCTCAATTCAATTTCATCTCATACAAAAGAAAAGCAGTCAGAGATTATTTCAGAATCTATTTCCAAAATCAAAAATGATGTAGGAGTAACACCAAAAACATTCATTCCGCCAGGGAACAAATTCAATTCAGATACACTTGAAGCATTAAAAGAAAATGGAATTACACATCTTAGTTCAAGTTTGACTAATGGAGATTCACCACCATTCCCACTTCGTGATTCAGAATTGTTTAGATTCCCACAAATTACATCCACAGGAGTGTATAATGTAGAAACATCACTATTTGAAAGTCGAAACTCTGATAAAATTTTTGATGAAATTGAATTATCTGTGAATAATTTTGGATTTGGAGTTATCACAATGAGTCTACAGGAATTTGCAGGTGTTGAAGATGGAGTGTATGTAAATACTTCAGATCAAGAGGAATTAGAAAATCTTAGTGTGCTGATTTCAAAAATTAAAGAAAAAGGATACAATATTGTTACAATAGATAACATCAACCTAGATTCATCAGCTAATGTCCCATCATGGATTAAGAATAATGCAGGATGGTGGGCAGATGGTTCAATTGATGATGAAACATTTGTTCAAGGAATTGAATATTTGGTAAAAGAGAACATCATCAGAGTGTCAGAAAGAACTTCTACTGAAGAATCAGCCTCAATGGTGCCATCATGGATTAAGAATAATGCAGGATGGTGGGCAGATGGTTCAATTGATGATGAAACATTTGTTCAAGGAATTGACTATCTTGTTCTTCATAATTCCATGGGACAACTGAAAGTGTAATTACTAGGCATTCTTGGGATATCACAAAAACTTTTATATATTTAAGAAAAAAATGATTGGTGTTGACAAATGTAGTCAAAATTTGTCATACTATGCCATTTTGAGGAAACTTTGACAAAATTTGACAAGAAAAGGGTGCCCATAAATTATTTCGTAAATTTTAGGTGCATCAGCTGGTTCAACCTTATTTGAATGATATAGCAGATATAGAGTTATGAAGAAAAGGGACCCCATCGACACTAAGGCGTGGAAGGGTGGAAAATGGTGTCAGGTTGATGGTAGAGTATTATGTGACCAAAGTAGCAACAAAAGAAAAGTGCCGCTATTTTACCTAAAAAATAAATCTTCCTGCCAATAAAAGGAAGAATACCAGAACATATTGTTATTGTAAAACGTGCAATAAGGAAATATGCCTAAAGTTCTTTCATACATTAAGTAAACTCTGGAACAAATTATTCTGTACCGCTCTCTAAGCGCTGACATTATTCGGGATAACTTATTCATTATGTCTTTAGGGTTTCGACTCCTTAATTTATTTTATCTTTGTAGTAATATTGTTTTGTGCTGTCAAGAAAAAGCATTACATATAATTATAGTTGAGGGTTATTCACCTCAAATTACAATACAGTATTGTTATGTAATGTGCTCAAACATTTTTTTATCTTCAATATAATATTTTAAAAACCCGAATTTTTATTAAGAATTGTTTCAGAGTACGTTTTATTTGTTATACTTGAAGTTGAGTATAACGAAAACAAATCAATTGTAGATTTATAGAGCCTTGGACATGCCACTGAACTTATAGAAAAAGCCCTCAAATAGTAGCTATTCATTGATAAGTACAATATCATGATACAACTAATACTGGGGCCTACAGGTAGCCTGCAAGTGTGTTTTTACTATTGCAAGGTTGAACAAATTGTGCTTAATTCTACCATAGTATGTTTAATTTTTTTTAGAGAACTTTAAACTTGATTCTTATAGAACTTAATTGCTTATTTTTTAAGCGTCAAGTAAATGTATAACATGATGGTATTTATTCCTGCAGTTTTGTCACATTAACAAATTGCTTAATTTACATATACAAAGGCATGTTAATTTTGAAAGGGCTTAACTGTATCACAATCCTACTTTGTTGTAATTAACCATTTTTCAAAATGAATGCTTTTCCCCAAACACCCGCAAAAGTATCAGCGTCGCATACAGTTTTCGAGATATCGAAGCACTTGAGTGTTAATTATCTGGTATCAAAAAGAACTATTTCCTCTCGTTAGTCAGAGTCGCGCAAACGCGCATTTACCTTGGATACTTTAAAACAGGCGTCAAACGTTGGCCGGTTGTATATGAGTATAAAACTGTTAAGCTTCATTACTAAATAGGCAAGAGTGGATTTGAATATCTCCCTAGACCATTTTGCTTTTGTTCAAGCACAGTCACAACGACAGTATCTTATGAAGGGGGCTAGTAATGTTCGAAAGTCAATTAGCCCAGCAAATGTTCTGTATTCGCTTTAAAACACTAAAAGAGGGTCTGTAAAGCCAAACTCTGCAAGATGTTAAATACGTAGAAATATATGTCTCTTTGAAGTTTTGTGCCTAATTGAGGGGGGAGGCGAGTTTTAGTTTATGAAATGATGACCCCAGCATTATGCAACTTGGTGTAACTTTTCACCTCCTCATTTTATCCCCCTTCAATTTTTTCCGGAAAAACCCTGAAAAAACAGTTTAACCCTATCTTAAATTGGGGGAGGGGTCTAGTAGGCCCGCGGCTACACATTTAAGCTCATAACTTTTTAAAGGCTGGGCCGATTGACACGAAATTTGGTGACTTTTCATAAATTTCCTAAATTTTACTAGGGAGTGTTATGATGAATAACATAACAATAACTTTTTTGAATTTTTTTCGAAATTTTGCGATATTGGCATTTCGTTGACCTATAGTGGAGTTTTTGACTTTCTGTTTTGTTACTTTTCTTTGAAAAACATGATTATTATATCTGAAAACTTAGGTTTTCTTTCCTGACTTTGCACTGACGATTTCTTAGTATTAAATTTTGAAGTGAAAAATGCAAAATTCCAAAGTTGTGTAATAAGGTGAAGTTCGCTAGAGAATCTTATATAACAATATATACAAAATGATTATAAGAAAATCACATCTTTAGATGAATATTGTACCAACAGTGAACTAAGAGTTATATTTTTGATGTTTGGAGGATATCTTTTAGTCATAATGCTAAAAATAATTAAAAACCGGTTGATTATAAGTGAGCAACCATTTCGGTCGTTTCAAATCTCATACACTTAGGACAATTATTTTCTCAAAATCTAAAATATCTTGCCTAAATACAACGTATACATGTAGAAATACTTTAGAGATACTAAAAGCCCTCTAAAATTTAAAATGTAATTTAAAAAGTATGTTTTAAGGTCTTTTTACAAAATTGTTGAAATTTTTGAATATTGCGCAATATTTCATAGCCATAGATGACATCATTCACACTAAATTCATTTTTTCTTTCAATTTGTTGGAAAAGAGTTAACCCTAAGAGTACTGACGGGGGGTGGGGGTCAATTTGACCCCAGAGGTCGGCTTTGTTGCATAACTTTTTAACTAGTAATTTAATTGGCGTGAAACCTCGATGTAAATTCATATTTTTGATGGGGCTTTAGAGGTACTTCATAAGGGTTTATTTCTTTTCAACCATCATAGGTAAATAGCCACTTGGGGCAAGTTGACCCTTCCCTAAGTAGTTAGAAGGTGCAAATGTTTTGACATCATATTATTATTTATCTTGATCCCTTTACTGTGTGAACTATTATGAATACCAGAGATGTTCTACTGTCTGTGACCTGTCATGACCATACCACAGGCCGTGACGGCCAAATTTTTCTTACCAAAAGGTTGCCAGATAAAAGTTAGAAAAAGTCTTTTAAAAGTTTTAAAACAATATTCAAAGCTGCGGGCCTACTAGCCTACTAGGCAATTGGTAGAGTTAAGCATGTTTACAATGTATTGCTTTTGATGTAACAACAAGACATTCTCCTTTTCTGCTTGCTCAACACTTATGCCAAGACAATAATGAAGTTTCCCCATATCAGTCATTTGAAAATGATCACTTAAACTCTTCTTGACCTTTTCCATCTCGTCTTCTATCTCTGCAATCAATATAAGATCATTAACAGATACTGCTAAAATAGCCATACTGTCCTCAAGACGAATACACAGGGGTCAGTATTATTTTAATTCTAACTACAGTTCGGATTAGTACTCTTGGATGACTAATAAGCGCCCTCCCCCGCAAATTATATGTTCAAAACTTTTCCACCCAGGACATTATTATTCCCCCCTCCCCCCTCTAGCATGTTAAATTTTAAGTAATCTCCCACCCGGTACTTGTTGTTGAAGATATACTCTGGCAGAAAATATCCTTATTAAAATACCACACATTAAAAGATGAAGGTGGGCTTTTACGAGGCTCGAAAAAGTGCCAGGTCTCACATTACAGATTTTAGCTATGTCACTGTCATTGAGCAGGAGGATGAGAAGAATATTTTTTAAATCGTAGAAGGCATGTAGGAGACTACCATGACTTCGACTAACTAAATATTGTTTGTGTTGCATTACCCTACGTTTATGAAGTTGCAGTTAATTCTGAACATTGATTCTTGACTTCATTTTCTACACTTTTTGTCCAGGCCCACATCTCTTACATTGCAGTCATTTTCCAACCCCCATCTATTCAAACTCCCCGGCTTATTAATTTTTTTTGATTTTCCATCCCACTCGTTTATTCCATACACTCCATTAGGTACCCAAGAGTAAAAAGACGAGTTCCTTCTGCAATAATATAATTCCAATCAGATACCAATTAAAGCTAGTGAGGGAGGAGAAGGTGGCATGTGTATGAATGTAGTGGAAATATTTTATTTGAATTCGACAAAAACTCAAGACATCTTGATTATTAATTTTGACTATCCATATTATCATGTAAAATGTACTGCAATAGTACGTCACTTCTATTTCCATATTAAATTTGTGTTTGTTCATCAACAACTGAACTGGTACTTAAAGAAGATGTAATGCTGGCTTAAAATCAAGCTATTGTATTCCTTTGCACTTTGTATCTTTTTTGCGGAAATAGACTCTGCTATACGCTAAGATTGAAAAAATGTAGTATATTGTACGCATCACAACTTCCCTAAAGAGACGTATGATAGTGTTTGTGTGCTTTAGTGTTAGTGATTGCTTTTGGCTTTTTGTTAGAGATAACAATGATTAAATGAAGGGTGTGATACAGGGCTTGTAGTTTTTGGTTGTGTTATTTTTAAAACACTTCGTAATATTGCGAATTAGATATCTGTGTGAAAGTAATGCTTTATATACCATTTGAATTATTTGACAAACAAATAGATTTTGTAATAAACAAACGTCCAATAATGTTTCAGGTAGTTACCTGGGGAAAAATTTGGCGCTTAGAAGAGAGGCAAGGCAGTCAAGTGATCTGAATGACGAATCATACGCGTGGTTTGCTGTTGACGGAGAAAGGAACAACTTCATCGATGTTAGTAAAAGTGAGACATTAGTAGAGCTTACTCCCTGGTGGATGGTGTACTTGGATACAGAAGTCTTCGTGAAAACAGTTAGAGTAACCAACAGTGGGCTTGATGACTACTATAAACTAAATGGTTTTGATATTATTATTGGTAACGAGGAAATGCACAACAGTACACGAAATTGCAGGTAATACTACCATATTGATTGTTTTCAATATTATTTATTAGCTGTCAGCTAAAGTTTACATTGTTGTTGTCTCTAGTGTCTGTCTAAAGTTCTAAAATACTGACAAATTATTTATAAGGCACAAAGATTTTAGGTCGTAGAGGGGGATCTTTAAGTGATGATAACCAAATTCTAGAAACGTAGGCATGTTTTACATGCACTTCGTCCATGCCGCTTTTATGACCATCGTAACTGTGGTAATTAGGGCATATTTTTCACCTAATTAGACTATTTAACAATTTAAGTGTTAACTGTTTAACTTAAAAGCCAATAGAATCTAGAATTTGAAGTAACTTTGGGAATTACATGGAGGTAATCTTACCATGCTCTAGGTTACAATCAGGGAATGTTAGAATCTTCTATGTAACAAAAAACCTAAACATGTAACAAATCTGAAACGTCCATAAAACAATTAAAGTACTGAGAAATATTTCGTGGAATAATTTGTAATGATCATATTTCAATAACGATAATTAAAACTTTGGAGAGAGAGAGAGAGACATGAGGCAATAAGATGTTCATCTGTGTATTTAATACGTTACTAACATTTTGAATATAATTTTATATTATTATGTCCAGGAGAGAGTTCCAGGAGTCTCTTAGATGTTCAAACTGTAATAAATTTCTTAACTTAAACGTTATTAATTTGATTTATTTTTTTATTAGACTTTTTTTTGAACTATTCATCAAAGCAACACCAAAAACACCAAATTTAAATCCCTTTGTATATATATGCGATTTTTTTTTGCAAAAGAGCAAAGGTCACCATGTTGAAAATTTTTTGAGAGTTTTGAAAAAAAATCTCAAAATTTTGTTTGACTAGCTTCTTCACCAGTTAATGAGGATATTATTGGGTGATCCTCCCCTTTCTAGGTCAGGATTATGCCACTGCAGGTAAAATAACAGGGTAAAAAATCTAATTTTAACTACAAAACAACAATCCAGCTTATTTCAGGCAGTCGCAAATGATCTTAGGTCATAGTGACCTTAAGATGCAAGAGGAAAGCCCCATTATTGTAAATCAACAATGTAAAGTAAATGAACTTAATGTGAACTGTGTGATGCAGGAAATAATGGGTACATCTGTGGGCATTTACATGAGCGAGTAGAAGATCACAAAGAAAAAGCATCTCCTATTTTTAAACAATACGAAAATGAAGACAATAAAGAGAACCCATAAATCTGATGGACCATTTTCACCAGCCTGCCAAAAGCCTTTTTAAATTCAATTGGCTTATTAAAGATTCCTTACCCATTCGCCAATGTAATTCTGTTCCCCAATATCTAGACAGATTAAAATTTATCGAAAAAGTTACTGTAATGTTGACGTTCCATAGGTACTGTAACTTAGTATACACAGATATTGCAATCTATAAAAAGAGCTTTGAGAATGGCGTGAAGATGACTCCGGAATGTCCGAAGGAAATTATTATGTTAAAAATGGACAGTTTTAAAATGCTTAAAAGACAGTTTACATTTCTACTATTGTCTTATCTTATTTTTTTAGATGCGCAAACAATCAAACAATCCCTAGAGGAGTGACAAAGGACATACACTGTGCCAGGAAAACACGTGGCCGTTATGTATTTATTGTTTTACGCAGTACAGGATCATTAAAATTATTTGAAGTCGAAGTTTATGCTGATTGTAAGTTCCTACACTACATTTTTAATAGTAAAGTAGAGTATATAGAGACAATGATGCAATATGGCATTATTTATAACCTGCACAACGCATGGTGCGATTCTCTGCTGCAAAAATTTGAAAAGCTTTCAGATTCTTGCAAGTAATAATTTATATGATTGTTTGTATATTAAAACAGTTATCTCCATAAATGACCTCATATCACTTTATTGCATACTATGTTATATATGTCAATGTCTTAGAACATGGCAAATGGCCTTATCGAGTACCAATCGAGTTTGTAAAGAGTTATTTGCACTTAACTACTTGTGGCACATTTGTAAGCTATTTTGTATCTTACTTCCGAGTTAATCCATAAGAAAATAGGATCTCAGTAACACAAATTACTATTACTTTTTAATGCTAATAACAAATCAATTCATCCCTAAAAGACACTACTAAAGAGATCTGCATCACATATAGGTTTTAATTGTTTATATTTGCACCACGAGAGACATGAATGATACAACGGACGTCCTTTCTAGCTCTCAAAACATAAAAAAAAATATGATAGACTGTGCGGTTCCGAAAGCACTACTTTGATTTTATCAGAAAAACATAATCCAACTTATAATTTTTCTGCTTCTCGATTACATTAGGAACTAAAATATATACGCTTTCGTTACTAATATCTAATACCCCTTTTAGTGGTATACACACTATTGAATATAAATCACTAAATAGGAAATGCTATTGTTAAATCGTATACACATTATATTAGACGTTAGTAATACTGCAGTTGACGAAAAGCTAAGTAAAGCATAACATTAAGACTTTCTGTTCTGGGTTAAGTGTTACAAATGTCTCAAGAATGTATTTTTAAGTTGTCTCATGCGAAAAAGTGTGTTAAACCAACAATTATTTGTAGTAAGAGTAATTAAGGTTGTCCGACAGAAATCAATTACTAGATTTATTTTTGACTTCTAATATATTTTCTTTTGTGTCGATTAGCTTTACTACTGAATCGTCGTATTTTACCAGGCCTCTAGCCCATTTAATTTGTAATAGTTTTACTATGTTATATTTGCCACGATGTTTCTGCGTTTATACCTAGAAAATGTTATCAAATCCTCTCAGTTCTGATCTTGAAAAATGCGACTGAAGTGTCACGTCAAAATGAAAGAGCTTACAGACAGGCTGAAATGAAAGGCTTTAAGAAAGATCTTCAGAACTTAAATAGAACTTCATACACGAACTTAAATATCTTCTTTATTCCAAGTTAAGTTATGATTTTTCTCTAAAATTGTATAGTAGAAAAAGTCTGCCTTTTTTCGCCATTTTGGAACATAAGCATAGAAATTAAAGTATGCAAGGCAAAACACCAGTGGATTCATGATCTCAAAAACTCTCAATAGGAACGAACAATTTTAAAAAAACAACAAAGCAAAATAGAACGAACAAATGTTGTGTAATTCTCTTATTTTTCAACTGAAGCAGTTTAAAAATGTGATAATATTTTAAAATAAAGTTATAAGCTGTGTATTGTTACAAAGAAGTTATGTCCAAATTTTATTTCAAGCATGGAATAAGAAAGCTTCAAAATAAAATATGAGCTTTAAATAACTGTAAACAAATATGTCATTCATAAACAAAATAAAGCTGTAGTATCACAATTGAATAACTGGTCTGTTCTCTTGCATTAATGTAATCGATATTGTTGAATACCTTCTTGAATATTTACACCTCGCCCAATAGAGTAGCATCACCCACTTTTCAAATTAACTTTTATAAATGGATTAGAATTGATCAGATAATTTTGCTTTGCAATTAGTGAAATTCGGAATTATTTATCTACATTTTTCTTGTTTTCTGCAGGATTTCCGTAGACAAGGGATGACTCCGGAACAAAATCAGGCTAACAGCAAGTGCTAAATTCTTATAAACGATATAAGCAGAAATACATGTCTATTAATCCCATCCGTATTCACCTATAATATCAATTATTAATTTTTATCTGTTGAAACCGTAAGTAAACTAGACAAAATGATTCATTGACCCTCAAAATGCACTCAAATAGCTCCTCACATAATGTACCTTGTAGTTAAAATGGATTTAAGTTTGTTACACATGGTAGGATGATGCAAAAATTAACACGTCAATGTTTCACTTTTCCAGTATAAATTAATTGTGTTACTGTAAATATCCTAACGAGTTACTTTGATAATTAGATTTTGGCTACCTATGTTATAAGAATTCGTGTACTTATGATATAGTTTTGCGTTTCGTTGTACTCCCGCTACAATAAGGCATGTAAGTGTAAAGCGTTTGTGATATTGTATGCAACGAAAATCACATTTTCTTTATAACCATATATATGTAATTTAAACAAATTGAAATTAAATAAAATTGACATAGCAACACTCAAGTACATTCCTTCGAGTCATTTCAACATTTTTTATACAATCAAAGAAGTAATTAAAGCACTGGCGACATTGTTTGTTTTTTTTAATTCTTTCTTTTATTTACAATTGGAAAAATTTGCGTTGGTAAGTCGTCTCCAGGTACTGCATTCTTACAGGGTGTTTTTCCTGATTCCATAGCTTTTACTAAAGTACCAAAATAATACATGGAGCATTAATATTCTGAGATTAATCAACCAAATATTTTTAGCACTTCAATCGCGCTCAGTTGCTCTTAACTCTATTCAGTATAGGCTTTTTATAAAAGTTAAATGACGAGGACAATTACCGTGCATCTTAACCCATATTATCCCACTCTCTACAATTGTAGACCCTCTACGTTTTAGGCAATTTCGGTTGATTGACTTCTGTTTCTGATTAAAATGTTATTTAAATGAATGAATGAGTGAGTGAGTGAGTGAGTGAGTGAGTGAGTGAGTGAGTGAGTGAGTGAGTGAGTGAGTGAGTGAACGAGTAAGTGAACGAGTGAGTCAGTAAATCAGTGAATAAGTAACTGAGTGAGTGAGTAAAGGAGCAAGTGAGTGAGTGTGGGAGCAAGTGAGTGAGTGTGGGAGCAAGTGAGTGAATAAGTTGATGAGTGAGCGAGCGAGTGGATGATGGATCAAGCGAGTAAGTGATGGAGTGAATGACGGAGAGAGAGAATAGAATTTTCCTTATAAAAAAACACTGATTAAATCTTTCACTACAGACAAAGTATTTTAATGGTCTTGAACCTTGATGCAAAATATGAATTAAAAGGTGATACTACGGGGGCAAAAAAAACGTGATAAGCCTATGGATTTAAAATTTTAAAAAATAACATTGTTACAAAGGTTAAATCGTTTATATAGTTAAGATAGAAAGATAGAAAACTAAAAGAGGTAACAATGTATAAAAAGAACATGTTGCAAATAGTTTAAGATGAAATCCGAAAAAAAGTGTATTTTTCTCTATTTTTGCCTTCTCTATTTTTCTCCGTAAAACCAGTTGACGACATTTTACGGTTGTACAAGAATGCTTGACAGAAGTTTTAATGATGAAGACTGAATGTCTTTTAAATATCTTAATACCACTAGTAGATTGCAAGGATGATCCTGCGAAAATCAATTGATTTTGTTGACTGATAATTGGGTTCCTTGTTTGATAACTGCAGCTTCCACAACCTCAAGGTGGAAAGAAGCACGTGCTTTTTCAAAGAACTTTAACAAATCTTCTTGGTAACTGTTCCCATATGCCGGATTTACAAGTAAATGCAGCGACGGTTCCTTCAAATTCACACACTATCTTTACTATGTAGACAAAGAAAATTCGTTTTCTCACTAAACCTATTCAATTAACCTAGCTGTAGTGGTCACTGATTGGTCTAAAAGCACAAGCCATTCAGGCAGTCCAATTTTTGATTGGCTTTTTCAAAAATATAGTTTATATTATATTAAATATAGATTTCCCTAAGGAATCTGACTCTGCCATGGGGAAACACTTGCTTGAGAACCCAGACTGTGCCAAAGTGTACATGGACGATTGATTGCTTCCGTATCATAGGAGAAGCCAGGTCTGCATTTCATTTGGCCGTACTGGAGTCAGTCCACATAAAAGCAAGAAAACCTTTGCTATGCAGACAGAAAGAATTCGTTTTCTCACTAGGCCTATTCAATTAATCTTGTTTTAGTGGATCCTGATTGGTTCAAAATACAAGCCATTCAGGCAGTCCAAATTCTGAGTGGCTCTTTCAAAAATACAGTTGGGTATACTCTTTCACACATATCACCTTGGTCATCTGACGTAATTGCTCTTGGGAGTGTCAGACAAAAAAAGCTTTTAAGTACACAATGTTTTCGATATTTCGTGCAATATTCACCCCTCTATATGTCACCGTCACTAGTTATTAATAAGCAAATGCTGTTATCTACCTCTTTTCTGTCGTATTGAGTATTTGATCGACTATCTTTCCTATCCTCTATCATAAATGTTGTCTGCGCACCAGCCTCAGCTAAATGTTTGATACTTTCAGAGAATTTGCTCAAAACGGTTGAAAATCCTAAGTGAACAACAAGGACAAAAAGAATGCTATCACAAAACAATAATTTCTAAGGAAGAAAAAGATAATGATAATGAAAAGTATGACCAAACAGCAACTGGAAGTACAAGAGTATTGCATATCATAGATGGCATCAAAGAGTCAAAAGTGGGCAGCTGAGATACAATCACTGGTTTACGGTTTTCTATTCCTATCAGTAATCAGTGGACATTTTGCTTTTATTGACATTAACATAAGAGAGAGGTCCCTCCTTTTCCTCATATCTTTCTTGTTTCAGTGTTTTTTTTGTTGTCTTTGGCAAAGAAAAACATTGGTTGGAAAAAAGCTGAGGGAGTCACTGCCCCACCCCCAGGCCCTCCTAGTGGAACCTGCACTGCTCATTGATAAAATTAGAATAAGCTTTGATTTGGTTTAATTTTGAACATAGTATTATCTCATTTCTGATGCATTTCTTGTATAAAGCAAAACATGATATTGCTCTGCACATTCCTTTACATATGTCACCTCATTGGCAAGTTGCTAAGCGACCAATCATTACCTTTAGTATTTATTACATGGCTAATGGATGGTGTAGGCGTTTAATTTTTTTGAGTGATTGCAGGCGGTTTATCCTCCAAAATACTATGTCCTTAAATTGAGAAAGATGTCTGAAACAGTCATTGAGCTACAGCCTTTCAAAGTCCAAACTGTACTATCAATCTTGTTATTTAAACCCAATCCACAATTTTACTCTGTCATAGCTGCTTAAAGTTAACTATAACTATTACATTTCAACCACAACCCCTGAGACATAAAGTAAAGTTTACTTTGGGCACTCAAAATTACTTTGGATGGTTGTATTCAACACATCATTAGCAAATTCAAGGGCATTCACTATTCCAAATATTTTGAATGCAGTATGTTCTGAAGCCTTATAAATTTTAACCCCTGTTTATATTCACAATAATATAATTTTACTGCATGGTAATCCGGTGGTATTGGATGTTCATTATAAACAGAGTGACCATATCTGATTTGAGACAGTGGTGCCATGGTTCACTCAGCCTTCCATCCTTACGGGGTCAGTGAAAAGAGTACCAGCTATCCTGGGAGAAGTGGTTAAAATTTGACTTGCGAGAGCAGTAAGAGCCCACCCCTACTACTGTAGTGGTAAAAGCTAAGGAAGGAGTAGTAATGGTGTTGCCTCTGACTGCAGTAAACAATATTCTATTCACAATGATATAATTTTATGAACTTGTAAGGGGTGGCTTGCAGCAGAGGCGCTCAACACAGACTGGAAATAATTGATGAAACTTCCTTTACAACACTCAGAGTCGGGAGCACGAATTTATTGCAACAAACAGCAAAGCAATGTATCTGATGATAATCAGCATATTCAACTAACTGAAACGATTATATATACCAAGTCACCATAAATACGATATTGGATTGAGATAAAATAATTATGTGGCGGTAATAGCTTGAAGTTGCGAAAAATATGTAAATACAAGTCATAGGAGCCCTAGTAAACAACTTGCTTGCTTTGGCATGCAATATACCGTACGACAATGAAACCAAATGTGCTCAGAATGATGCTACACTTGATATACCAAACAAACTGGACGGCAATCACAAATGGTAGTATGATGTGAATAAGGAAGATATACAATACGCAAAATTACAGACTAAGTTAAGCTAGGTCAAGCAGGGTAACAAGGGTAATGGGGGTAACATACTGTGTGTAAAGTGACCGAGTCACAAACTTTGCAAATTACCAGAGTTTGCTTAAAGCTTTTGCACTTTAAACAGCCATTTTTCACACTCGATATGAGATTTAAATTTTATATTTTGTGTACAGACAGGGCTTAATTACAGCTTTATTTATCTAGACTTTGAATCTCAAAACTCACTAAAAGGTAGGTAAAATCATTGTGTACCTTGTTTTACTGATTTTAAAGTTGACTTGTCACTAATATCAATGTCTTCCTCTTCTTCTTGCTATAGCATCAATATAAAAAAATATATGCCAATATATAGTAACAATGTAAAGGGTGGTGTAAGCAGATACAATGTGATATGGCCCAACCTAACATGATAACAGCCCCATATTGTCAGCCCCCTGAAATGAACCACAATTATTTTCTAAAGAGCAAGCGGCACATTTTCTATGGTCAACAATCATTAGTTGCTGGATACCTTAGTATCATGAGAAAGTGTATTATTTCCTGTTATTGAGTAAAGGATACCTCGTGAGTTTTAATGTTTTAGTTAGTTCATGTTAAGCACACGTAGGGAACAGTTGTATGTTGTCAGTATCAACCATTTGGATTATTTCTGGTCTCAAGATAATTATGGCTTACCTGAATATTCTTCGTCCTGGTTTCTTGTCATTCTCATCATTATTTGTCATTTGGTGAGTCCATTCCATTTTATTATCATTTTGTATGTTTTGTGGTGGTCATGTAGCCACACATTTTACATCATGATTAATGTCAATTGCTGGGATTGACAATACAATACAATACAACTGACAATTTATATATGCCTATGGTATACATAAATAAACAATAGCATATTGACATTTAAAAATAATCCCTTATCAAAAACCTTTCAATCGTGCCACAAGAAAGGTGAGATAAAATAACAAATGAAATTATAATTACAATAGTCTTTTAAAATCAACAGATATGCTAAACGTTTGGGTTATAATGGCATTAGTTATCACTTGTAAGAAGCTTATAATAAAGGACTGAAACAGAATGAACAAGTACAGAGAAAGAGATGGATGACACCAACAAATTCCAAAAGAAAGTAACAAACACTTTTAAGTGGTCATTAAACAATAGAAGTGTTACATGGTCAGGAAGAATAGGAAGGTGATGGTAGTAATGGCAAAGGTAATGGTAGAAAGGTGACTGATGCCATTAGCAATCTCCTTGGGTTTTTTTATTTAAAAAATGCTGGGGGTGGCAGCACCTCCTCAAAGCATCCTGCCACTATACTCTGCTTGTACTATATATACCAGATACATATAAGAAAGAAATATGTATAATGCAAATAGTGCAATGCAATAAGTATATAGCACAATGTCAATACATCATCAGAATGGGATAAAAAAAATTATACCAGACCACATTTGTTAATAAGCCAACTGACCATTCTTAAGTGTCAATCTATCACTTACTATGAACATTTGACTCAAAATCATCTTTCGTGAGAATTTTACGAGCTATCCCAGAGGTCAAACATTTGCAGACAGCAGTTACAGGGAGTGGTAAAGGGAAGCATTGGGTAAAGCAAGTTAAATTGATCTTGGCTCAGCTTAGAAATTTCTACGTGACTAAAGTGTCACTCAAGCAACCAAATACCTCCTTCATGCTAGTGGTGACCATGATTTATAACACTGGAGAAGAGATAAACTTAGATATTGAGTCTCTCAGCACTAAATCTCTGTGGTGACCACAACATATAGTTTTTTATGCATCTGATGCCTAGAATTTAACACCTATATAATTGTAATGAAACACATTCCTTTAAGACCTTAATCACATAAATCAATATCTATTGTTGATGTTGACCGTTGGATGTGATACATCATTAGCTTAGAACTTGGCCTACTGCCTTTGCAGTATAGCGCAGCAGTTTAAAACGTAGGTAATGTGGTTCATTTTTGTCTTTTGCCATTAAAGTCACTTGAACAACAAATTGTGATTTGCTTTTCACAAAATGATAAGTTACCATTGTGTTACAGTATTATCATGTTTAAGTTAAGGTTAATGAAATTGTACAACAAATTGTGATTATTTGTCAAGTATGCCTATAGATGAAAGTATGATATGCGGGCCAGGAATTAGGCGCATAAACAAGAGCTTTACACATTCTTCTTCATTCTTACATTACCAAATTTTGAAGCAGAAGTGAAGAGTAGGTCTTATTTCCATTCTTTGTTTAAATCTTACATGGTTTTTATATAGTATAAAGGCAGATACAAAAGATTTAAGGTGACCCATGTTTTCCCTTCTGAAGCCTTTCTGACAGGCAGGTTTTGCCAATATTTGTCTGGCTTTTTGAATTGGTTATTGTTTCAAAATGGCAGAGCACTGTTAATGGACAATTAGTGTTTGGTTGAGACTGTGGCTGGACTAATTAGCATCAAAAAAGAAAGTGCTGGCTAAGCACTCAAACTGATGGATCTTAGTTAAATAAAGCAAGATAAAAAGTTTCATACTTCTATTTTAAACTGACCTGGGCAATTTGTTTGCTAATAACTATCACAGCAAAAATGCTCTCAAGTATAGAGTACTAAAGTGATGACATCACAAAACAGTTAGCTCTGCCACAAAGGGCTCATGTACAAATATCACATTCAAATCCCATGCCAACAGCAAGTAACAGCTGTTTGAGCTTGCAAACGTCCTTAAGGTAACACTGTTAATTTTGCTCAGTTCATAAAGTTATGAATTGGGTTCAAATAACAAGGTTTCGATAGACAAGATTTAAACTTTGAAAGGACATACCTCGACAACCGCTCAAGATATTGTTCTCAAATTTGAATAGATTATATATCAACAAGACAAATATACAGAAATGAAGATGTTATAAAA
>JAAAKM020006971.1:23291844-23304145 GCA_010016025.2 Alatinidae sp. Z8VKAUB7J3 | reverse complement strand
GTCATTTAACCAGACTTCATTAAATCTTAATCACAGAAACTCACATTTGCCTTTCGTCAACTCAGAGATAATAGGCCATTTTATAGTACCAACCACTGACTATCCACTGGCTGTCTGAATTCAAAGCACAGTTTCACTTCATTAAAACCTAGGGCAACAATTAGAGCAAACCCTTACTTTTTATTTAATTAAATTGAATCGGTATCTCGCTTTAAGGAGGAATTGGTAAAATATGAGCGTCTTGAGCAGGTGCTTTGGGCAGAATTCAACACAGAATGCTCCTCTACTTGTTGCCATAGTATAATTAGGGATAACGAGAAATTTGTGTGTTAAATGGAACAGTAATTAAAAGTTAAGATAATGTTTTACTTAATGACGTTCATGCTTCAGTATTTACTTAAAAGGGAATTCGAAGATTTTATTCCCTGGCTGTGGCATAAAGAGGGAACATGTTCTTTATGGTGAAATACGGGGGTAATGTAATACGAATCTGAAGTTGTTGATTTTTAATGTTTAGATTTTGTGTTAAATGGAACAATAATTAAACAATCAAGGATTTTAAAAGTAAAGATGACTTCTGACTTAATGACATCCTTGCTTCACATTTCCCTAAGTAGGGAATTTTAAGATTTTTCCTGGTTGTGGCGCAAAAAGAAAGCATGTTCTAGGTGGTGAAATATGGGGGTAATGTAATATAAATCTAATGTTGTTAATTTTTGTATGTTTACATTTGGGTTTTTTATTTTCTGGATTTGCTAATGTTGCTTAAACAAAAATAAAATTGCCTTGTTTCTTATAACTCCAAGCTTTTTCAAATATATCTTATTCCTCTCCTTTACCTATTTCTTTGACACTACTTTTAATGATTAACTCATCCGAAATGAAAAGGCTTTTATTTAGAATTTTTTCGTATTAGAATTGCCTCAGTTTCTACTAACTGAAAAGTATGAAGATCGTTGTACAATCTTTAGACAGATTTTGATACAATATGAAATATTTCGTTGAAACTCGTTTATGCTTTTGCTCCTAGAGTCATTTCTTAAATATATTTTTAACATTATTGTTCTCTTAAAGATTAATAGAAGTTGCAAACGTTGACAAATAACTAGTAATTGTTCCAGGTACTTTTGTACTCGACAAAGTTTTGATATTACCCTAAACATATTGAAGATCACAATATTTTTGTTCCATTTACAAACACACTACAAACATTAATTTTTGTAATGTTGTTATACAATTGCTCTATGTAAACAAAGATATTTTTTATGATAAGTACGGTTTTGATTTTGATTTTCAGGAAATGAACTATAAAACAACCATAATACTTTAGTAATAATATTTATAGTGAAAATTAAACTAGAAAAGAAAGGAAATGAAGTGTAATGGAGCATTTTGCATGGATCACTTCAAGTATGAACTTTACTTGACACGAATTTGCTTTTCCTAGTTACATATATACAGCTAAAAGTATTCATCTATGATGTAAATATACATGATGTATGACTTTGTTATAAAGAGTAAGTCATAAAAAATATTTTAGAATATTTCTCAGAATGTTAATACCAATATATTGTTTTCCTATCAGAGTAAACAATGGGAAGGCAAACAAAAAACCAACAAATAGACACCATTGCCGTAAACAACCACCTACAAATCCAATTTTACCACTAAACAATAATAATTTTGATGTAGGCAGAGCAACTATTTTACTTAATTTTAAGGAAAAATTGTAATGGAAAAAATGTACAAATTTTACTAAAGTTAACACCTTAGGGTCAAGTGATGACAAACATAATCGCACCAGAAAGGTCCAGTATATTGGATAAATTGCAATTCAGTTAGAGTTCTGTTTCAAGTGGCCGATTTCACCATTCCTCCTCCTCCTCCTCCTCCTCCTCCTCCTCCTCCTTCTCATCATCATCATCATCATCATCATCATCATCATCATCATCATCATCATCGTTATCATTATCCTCCGCATAATAATCAGGATGTACCTTATCAGTTTGGAGTCGAGGAACTGAATTTAGTGCTAGAAGGGAGACTGTTGACATTGTTGAGGCTTATGAAGCAAGGAGGTTAGAGGTTAGTTGAAAAACGACTAAGGGGCAGATATCTGAAATCTTTGAAGAAGAAAAATAACATCTGCACAAGATAGCAAAACCATTGTGCCCTTGAAACCTATTTTTGTCAAGCACTTTTCAGTGCACAGCCCTTACGGTTATTTTTGACCTTACATTTTGTAAACTGAAGAGTGTCAGATGAAAATACCTGCCAGAACATAATGATTTTGCTATTTTGTGTAGGCTTTTTTATTTCTGTACTACAAAAAAACTTTTTGGTTATCAAATAGACAATTGTAGAAGACAAGGCAAATTATTCAAAACATTCATAACAGGAATACACTACAGTAATTGTGACAGAGCCGCCACGGTCCAGGGGATAGTTTATTTGCCTTCTATGCTAGAGGATACGGGTTCGATTCCCAAAGGGCCATTGGTGACGACAGGAAGGGCATCCGGTCTTACAGTGCTCTATGCTTCAGCAAAAGCCCCATATATATGGGCATCGCCCTAGCCTCTGTTAAAGGGGAGTACAAGGTGTACAAAACGAGCAATTTTTCCCAATTAAGCTATCATTTAAGCATTTACCTGTTTACGTTTTCCTATTTATTGTAGCGTGGAAGAGTTGGCATGGCTGTGCCAATGTCACATTTACTCTCAGATAGCTCACATGCAGCTTTACATCCACGACAAGATCCTGACATTGATGATGACGATGATATATGGCTAGGGGAGCCAACAGCACATCTGAATCATGTGGTAGCTTATCATCAACTTGTCAGGGAACAGATGTCTTCCATGTTACAATCACTCGAGGAACAGCACAGAGGGGTATGTTTGTTGTTAATTTACTGAGTTATAGAATCATTATTGTTGTTGAAGGGGGAGGGAGGGGGTAAAGATGCTATAAATGCTTCATTGTACCTCCACTTTGTTGAACCTCGAATAACAATCAAATATAAAAATTAAATATACAAAAATTTGTCAACATCCCCCTCACATTCCTTAAGAGAAGTACACCAGATTGCAATGATATGATCAGGCACAGTATCTTCCTGTAAAGTGTACCATATCATTTCTCGTTAACAACCTCCCATTTGAGAGAGTGCCCAAGTGCCCCTAACAATAGAAAATATTAGTGGTACCGGTTGTTAAATCTTATTAAGATATACACTCTTCAGGAAACTATTTCCGATGCCCAGCCTTTTGGACATACATTTATGACACTCCTTAAAACCTGTGAATTTGTTAGACCCCCTCCTCCCCCGTCCATTGTTCGGGAACATTGACCGCCCCTCCCCACAACTTTTACTTGTAGATGCCATAAATGTATGAACCCGTTGTTAGTTGTTTAAGTAGGTTTTATGTGTTGGTTACATGTGATTCAATGCAATTCTTCTCCTTGTTCTTCTCCTTCTTCTTCTTTTCCCTTTTCTTCTTCTCTTTCATCAGCATCATCTTGTTCTCCTTCTCCTCTTTCTCCTCTTCCTTCTCTTCCTTCTCCTACTCCCCCTCGTCCTCCCTCTCGTCCTCCCTCGTCCCCCTTCTCACCCCCTCTTTCTCCTCGTCCTCGTCCTCGTCCTCGTCCACGCCCTCGTCCACGCCCTCGTCCACGTCCACGTTTCCCTCCTTCGTCTTCTTATCCAGCTCCTCCTTCTCCGTCCTTTTCTTCTTGATTCATCCTATGCCTTGTGTTTTAGGCGAAGCATTAGCAAAGCTTGCGCCTTGCTGCTTATGATCAACAGTGCCAATATATTTGCGCCTATAAAACCAATGTCTTTATGAAGGTGAATAGTCCACAGACAAATTATAGTAGATAAAACACCAAATAAGGAAACTTTATGAACAACGTTTCGTCTCAAAGACAAAAAGAATTCTCTCATTGGAAAAACCATATATTATTGCAATCCGAGTTTACGGTTAATATCTGTACTGTAGATCTCTGAGTTCAGTCAAACCTCTGAGCTCAGTTCAACTCTTTACGTCTGGGGTCCATGGCAGCGCGCTTCCTGCAGGTTCATCGTTTTGAGTTATACTGCCATTGAGGGTAAGGTAACGCTTCCTCGTTGTAGTAAATATACAAGTCAAAGTACCACACTATCACATGTTGGTGGGCTGTTGTTTCTAGGAGATGTTGTGTACAGATGGGGATAAGTTATATTCATATAAAATCTTGTACTTACAAGTCATTGATTTTCAATGCTTTTAGGTAGTAAAACAGCTAGAGGAGGAGAGACATAAACACGCTATCGACACAGCACAAGGTGATGACGTCACATACATGCTGGAAAAGGAGAGAGAAAAGCTGGCAAATCAGGTACTGTGCCTTAACTTATATTTATTGAAAAGATTAACGTGTAGCGGATTAATAGATTTTGAAAAATAAGGAGCTACCCTAACCCAGTGACCATTTTTCAATGATCTTCTATCAGGATCGTAAGTATTCTGATCTCTATACATTCTCCGTCCTTTTTTTGAGAGACACTGGCGAAAGATGCTATACGTAGATGGTACTCAAAAGATTTTCTAGACAGCCTACGTTGGGAATGCAGGGTGAATGAATAGGCGTACGGGTCAAGCAGTTTCAAATGATTAAAATAGAATCATATCAAATCCATCCAAGAAGTTTGAGGGGCAGGGGAATGTAAATTTATTCTTGTTGGTGTTTCGACGATGCTATTGATGAAGTATGTAGGGCAATAATGAAGCAATGTTTCTCAGTGTAGGAGATGTTTACGTAAGAATTTGCATTCCAGCTTTGATTGTCAGCGGAAGACAATTTCGTTCATGTATACCAGAGATTCTCAACCTCGGAAAGTATAGACCCACCTTGAGCTGCCAAATGTTAAAGTACCCCCTGTATCCATGTAGGAAATCGGTCTTGTTTCTTCTCATCGATATTAAACGAGTAAACCATGAATTAAACAGTCAATAAAGGTTGTAAACATGCTAACACTTTTGACTCAGATGGTAGAGTTTTTTACGTCTTAAGTCTCAAGGCGTTATAAAGTCTGTCATCTCAGTCAATAAAGGGTCCTAACTTGCTAAGCAGGTTTAAACAAAAGTACGTGCAAGGTGAGAGTAACTGGAGGCAATATTTATTTATTCGTTTGTTTGGTATTCTCATTTTGACATAAGAAACGCAAAGGAACCTGCTATTAACTGTTGGACCCCCCTTGTACCCCCCAATTTCACCCCCTTTAAAATCTCAAATACCCCCTTAGGTGATCCTGGAATCCATTGAGGATCAGTGATCTATGCGATGATATATCCTTACGCTTATTGTTCGAGGCCTGGTGTAGGTAAGGCACGACATTCGCATTGGTGAGATTGAATATCGACAAGCAGGCCAGATCAGACAAAACCTGACCTGACCTAACTTGACCTAACCGAAAATGATGATGCAAACCACAGATGACATCGCCAAACTTAACCAGCTTCTGTCTGTTTTTGTCTTGAACTCTATGGTTTGACATGTAACTCTGTTTGACGTGTCACCCTCTACTTACCTGTTGTTTAAAACTTCAAATGCTCAAGACTGCAGGTACCCGCTGGATGCATTGTGTACCATATTAATTATCAGCTAATTTATTTCAGAATAGTATTTGATAACATTGTGCCCAAGGTGGCTTAGTATTTAATCACTACGAACCCATTGGTAGCAGTGACGGGGGAAGGTAAGGCGGATTGGGGGGGGCCTCCACTAGGTTCCTTTCAACTAAGTTGCCTTTGGTCATTGTGTGGACGGGGTATTTCGTGTTGATATCCATATTTGTCAGTCGCTGTCAATTTGAATTTTGATAAAGCTGAAAAGTGGTCACGGAAAAAATTGAGATTTGCCAATTCTTTGGGGGCATGGCCCTCTTTGCCCCCGTCCCTCCGTCCCGTGGTAGGTCGTGGGTTCGTACTCGGTGTCTTCGATGAACCACTCGTTCTTTAAAATGTTAACAGTTGTAGGGAATCACCCATTTCCTTAAGCCAACCATGATCAAGGCTGAGGTGTGGAGAATGCCAAAACTGCAATCGAGAATTTCCGTAAATGTTTCAGAACGTCAACCATTTTACATATCATGTGTTTCTATTTAGTAAGGTAGTAAGTGTTGAAAGACTGACGACAGTTAACTGTTGGAAATGTTGATCCCAAAATTAAGAAGTACCTAAGTCTTTTGCTGTAAGGGCATGAAGTACGTCTTCCAACTTGCGTTTATCACCCAACACGGAAATGTGTTTAAAAACCTCACAAATCGAAACGTTTTTGGACACAAGGTTAACTTTCCCCAAATATGTATTAAAGACACTTACAATAACGCTCTTTGGGCTAAATTTTATCAGGATTAACGCTCTTTTAATGATGTCAGTTAAGTTAACGCTGTAAGGTGCAAATCTTATGAATTTTCAATGTGTTCTTTAATTCAACCGCCTGGGTTGACATTAACACGTGGTTGTGGCTTGTATCGTCAGAACCTCCGGAAGGTTTATCCCGTTTAGTCAAAGGTCAGTAAAGCTGTCACATGTGAATGCTTGTATAGGTAACGCTCTTATTTAAAATATATGCACAGGTAATACTCCATGGTCAAGAAGTACTAAAGGCTAGTGTTTTCATTATAATAAAATGAAGCATCATTTGTTAACGTCAAACACGTTTTAATCGAAGAGCGTTGATCTCACTAGGGTAGACTCGGTATTACAAACCTTGATTATAACGAATATCTCGATATAACGAACAACCTGATGTAACGAACATTTCTATGTATGAAATATCTCCAAATCTGCGGCCTCCATTTACCTGTAACTCTAAAAGACTCAAAGTGACTGTTGAATCACAAATTGTTTTCGATCTCCTCTCTGTGGTGTCAAAGGAAGGTTAGCCATTGTAATAGTATTGCCTAAGAGCTTCAGCTATTACCCGTACAAGCGTTACGATCAGCGAGCACCAACACTTGTAAGATTTTTAAAAGGTATGAAGTAAGAGCAGTGCAGGCCCGTAGCAAAGGGGGATTAGGGGGCATGCCACCTTGATGATAAACGCTCCCCAGTTAAAGTATTGCGGAAGAACTTTAACGATTTACTTTTTGTTGTTATCGATTGTGGTGGTGGTGTCGGTCATTGTAAGGCAATCTATAATGCTCCCTAATATTGTAATTTGTGGTCCACAATAAAAATAAGAGACAAGTAATTATAATTTTCAATTTTCATGAACTAATTACTAAACCCTTCCCCCTCCGATATTTCATTGCCCCCCTCCACCCTGTTGAGCGATTCTGGCTACGGGCATGGAGCAGACGTGGTGTAGTATTATAAGTCGCTGCACTCAAACCGAGTAAAAGATGTCAAGTAAGGTTCAAATCTACTGGCAACCTCGACCTTGCTTTGTTACTCGTCCTCGTCCTCATGGCGGCCTGTCTTTCTTGCTCCATACCTCATAGTAGCACCTACCTTGTGTAGAGTAACAACAACTTTATAAAGGACTAAATAAATTTGCATACCACTTTGGCAAAGGAGCAATTTTGTCTACAAACTTTGAACAACGTTTCGAAAAAAGAGCCGCCTAGCATTTTGAACTAGAACGAATGGCCTAAAGTTACAATCCTGTGTAGTCTATTTGAACCTACTATCCACCAGTGCCACCACCTAGTTACTAAGTTAGACATGCGTCGCAAACGCATGGCCAATGCGCCTCAACCGTAGCAAGTATTTTAACGAATGAATTATAGACCGTGTGCTTTACCACATGATCATTCTGTAATGATAAGTGTGGAGACTGTTTCAATATTTCACTTTTGCCAGATAGGAGGCCTTACATTCGTTGAGAAGAAATGTTGCATATTTCTAGTAATTGGAATTTGAATCTCCTTGATAATTGCCTGCTTCATCAAACTTTCCTGTCTACAACAGCTTCGACACAGTAGCAACCTAATAAGCCAATTACTGTAATTATAGTACACTGAATCCTTATTCAATTTTAATTCTACAAATAATAAAATCCTGGATTAACTCTATTTGCAGCTGAGATGATACAGGTTTAACCGATGATTTCATTGCAAATGTGATTGTAGTTAGCGTTGACTTATGCGCTGTCACTGAAAAGAAGAGTAAGGACAGCGAAGGAATAGCTAGCTTTATCTCTAATGCGCCAGAGACAAATACAGGTAGAAAATACAGAATGGAAAAAGTGGATTACTTTCAAAGGTGACCTGGGAGGTTCGAACAGGTGGTTAGGGTACTGAACTCATAACCGTTTAGTCATTGGTTCAAATCCCGTTCGAATAAGTGGAGTCAAACTCAATACATGCATGATACTGAGTTAAGTTTCTTTTTTAGCAGCCATGACCTTGCATTCTCATTGGTAGTTGTGACCAAGTACATTTCAGGAGCTACGTAGCCAGTATAGGCGGTAGTTCTGACGTTCTTCTCGCATAACATGATATTAAGAATAGCAGAGACAGAATAGTTTTGATTTCTATTTCGTTGCTGTAAGCGACTGTCGAGAAAAAGAACCAAGTGGGCAAAAATAAAACAAAGACGTTATCATATGATACCAGTCGAGTGGCTCTTTGACATCTCGTAAAAGAAATTAAAAGGAAGACTTGCCTATGGTCTTGTTATCAAATCTGTATACGTTCAACCGATTGGGATGTTTTCTTCGACAGTTCATAATTAAGAGTGGAACATAGATTAAATTTATCTTGTTGTTTTTTATGGAGAACAAAGCAATATATAGTAATCCGTTAAAATCTGGACGGAAGCCTTTAAGAATATGTGCCCTCGTCGATATATAAAATAACAATATAAGTTTTGCAAATAGATTGATTACTGTGAGTGTGTTTCTCTAATACCATTGAGCTGTCGCCTTATGATGAAGATGAAATCGAGATATTGGTCACGGCACCAAATTGACGAAGATGAAATCGAGATACTAGTCCGTCATGTTTGTCATCGTGAAAACAGTAACTGAGAAGATCTAAAACAATACCTATTTACAAGGGCTAAACGTGATGACGCATGTTATTGTTCTGATTGTCTCATTGTCGACATCTTATACTGAAGACATTTTCAATGTAATGTTGATTCAATATGT
The DNA here is from genome assembly GCA_010016025.2 of Alatinidae sp. Z8VKAUB7J3. Taxonomy (NCBI): domain Eukaryota; kingdom Metazoa; phylum Cnidaria; class Cubozoa; order Carybdeida; family Alatinidae; species Alatinidae sp. Z8VKAUB7J3. The sequence goes on along the minus strand of JAAAKM020006971.1, from coordinate 23,295,004 downwards.
ACTACTATAACAATTTACATGAGTGCTAGGACAGTACTAGAAAAATACATATACAGGTATAAGTATGTGCGCCCGTAGCTAGCCTGAAAAGAAGGAAAATGCAAAAGACTTTCTCTTTAAACAGGATCTTCACATGCTTTCAAAAGGCTCTCCCTGATGAGAAGACAGAAGTTACTGTTACCCCGGGATAAAAAACTGACGTCTGTGGAATGCGTTAAACACGTCGGTGATGCCAGCAGAAAGTCGTCAACTGCTGATAAACCAGAGACGCTGGTTCACCAAGTGACGGGGTGAAGCCTCCATATGTTCTAATACCCTTACTCCTATGTGTAATTTGTTTTGCTACAATGGATAGCATTGGAGCCACTAGACTTAACGCCATAAATAAGAAAGAGTTTAATTTTTTTTGACATCAGGGTTGGCAACCGGTACTCTATAGTACCGAATAATCCCCCCTCCCCGCGATTATTGATGTTAGAAAAATATTCTAATCCCCACTTTTATTCCGACCCCCTATTATTCATTTTTATGACTTCTGCAACTCACAAAACCAAAGGTCACAATTTTTTATGTAGAATAACAAAAAAGGTGTTAAGGTTTTTATTTATATAGTTCCAAAACAGCTGAAAACGATGGGCTGCTAAGTGGTTTCCCTCTTAAAGCAGAAATTCCCAGCTACTGGACATGATGTTTCTTCGGACGATTTTGACATCTTGTCCCTATGTTGTTCTAATTTGGAACTTTTCATTCATGAAAGTCTCCTTATATCTAAATTAACGCCTACTTTGAACTGTAAGATATCTTCTTTACCTCTTCTATTGTTTTAATACACGTAATTGTCACCTTCTACTGAATTACCTCCCATTTTTATTGTATTTTTCCTTCTTTGTTTTGTAATTATTCTCATTAGACCCCTTTAGGTCACTTTTTCATTCTATTATTTTTAAAAACGTCGTTTAACGTCGATAACGTACGGGCTAACCAAACACACTGGACTTGCCCGTGGTGCCATGAGAGTGTTAACAGTTCAGTACCCTTCTGAACCAAAGCCGATGGAAGAGCAAAGACCCTGTCTGAACAAACAGAAACAGATAAGCAAGCCTTTGCCATAGTCCTCGCATGCTAAGCTGATCATGTGACGTGAACAAGTACTGTCATCATTGGCTTAGAAGCATCTGTGGGACGTGGCATGATTTTGATAAATAGCCTGATCCGTTTCTCGAGTGGCCCAGAAGCCGCACGTCACAATTGCCACGTGGCATGTCACTTCGCAACGAAAGGTTTCATACTTTTTAAAGTTTCGTTTCCAAGTGACATGCCACGTGTCATGCCATGATTAACGTGTCACTCTAGTGTGAAAGTTCCCTTAGTGTTTACATTTGTGACATTACCAGTGCGGGATAAGAAAATTGAATTTCAACTGATGTTCAATGTATTTTACCTGCAAACACCTCTTGTAATCGAAACTCAAGAATTCGAGTATGGTATCGCCTTCATCATTTTTGAGAAGCTGCATACGCTACTTTCCGAATTCTGAGCCACTATTCCTGTGCCCCGTGCAGTCAAAAAAGAGTAGGCCTAAGATAATTTTATCGATTGCTATGTGACGGAAAGTTCCTCAAAACAAGGGATCATATGGGCACTTCCATTGCTTTGCAATAGTAGACAGCAAGCTATATTCTTCATGTTATTAGCTTGAATGTTATGAGAGGGCGTTAACTATATATACGTGCACGGATGGCATGCTCAGACCGGTGGGTACGCAAAGCAGCAGGTTTCTGTAAGCTTGTCAAGACTACGTTGTTATTTCGCAACGGAAATCCATTCTTCTGACCTCACAAAAGTATGTGTGCCCTAAATCCACTAACAAAATTATAGCTCACGTGACGCCCACACCTGCCGTCCCGTCTCCCCTCACTCTCCCCTCCGTCTCGTCTCGTCTCCCCTTCCCTCTCCGTCTCGTCTACCCCTCCCTCTCTCCCCTCCTTCTCGTCTCGTCTCCCCTCCCTCTCTCCCCTCCGTCTCGTCTCGAGCAATCAGGCACCAAATTTAACATCTGACACACAAGGATAACGAGCTAACCAGAAGAAGAAAAACTATGATTGGTTACAGTAATTCATAACACTAGTGGCCAAAAATGGCAGAAATTGCTACCCATACGATTGAGTTACCTTACTGTCGCTAGGAGTACGATGCGTGATAAAACTTACGAGCACTGCGTAGCTGATTTATAACTCCTCACGCGATAACAATACATGAAGACATATGCTGATAGTACTAAAAATATGACGTAGTGTCTGCGTACGAAAGACGTGAAACCGGGGTGATACGAAAACGTGACAATTGATATTCGTCCTGTTCCTTGCTATGCAAACTCTCCGTTATGTACTGACTAAGCTACACATTACACAGACACTTTGTACCAGGGCTTGCACAGACCCTAAGTCCCTTGTTGCGTGCACTTTATTTAGGGTACTACATGTTTCAGTGTCCCTCATTTTGCAGGCTCCACATCCCGTGTTTAATAGGATGAACACCTTTTTGCGTCACAGCCTCTTAGTCCTGTGTTGCAAAGATTCTATGCCTCATACTGAGTCGAGTTTTCTTCTGCTACAGCTGATTACGACCTGCAGTACATAGTCTGATGCCCCACATGCCCTTTGCCTTAAAGTTCGCAGGGCATCTACTTAATCTCCATATCACATTAATTTTACAGACTGTTTTACAATGATGACTAAGACGAACATAATATTGCTATCAATAAGGTTCGAAGTTTCAATTATCTACGAATATAAACAATCTATGTAAAGAGAAATAAAAAGTGTCCATTTTTTCCCTTTTCCATGATGATTAATTGTACAAAAGCTATTTTCCTTGCATTTTAAAGCACTGCTCTTGATTATCGTAAATCTAAAACTTCCAAGCGCATAGTGCTATCGATAGTGACGTGTTCACAATCCTAAGGACAAAATGAAAAAAGACCCCCATCAATATACAGGCAATATGACATTAAAAAAACACATGACAGGAACACATGCTTTCTCTACACTATTTGCAAACTCTGATTTGTCCTCTTATCTTCCCTCTCCCTTCACTTTCTTTAAACCCGTTTCCATATATTTGTATCCTTCGTATTCCTTCCAATCTCTTCTTACTCCTT
>JAAAKM020006971.1:23253935-23285303 GCA_010016025.2 Alatinidae sp. Z8VKAUB7J3 | reverse complement strand
TTTCTGTCTACAGTTCATCTCTATGGTTTCCGTCTATGGTATCTGTCTAAGGTTTCCGTCTAAAGTGTCTGTCTACAATGTCTGTCTACAGTTTCTGTCTACGGTTTCTGTCTCCCCAGCATACCTCGCATAGACTGTGCAGAGAAGTTGGCAAAGCCTTCCATGCAACCAATCGCATTAAATGTAGCTGGATTTATGAAAAAAAAAAAATTTAGACGGGATAAGGTAGCAGGTAACGCAAGTAAGGAGATGCTACTGAAACACTAAAATAAAATGAGGAACACGGTGTATGCTAGTCAACAATAACGTGTTTGTAAATATTACCTTGCCGTGACAGCAGTGTATCTGGTTTTGTTCCGCGATCATAAACTGGCGGTGTTTGCGCCGCGCCCCTGTAAATTTAGTGAAGATTATAATAAGTATAAGTTGCGTAGCTTAACGAGGTATAACTGCGTAGTCGCCTTAATTTTCTTAGTATAAGTGATTTGGTAGCATCATTAGTACGATTTAGCAGCCTTTTTATGATAAGATGGTCAAGTAAGTAAGGTTACTGTGGGTTCTTACACCTCTAGGATGGTTGCTACGGGTTCCTACACATTTTATAAGTTTACGTATACACCAATGTATGTGTATCGATAGATATTGCATTATATCCCATAACAAAATATTTACATAACAATACGTGGCCGAAAGTAAGAGCTCACGGTTGTTGACCCTGTAAATACTCTGTCAGTTAAGCTCAGCAAGACCCATAGCACAAAACGGATTCATACGGAAAAACTCCAAGTAAATACGATATGTACAACTAGTTCTTAATTTATTAGGGGTTACAACATTCCCATGATAATCAAATCTACATTTACAATGATTACCTGTATGCCCTAGGTGATCCTTATCAATAGCAGTATAAGGCACGCACTCATTACCAAGGTACGTTTTCTCGGTATAAAAGGTAAGACAACAGCTAGGATGAAGCAATTTCACTACTAAAATGTGGAACTACACGGACCTTATCAGTAACTTCCAATCAATCTTACTTTGACGTCATCGTCGTCATCGACAGATGCCGAATCAGACACTGACATTGGCTGTCATTCTATAGTAGTCACTCCTTTGATCTACCAGCCGAATCAGCTGCACAGTATTAAACCTCATATAAATTGTCAACTGTCTTGAAAAAGGATGGGCTGATGGGCAAAGCTTAATGGGCACCATTGTTATTAGGGGAAACACAAAACGTCACTGGTGCAATTGCCAGTGACGTTTTTGTGACTGTAGCCTCCTGCATACTGTTGATTCCATACTGCAAGTGTGTCACCGGCGCTTACACCAGGGTACACTGGGTTCATTGCCCTCTAACTCTGAGAAACTAATGAATTAGACCCGCTACTTTTAAGCCTATTCAACAATGCTTACGTACCTTTTTTGTATATTAGTTGGATTATATGGCCCAACACTCTTGTGCTTATAACAGGTTTTCCATTTCCATGCAATTGGAAAACCGCCCCCGACTTTTAGAACCGTTAAAGTGTGTCCATTTCTGTCTCTTCAAAACGAAAAGTGTTGTTCTTGCTGATAAAACGAAAAAGTGGTAGGTAGATACACTGTTGCAAATTATAGGAATGATAACGTTAGTAATATCTATCGGCCAGGGCATCAGTGCTAAAAGCATGGATCACCATTAGTCTGTGTATCTGCTCCCATTCCCTACAAGTGGTATATGTTATCTCAATAAAGAACAGAAATATGACCTACTCTTCGCCTCTTTTCCAAAATTTGGCACTGTAAAGAATGAATAAGCGTGTTTCCTTCATTTAACAAGTAGTTCACGATAGGGAGTCGGTGAGAACACATCGTACATAAGAAATAATCGTATTTCCACGTACAATGTCCGTAACGGCCGATGACCATTAGGCGATTTTGAGAGCGCTCGATCTCAGCGATCACACCTTGTGCGCCGGCGCTCGCCAGCGCTTAATCTCCAGCTCCAGTCGTCGAGCTCGTTCGCCAACGGATTGTTCAAAATAGAAACAATGGAGAGGGAGAAACTTCTTAGACAGTGCTGACGACGGCTCACTGTGGGTAGAATATTTAACGGGGGCAAACGATTTCTTCGGATGAGTGTCGCAGTTTTGAACCCGAAATGAAACAATAAAAAAGAAGGGAGAAAGCTCAGTGTAGTTTTCTTGATTCTTATACCACTGGGTGCAGTAAGCATTTAGTAAGTAGTAAAGCTTTTGTGTCTCGGTTAGTAGCGAAGGGATGGCTCTAAACTTTTTAAAAAGAACTTATTGCATGATTATAGAGAAGGGGCAACAAAATTTGACATGTAAGTTCAACATATTTCCTGAGATAATCTGACATCTAAAATTATCATGAATCGCTTTTGACACTATTCAAATTTAATAGGTCGGCTGAACCACCTGTAGCGAAAGGTAGCGGCACACGCGGTCCAAGTAGAACATGCAGTGGAACTAAACATTAATTTGGAATAAAGTTTCATTTAAGACTCAAATTGTCGAGAATCTAGTTTTCGCATATAAGGCTGAAATGTGCTGCTCAACCTCCCTTTACAGATTACAACATCCCTCGAATGCTACTGAATTCGCATGTCATGGTTAATAAATCTACAACTTTTACGTAAGCAATTGCTGTGTCGAGATCCACAAAATTGATTAATAATAGTTTCCCTAACTTTAGAACAAGTCAACAAATTTTTAGAACTCGATGTGAGACTGTCCCTACGTGCCCAAAACACTCACTTAACATAGAAAACATCTCATAGAGCCCCTCTGATACCGCAACATTCACCTGGTTTGAAAGTTCTGATCCATGTTATCCTTCAAATTTAGACACCATGACTAGCCTGTCAACAGTGCTAGAAATGGTGATGATTCTTCAGGCCCATTGGCTAAGCAAATAGCGTGATGTCAGTATTTGCTGCGGGGCGCTGCAAAAGTTCAGTCGTGTTGAACTCTCTGACGAGCGCTGGCGCTCACAGCTTCACGTTGTTTTTTCATAAGCAACTCAGTTGCTTAGGTATGAGGCCTCGATTTGGTCCAAAATCTAAGCAACGAGCTAAGCAACTCGAGGCCTCAAATTCCGGAGGTGCAATTTTTAAAACGCCTGAAAAAGAAATCAAGAAACGTTTTTCATTAAGAATTGATTACAAGCTATTGATATATAACAAATATCACACTATTGATAATGTGTCAAGCAAAGAGATCAAAGATCCAACCATCATTTGGTATTTCATCATTTACAACAAGCTCGGCATCTCTCTCATCTTCGTCTCCTTCAAAATCGTCATAAATTATCTAAGCAATTACTTAAGCAACTCCAGGCCTTATTTTGGAACTTTGCAAAGCAACTCGAGGCCAGACCCCGAAAATGGAGTTGCTTATAAAAAAACCAATGTGTAATTCCGTCACCTGATTAACAGCCAGAAAAAAAGGTCTGCGCATGTTCAGAACTGGTCGCTGGAGCCTCGCACGGCTCTCGATCGCCTAATAGAGATTGGCCTCAAGTCATGCCGTTTTTACTGCCACAGGACCGATTAAGTGATACGCACTTCCTTCCCCCTTCCAAACGCTTTACACAGTACTGCATAAAGTGATAAACACGACACGTTCCCTCAAAATCTATGAGACACCAAATTTACTATATATCACCTATTTTCGTTCTTCACTGTGAATTTGTGGACGAGGACGATTTTATTAAAAAATCTTGCACCGCTACTAATTTATAGGGGTAGGTAGGTATTAATAAGCTCAGACCCAGGTTATAACTGATCACACCTAACAGGAGGGGGGACAAAAATCTATGGAGGGCAATTAATCATTTCATGCTATTTATTATTATTGTGGGTCGGGTATGATGAAGTTAGAAACCAGCTCGTAGCTGAGGGGGGCTAGGAGCAGTTTAGCCCCTCGCGGGAAGATTTTCTTAATGTTATATATTCCTCCGCTGGGAAAGCAATATAAATTACTTTTTTTATAAAACTTTTTAGAAGTTTAATAATTGACAAGAATGCGTGTAGAAAATCGGCTGTAGAGTTCATACGTTGAATTAAGAGGAAATATAATGTCGTATCATTATTCAAACAAGGATTTGCCGGGTAAGTAATGGTTTTGATGGATATACTCTCAAGGCTGGAATAGATTTCAATACCCGCTCATTGAAAGTATGATTATTTTGCGATCCACCCTCGCTTATTATGAACTATGGGCCAGAATCCATCCAGGCATTTCGAATGCACGTTTGGGTTTGTGGTTTGCTTAGGGATCGGTGTAGGAGATGAGCTTTAGTACTCCATTGAGGCCTAGCCCCCTTCAACGGTTTCTTTTCCAGAATTAGACCCACTGCTCAAACAACATCAGCTGCGGGGCTGATAAGAGAACACTGATATCGCCAGATTCGTTTACAATAACCGACTACATTAATGTATTGACTGATAATAAAAATTTAGAAAAACTATTTTGGAACTATATTAACAAGAGGGGGGAAATTTGTCAGGGGGGGCATGGCTCCTAATGCCCAACTTCGCTACGGGCTAGAATAAGCCGAGAATAAGCTAAAACTGATGGATTTTTAGTGTGATGGCATCCGGCCAGATTTCAACACAACGGCAGTGGCAAGTTACAAAGTTATTATTTGTAACACGGCATAGCTAAGGAAAGCCATTTTCCCATAAACAATAATATGGGAGACTGCTATGTCGGTCGAAATGTAATACCAGTTTTTTATCTCGTCCCTATAATTTCATTCTGTGCCCTTGTCCTCTCAGGCTCGGATGCAACCGAGCAGTTAGAAGATGTCTGTGGTTACAAAAAGTTGAATAAACAAACATTGAGAACGGAAGTCTCAAGAAGAACAATAGAAATTTCTACAGTACTTCCGCCCTTAGAGTTCATGTTCGTACAAGAGGACCACTATTGTTGTGGCCAAAGTTCAAAATCCAAAGAAAATGTTCAGCCAGGAGAACACTAGTCGTAGCAATATTCACCTTTACTGAAAGCAGGTATTTGTATGAAAATCATCCAAGATGAAGCTACTCCTCTCCTTGATCGTGCTATTGTCACTCTGTTTGACCTTTACAATCTTCCCTAAGTTTTTCATCATGCTGGACTGCTTTATCTTGTCACATGTTTTGAAAACGACGCCTCTGCCAGAGTTAAACGGCACTGTCAATGCACCTTATTCACTTGGATCTATCGAATACAAACTACACGGGGTTAATATTGAAGGAGTGTCATTGCAAGAAGCATGGATACGTGCACAAAGGCTTAAACACGGTGGAAGCAGGTATGTTAAGTTTTACTGTTGTTATTTTAACTGATCGCGCGTTTAATAACCCGCTTCTCAGGTTTTTGTAGGTAAGTGTCACAACGGTGCTTCTCCTGTCCACAGAATTGTGCACTTTGCTACTCTCTAGCTCTGTTTTAAATATGGCTAATAGAAGAGTTGTCTGTAGTAGACAAACTTTTATGCAAACCTTTCTTTTCCAGCAACCAAACTGTGAAGTAAAACCACTATAATCATCACCGTGGATAATGTCTGTGCTCCAGCTCATATAAGATTGTCTCACGGATAGGTTTAGCAAATTGAGGAAAATAAGGAAAGTCAGAATAATATGACAAGTAGAGTGAAGACATCGATTTGGCTCCAGTATCCTACTTCCTTATGACGCATAGGTTCCGTAAAGTTATTACTTTATGCAGAAATCTGTGGATACGAAAAGCAACTCTGTTTCTCCAGATCTGAGAAATGAAACCGTTTACGACATGGGGCACGAAATTGCGTCCCCACTTGAACACCGAAGAAACAAACTGCCAAGAAATTTGTACTCTGAAAAGCTATTTTCCCGCTGTTTCAGATACATTTATTTGCCTGCTAGTATTATGCCATTTATTTCCCAAGCATATGGAGAATTTTATTTTGTGTTGCCGCATTCCAGCAGCTCGACCGTGCTCGAAAGAATTTTGTTTGCAGCTTGTTGTTTCAAGAAACATTGGATTGACGGTGTTACCTTTCAAAGTACAGCATAAGAAAAAACATTTGTTTTGGCCAGCACAGGGCACGTGATGTATCACGCGCCGTATAGTGGTCAGCATGGAACACTATACTTTTAAATTGGATTGTAGGTGTCACCCGCCAATTGCATCGAGTTATAAATGCTCTGCAACGAGTAATTCTTTGAGGTTGAGATCATATTTTGTGAAGTGTAAGCAGATTTTAAGCAAAGAGGAGAAGCATGCAAATATAAGAACTGTAACCAAAATAAATTGAATCAATCAACTATATACACATCATTAAATATAATTACATTGAAAACAACTTACGACCCCCTGAATGTCTCTGGCGTGTTTAAGGTTGATGAGTTCATTTTGACGAATAAAATCGACTTGATGGTAGATAGAAGTCTTCATCTTAGAAACTCGAACTTTCCGCGGTTCGTCAAGCGAAGGCGATCTTTACTTCCCGAGCCATTCCTTCTGGAGACTGGCATCGTACACCACCGATTCAGCGTCTCGATCGATCTCCCTCACTCCTCTTCTTACTTATTAATGGATATATCTGCATCGAAACTGATGCGTCTTCAGCATGCTTCTACTGTTGGCCAACGAGACTACTTCTTTCTGAATTTATGTTCCCTTTCGAAGGTGTGTGTGGTTTCGATTCTCGGCAGGATAGCAAAAGTGGAAAGTTGCGTAGGAAATCGGAAGATTTCATATATAAAGGTTACATATCACGCCCATAGAATACCACGACACCTAACTAAGAAAAAAATTTTAAAGGTAGTGCATTGTACTTTGTGCACTACTGATCTCCTGGAGTTTCTTACACGCATTTATCCGTCAGAATATTTATCATTGTCAAAGTTACTAATGTCCTTAGACATTTGAAAAATAGTCTTAAAAAGTTTTTGATACGTTCTTAATGTTTCGTGATATAATACATTGATGTTCCTAATATACAATTTGCGAAATAGAAAGATAGCGAACGGACAAAGCTTCCAAAATATCATCCACACATCATCCAATTACATTTGGATCACTGCAATATATGAAATGGTCATAGTATTAGCCCAACTTCAGTCTTTCCTTTCTCACAACGTCCTTAATTTTTACCATCTTAAATCTTAAATCTTAAATTTGGTTCTCATAAACAATGTTTTGTCCTTATCAAATTACTGTTACCTTACTTATTTAATGTCCAGTTTAACTTTGCCCCGAATCTCTCTTTGTTCAAATTATTTGAGAGTGAGGTCAATGTAATTTGGTCGGAAAGAGTAACTAAACCTTGAACATCGTTATTTCTAATCGCAAGTTACTAATAATGTATGCATGACAAAATTTGAACTTGCATTATATTTATTCCGCCACCTTAAGAAGATTAATTTTCGCGCGGATTCGTGCTTTCACGTTTAATGTGATGTTTTGCACCGATGATATGCGACTGATAATGATGTTTTCAGTTAAAAAGCACTTGTTCTTCCGCAAATAGCCATTCTTGAAACTTGTACAGTTTTTTTATTGCACGTGTACGCCGCCGAGTCGGTCATCTAACCTTGCTTGGCGGTACAGCCTTCCAGACTAACGGCCCCCTTGGCACTGCCCTGTTTTTAGACAGCGATGGTAACTTTTTCATTCCCGAACGGAAGTTTGTTCGGAATCCATAGATCTGCATTTGATCTTAACGTAGGGAAATGATATTCTTTAGGATCGTTTGTCGTACATGTTATCATAGCATCTAAACCTTAAGCCTAAAGATGATACGTACGTTCTTATGATGTTAGTAATTAGTGCCAAATACATAGTCAACTTCCGCAGGTGCTAGATCGCAAGCATTTAACTAAATTATAACCTATCTCGAGTTACGGCCCCGCACAAAATTCGAATTCCTTAACCTCTTGTGTCGTCATGGCCCCATTAGGAAATATTTTAGGCTACTTTAATGTACAAGTAAGATATAACTGCATTGAAAAGAGTTAAGAAGTTTGATCAGTGCTTACGGTTTGGACTGTTAAACGTTTGCGCAATAGATTCAATCTATTCCTAGACACAGAAAATGTCAAAGGCCAAAGTATTAAGTGATGCTGGATAATAGCCTATGATGAAATGATACATGTATTGGTGTAAGTTACAGGTGGCGGTGTAAGCTGAGGTCAACCTTTACATGTAACTGAATCTAGCACAATCTACAATAGAGATATGAAGTAGCCACACACGTAGCAATGAAATCGAAGAGGGGTTAACACAACACTGTAGATAATGCTTTATATGACGGGAAGAGCCCATCCACAGTGGGGACTTGTCCCCGTCCCCTTGGTTCAAGTATTAAGTGCTCAATTCGTCTAAATCTCATAAGAAAACCGGAGGCGTAGGTAGCATTGGTTGTCCTGTTTTCAAAATATTCGCGAGCGCACTTTCATCCATTCGTTGTAATCATTCCTTTGATGCGTTAACGACATCTACGGATTAGGATTGTTAATGAAGCATTAAAAATTGTCTTGCCCCATTTTTGGAAAGCTGGCGCCGCCACTAAAGAGCATGGAAGTGTTAAAAGAGTATAACTGTGTTGTTGGTGAGAGGTGTTTTGACTCTTTGAATTCCGGGTATATACAAAAATGGGTATGTTTTGGGGAGGCACAGAGTGATCTATACTCCTTGCAGTCTTTTTGTACTTGATAGAACAGCAATTCCCCCTATTTTCTTGTCCACACCCCTTCAAATAACCAACCAATATTTGCACCCCTTGCCAGAATTGGTAAAATACCAATAATCCCGTGTGTGAATAACAGAACTATCGCGTTTCCTTTATTATTGTTTAGGTAAGTTACAGCAACATGGACTGATGAATTAAAATATCCAAGTTATTACTTTCAAATTAGCTGCGAGAGTCCAATCCGGCTCATCTTTTCAAGAAGCATCAAAATGTTAACAACATCCTTGTAAACCCTAGTAACCAATGACACACACCTATTGGACGCCCTGAAGAGCCACCATGCGTAAGGAAATGCCTCGCGTTCCCTCCACCTCGAAAGATAATTTTGTAATTTTCTTTTACTTTTATCCTGTAGGTTTGAATTATTTACAGTTGGAATGGTAATTACAGCCACAGCAAAATGGAAGTACGCAGGAAAATCGTGGATGAACAGTTTTGATAGTGGAGACCTACTTTTGGAAAGCACAGTTGACACCCTTAAACTTATTGTTGAATTGCGGCCCCTTAGAAAGACTCGCATCACTAATTTAACACTAACCCAGTGCAACATAAAAATGGGCAATGTTAAAATTGAGATCAACGGCAAGCATGATTTGCTTTATCGCCAGTTGGAGAAACAAGCCAGTCAAAGGCTACGAGAGTACATCAGTGCTTCTGCCTGTCATGGAATTGCTCATGTAATTGATTCACAGATAAACAGCGTCTTGTCACAGCTGAATAATGCATTCGCTAGCTTACAGATTTATCGAGATGGATACTTTGTACCGCAGACTCTGAACTGGATCACAGCTATTGCCATTTTCATAACACTATCTTTAGTTGGTGCATTTGGTATTGGATTCTTACTTCTTCTCTTGGCAATGTTTTATATCAATGCATTAGTGTTTGGACTGAGTATTTCGAAACGATTTTTATCAGTTTATCAAGAATATAAGAACAGGGGGCGGAGTGTGTCTACATCTTACTTTGACGTAAATAAAACGCAGCATTCATTTGTTCTTCCAATTACAAGAGGGATTAGATCAGCATTAACTAAAAGACACGATCATAGCAGCCGTGAGGGAATACAGTAACACCTAATTTAGTAAATATGTAATTTATTACCTAATGTACATCTTCAGTGTAATGACTGGCGGATTTTCATCGTTTATTGTAAAAGTTGATATTCAGCCCTGCATGCCCGAATCATCACGGAGATGCCGCCAGTATACAATCAACCGTCATTTTCGTACTCTTACGCAGCACGGCAAGACCAAAATGGCCAATTTGTGTAACAGCACATTTCAGTTGGAAGGTTGCTTGTATCCTAGATGTCATTCAGACAACATCAGTTCAATGAATACCGTAAACCTATAACATCAAAAAGAATATAAAAATCTTCGTAGTACGTTATGTATGTCACCATCACGCACATCGTGTACATATTTCAGTATCATAGTATGAGTAATATATACATGAAATTTACTTCATGGTAAATACATGATTTTAGTTTAACACTCTCTGTTTATGTTAGTGTTCTCTAACGTTACGTTTGTCATCTTGGACTAAATTCAGCGTCATATACCATTTGCGACATTTTTACTCGTTGCTGTCTCATTACTTATTATTGTCACTTATTGCTTGCCGTTCTGTTTTGAACTGCGTATTTATGAAATTGCTGCCTAAGAAAGTTAAATTGATATCTGAGGCCCCCACGCCCCCCTCCCCCCCAATCATCGGTTTTGGAAGAAGCAATAAGTTCCCTACCAGACCATTGTTTAAAAAGAGGCATGTTTCGCAGGGGAGCAGATTTTCTTTGTCTCAAATGCGGAAAAGTGAGTAACAGAAAATTGATGCGGCTGTAAATCGTTTGAGAAGCGCTTGTTCCTTCGACTATAGGAGGCTTTTATTTTGGTTTCCAAAATACTGAAAGTAGCCCTCTGAGGTGCAACAGGCTCCCTTAAGTGTAATTTCCACTAATTCGCAGCAGAACTGTTTGTGCGAACGCTCTCTTCAATTTCCACACAACTGTACAGTAGCTGTAATTGTTCGTTCGAAGAACTTGGCTCAAAACAACGTCCTTTTTGAAAGAAAATTGACGTAGCTTCAAAAGATGAGAGTCAAATCATTCTCTTCTCTCATGTGCGTGGACTGTATTTGAAAAGACCGATGCAAGCAAGATGAAATAGTAAATTACTAATTGGAAATATAAAAAGACACGAAAACCAATCCCAGAGCTGGTGTACTATCCTGTTGTGATGTTATTACAGCATTAGTTTGCTGTAAATTAGACTTTTCTGTCACAAAAGCCTTAATGGTATTGAGAATCTAGAAAATCCTTCAGAATTCGCCCTGAGAGTGTGGTTTCAAGGAATGATATTCACGAAAAACGATGTTCATGTCAGCCTCAAGACGCGTGCAAAGCTCCAATCTAATGGAGCTGATGGCGATCTTATTTGTCCGACACTATGTTGGCAAAGTCATTGATATTTTCGAATGAAAATAGAAAATGATGTAGGGAAACATTACAACACGACACACAGAATTGATTTGAAAATCTCTCCCGTTCGTCTTAATATTGGTTCTTATTCATAAACGAGTTCCTTTTATTATCTGTTAAAAAATTTTTGAAAGTACGACAAGAATTACGTATCTCCCACTAGATATTTCCCGTTCTTTAAAATCACCATTGCAGTGAATTTCCTACTATCCTCCTTTTTAGTTCCCTATGCATCACCGACGATCCGTAGCGTTACAGCGTTAGATGCAAGAAGTATACAAGTGCAGATTAAATCAATACCAAGTACAAAATGGAACAGCAAATCAAACCGCCATTATGTCGTCTTTTACAAGAAATATCAAGACCTACAAGGATCTAAGATACCTTACAAATCCGTAATAATGGAGCCGGGTGATCATGTGACAATAGATAATCTTGAGGATTTCACAAATTATTCCATTCTTGTTAGTGCTAAAAATAACATAGGGATTGGTCCGTATTCTAACATCTCCTGTAGAACAGCTGCCTCCGGTGAGTACAAAACAAGGCTTCTCGCGAAGCGTTACAATGCCTCTTTGCTTATTTAAAGGAAAGTAGATTGCTCTTATCCCTTCCATACTACTTCAAACTGTAAATATTTTAACTTTTTAAAAATGTTAGCACATGCTCAAAACACATAAAATAATGCTGCAATAAAGCAAAAGGACATAAGCAGAATAGGACATAAGATATGCAGAATAGAAGCCGATGCCATCCTATCTCACAACTTTATACATTCTTGCAAGAGAGAACTAGCTGAGGAACAACATTTCTTTCATGTTAATGACTATTAGACAGTTTAACGCTGAACTTGGTTTGGATTTGGTTTGCCTGATTTTGTTTACATCGGGAAATATTATTTCGCGAAAAGAGATGAATTCCCGCTCTTGTGAAATACTAGTTTTAAAATATGTAAGGAATAATCACTGCAGATGAATAGCCTTTTAAGTACCATCTATAAGTTTGACATATCTGAAGATGGTGCATGGCTTTGGAAAAAAAGAAATTCCACTAAATCTAAATGTTCAACACCATATTAAGTAAGTTCCTTGTCATAGTAATCTTATGTAGACTGGAACGTCAAACACGTTGTAGTAAAGATAAGTGTGGAGTTTGTTTACTTGTTTACAAAGATATTACAGAAGTTGGTTTGAGGTTTAAAAGAAACATTTTTTTTCATTTTTAAGTTAAACTGTTTGAGATATATTTTCAGTAACATTGCTTAGACAGAATAAAATTAAAATTTTCATCGCTAGTGAAATAATTTTCCCTTGCCCTTTTTTTAACCCTCCTAGTTCCTGATTTACCACCAAATGTAACAAGAATTTCTAAAACGAGAAGCGACGTGAAAATATTTTGGGACCTACTTCCAGATGATATCGAAGTCTACAATGACTTTTCTTTAAAAGGATACAGCATTTTGCACAGGAAATTAGCATTTGGTGGCGCAGTCGAAAATTGGAAAGAAATCTCAGTAAATCACTCAGTATCATCCGTTAAAATCAATAACCTGCAAGTTTTTACATGGTATATCTTCAACATCTCTGCTGAAACAAGGCAAGGAAGGGGGGCAAACATGGCTTTCTGCGTTCGTACAATGGAAGATGGTATGAGTGCAAAATTACAACTATTAAAAAATTTAATTTGTCTTATACAAGGGAAGGATAACATAGAACAATAAAAGATTTTTAGGGATCTGTAATAGACTTTCTTTCAGGAAAATTTGGTTTAAATTGCTGGAAAACTAGTAGACATAATGGTATAGCCAGTTTCTTCAAACGTTCTCACTGCTAAACGTATACAAAATGTTATGGTCATAAATACTAGGAAACTACCAATCTCAAAGTCACATTTTTGCTTCATACAAAGGGAAAATCAAATTACATACTGCTTTTCTGTGAATAATATACAGTTACTCTAAGAGGTATTACATTTGAGTATCATGTCTCGGTTGCCCTATCTTTATTGTTAAGAACAATATTTTAATAATGGGTTTACATATGGATTGTGACTACACATATTTTGTTTTAGTTGTGACATTCTGTAACTTAGATGACGCATATTTCAAGGGGAAGGGATAGTTTATAGACTACTGTGGGCACGGCATGCATCTTGGGGGTAAACTAAAAGGGACGAGACTATCGCCGAATTAGTTCAGACTTGTGATACCAGTGGTGCTTATTTTCCATTAAGATATGGTTATCGCGTGCATATTGTAATTTTTCTACTAAGATATCAAGATTTAAATTGTTTTCAAATTAATTGGTTGGGGTGCAGTCCCCTAAACCACCATCTACAGTGCCCGTGTATCTTTTACCTTTTGAAATTTTGTCATGTTACTTCCCTTATTCTTACCCCTTATATTATATACTGATGGTGAGGTAAGTATTAGAAGCTGTTGGTACATATTTTTGAAGAACAATAGCCATTTTGCTACAAGTTACTTTCCAATGTTATAGAAAAAAGAAAGTATTTCAAAAGCTTGAGAGTCCCATTTTGTGTACACATGATAGTTACACGATTTTATAGTCTTTGCATCAACCTTTCAATTACATGGTGCGCTTGCTATCAAGTACATATTTAATGACCTAAGTGGTGTAGAAAGCCCTCCAATATATGCCGCGAATAATTGCAAGCTGTATATGATATACTTTTATTATTGCGTCACTGATCTACCGGGACTGAAAATTATTGACTACCGAGTAAGATCCTTAACTCCTTTTAAATACCCAGAACATAATAAACGGCAACAATAGCTTTCCTGCAGCACGCTTTTCACCGACCTTTTGAGAACATAGTCACTGATTATTAGAAATAACTAACATATTTCTTTTGTCCTTAATTGCAGTTCCTTTTGGAAAAATTCAGGTAATGGAAGTCCTTAATATTACATCAACATATGCAACAATACAAATGGGAAATGTTGAAAGAGCAAATGGAATTTTAATACATTACTATATTGCGTATAGAACTAATCAATCAACCACCGAAGAGGTGAAACGGATCTTGATTGATAATTCCTCGGTACTGCCAGATAGAAATCATTCCAAACAATTTATGGATAATTGTTCCAATGCACTACCTTCACTGAAAGTATCCACAGTGGTGAAATACAACCTTACAAATTTAATTCCTGCTTCTCCTTACATACTGAACGCTTGGGCGTGTACTGCTGCAGGATGTGCAACAGCATGGAAACGACCTCTAACTTGGAGTACAACAGAGGATGTTCCATCTACCTACCCATTAAATATTACTGTTTTAAACAAAACTTCAACTCAGCTAACTATAACATGGTCTCCAATGTCACTTGCGTGTGTTCGTGGCAGATTAAAATTTGTAAAGGTTACTTACAGTCATTGTATCCTCAAGTCTAAACCTTTCTTCTCTGGAAGTGCATTGAGCTCCTGTAACACATCTATACATATAAGCAGCGAATCAACAGTGGCGGTTTTAGAAGGATTGTATAAGTACACACAGTATGGCTTTGTCTTGCAAGCATTTACAGATGTCGGAGGTGGACCCATAAGCAAAGAGATAAGGGTGGCCACTGCAGAAGATAGTAAGATATCTTTTCTAAAGTTGTTGTCATGCGTATTACCTGTAAATAGCATTGCAATAGAAATAACTTCAGTTGGGGCACGATTTGCTTGATACAGATAGTGCTCAAATAGAATTTTATATGTTTGTTTACAAAATAATAAGCTCTGCATTTTGCTTTATTGCTTTCCTTGAAAACCAAATTATTCTACGCTACCCTGGCCTTGACTTTCTTGATGTTAAGAAGTCTCTCTCTCTTATTTTGCTATCATTTCTGCTGTTGCCTGATCTGCTATGTTAAGTTACTACAAGTGTACTGGTTTCCTTATGCAATACGTCTGTTTGCATCATTAATTCTCTTAAGACATTTCTCTCGAGTTTGGAATGAGACTCTTTCAAGATGTTCTTTAACCTGTTTTTAGAGTTACAGTGTGTAAAAATGTAAGAGGAATACTTTCTTAGAGCCAGATAACTATCTAAGCAGACCATGTAGATCTAGCAAGATAAGCCATTGCTAGTAAACTTAAAATGCTTTATGAATTGTGAGGTGAATTCGCTCTCGGTATCTTGAGCCTCTAGGAAACCGATAAAAATGGTTTGAGTAAACTAATGTTCGAGCTACCCTGAGTCTAACGTGTGAGAAAAATACAAGTGACTGTTGAAAGGGAATGAAACAACACTTGCAGTCAGTAGGCCTAATAGGTGGACTGGTGTTGAGGGGTTTACGAGTTATCGAAATTTGAATTATATTCATTCAATAAGTGTAATGTAGCTATTATGACGAAGGTTTACAAATTTATAGGTATCATACTTTGTTTCCTGATGCTGTCTATGCTAGTCTGTCTGACACAGGGGCCCTTGTTACTATGTTCATAAATATTCTCAAGTATTTTTATAGCAGCAAATAAGGAATTGACTACTTCTAATTTTGAAAATGCAACTCATAATGGAAACAATGTTAGAGTTTCTGCCAATACCTAAAATTATTTAGTGGGGTTTTATTTGGACACTCTGTAAGAAACCTGAAACGCATATAAAAATGCGTCTACCTGTGGTAATAATGCAAGATTGTTTTTAGTCCTTTTCAATACGAGTTGCAAACATTACTTTTTTGGAAATAAATTGCCATCCTCACGACCTTCATTGAGTTTCCATTTACTTAGTTTCCTTTAATATCGGTAAAATACTTAATAATTTGGTTTTGAGCATTTATTTAAATCACTATATAACATCAACAATCATGTATCAAGGATGGTTACTTCTCCACTGCTTAGACAATAAGATCTACATTGCACCTTGAATTTCCATATCTATTAGTACGTCCATTATAGATTAAAATTAGTTACGATGTCGTCCTTACTTTAGATAGTTTAGGCCTATCATTTTTCTTGGTTACCTATCAAAAATAATCTTTCAAATTTTTTTTGCAAGATTATAAGGCCCCTTTCCAATTCTGATTCAAAACTTGTGATACAATTTAATTGAAAAATTTATACCTCTGATATTTTCTTCCTAAGAACCAGTGGGAATGCCACGAGATTTCAAAGTCATAGCTGAGACGAGCACTTCAATCCGCATTAACGTAAGCAGACCATCAAGGCGGAAGTCAAATGGACATATACTGGGATATATCATAATCATGACACATATGAAAAGCGGATATAAAGGAAACATATCGATGCCAAGCAATGATTTCAGTGATTCATTTCTGATCAAAGGGTTAAGAAAATACAGTTCTTATGCCTTTACTATATCTGCTTTTAACAGCAAAGGACATGGACCATGGCGCAAAGAAAAGTTTATCAGAACTCTTGAAGACGGTAATACCTTTAATTTTAAATGATCAGCGGTTTTCAAGCTAGAACTTTACAGAAAGGAACTTTTTGTGTCATTGATGATAACAAGCCAGCAGCCAGTAGAAGGCCAAGCCCCCTAAATTTGTGAGTCAGATTTCCTTATCCGCATGCCAATTTTAAAGCACGTATAGCTTCATTTAATCATTTACTGTGTCATGCTATCTGGCATTGCTCAAAATACGATCTCAAAACTCAAAATAGCCTCCCAAATTTCTAAATTTAGCCACGGATTTGGGCTGATATCAATTAAGGAACTTGTCTGCTGTCGAAAAAAGGCTTTTTGGCGCGTCTTCCCCAAATGGAACCAACTGAGTAGCGGTTAGAAATACCTTATCCACTACTTTTGCAGCTACCTGTTCTAGCGTCTGTAGACGGGACCGGATCTATTTGGCTCCAAAACTCAGTAAAGGTTTCATTCTGTTGTTATCAGGAATGCAATGAAGTAGATCTTGAAACATGATCTATATTTTGGCTAACCTGTTAATATTTGGATCAAAATCATTGTCATAATAGGGGCCAAGTCGATGGTCAAAATACGCTTGAGCATTATGTCAAATGTGGCTCGCAGCGGAAGTTCTTGTCACCTCATTTTCAATCCATATCAGTTTGGATCAGGTTCAAAGTGTTTACACGAGGACTCCTCGGATGGGATCGCAAATGGTCCGCTTTCATAGGTTGATCCAAACTGGTACGGATAGAAGATTCAAAGCAGTTCAGATTCACCAGATCCCGTGTAACCACAAGGCCGATCCACTTCTGGTTCGGCTACGTTTAGATCGGTACCCAGGTAAACAGGGTCTTTCATTAATGCCAGTAAAGGAGTTACTTACCGTAATAGGAAGTATCTAATTTCTTTGGAATGAGAAGGCTCAATAGTGATGCAAAATGACGTCACATGATATCGAAGGTTCTGCACTCTGCTTTGTATTGATAAACGCAGCTCCCATAGCAACAGGGTAGCAATGAAAAGAATCTCTTGGTAATACTTTAAAAGACCCTATTCTCAAATTGTCGATCTTTCGATATGGTAAAGTGTCTCAAAGTTATTAATGCAGCTCTAGTTCTTTTTTTACTTATTTTCATGGAGTGTAAAATCATAAGCATAATTATGGTGCACAAACCCACGAAATAACTATATGATAGCATCATATTGCCATATCAAATGTAAAACATAAGTTATATTTGTTAATTGTTATCATGCAGAACCCCTTAAAGTACGGGGAAATCATTTTTTAAGTAAAACATATAATTTATGACGACAGCTATTCTCTTAAAAATTCCATTCAACACAATACTGCTAAAGAAATTGCAGTGGAAATAGTAAGTATTATCATTATGATTGTTATCAGATGAACATTTCTACCGCAACTTACTTTCAAAACTCAGTGATGATGTCCTCATTGTATTCCTATCATTTTTGTTCATTATTATTCATAGCCTTAGATGTCTCTGATCACCAAATTAAGCAATCAGTACTGCTTATGTGGGTTATTTTCTTTTCTTATATTAGTTCCCTACGAGGAGCCACTTAACGCTAGTGCGGTAACCATAACAAATCAATCAGCCATTATTTCTTGGGGGAATATTTCAGAAGATGCTCAGGCTGGAGTCATCATTGGATCTTCAGTGTCTTGGTGGGCTCACTTTATGAATGGAAGCTTTATTGGCACAACTGGAATCATTATTCCGGAACCATCCCAAAGTATCTCTATCGGTCATCTATTTCCACATACAAAGTGTCTTGTTGAAATTGCAGGTTGCACCAAAATTGGTTGTGGCCCCAATGCAACTGTAGAGTTTTACACTTTGGATGAAGGTAAGCGATGCGTTACATTTTAATCCCTGAGTTTTTCAGAGGTAAAGAGGTACATGCGAAGGTAAAGAAGTTGGTATAAACAAGAAATCATGCAGGATAATCAGGAAAATGTAATTGCCTTCGTATCAATAACTTGAGTTTCAAAACATCCCCTATTTATTTGATTTAGGTTATATGCACATATAAGCATACTATATTATGTACGTTATGCTAGACGTACTTGTTGTTAACGAATTTGTATTGGCTAATACACACACCTTCAGTTAGCTATAAGAAAGCAAATTTCCACGCAGCTAGAAGTGTCAGTTTTCCGAGAAGAAAACATTATTATGGCTATTTTCATGGACCTCAATGTATTGGAGGGCTGGCCAAAAACTACTCTTAGCATTGTTAATACGAGCTCGGATCAGATAACAATAGTCACCGGATGTGACCAACGGCTACATGTACCTTGACCTTTTGCTTTTCAATTTGTCATCGAATGGTGGTTTACAGTTTTTTCTTTGCTTTTGGAAGACAGAAGGAGCCCTGTCAAAGTAAATTGGACAACGAGCTTGGCAAAAATGGGTCTAAACACCTTTTAATAGGGTGACGATATTACGAAACAAACATCGTTATGTCTGACCGACAACTAAAGTTGTGGGTGCTAGACATATTAGATAAATCATAAAAAAAACATACATTGCACCAACCATGAGAGAGGGTCAAAAAGAGGGAGACTACATATGTAGCTGTTGGCTCATAATTTGTTAAGGAAAGAAAAGACTACGTTTCTATGAGAAAGTTGAAGAAAATGCAATGGGAAAAGTTGGCCGTACATGTAATAAAATATTAAGAACTCATCTGGAGTACCTCCTTTAAAGATATTTAATTCCGTATGACATAATTAGGTTTCCTATCTGATTACCAACGCATCCGATGACTGTCAAAGGCAAGGCATTTTCAAGTGGTTGGAACGGTGCAATAAGTACAAAGAACGAAGAGACGTGGTTTGACATCTTAGCATAATTACTTTACACTATGCTTAGGGTTGCATCTTTTTTATTCCTAGCTCTGATGAGGTGTCCTCTACCGTTTTAAGTGTACAAGATGTAATGCTATGTATTTGGGTCAATCGATTAGTCAATTTCATAGACGCCTCTTGGATCATCTGATTGTTTCAGCTTTGACTGGGCAAAACTACTATGATAGGCATGGCTTGCTGTGGGCCTGAGTATAAAACGTTGGGTAAAGGTGTGAGGAGTGTTTTAATTATATATTCGGCGAGATGATTTAAACAACATAATTTGCGTACCCAGATGGACAGCACACCCATAATAAATGCCCAACATCTGCTACTAGTACTACTTCGGGTAGTATAAATTACATTTTGTGATTTTAATATTTTCCCTTTTTTATTTTCTGCATATTGAACAGCTCCCAGTGAGGCTCCACGAAATGTATACGCATATAATACAAGCTCCACAAGCCTACTTGTGGCGTGGGAGGAAGTTTTACCAATGAAGCAAAACGGGATAATTACAGCGTACCTGGTATGTTGGTTGCACGTTCTTGATCAAGGTTCTCCTACAAATTCTATCCAGGACACAGGCCAAGCATGTTCATCTGTGGGGAAAGAAAACGCCACCCGCCTCAATATAACAGACCTGAATTATTTCGCTCAATATAACATTAGTGTGGCAGCAGAGAATGCAAAGGGTTACAGCCCCTCTTCTGTTTTAACTATAAGGACGGATGAAGATGGTGAGAGCATAATGGAGTTTCTATGACAGCAAAACGGTCCGGCGTCGATGCGATCCATCCCGGTTACGGGTTTCTTTCCGAACGCGCGGATTTCGCCGACGCCTGCGCCGCCGCCGGGATCGCGTTTATCGGGCCGCCGCCGCAGGCGATCGCCGCCATGGGCGACAAATCGGAAGCCAAACGCCGCATGATCGAAGCGGGCGTGCCAACCATCCCCGGCTATCAGGGCGAGGACCAGTCCGACGAGACGTTCCTGGCCGAAGCCGTCAAAATCGGTTTTCCCGTCATGGTGAAAGCCGCCGCCGGCGGCGGCGGGCGCGGCATGCGCATTGTCGACGACAGGGACGATCTGCCGAACGCCGTCGCCGCGGCGCGCAAGGAGGCGGAAAACGCTTTTGGCGACGGACGGCTTCTGCTTGAGCGCGCCGTGGTTGGCGCGCGCCATGTGGAGATCCAAATCTTCGCCGACCAGTACGGACATGCGGTGCATCTCGCCGAACGCGATTGTTCGCTGCAGCGGCGCAACCAGAAAGTGATCGAGGAGGCGCCGTCGCCGGTGGTGAACGGGCGAAAGCGCGCCGAAATGGGCGCCGCGGCGGTGCGCGCGGCGCAAGCGGTCGCTTATGTCGGCGCCGGCACCGTTGAATTCCTCTACGATCCGTCGCGCGATGAATTTTATTTTCTTGAAATGAACACGCGGCTTCAGGTGGAGCACCCCGTGACGGAATGCGTGACCGGGCTGGATCTCGTCGCCCTGCAATTTGACGTTGCGGAAGGCAAGACCCTGCCGCTGCGGCAGGAAGACGTCGCGCTTAACGGCTGGGCCATGGAAGCCCGTCTTTATGCGGAAGATCCTGCGAGAGGCTTCATGCCCCAGACCGGAGAGATCGTCCGTCTCGCTTTCCCGCGGGGCAAAGGCGTGCGCGTCGACGCCGGCGTCGCCGCGGGCGACGCCGTGAGCGCCTTTTACGACCCCATGATCGCCAAGATCGTCGCGCATGGCCGCTCGCGCGATGAAGCGCGCTTGCGTCTCGCCGCCGCCTTGCGGGGGACCGCGCTTTTCGGCGTCGGAACCAACGCCGAATTTCTCATTCGCCTGCTCGAAGACGAGACATTTGCGCGCGGCGCGGCGGACACGACCTATATCGAGCGCAATCTCGATGCGATTTGCGGCGCAGCGCCGGAAGTGTCGGCGCTCGATGCAGCCCTCGCCGCGGCGGTTTCGCTGGTTTCGCCGCCGGGACGGCTCTTGTCCGGTTTCAATTCCCGCGGCGCCGGGTTCTTTCCCATGAAACTGCAATGCGGCGATGACGCGGTCGACGCTTTTGCAAAGGTCGACGGGCGCATGATCGTCGGGCGCGTCGGCGACGACGAGGCGGCGATCGAATGGCTCGACGCCGCCGGCGCGGCGCTGCGCTTTCGTTATGACGGCGCCGTTCGGCGCGCTTTCGCCTTGCGCCGCGGCGACGCCGTCTATATCGCGCGCGAGGGCGCGCAGCTCGCGCTGAAAGACGTCACCTATGCAGGCGCGGCGGAGGACGCGTCCGGCGCCGACGCGGTCGCAGCGCCGATGGCGGGCCTGGTGACGCGCGTCGCCGTCAAGGCCGGAGACGCGGTCGCCAAAGGGCAAACGGTCGCGACTATTGAAGCGATGAAAATGGAGCATCAGCTCAAAGCGCCGCGCGACGGAACGGTCGCGGAGGTTTTGGCGCAAGAAGGCGATCAGACGGCCATACGCGCCAAGCTGATTGTTCTGAAAGCGGAGGCATAAAATGTCCGACAAGGCGATTATCACTTGCGCGCTGACCGGCGTCCTGACCAATCCCGAGCAGCATCCGGTGCCGGTGACGCCGGGGGAAATGGCGGCGGAAGCCAAGCGCGCTTACGACGCCGGCGCCACGATCATGCATGTGCATTATCGCCGGCAGGCGCCGGGCGAGGGGCATTTGCCGACCTGGGATCCGGCGGTCTGCAACGAGATCAACGAGGCGATCCGCGCGGCGTGTCCGGACGTGGTGATCAACATGACGACCGGCGTCATCGACGAGGATTACGGCTTCGTTCTCGATTATTTGCGCGCCTGCAGGCCCGAAATGGCGGCGTGCAACGCCGGCACGCTCAACTATCTCAAAACCCGCAAAAACGGCGAATGGGCCTGGCCGCCGATGATGTTCGCGAACCCGGTCGCAAAGGTGAAGGATTTCATCGACGTCATGAAGGAATGCGGGATCATTCCGGAATTCGAATGTTTCGACGTCGGCATCGTGCGCTCCGTCGGGCTATACATCGAGAACGGCATGACGGATCACGCCGATTATAACTTCGTCATGGGCGTCGCGTCGGGGATGCCCGCCGATCCGGACCTGCTTCCTATACTGACGAAATATAAAAAACCGGACATGCCCTGGCAGGCGACGGTCATCGGCCGCGCGGACGTCTGGCCGGTGCATCGGCGCGCAGCGGAGCTGGGCGGAAATTTGCGCACCGGCCTTGAAGACTGCTTTTATCTGCCTGACGGCGCGAAAGCCGCGTCCAACGGCGAGATGATCGAGGCGCTGGCCAAATGCGCGCGCGAGGCGGGCCGGGAAGCGACGAGCCCCGCCGAAACCCGCGCCGCGCTCGGCCTCGCCTGAACGCGCGCGCCGCGGCGACGATTTTAGCAGCCATTGCGGCGGGCTTGCGCTATATCTGGCGGCGTCTTCGTCAATTTATTAATTTTCTGGAGGATTTATGTCCCTTTCGACCTATCTTTATTTCGACGGTCAATGCGCGGAAGCGTTCGAGTTTTACAAGTCGATTTTCGGCGGCGAATTCGTCGTCAATCAGACCTTCGGCGACGGACCGCCGGAGATGAACGTGCCCGACGGCGAAAAAGGGCGCATCATGCATGTCTCGCTGCCGGTCGGCGATTCGGTGTTGATGGGCTCCGACACGGTGTCGACCCATAGCGAACCGGCGAAGCCGGGCAACAGTTTCGCGATTTCCTATTTGGCGAAAACGCGCGAAGAGGCCGACCGCGTCTTTCCTCAGTTGACCGAGGGCGGATCCGTCGCGATGGAGCTGCAGGAAACCTTCTGGGGATCCTATTTCGGCATGGGCAAGGACAAATTCGGCGTCCACTGGATGGTGAATGTCGATCTGAGAAACGAATAGGCGGGGATTTTAAAAGGTTCCGGGCAAAATCGCGAAACGAGGTTGCAAATTGGCGCCATTCGCCCCAAATAGGCGGAGAACCAATGATTGGGGCCGTCTATTAGGCCTCTGTTCCAAGCTTTTTAAACTCCTCCCAAACATCGGTTTCTTTCTACGCGGCGGGCTCCTCCCTCCGTTCACGCCATGTCTGCAAAGGAGATGAAATGGCTACTGGAAAAGTGAAATGGTACAATTCGCAAAAAGGCTACGGCTTTATCGCGCCTGACGACGGCGGCAAGGACGTTTTCGTCCACGCAACCGCGCTTGAAGCGGCCGGCCTTCAAGGCCTTAACGACGATCAGGCCGTCAGCTATGAGCTGCAGGAAGATCGCGGCAAGACGTCCGCGGCGGCTCTGAAGCTGCTCTAACGCGCGTCATCCTGTTACGGATGAATGTGATGAGAGCGTCGGCGTCGCCGGCGCTCTTTTTTCTTCAAACGCGAAAACCAGCGAGGCCGGACCCCATGCAAAAATCCGAACCGCCAAACGCCGGCGCTCCTCTCGGCCCGCCTAAAGCGACATCGCCCGCAAACCGACGCGCCGCCCGCGAACAGGCCGAGGCCGACGCGCTCGCCGCGCTTAAGGCCGAGGCCGAGGCGCGCCGCGCCCGCTCCGCCAAATTGCGTGAATTGCGCCTTTCTAAGGCCAGGAAAAAGTAAACCGCCGCCGTTCTCCGCCCGGCGCGGGCGCCGGCGGCCTTTGCCCCGCCCTTTTGTTGCGCTAAACGTTTTTTCGCGCCGATCGTATTCTGGCCTGTATTGGCGTCGGCGCGCACGCCGCATCTCAAAATTCAGAAAGGATTTCGCCAATGTTCGACGCCGACCTGATGAAAGTCGCCAATACGCTTGTGGGCTATTGCCGCGAAGGCAAGGAAATGCAGGGCCTTGACGAATTATACGCCGAAAACGCCGTCTCCGTTGAAGCCGCGGATATGGGCGGCGGCGGGGTCGAGACCGTCGGCCTCGGCGCCATTCGCGGCAAGCATGAATGGTGGCGCGACAATTTTGAAGTTCATGACGGCAAGGTCGAAGGCCCGTTCCTTCACGGCGCTGACCGCTTCGGCGCGATATTCGAAATCGACGCCACCAACAAGGAAACCAAAGAGCGCTCGCAGATGAAGGAGCTCGGCGTCTACACCGTCGAAAACGGCAAGATCGTGCGCGAGGAGTTTTTCTTCGGCGCTCAAGGATAGCGCGCTCAAACCGCCTCATGCCTATGGCCGCGCCCGCGGCGCAAGGGCGACCGCGCGCAAGGGGCCGCCGGAGCCGCCGGCGATTTTCATCGGCAGGGCGACAACGATCGCTCCCGTCGGCGGCAGAAGGTCGAGATTGGCGAGGTTTTCAAAGCCCGGGACGTCGGCGGCGGCCATGATCCGATGCACGGGAAAGTCCGACGACGGACCATAATCCGTCGACGCCGTATCGAGCCCCAGCGCCGCGACCCGGCGCTCTTCGACCAGCAGCCGCGCCGCTTCCGCGCCGAAGCTCGGGAAAGCGAGATCCGCCGCGTCGGTTCCGCCGAGATAACGCGCCGCGTCGGGCCAGTATCGGCTCCAGCCGGTGCGCATGAGGACGATCGTTCCGGGCGCGATGTCGCCGTGTTCGGCTTCGAAGGCGCGGATGTCGTCGGGCGTCAGGCGATAGAGCGGATCGGCGGCGGCCTTTTCCGCAACGTCGATGACAATCGCAGGCGCGATCAGCCGCTCAAGCGGCACGGCGTCCGTTGTGTCGCCGTCGCGGTGAAAATGATACGGCGCGTCGAGATGGGTGCCGCCATGCTCAGGGGTCGCGACGGCGAACGCGGCGTAAAAGCCGCCGTCCTCGCGCGCGCCTTCGAACAGCGTCGTTTTTTCAAAGCGCGACGGCGCCGTCGGCCAGTAGACCGTATCAGGACTAAATGCGTGGGAAAGATCGATAATGTCGTAGGCGGAAAGGTTGAGGGCGCCGGGCGCCGCCTGCGCGCCGGGCTTCGCCGCAGGAGAAGCCGCATCGGCGCCGGAGGGAGCCGCTTCCGGCGCGCAGGCGGCGAGGGCGAAAGCCGTGACCGTAAACAAGCTTACGCCGGACCGTTTGTGAAGCATCGTTTTCTCTCCTGTCGCATGTGAGTCCTGCTTCGGGCGTAGTTTCTATAACGGCGCGCGGCGGGCGATCGCCGCCGGCAAAGGCGAGCATATGGCGAAACGCCCGTTGAAGGATAGTTGCGACAAATGCGTTCGGGTGTCAGTATCCGTTAGGTTTGAAGGGGCGCTAATGTCAGAGCTGAGAAGGGAAACTTCTCAAAACAAGACTAACGATTAGAAGCTGACCGGGGTGAGGGGGGTATGATTTCCACGAAAGGACGCAAGTGCTTTATTATCATGCCGTTCGGAAAACGCGATGGCGTCGATTTTGATCGCGTGTTCAATGATTTTATTCGACCTGTCGCGGAGAGCGACGAACTTGGTCTTACGACCGAGCGCGAGGATCAAGAACAACGCGGCGGTTCGATAAGCCATAGCATAATTCAAAAACTCATTTCGGCTCCGGTTGTTATCGCGGATATTACAACTTGGAATGCGAACGTATTTTACGAACTGGGCGTGCGTCATGCGCTCAAAAAAAAGATCACAATTCTTATTCGCGACAAGTCCCATTCATTCGGCGTTGAAGGAAATCCAATACCGTTCGACATCGCCGGTCTGCGCGTCATGTTCTACGACATACAGGACGAGCATGCGTTGACGCGGTCGAAAAACGAATTGCATGGCCGCATCATTGCCGGCATTGATGAGTCAACTACGGACAGCTTGGTTTATAATGCGATTCCGGGGCTGGAAGTTCGCCAACGATCCGCGCCCTTAAAGTTTCGCGACGAATTCGACGCTGAGCTAGAGGCCATTGGAGACAGAAGGATTTCTGTCATCACCGGCGATATTGTGAATGTCGATAAAATAGATCTTTGGGTGAATCCCGAAAATACGAAACTTGAAATGGCGCGGTTTCACGATCCCTCGATCTCCGCTCATATTCGGTATTTTGGCGCGGAACGAGATGCGCGCGGACATATTATTCGCGATGTGATTGCTGAGGAGTTGCGCAAAGTGCAAGGTCGCGCCGCTGATGTGGAGCCGGGATCTGTTGTCGTCACGCCGTCGGGAGCGCTGGAGAGGACCAACAACGTAAAACGCATCCTTCATGTCGCTGCGATGCATGGCCAGCCCGGCAAGGGATACAGGCCGATTAGTAATTTTTCCGAATGCATTACGAATTGTCTTCGCTGCGCTGACGATTTGAATGTAAAACGCCGAATGCGCAAACGCTATACGTCAATTCTCTTTTCGCTATTCGGGACAAAAAGCTCGGGTGAAGACCCGCAATATGTAACGGACAGTTTGTTTGGCGCAGCCTATGCCTATTTGCTTAACAATCCTCAGTGTACAGTAAAGCGAATTGCATTTCTGGCGTATTTGGAGCGCGATTTGGAGCTATGTGAATCCGCGTTGAAAGCGTTGCAGAAAGAGGAAAAGCGCAGGCTGCACCAGGCCTATCAATCTTAATTCAGCCTGCAGGGATTGCTTTATTCAAACAGCTTGCATTCTGCGCCGCGTCCCGCTCAGAGCCCGCCTGCCGCGGTCTCAAACATCGAGCAGGTTGAGCGCTTTGCGCAGCGCCTTTATGTGGGCGTTTTTGGCGAAAAGGCCCCGTTCCGGGCGCCAATAAAAATTGTGGGTGAAAAACCCCAGCCGCTGTAGGGTCGACACGGGAATGTCGACAACGCCCTTGCCGAACAGACGCGACACCGGCCCGCCGACGACGTCGCCCCAGGCGCCGAAAACCGACGGGAAATACAAATTCGTCCAGCGCACCGGGCCGAAGACCGCCGCGTGATCTGGCGTGCGAAAGGCCGGCCGCGCTTCCTCCTTGTCCTCCGGCACGACATAGGAAAAGGCGTGCGGGTCCTGATTGCCGCCGACATAAGGAGGGCAAGACGGGTATTCGCGCGCCTCGATCCTGCGGTCAAAATCGCCCGCCCCGTCGGCGAGCAGCCACGCCGCCGACGCGAGCGGGCTGCCGAGCGTGATGAAGTCGGTGACGCGCCAGGGATTGCCGTTCTCCTGAAACTCTTTTGCGTATGACTTTTGCCGGCGGCGATAGGCGTCGATGTCGAAATCCGCCGCCGCGGCGAGGCTTTCCAGTTTCTCCAGTTCGTCCGTAGACGCTGGAAGCCGGGTCGGCCGACGGATGTTGTAGCGCGGCCAGGCGGCCCGGAGGACGTCGTAGCCGATGACCGAGCCGAGGCTGTGGCCGACGACGATGATGCGTTCATATTTGCCGCTGTCGATCAGGGAGCTAAGAAGCTCCACGCCGGCCGACCGGATTTCATGGCGGCTTTGGATGTTGTACGGGACTGGAACGAGATACCGGGCGGCGTCGCCGACGACGGGCAGAAGAACGAGATTGGCGAAGAGCGCGACGGTGAACGGCGCAAGCGCCGCAAGCGCCTGATTTTGCGTGTGGAGAATCGCCATCGCGCAGCCGCCGTCCCAGCCGAGAAGAACAGCGATTGCGCCGCCGAGGCCCAGGGCTGCGATGACGACGGCCATGATCCAAGCAATGAAAACGCTGGGCGTCGTTTTCGGCGGCGGCGTTTTCAAGAGCGACCAGACCCATGCAAAGACATGCGCCAGCTTCGTGTCTTTGACGAGATGCGCCCAGTAATATTCGAAAAAATCCGTCCGGACCCCGTTCTTCGCCCGCGCCGTAATCAACCGCCGCAATTCATAGTTTCGCGAAACGCGATCCGGGGCGCTCCACGGCTCCGCGCGCACGCCGGGGCGCCGCAGCGCGTCGTCGTCGGTCCAGACGGCGCGAACGAAATCGCGCAGCGTTTTCATGGGAACCTGCTCGCCGACGCCGTGAATCATGATCACGGCCTGATTTCGTTTTCCCGACAGTGCGCGCCCTCTGTTTTTTGCGTTGTCCTTTTTGTTCGCGATCGCAGGCGAGCCGGCTCAAGGCGCGAAGGCTGCGCGCCTTCGCGTTTCGACCGGCGCAACGGCGTCGCCGCCGTCTTCCGGCTTTTCTAATCCGAGTCGATGCTCTGTCCGCATTCGCGCGCCGTCAAACGCGTGCGGGAGGCGTCGCGTCGCTTCTGGCCGACATCCGCGCCGCGGGACGAAGATGCGCGCGGGGGGCGCGCGCCTGTTACGAACAGCCCGTGATATTGTTGAACTGGACGTTGCAGCCGCTAAGCCATTTCGTGCCGCCGGGGGTGCAGGCGTGGGGAATGGTATACCATTTGTTGGGTTTGATCGGGCAGTCGCCGCCTTCGCATTTGAAATGCATTGTCTTTCCCATCAGCGTTTGGCACTCGCTGTTGCTGCACCGGTTTCCCGACGTGCGCGAGATGACGCCGCTGCAGTACCCCGTAGCAACCCCGGCGGCCTCTTCGGCTTTTTTCACGCCGTCGTAATTGTCTTCGGTAATCGGCTCATGATCGACAGGAATGGGATCGTCCGTTTTGTCCATGTTTGCGTCTTTCAGATTTGAGTTCGGCGAAAGCGCCGTTGTAGAAATGCATAAAACACGACATGAAAACTCAAATATTCTGAGTCGTGTTCTATATAAACAGAAATAAAACTATGTAATGTTATAAAGTAAAACTTCGAGGGCGTATAATATATAAAACGCTTCCCGAAGCGCGTTCGGTCATAACGACGTGAAGGTTTCGCTTTGCCGCAAGCGCGGGGGGTCGGGAAGGCAGTTCGATCTATCAATTTGCGACTCTCCACGCTTTAAGCGTGGAGTCCATCTCCTGACTTTTCTGCAAGCGCGTTAGTGAAATGTTGCACAGACATTGACGTTGGAAGCTGGACCCCACGGGTAAACCGTGGGGAGTCGGAGAGGGGATAGTAGACCCTCACAGTCTGCGACTCGCCACGGTTTACCCGTGGCGTCCATCTCCCGATCTTCCCGTAGGCGCATTGGTGAAACGTCCCGCAGGCGTCGCCCGCAGGAGCTGGACCCCACGGTCAAGCCGTGGGGAGTCGGGGAGGAGATAGTAGACCCTCACAGTCTGCGACTCGCCGCGGCGCCCGGGTCCGTCCGCAGGGCGTCCCGAGGATAAACTTGACCGTGGCGTCCATCTCCGGAACCATCGCATCCATCCATCCATCCATCCATCCATCCATCCATCCATCCATCCATCCATCCATCCATCCATCCATCCATCCCATCTTGTCCTCCTGCTTGCCTCCCTCCCTTTAACACTCCATCCCTCCCTCCTTTTATCTCTCCCTCCATACACCCATTCCTCCCTCCATACACCAAGCGCTCTCTCCATATTCCCATGCACCTCCTAACATCCATGTATCCCATCAATCTGCCCACTCATTTATCAGTTGTTTTTCTTTGTTTTTTTATTGCTTCTTTTTTTCCTTCACTCTTTCATTCTTTCTTACTTTGTGTCTTCCTTTCCCATTCTCTTTATTTCTTCTTCTCTCTATCTTAGTATGTTCTTTCTTTCCTCCTTTCGCGTTCGCCTTTTCCTTTCTTTCTCACCTTTTCTTTTCATTACTTCTTTCTTGTCTTCCTTTCCCCAGTCTCTTTTGTGTTGGTTCAAATGATTTGGTATTTACTGATATGCTGGCCCTTCATCTTTATTCAAGTACAGTCAAACACTCCATGCTTATCATACATGTTCCGAGTTGCTTAATCACCCGAAGTCAAGATGTTTCTAAGGCGTGCAACTTCTGTCAGCAAGTTGTTGGTTCACCTCGTGATTTATTTGTATGTTTTAGTCAAGTTAAGGAACCCACAACCACGTCTAATGGGCTGAAAGGAAGCGTAGTCTTCTGAAGCCCCCTCTCTATACATGATGGATCCTGCCCACATGAGTCCCAAATGACGACTACCTTTCTGTCAATTTAGGGGGGTGGGGGTGGGGTGGCGGTCATATTACCCTATAATTACTATTGGTATATAGATATTGACAGTTTTGAGCAAGGTTGACGCATAGAAAAGCAGGTTTTTCCCAGCTACATATTAATATTTATATTTCCTGACTAAACAGCGGCAGTCATTGGAGTTCCTCCACCAAATCAAACAGCGCAGTTGGTAAACATCTTTGACAGCACACCGGAACCATCTCTGCCCATCGGAGGCCCCCCAGTAGTGTCTCAAGGTGTAGAAGACAATGTCCAAAAGTAAGTTAACCAGCAGAACCCTAGAAATTATATTCTAATCTATGCTTTTGGTAGAATATTTTCAGACGTTCCTGTCACAGCGTCAAGTCAACGTTGTCGAAATGACAGATCACCTGTAATTCCCGCGGTGTTTCACCTTTCTTTGTTAAGGTCTGTGAATCAGACAGCGAAACATGGCTCAGGCTTTCACGGTCACGTACAACTTTGCGTAGATGATCTCGCAGTGAAGAACGGTCACACGAAACGATGACAACTATCGAGTGTAACGTACTTAAAAGTGACAACGTATTGGTCGATTAACTGTGATACAGTCATATGAACTATCCTTTGTTGAGTGACACTTGGTGAATATAACCTGCGCGCGGACTTCACTAGGATCTTGTAAAGAATGGGCGACTTTTCGTCGAATTCGCAGACCCAAAAGAAGAAGTCTGTCTGGGTCTTTAACTCAGGCTATTGTTATTGCAGCTGTAGGATCCCCTCCAGCAGTGGATGACATGTTATTGCAGCCGTGGCCCTCGTGTCATCCCGGGAGTGGGTCTATTTTTAGAGTTACTGCTTGCACCCCTGAAGCAGTGGATGACATGTTATTGCAGCCGTGGCTGTCTTGTCATCTCGGGAGTGGGTCTCCTTTTAGAGTTACTGCTTGCACCCCTGAAGCAGTGGATGACATGTTATTGCAGCCGTGGCTGTCTTGTCATCCCGGGAGTGGGTCTCCTTTTAGAGTTACTGCTTGCACCCCTGAAGCAGTGGATGACATGTTATTGCAGCCGTGGCTGTCTTGTCATCCCGGG
>JAAAKM020006971.1:23235439-23253835 GCA_010016025.2 Alatinidae sp. Z8VKAUB7J3 | reverse complement strand
TACTGCTTGCACCCCTGAAGCAGTGGATGACATGTTATTGCAGCCGTGGCTGTCTTGTCATCCCGGGGGTGGCTCTTCTGTAGGAGTTACTGCTTGCATCCCGACAGCAAGGGTTAATTGGCGAATCACTTAAAGCGTGACGGCGTAATTTTATGAAAATTAAGTGCTGTGCGAAATTATGGACTGGCTGCGTTCTTCCTGCTTATTGAGTCTATTCACGTTTGAGAAAGATATATTGAACAATCACCAAAATACACCGTTCTGAGTCGTGCCTATTATAACTTAATTTGCTGGATCCAATTTTTAATTAACGAAATAAGTAACCTTTATAGCATTTTTTAGAAACCTTTTTAGATTTGTATGTATTATTCACGTTTGGAATGAGTCTGGAACGCAGTATTTTAAGACTGACTTGTGCTGGTTGCGTTACCAATATGACGTAATTGGAAATTGGTACCCCAAAGAATTTATGACGTCATCTATTTAGAACTCATGACGTCATCTATTTAGAGTTGTTAAGCGTACTTGAATATAGTGGTGACATTTTTTGTATTATTTTCCAAATGTTTGCGTACTTCCTTGTGCACCGTCTTGTTACTTCGCGTGTTTATGACATCCTTTCTCCTTACAACAAGGGCCTCGTTCTTCAAAGTGATTCACTCTACTTGCAGGTTTGTGTGCAAAAACAATGGAATTATATACGAAAACGAGGTAATACAAATTGGTGTCAAGTCAGAGTGCAGAGGGGCTGTTTGTGAGTATTTGCTTTCATAAAAATATCAATTAGTATTAAGTTTTAATGACAGAAGACAGCGCAGACAGAATGATGTTGGAGTTGGGAGGGTGGTAACCTCACACAATGAACGTTTGGAGAATTGTTTTAATTAAGTCTTCAAGACGAATATGAACCAGGTTGTATGTTAATGCTGAAATAATTTTGAAGCAACTAAGAATGATGTTGGAGTTGGGAGGGTGGTAACCTCACACAATGAACGTTTGGAGAATTGTTTTAATTAAGTCTTCAAGACGAATATGAACCAGGTTGTATGTTAATGCTGAAATAATTTTGAAGCAACTAAGGCATGGTCGTTGCAAGTCAAGCAAGCTGACTATCACTGCCATGTCACTCAAAAAACAACTCAAAGAAAGGGATAATGACCATGTCAAGGAAGTTGAACAACAGCCCCGCCCCCATCCTATCAATGAAGAAAAATCCTTTAATGTTTGTTAGCGAAGCAAGTCGCCAATAGACTCAGATATAACAACAACAGCATGGCGTTAACATACAGTTAAATTTTGAAATCTTGGTAGTACCAATCAATTGAAACTACATTTGAATTGAAACACAAGTACATGGAGAGAAAGAAACAATAAATATGACAAACGTTTATTAATACGGTACTCTTGCAAGTACCAGTTCCTGGTAATAAATGAAGGTTCCCAAGCCTATGAATACCTTTAAAACCTTAAAGGTATCCATTAGATCAGGAGATCGTTAGGAATTTTTGACAGGGTAGGTCGACGGGTTAACCGGTAAGCGACGTTCCTCTTTGTTTAAATCATACGTTCTATTACAACGGTTGACGTTATGACTGGGCTCTTCCTTTAATCTCATTTAGGTTGTTTGGGTTTCTTTTACGGCAACAAGACCTCCTTTCCATTATCAAACTTTTCAACAGTACTTCACGACGAAGAATTCAGTTCAAGTATCCTTTTCGTATTATGGCATCCGATTCAGGGATCCTTGGACCAAAATGCACGACTTAGGTTGTATTATTTAAGCATGTATCAGTTTTGCTTCAACAAAACCGTAAATGGTATGTGTGTAGATAAAGCTGATGTATTGTCGTAACACCTACTTGATGGGAGTAACTGAAAGAGGGAAGCCACTTGGTTCATAGTTCGTAAAGCCTAGTTCTCAGTGCCCTGTCCATTTTGTAGACAGTAGGTCAACGTAATATATTTAACGCGAAGGAAAGTGTGTAGTTTTGAATGAGCTTTAATTTGCTATGTTTGAATTAACTGAAGAGTACCGTATTTTCTGGAAAGTGCCCCTATCCTTTAAGGGGAATTGAAGCCCCCCCTCTCCCCCCGAAAAGAGTGCATCGCCAGTTGATATACATTATTAAGGGGGCTTGATCGAGAAAGTCACAATTGGCACTAGTTCGGACAATAACATACATTATTTCAAGAATAGTCAACTATGTTATTTTTATTAAAAACAAATTTTGGAGCTAACACCAAGCATAAAATTATGTATATACAGTAATGGACGCGTACGAAGGACCGTAAGAAACTGTCAAGGGGTTTACTTTCAAGTGAAGCGAAAGTTGGACGGTGTTAAAAATTACTTGCGATTTGTATATCGTAGATAATTATTAAGCAGTCCTACTAGAACCGAAAATAGAATTACCCCCCTCACCCCCCGAAAAGGAAACAATAAGAAAACCCCATATAATTATTATAGTCACTCGGGTTTAAAATGTGACATGTATTATCGATTGTTTAAATTTCCAATTCCTTAACGTATGCTAGAACTATCTATTCAGGCGGTGCCTGCCACTCCCACAATAGACGGGGGTGCACAAGTGCATCAGCTTATTAAAGTGGAAGGACTGGATGTATTTACGGACGCTCCATTGTTTGAAATCCAATTCGTGTAAGTAATCATCGGCCTTGTTTCTTATATATTAACAGTTGACTCATTTCGATGCTGTCAACTTACCACAGGCCAAAGTGAAGCCTTGTTTATCCCATATTGTATACATGGTGTAATTAGGGTCAGCAGTGGCCAACTACTTCTAGGAATTAGATATCAGGAATCACCAACCAAGAGTGTATCAAGTTGCGTGTACAGAAAACCGAATGATGAGTAGCAGGAAGGGGTTTTTGTTTCATCTATCCATGTCCTTAGTTTATAAGAGCACTTCTAGTTGATTTTGTTGTTGTTGTTCTTATTCTTCTGTTACTATTTTCACTACCATTACTACTTCCTTCTACTACTACTACCTCCACTACAACAACAACAACAACTACTACTACTACTACTACTACTACTACTACTACTACTACTACTACTGGTATCACTTCCACTACTACTACTACTACTGCTGCTGCTACTGCTACTGCTACTGTTACTGCAGTTGCTGCTGCTACTACTTTCGATTTTTGTTTTCTACCTCCTTTTGCAGTCTTCTTCCCCTTCTCTATAATTTGTTCTTCATAATTACGCTCTTTGTCATTGCCTTTTCCATTTCCTTTTCTCTTTGGTTTTCTTCAGGCCACCATTGTCAAACTTTTGTGTTCCCTCATTTCTTTTACTTATTTTCTAATAAGCACCAAAATATAAGTGGTTTTTTTAATCTTTCAATTTTTCTATTTGTGATAAAAGCTTCCAGTACAACCCAAATGCTTCAGGGCCATTTCTTATGATACTCATTTCCACGTCTTTTGTACAGTGTCAGCGGCAGCCCGCAACGGATCGTCGTCAAGTTACCCATCTTCGTCAGCAAATTCGTTCAAGGTGCAACCATGACTGCACAAGATTTCTTCAACAGGTGGAAGCAACTGAGTGGGTAAGTTCAATTCAATGATATTTGATTTCAATTTCTAATTTATCGTCAACAACTGTTTCAGCATGTTGAAACAGAGCATATACAATGGAAAATTTCGATTCTTGCTTTGTTGCCGACACGAGCCTTA
Organism: Alatinidae sp. Z8VKAUB7J3; assembly: GCA_010016025.2. Classification (NCBI taxonomy): domain Eukaryota; kingdom Metazoa; phylum Cnidaria; class Cubozoa; order Carybdeida; family Alatinidae; species Alatinidae sp. Z8VKAUB7J3. Next base: position 23,250,133 of record JAAAKM020006971.1, on the reverse strand, counting down.
TTTTTTGGAATTATGATCAGGCACTATTCATATTTACCTGCATCTCACTAGAAATGATAAAACAGTTTCAATGAAATTTATGAATTTTACTTTGAAACCGCTCTTTCTTTCTAGACCCGATCAAGAATGTCAGAGAATATTCACCTCGAAATTCCCCATCGAGGGAGAGACAGTTTCAACGAAGGTAAATCCGCACCGCTTCTTTTTGCATGTATCCATTGGTTATAATTTTCAGTTTTTGTTTGTTTGCTTTACTATTCCGTTTTCTTCTTCTTTCTTCTTTTCTTCCTCTTACAGTCTTGTCGGAGACCCTGCGTTGCCTTCGTTGCCGAAAGGAGAGTGTACATTTGTTAGCCGTAAGAGGGGCGTAATATTCTGATAGTAGACACTATCCGTGTCTACTATACATTTCTATTATCCGTGTCTACCATCGCAGTCCACTATCCCTGTCTACCCGGTTTTCCCTGTCTACCCGGTTTTCCTCAGCCAACTGTCTAGCGCAGTCTACGATCTAGTTTCACCTACTACCCATTCTGCCTGCTACCTCCCTATGCCTAATATTTCACTCGCTGCCAAATATCCGACATTATTTAATAGATGCCTCTACCGGTTATCCCTCCCTACCCAAGGCTCTTTTATGCCCGAGCTCTGAGGGTTATGATATACGATAGAAACTTATTGACCACCAAGGTCTATTCTGTTATCTAATGTCTTTTATTGATATATCCTTCGTCAGTTGCTTGGCACTGGTATGAAATTACTTGATGGTATTGATCCAAATCCAGAGAATTTTGTCGCTGCTGGTATTATACATTTAAAGGGAGCACAGATTGGATTTCTACTTCGATTGGAACCAAACAAACAAGCCAAGGTAAGAGGATTTCCATTTGTTTCCGCTATTGTCAGCTAATTAAATTGGAGGCAATTGACAGGGAAAGAAGACAATAAAGAGAAAGAAGTAATTTGAACTATTTTTATCCGAACTGTGAAGTAGGAAAGTTAAATTCGACTTTAGCAGGGTTAGCTAAGGCATTGAAACCTGGGTATCTCACGGAAGTAGATTCCTAGACTTGAAAGGTAGATTTGTGTGCAAATTTTACTCCCCACCTTGAAAGCCTGTGCAATATATGTTGTTTGCATTTGATGATGCAATGTTGCTTGAGTGTTGCGACGATAGAAGTCAGTTGAATGCACGAGCTCCCAGTAATTTGTGACAAATTTTCGGGATTTGGGGGAGATATTGCCTTGAACAGCTTGAAATGTCAGAGAATTTTCGTGGGCGATTTAGCAGATGACCCTTCTATAAGTATTAACTAAATTGGCCATGTAATCCTTAATTGGGGTAGGGGGTTACTTTTAGTAAACACCCCGTGTTTAGGATCATTGTTCTTTCCGTAGGCAGAATAGGGTGTGATTGATATTTCGAAATCAAGATAAATTGTGTAGTTTAGTCAGTACAATGATTTCAACTGAGGATCGATAACGTATATCCGTGACGTGTCTTGCAAAGTGAAATCATCAGTCGTCGTATGCTTTCACGGGTGTTGCAAAGGGAAAGGGGGCATCTTCTTTTCGTCATATTTCCTATTTTAAAAGTTTTGTGTTTGTAATTTCTGGCCAACAATGGATAATTTGTACTTGTACTACAGTGTTCAGTTTCAATAACTATGTGAGCTATTTATTTATTCTATAATGAATTTTTTTATTATTGTTATGCGTTACTATGAAAGAGAAAACGATAGGCCATATTTGAAGGCAATATAAATGCTCCTTTCTCCTTTTCCACTACCACTACAACGCACTACTCTTTTTCAAGTCAAATGTTGATTATTTTTCTTACCGTTATTGACACTCATTTCATTGACTCCATAAGAATAGAACTCTGAGTGAACCTTAATGCCTCTTCCCCAATTCGAACATCTGTCAATTGATCGATTTGCAATGCAAGTCCAGTATTATTAAGCAATTACTACTTTTATTTGGCAACTGTTGATTTGAAAAAGGTAGGTCGCACCTACCCAGGCCTGTCAACATCTCAGGTATATTTCCTATAGTTGTCTTAACGTATTGTCCAGGGGCGGTTAAGACTTAAACTGTCACAAGGTCTCTCTTGAAACCTAAAGATTAAAGGTAGGGGTTCAGTTATTTTGGGAAAGTCCAGGAAGGCAGAGGTTATGTTTCAATTTCCTTTGAAATGGGGTAGTAAACATAGCACTTGTGGACGGTAGCTGACAGCGAAACCTAAATGTAGACGCCGGTATCTACTGGAAGCCACAGCTGATCATAACCTTTTAAGTCATGTTTGCAAATTTCAGGCGTAGGGGTGATTCTTCCTGTAGCAAACGTAATATAATACTTAAGTTTATTAAAGGTGCTCAGAAATAAGGAACTCAACGCCTCTAATGTCATTGGTGCCCATTTGCATGCTGCAGCAATTATCACCCAACATTTTCTTCTCTCCTTCTAGATGTACAGACTAACGGTTCGAGCCTCCAGAGGAGGAATACCCACAATGCTTTGTGATCTTCTGGAAAGTCAATTTTGATTCAGCGACGTCATGATTCGCATCCCTTGTACATGAAGTGCTTTTACAGAAACTTATTATGTGAAATATTTTCCCGGTCATGAATAAAGAGGGTAGTATCGCAAGGCCATCTCTCACATGACTGTCGGATTCATGGTGCATATAGTACTACAATTATTGGACATTTTTAGGACATGACAGTAGGTTTTATATCTTCCTTACTTTTCCAAGAGAGCGGTCTTTGTTCCAAGGTGATAGACCTTCGCTACCGTCTTAAATACCCCTCATACTGTCAGTACAGATGCACGATATCAGCGCTTGAATCAGAGTGGAAGCGAAAAAGATGTACTTGCAAACAGCAGCCTCGTCGCACGCCTGTTCAGGTCTGGTTGTGTACACTTTGCTTGATCAAACGCCCGAGTTTCTTAGGGTGATGATAGAGTGGCATTTTGCCGCAAAATACGAGTCGGTGGAGTTTTGTTGAGAACACTAGTGTCTAGTTTGTGTAAGTGAAAACTGGCGACCCAACATGTAATAACAGTAGTGTTTGGGAAATGTGAGTAAATGTTGACATCTGTTTGTGTTTTAGCCCAGATTGTGTATCTGTCATTGAATTGTTTATGATATGTTTATCGGACGGATCATTGATAGAATAGAGAGTGGAACGGGGCAAATTTCCATTGGTGCTGAACCCTTTGAGGCCAGAATATTGTATCCACCCCATTTTTCACCAGTACGAACGTGCGTATTTTGTCGTTTCTGACATTGGTTTCTAAATGTCCACTAGCCCAGCATAAACGCAGTTCTGAGTTGACGATGGTGTGCTATGGAAGTGACGTCTCCGACAGTGGATAAGTTTGTAACATTGCAACAGGAATTGGCTTCCGAGTTTCATGCCATCATCGCTCAAGTAATAAGTTTCGAAAAAACAAACCCTTTTGTTGGGTTCTAAGAGTTGTAACATTTTCTATTCGGTATGTGACCTCAAATATGGTCAGTAATAGGCACCATGTCGGGAGAATATCAGACGGATGTCTGACAGGAGAATAGTTATCAGCATTTTTTGATAACGTAGACGTTTTGGGACAAGAGACAAATAGCAAAGATCAGATATTTTCGGACATTTCAAACTTCGGCAACTCCTAGAACATATTGCTTGAAAAAAGAGATGAAACATCTCACCTTTACTGGTTACACGGGCGGGCAAAGATCGCGTCAGTGATCACCAACGGATTGTGATGTCCATGGCAGAGAAGGGGAAAAGAACGCTGTTTCCTTTCAGCAGTTGATGATTGCCTGTGTCAGACGGAAAAAACTTTTAAGTACACAATGGATTTGCTATTTCATGAAGAAGACCGCTGTTTTCCATCAGGAGTTGATGACTGCCTGTGTCAGACGGAAAAAATTTTAAAGGACACAATGGATTTGCTATTTCATGAAGAAGAGCGCTGTTTTCTATCAGGAGTCGATGACTGCCTGTGTCAGACGGAAAAAACTTTTAAGTACACAATGGATTTGCTATTTCATGAAGAAGAGCGCTGTTTCCTTTCAGGAGTTGATGATTGCCTGTGTCAGACGGAAAAAAACTTTTAAGTACACAATGGATTTGCTATTTCATGAAGAAGAGCGCTGTTTTCCATCAGGAGTTGATGACTGCCTGTGTCAGACGGAAAAAACTTTTAAGTACACAATGGATTTGCTATTTCATGAACAGTTACAAGATCCTTCTTGCTAGTACTTAATTTTTACGATTGTTGAATTATAATTATTCACTGTTAAAAAGGTTAGCAGTAGGTGAAATCTATTTTAAAACATCTGCCCGTCTTCTGTACAATTCTAGCTGGGAAGGAAATGACCTGACCCGTTAAGGCCTTAAGGACCACTACTGATGATGTAGCCTAAGATATATTATCTGTAAGATCAGATATAAAAGCATGAAAATTCCTTTCAGAAGTTGTTGGACAGCTCTTGATTTATAAAGCTGGTACTTAAGGAGCCTTTTAGTCGTATAAATCTCTGCATGTATGCAACAGAGATCAATTAAGCAAAGACTCGTTCACATGTACAAGTTCCTTGTTAGCAACGAAGGCTAAATCCAAGTAGTACAAGTTAGTGCTCAGCAGATGCTTGAGGGATTTGATCATAAATGAAAAGCTTCATGACAAATCACTACGCACATTATGAATGCTAAGTTATGAGATATTATCACCATGTACAGAGGAATGACAAACACAAGCCAGAGTTGTTGCTTGAAAGCTAAAGGACATTACAGTACGTAGATTATGTGCCCTGATTTGGTTTCTTTTAACTCTGTATTCTACCATGATGTCTATGAAATCAATTCTTCGGACAGTTTTCTTGGGGAAGTACTATGAAAGGTCTGCTTTTGGTTTTAAAAAAACTATCCTTTGCTATTGGTAAGAAATGATCGCAAGGAAAAGTGCTCACCTAAAAATGTTGTAAAATGGTTGGTGTACAATGTTTTATGTGAACTGGTTCGTGTTGATTGGTTCGTGTAAAATGGTTCGTGTAAATTCTTTTGTGTAACGTTCTCCTTCTACTGTTGACTACAAATACTTTATTTCAATAACAGACGGCCTTGATAGCTCACAACATTAATATTATTATTATTATTATCATGATCATAACCACTTTCATTATCAACATCATCATCATCATCATCATCATCATTACCATCATTTATCATCATCATCATCATCATACTCATTACCATCATTTTCATCATTTATCATCATCATAATCATCACATCATCACCATCATCGTTTTCATTATAATCATAATCATCATCATTATCATCATCATCATCATCATTAGCAGCAGCAACATTATCATCATCATCATCATCATCATTAGCAGCAGTAACATATCACCATTAACTTTGTTATTACTATAATCTGCATATTAATCATCACTATCATTATCATTTCCATCATAGTTTTGATTATTATCATCAACGAAATATTTGTCAAAACCCCATCACAATATCATTAACTTATCAATATCTAACTATGAAGAAATTGCTACCGTCATTTGATCACAGTAGTCTCCAACCTCATCATGCCGTTTGTTCTGGAAGTAGTCTGGGCATGAGTGACGCAGGGTAAGTCACGCCCGTGTCGGAATAAATTTGTATCGCTTTTGACCGTAGGGTCGGAGAGTTGAGTAGAGAAAGACCTGAGTAGCAGAATATTATAGAGTTTTAGAATCTTTGAATATAGACTTTACATTGGAATTATTATGTGCGTTGATAAGAATATATATTAAAAAGAACTAAGAAGAATGTGTCTTTTATAGATTACAGCTCTGACACAATTTGATTTCTATGTTAATTACAACACCATTATTGCCTACAAAAACATCTTTAAAATATAGTTATTCTTTCATTGTAAGGTAGATAATTTGAAAAGTTGGTTAGTAGTACAGAATTTGACTATTGCGTTGAATAACGGATTCATTTTGCTAACCGTTTCAACCATACACTGATCACAGAAATCTGATGGAGTGAAGTGAAAAAGCCGTCTCACTTCACTTTATACGATTGCTATGATCAGTGTATGGGTAAGATAGTTTGATTGTAAGGTTTACTTTAGTTTTTCAATGATACTTCTCAGGTTCATCAAAGTACCATTATAAGCACAACTTCTTTCTCAGTTGCTCTATAATCCCTTGCAGATGTACGAATGATTGCGCTTCCGGCTTAAGTTCCAACCGCGCCAGATTAGCAGAGCTTAAATTTGCTTTTCTGAATACATTTTTCCTGTCCTCTTCTTTACCTGTTGTCAATGCAGGTCTTTGTTCTCAGATTTTATTTTTCAATAACTTCTATAGTTTGCCAAATTAATTTTTCGCGATTGCAAGAAGAACTGCTATTTGGTCTATTACCCTTTGCTGATTTCGAGAAAATTTCTTTCTGTTTTAATCGTATCACACAAAGTCGTTACCATCAACTGAAAAGTTATAATCTGTATGCTGCAGAATTTCACCAACGATAGCGTTACCATACCCTCTCATACTACCGCTGTTGATATACAACCTTGTCTAACAACTCATAAACGATATAGAAAATTTAAATAATATAATAGATAAAGTTAATCGTTGAACAAGTCTTATGTTAAGCCTTTGCATTATCTGTTTCCTCTTTCTGTTTTCTCTTCCTCTTCTTCTTTAGGAGCTTGTTCGATGTTTTATATGCTAGGGATCGTGGTGACAGCTTTTATTTGTTTCTTGGAATCGGTCCTGAAAATACTGTCAAACTTAAGTACAAGGCACTAAAGTACTTTCATATACCCCTAGTTCTCACTATGAATTAAAGGGGAGAGTTATTTGATTGAAATGGTTCCGCTATTTGTTAATTGATTGTGTTGTTTTATCAGAGAATCTTTTAATATAGGCTGTAATGTCAGTTTTTTTTAACTTCGGTGTAAACATCGTTAACCTTAAAACTCGAAGTTTACTTAGTTAAGTGATCCATTTGAGCAAACAAAATTAACCCCCCATTCTCCCCCATTCCCCCACCTCCATTCTTCCATTATCCCATTCTCCCTCCATTCTCCCACGAGCTGATCTGTTTCTTCCTTCAACTGAGTCCCAATAACAGACACATCCTTAACTCATGTCTCTTTCAGGAATACAGAAATGATTGATTGATAAAATTCCGAAAACGTACAGCTTTGGATTTCTTAACTTCACAGTGTAGTCGCTGGCTAAACACTCAATCTCCTCTTTTACCTTTGAAGTTGATAAGACCGTTGAGAATTTCTTTGTTTAAGAGAAATAAAACCGCAGACGCTTGGGCGTCATGAATCCACAAAATGTCGAAGCTGACTGTTCGAGTCAGTTTTGCATGTGTTTGGTGATTAAATCACGTGCTTGGGCGTCTACCTGCAGTTACACAAACAAAACATCAGAGATATTAGCAATACAGCTTTCAGGTTCTGAACGCCTAGATGTCTAAGAATCAAAATTAAAAGCAATGCCGACCAAATTCATAAAGCCGTGCTTGTTTAGGTTGCACAACACTTTAAAGTTTTAAAAATGTAAATTAACTCTTTAGATATTTATAGCATACTCGCCGTTCTTAATCCTGTATTATGTATTTTCTTAGTATTTTTATCTTGTAATGCGCAGGTGAGCATCTTTTATGAAACCTGGCTCAATATAAATGTATATTATTATTTATATTATTTCTGATACTCTCAAAACTGTTCTTATATCCTGGTAAATGAGCTACAATAGCGGATCACAACTAGTGGTCCTAGGTAATGTAGCTTCTTTTTCTTTCAACGATTATTTGATGTCCATACTTTCCGACTGATTTTTGCTGTTCCAAGTAAACAAGATTTTTGCAGCATTTCAGCAGTAATTTCCAAGTCCAACTTCTGCATCCATTTCTCAAATTGTTTTGGTCACTGTCCCTAATGCCCCTATCATTGTTATTGTTATTATCATTATTAAAGCCCAAAGACCATGGTAATACACTACCGTGGCAGTGTTTAAAGAAATATTCCAAAAAATTAAGAAAATCTAAAAAAAATCTGAAAGTGAAAAAATGAAAAAATAAAAATATACATACAAAAATAATTTAAAAAGTGAAAATTAAACAACTTGATTTATCATTTTCAAACCGTTTCTAAGATAAGAAATATACTGAAGAGCCATTGTCATACTATCAGATGACTCTAGACTATTCTTTGAGTTTCCAGAACATACCAGAACATTCTACAATATTCTAGAACCTTCCAGAACCTTCTATAGTAGTGATCATATTTGATAGTAAATTAATCTAATACATTCTTATATATTCTATAACATTCCGTAGCATTCCATAACATTCTTTAACGTTCTATGATATTCTGTTAACTTCTAGAATGTTCTACAGTAAGCAAATATAAAAAGTGTGATCCTCTACTATCATTAGATTGTAATACAACACAGCATAACTTAATGTAAACAATTCAAAATGATTAGAAATCAATAGATTATATAAAAGAATCAAAAGGAGTTTTTCTATTGAACCCAAACTACACCATTCATAGGCAAAATCTCCGATTTGTTTCTACAGTATATAGAAGCAGAAACCCTTGGTTAAATGAAAACGAGGGATGTCAAATGTTGGTCACTTTTAAACGGGAGCCAAAGCTTTCAGACATTAAAAACTTCCTTTTTAGTTCGTTCATCAACTAATTCAACATATGAAATGATTCACATTGTGATGGAGAGTGACCTCGACTCTCGTTCAACATTTTAACCCAAATTCCGAAACATATGTTTACAACAATGGGGGTGCGAGCCCCCTGGCATCCCACCCAAAGTTTATACTTACCTTCCATAATCTACCTAGAATTATCAATGCACGCCAAGAGTGTGTTGACTATTGGTTTGCTAACTCTTATTTTATGTGACTCGTTATCCATTCAATAAAATATGGTTTGTTTCTACCACTGAATTTTTAAAAAAGAATAAAAAGTTATACAAACATACACCTTGTAAAACATTTTACAAATATATACTTTGAGACTTTATTGTCGTTTGTGCTTTTAAGTTGTATTAAACATATTTTACAAACGATTTATATCTTTTTATAGAGGTCTTGATCAGGAATAGATAAAATGGATCCATTACCCGTTAACTGAGGTGTCTAGCTGGTTTAGAAAAATATTCAATTCCGAGATCCTAAAATAATTTAAATAGTATCAGATGGTCTCCAATACGATACCTTAGAGATCATGAATATGTGCCCTAAATATATAGTAAAAGCTTTAATAGTTGGAATTTAAAGATATTGTCACTTATAGAGATAGTGCAGGCAAATCTTTAGTCTTTATTTAAATAGTAAACCCTTACTCTTTATGTAGTAACATGCTGATACGGTAATGCCTGACACACGTTTATCTTGTAGACATAGCCTTGATGATGGTTATCATGATTTTTGTTCGGTGCTTGGTGGAGGCTATGGGGATTTTGTCGAGAGCAGATTGGAATGCGATAGCATGTTCTCAAATGGGAAAGAATAAATCATCGAGAGACAACTGCGCATATAATTATTGTTTAATAGCAGAATTTTATTATGCAAGATACATTAAAACCAATTTAAAAGTATGGAAGTGTCTGTATATACTTTTTGCTAAGGAAGCCACGAAGTAATGAAAATATGAAATAGCGGTATTACATTCTCCTACAACAACCTCTAAAAGGAAAGAAACTCACCTTAGTTTCAGTTCTGATTTCATCCTGAACAATTCAAGATTAAAAACATTATATTCCTTGTGTATATTTACTTAATTTTAATTAACAAGTGTTAAACGCTTAAATAAACTTCCTAGACTAACAAAACATTCATGCCACAGACTTCACAGCTATATTTCATGACTTTGGTATATGTTCAGACTCGAAATCCTGCATGACTCCTCAAGATGTAGCACACCTGTCATATTGCACGTTTTAATGAAATACAGTGGAACATTCTCTGGGACAAAGCAAGATGGGGCGATTGTTATAACATGACGGAACGGATCCGGGATTTGTCGTTGCACTTGAAATAATTTGGTATTGGAGTTTCCAACTGATAGAAGTGGGAATCACAGTTAATGTCTGAAATGGTTTGTAATAGCAAATCTTGTCAAAGTTTATATTGTCCAAAGCACATATTTTTTTATATAAGCAACCCATTGGCTAAGGCTTCAACCCTCAAATTAGCCAAAAAATGAAGCAACTTGCATAGCAACCGTCAGCCCTAACAATTAGTTAGCAACTTTTTTCAGCAGAACAAAAGTACAGATTTTCTTAAAAAATAAAGACAGAAGAATTCTTGTCTGATTTAAAACAAATACATCACGAACTATTTACATGTATAACTCACTGTAAGTAGACAGAAGATAAACTAGATTCACGATTCGGTATCTCAGAGAAAAAATAACCTTAGCATCCTGTTAAGCAACTTTAGCTCCGAAAGCGTATCACACCCTTAGCAACGTTAGCTCTGAGGAAAATCGAGTTGCTTACAAAAAAAAAAGTTTTATTGATAAATCTATGAAGAAATCTCAGAGTCCTGATTGATGGGTTTTGCACACGAGCATTTGATAGTTGGATTACCAGGCCTATACAATAAGACACTGGATTCCTCGAATGTAGGTTTTTGTGGTCTAATGACTTGATTATGCCATAAATTACTCTTGGGTACCCCCTTACCGACGTTTGACAGCGTGAATCTGGTCACCTCATTTACACAAGAAACGTCTGACCAGTTCAAAAACATTGTCTCTTAAAGAATCGATATCTGTTGATTTTCTGTTGATTGATCTGGTGTTAAAATTTACAGGGCAAACGTTATAGGTATTTAGTCAACTCTCTTTGGAATGAATTTTTTAACTCTCTTCGGAATAAATATTTTGCTTAATTCATTTGTGAACCTACAACACCAACCTGCTAGAATTTAATAGATTTTCAAATTTGGTCCTAATTTAGGCCTTTGTTGTTAATTTTTGCTGACGTCAGCAGAAAATAAGCAATATTGTCAATTTTTATCTTGGCTTTTGAAAGTACATATAAAGGGCTATGTCTGTGCCAAATGTCAACCCTCTATCACTGTCTATGCTAAATGTAAACTCCTATCAAAAGTTAACTCCTCCCCCTTGTTAGATATCTTGAAATAGTTCATACACCGCACTACCTACACCCTTAACTATTATGTACCAAAAAGTATTAAAGTTGAAAGGCAGAAGAAATTATAGGGCGGACATAAGAATCGATTATTTGTAATTCCCCTTAGTCTTTGATCGTTGACAGCAATATTGAGATAAGTATGTCAAAGCCTCAATGGGAGGTCGTCTAAACGACTATATTATGCATCGTAGCCTCTTCCGTTTCTTAGCCAATCCCTTAATTTTTATGGCAAAAGAAGGAAAGCTAATACTAATTATCAACAGATTTGATTTCCTAAAGAGAATGTTATTCTTTCAAGGCCTATGGCTCATCTGCCATCTCTTACTTGTCGATATTTTGAGCTAAGACTCCAGAGATTTTCATCGTGCGTAATATCACACAACACATAACTTCTGCTAGGTCATATAAAAAATTTACCAGCTTGAATCATGTTTACTTTTAAAAGGCCTTTGTGCTCTTAGGCTGGGTGGCCTAAGAGTATACAAGCAATTCAGGAATATTTTTTATAAGCAACTTAGGATTTGGACTAGAAGTCAGGTTGTTTTTTTTTAGGCTAAAGATAGCCCTGAAGTTGCTTAATTGGTTGCTTGAATTTCAAATTCCTCTACTATACTCAGAATAAAAATGAACTGTTAGAGTTGAAGTGGAATAACTTTTTCTTCTTGCAAGTAAAGAGGTATTAATTATAGGAAGATATTATTAACAGTTCATAACTTTATGAAATCTAAGCATTTTCTGTCATTAAAAGTAGGAATTTATCAATTGTTCATTGTTTAAATGCGAAGCTAAGAAAATGCTACTATTACTGGAGCTGCTTACTAATTTTTCAAAATCGAGTACAGTTGCTTATTAGCGAGTTGCTTATGAAACAATCGTGTATTGTTTCAGGAGTTTTAAATATATGTTTAAAGAGACTATTGCGAGTTGGGTAAATCAGAAAAGATGATCGAAATGATAAATTTTTAAAACTGCTAGAGACGATATCTGCCTGTTCGTTCAGCCTTTGACTGACTTAAATCTACGTAGGTCGTGTATATTTGTATATCTGCTTTAGTAGTTCCAACTGTGAGGCCGTATTAACAAACGAAGGATCACATATATATCACTATTGCACAAGTAGTCATTTTAAAACATTCGTTCATCGCGTTTATGATTAAAGATCGTGAGATGATGCATTGCATTCATTTGCTAGGGGTTGCTGTTTTTAACAAAGTTGAAGTATGTTATTCGACGTAAAATTTGGCTGCTAACGTCACTGCTCACAAGCTAGCCTGCGTGCACACTATCCCAGCTGAAGTGGGTACTTCAGAGTGGGTAAGAGTTTGTGTGATACCAAAGAACGTCTGGTTTGGAGTTTCGTCATTGTAAGTCAGAATAGGTGTTATATTCCCACTGAGTCAGTGAAGATAAGAGATCGTTATATTGGAAGAATTACCATTCATTAGCCGCTAACTCGTATCTACTTTAGCGGCCCTATAATAAAAAGGACTTTGGCAACAATTTATCAAGGGAGGGATTTCATCAGGGGGGGGCATGGCCCCGTAATGCCACCCGTTAACTACGCGGTTGATTTCCGATGAAACTGATATCTTTAATGTGAAGTCAAACTTCCTGTCAGCCTAACCAATACACGAATAAACCAGAAATACTCGTTTTTTCATGACGACCTTGGTTACGAGGTGGCAACGACATTCTTAATACAGTGGACTCTCTCTATCTCGAACTCGCAAGGGACCAAAAGATTTGTTCGAGATATATCCATACCATTTCGATCCTAATTTCGTGAGTCTCGTGACAGTTAGCAAATCAGATCTTTATATACTCAAATCAAGCTCTTTTTAAGAGAAATTCGGACACACTAAGTAGGACTTACACTTTCTGTTGCCTTACCGACTCGTTATCAATCGATTTCTTTGTTCAATGAAAGCATAAATACGTCTTAACTGTGATGAAATCTCTCTTTCACACTGTAAACATAGTATAGGAAGGACGAGACATCTCTAAAATTTCTTCCCTTAACGTCAGTTTGCATGCAATGCTTTTGTTACAGCGATGTTGTTTTCTGATGCCGTGATTGTAAATGACAAAACACAAGACTTCACTTCTGCGATGCCACACACGTATGGTAGATACTGGCCACTGTAGTGCAGCAAACGACCTAAAAACTGTTTAATCCAGTGATTCTCGTTTCTTGCATCATATTTCTTTGCGGCAGCCAAATTAATAATGCAGTGGTAGAATACAGTAAAAATGCGACTAGGCGGGTAAAGGCAAGAATACTCAGATACCATATTGAATTGAGTAATCGTTACACGGGAAATAAATATTCTTACCAAAATCGATCAAACTGGACAAGAATTGGAAAGCAAAATATGTATTTCGTCCTATGATCCTGGTGAAACTTACATTCCGTAAATTTAACACGGGATACTGTAATTAGCAACTTAGGTGATAAAGATCTCCTTGGAGTATTCGGCTTATTCTTAATATTAAAGTCCAATTCTTGTACTTCTACCAGTGAAGCGATTATCAGTTCGCGATCACCCGGTGTCTTATATGTAGATATTAAAATGGATGAACAATCTGAATTACAGATGTGTAGCCCTATGGGTAAACAAGTTTAATACACCTACCATTTAAATGTAAAAGGCTAAAAGCCGACAGAAACAGTTGTATAGATACAAAATAGACAGCAATGACATCCTTAACTAAGTGGCGTTTTTTGATAACAAGAGAAGCCAGGGCATAGCAAAATTTTCGACTGAAAATTTTCAATTGTCACGATGGAATCTGTTCTCAAGTTTCCTACCTGGTTCCTCCGCTTGTTGGTCGCTAAAATAATATAAGACACGTCGAGACAATAATTTAACATGAGCACATTTATTCTGCTGTTTGGCGGATCAGATAAGTTTAGAGTCGACTTTGAGAATCTTCCGGAAATGCACATATTTTACTTGTTAAATGTATAACATCACCATAAAAAATTCAAGTTACTTATTGGGCAAAAACCACAGTTGTAGCTTACAAATTCTCATACTTCGACTTCACAGCAGAATTTGTTGAATGCTAAATCTCTCTGCACTTTTACTAGCTTTATTGCTATCCTTTCTAGGTTTTAAGAACATTCCGCGCTCAAATAACTTCACGAACGTATTTGTATCTCTGTATTTAAGCAAAAATAGGAGCTATTGAAAACGGCAACAGGGAGTGCCGAAACGTTGTGTATGCAAACTAATATAAAGATTTACCATATAGTAAGAAAATGGTTTTCATTCATAGTCCTTAGGACCTTACAGAACAAACAGCTGTATAGAAACCTAGAAAGGATAGCAATAAATCTAGTGAAAGTGCAGAGAGATTTAGCATTTAGCAAATTCTGCTGCGAAAATGACATGCTTCCAAAGTACACTAGACTTCGACTTCAGTCACGTATCAAATAGTTGTTTACCAAAGCATTAGCGCACTGTTTATTGTAGTATTAATTTTC
>JAAAKM020006971.1:23206675-23220381 GCA_010016025.2 Alatinidae sp. Z8VKAUB7J3 | reverse complement strand
ATGTATTTTTACTGATTCCGTTTGTTTGAACGCGCGCTATCTGCTCATGGAACAGTAGTTAACAGGTACATCAAGCAATCAGCATTTAGGATTCAAATTGCGACATTGTTTTACATTGGAAATGTCTACCATTATTGCTGCAATAAGAATGTGTACTTTAAAGTGTTCTATTATCAGTGGACGCGTCTCACCATAAGTTTACAAATATAGTCACTATGTCGGAAAAAAATTGGAAAGAAGTGAATTGAAGAAATGCTCAACTGAGTGATAATGATACTTGCGTTATTACGTGGCATTCTACTGATACAATTTCAAAAAAATCTCTATGATTTCAGCTATAATATGTGGTGGTATAATGATATGGCGAGCAGGTAATTTACGAAAATTTGGTATTTCTAAGCCTCCCCCGGCTCATTTGGATCCCTCGCTTATCAAATTTCTGAAATTTTTCCCAGCCCCTACTATGAGGACCCTTATTAGGCACCCAAGAGTAGTTTGGTGCAACACCTGGTTTCTTCATTCACAAAGAATAATTGTTGAGCTTAACTTATCAAATTTGGTTTCTTAATCTTTTACGTGTGTCAGATCACTAAGAGACCTTCAGAACAAATATCAAACTAACAGATAATAAGTTACAACTGTGTTTACTTTGGCCTGTTTACATATTCCTATTTGGAAATATTTAAATTAAGCAAAAGTCAATGCCGTCGAACTGCATATCCTGTTCACCCCACATGAGTATTTTAAATGAAGTAGTTGACAATTTTTATTGAAAGTAATCAGATAGTTATGGACACTCTTTCCTGTCCAGCAGTTATTCATATTTATCAACGGTCCTCAATGTTCGCGCCTTGTGGATAATGTCTACTAAATAAGTTATGTAAACCGCTACCATGAGTAATGACACCGTTATTCATAACACTTAATTTGGCCTTCATTCTAGCCAACACTCCGTCATTTTCCCTACTGTCAGGTCAGGTCAGGCTTTGTCTGCTACTGGTACCATGTAAACCAGTACCACCTGTCACATGGTAGAATGATTGACAACTAAATCCGGACAGTGATCCCAAGAAAGATTAGAACGAGACGAACCTAAATATTGAAGATCTCGCTAAGAGGTCTGGGCGACTATCCACACCACAGCAGCAGTGACGAACGCATTCAATAAAATGAAAACCTAATTAAAGCAGTTCACAGTTCACCACACCAAAACTGACATCGCATCTCACGTCGCATGGGTCTTCAAGAGTGCGGCAATCAGGTTAAAGGCCAAAAATCATGCTACTGGAACAAGGTCCCGACAAAACAGAACTTCTTGTCTACAAAGATGTGACAAAAGGTATTCAACTTCAATAGTTTAGAGAGTATTAGGTTGCTCTTCGCTTGCGATTTAAATATTATTGTTAACCTGACATCGGACTTAACCAGGAAGGTTTTGAGAATCTGGTGATACGCGGATTAAATTGTCTTTCCAACAACACGCAACACTGTTGAAATCGACAACGACCTTCAACGTAATAACCCTCCCCTCCCAACTTTGTGTGATCTCGTGGGCTAGTCGTTTTATCCATGATCTTAACACCGATATGAAGCATTGGATTGTTGAAAAAGGCTGACAAACCGTTACCAGCTCTGGTGTAAAAAAGTGAAGAAATGTATCAATGATGAAGCATCGGACTGTTGGAAAAGGCTGACAACTCGTTACCAGTTCTGGTGTGAAAAAGTGAAGAAATGTATCCATGATGAAGCATTGGAATGTTGAAAAAGGCTGACAACTCGTTACCAGTTCTGGTGTGAAAAAGTAAAGAAATGGGTGCTTATGCAACAAAAATTAGTTTTGAAAAGAACACTAGAGAAATAGAAAAGCATGTCACCATCGGGGATCGAATCCGTGACCCACGCTTTCGCGGCGTGCGCTCTACCAACTGAGCTAGGTGACCTCCGATGTCGCCACATTAGCTCCGAATCATCCACTGGTGGACATCGACATCCAGCTCAACGCAATTGGAGAGCAGCCTCTCTGCGCCTTTACATTGACCAAGAAAGCGTGGGTCGCGGGTTCGATCCCCGGTGGTGACATGCTTTTCTATTTCTCTAGTGTTCTTTTCAAACCTAACATTTCAAATCCTCTCTTCTCGATGATGCAACAAATATTATTGGTAGAAGGCCTTGAGCCTGGAGACTGGTATGAAACAACGGTAGAAGGCCTTAAGACTTCAAATATATGAAAAGATCATTTTAAACGTTTTTCAAGTATGTTCATATGGCACACTTCCATCTCCCACTTAGTTGGCCTCTAGTTGGCTTTACACTATGCAGGAGTGCAAGAACTTCATACTGCAACTGAATTGCAAGTTTAAAAAAACGATAGTCAGGAAGTAGTTTCCCTTTGGAATATCTATTCACATGGTTTGAATTTTTTTCTTGTAAGACCAGACAGCAGAGCACATTTTCTCAACTCATTTTGAAGTGGAGGGGCAGACATACAAAGATTCCCATGTAAGTATGTGTTTTTTAATACTTCTTAAACCAAGTAAGTTGAAAGTAACTCTTAAATATGCTCAATGCAGTTATCAGTGTATGTTATCTAAAATTCTTTCTCGCGCAATGTGATTGGTCTATTGATGTTCTTTGCTAGACAGCTCAGATTCATGTGTTGCGATGAATAGAACAAAATTATTAAGCCTGAAAGGAATAAATCATTTCATCCATTCATCATGTTATCCTCAGTATTTATATCTATAGTAATTATAACATCGCGATATGTTTATGTTCAGGCCCGTAACCCTCTTCCCCCCGCTAAAATTTTGTTCCCCTTTTAATATATTATCAAAGCGCATTTCTAATTTAATTTTATTGTTATTCAATTCCATAACGATGTTGGTTATGGTCAACTCCTATTTGAATACTAATTTTCCCTTGGAATATCATAAAGTAGCCCAAGATAATAATAGTAATTGATATTTACTTAAGATTTTAAATTTCAGTGAATGATTTATTGCTTCTCCCCCTAATAGCTTATTGTCCTCCCATGGGTGTGGCTTTCTAAGGGATTAGACATAGAAGGGTATAGCATTTCACTGGTCAAAAATTAATGTAAATAGTCATGATCAATGGAATGCAGACACAGACAAGGTTAAATTACCCCTAAACATAAAAGAAAGTCTACCTTGCAATGCACATTTACGTCCAAAGTTTTTGGAAAGGAAGTAAAGTACTTTAGAGATACGTCAAAAATGCCGTCAAGCCGTAGGGCGGCTCTTTACACGTATTACTGCATCTATTGTCTACATCAACTCTCCAAAGCTTTTCCAAAATGCTATTATCTGAAGAATGTTAATGTTTCATTTCATTGGATACTTTATATGGAAAGAATGTATAAAAATATTACGACGAAGTGTTCAATAAAATTAATAGAGGTTTCTCTTAACGCACGAATCTTTACTCTATCATCGATGAAAATAGCCAACCAAACGAATACATACTCTACTAAGTTTTGTTACGTTTTTATGTACGAAGGTTGCAATTGATCTGTATAAAGCAGGTCGAAAACTACTTGAAAATACTAGAGACTAGAAAGAGAAAGTCCTGCGGGAAAGGGCACACAGTAGAAAATAGTTACTTTAAACGTCTACGAATAGAACTTAAGCAACGTACAAATATCAAACTGTTCTAACATAAAAGTACAGTAAGTAAGTATTAAAAAACACATACTTACATGGGAATCTTTGTATGTCTGCCCCTCCACTTCAAAATGAGTTGACAAAATGTGCTCTGCTGTCTGGTCTTACAAGAAGAAAATTCAAACCATGTGAATAGATATTCCAAAGGGAAACTACTTCCTGACTATCGTTTTTTTAAACTTGCAATTCAGTTGCAGTATGAAGTTCTTGCACTCCTGCATATTGTAAAGCCAACTAGAAGTATTCATTTGCACCCATCAAATTATTATTAAAGCAGGGGAAAAAGCCAATCCTTGGCTGTAAACGTCAGCTTGTATTATTTAAGTCATTGAAATAAATGATATTTGAACAATACGAACAATCAATACTAGCATCGTGGAACAACTTTCATTGCAAACAGTGCAGGCTAGTCTATTCCGAAATTTGAAAAATGTTCTAAAACTTTCGAGGCTGATTTCTGAACGTTCCACTTTGATTTGAAAACTTTGGGAGATTTTTCACATTTCCAGTAAAATGCGTTGGCCCCCAAATATTGCCATCGCTGAATGTTTAACTTGATATACAACTCAACTACTGAAGCAGTGGATCTTGATCAACTGCTTGTGACTGCTTGTTGACAGTTCTATGTGTGAGTATAATTAGAACTGATTGGTCTTTTCCTGGATTAAATGATTTTTAAGATTGTTGCTAAGTACGTCAATATTTAATGAGAAAAGCCCTTTTAAACGGTACTGCCAAAATAATGTAACCCTTATCTTATATCAACATATGAAAGTCCTTGCGTATTCACTTGACGTCAAATACATGAGCGTAATTAGACATAACCAATATGTAATGTTGATTCTGTTTGTGCCCTTTTCATTATTCTAAGTTTTCTCTTTGCTAAATCCCGGTTCTTTGCTGCACAGTTAACCTTAGACTGGTTGCCGGCATGTCCCATTTAAAGTTACACAAATGTTTTAACTGCAACAAAATTAATATATTACTGACGTTGGTACTCTAAATAGGCTCTTCTTTTTATTCTTATATATTTTTAAAAGAAAGAAATTGTTCGTAACTTGATGCGGGTTGACCTCGTTGCTCAAAGATAATTTTGTTTTCCTTTTATTGTGGAATTAGTAAGATATCTTTTAATTTGAAGAGGTTGGCAAAGAAGCTGGATCATTCAACGAGATTGTTGTTATGCAGTCCCTTTTCTTTCCTGTCTCCACATTTGCCAGCTCTGAATTACCAGATTATATTCAATTCTTCCAACAAGATGCAAAACATCACCAGACCTTACAGATAACTTGTAAATCTCATTTTTTGACGTCAAGCAAGTACGCAGAGGACTCTCATATGACGATGGAGGGTACAGTTACAATCCTCTTGTGGCAATGTTTAAGAAGCTTTTTCTCGTAGATATTTATGTGCTTAGTACTGATCTTAAACATATGATTGATGGACATTAACAACACGATATTTTGAATTTTGGTAACCATTACCTGCTTCATTAAGAAATAAATCACGAACTCCTGTAACAAATTTAAAAAGAAGCAGCAGATTTTATTTGACTGTAAAAGAAGGAAAGGGCCCCTCGAGGAGCTCAGTTGTAGTGGAATGATAAGTGTAAAGTCGTCTGGAGGAGATCAGCAGCAAAGATCCTAAACTATTTAGTACAGATGGTATTGCAAGATGCCATAGACAACAGTATGACTGGGGTTATTAGTCAAAGACAAGAAAGCAATTGAAGTCACTGGAAAAAGAATAAGACAGCAGTTTCTTCTCTCGTAGTGGGTTGGAAAGACAGGAATATAAGACACGAATTCAAATTTAATAACAAGGTTTATCCACTCCTGTAATCTTCATTTTTTATGTTGTAACAATGACAGTGATGACAGGGTTAAGTTTTTAAGTGTACGCCAAGAAAAAGATTGTTGGCATTTTATGTAATAATATTCCATGTAGTTGACAAAACGTATATGTGCACATGCATTCGACGCCCTTCAAATCTCTGGCTGAATTGCCGTACTAATAACATCTAGTTTCAAACCTTTTTAAGGCACTGATGCTGCTAATCATAAAATGTTTATAGTTAGGTACATACGTATTACGAGAGGATGGATGAATGCGGCCCATAACCTCTCTTTTGGAGGTGGTATATCCTGCGTCTAACGGCAACACCTGCCGGAAGATATACTAATCCTTGTAAAATGGTGTTGCCACTTGTTAGATCTAATGTAGTTTGTACATAGTGCTTCACATTTTCTGACTTAAAAATACAAAGTGCTCATCTTCCTTATAAACTTTTCAAGCAGAAAAATAACCTCTCCTAAAGTGTAGCTTTCCTTTTGGTCTACCAAGTCAAAAATGTTTGACATGTAAGCATACAGGAGTAGTTACTGCATGCCTAACTTCTACGGAGCTACTTGCTTCTACAACTTTGCTTTTCTGAAGAAGTGTTCCTTGAACTGTCTACAAATCCACAGTAATTATTCGTGTTTCAAACTCTCTTCAAACAATTTTGTTACGTGACAGCTTTAAATAAGAAGCGATTATTTCAACATGGCTGAGTATATCCGCCTTACTGTCCTCAATGTAATCTTGAGGACACCTCACGCTCTTCTAATCGAAACAACTTTCAAAGAGCTGGCTTAGAATAAGGAGGTTTCCTGACAGATGTAGATACTTCAAGTAATTGAACTTATGACAACCCAAAGAGAACAATCATAGATTAAGAAGATGGTCTATTTAAACTGGAAGGAAATAGGATGACTCAGAGCCAGATAATTAGGTTAAGAACTATATGATTATACAGATAACCTCCACTTACATCATTTCAATTTTTTTCCGCATATATAAACCAGAACAACGTTTCATTGCTTTATTAGCACTCTTTCTTATGAAATAGAAGTTTTCTCTTCTGGAAGGGACGTTACTCACACTAAAACTTCTTATATTGCTTGGGGAAAGATGCACTGCATCTGCAACGTCCGCTTGTAGAACAGTGACAAGAACAAGGTTGAGCATGTTCCACTACTGTGAGCGTTGCTCTTCAACAGTTAAGCGATGTAGCAATAGATCCTTTTAATATGAAGTCTTTGGTCTTACTTGTTCACAGCAGTGTCTCTGCTGTAATCTAAGGGAGAATGTATTCAAGACAATACATGCAGCAAATAGGCATAAAATACTCTATTTATGGTACTATTTATATCAAAAATGGTGCCATAAAAACTAAATGCAGGGGAAGCGGGAGGGGGGTGGAGATAATAAACGTTT
Source organism: Alatinidae sp. Z8VKAUB7J3 (assembly GCA_010016025.2). Taxonomy (NCBI): domain Eukaryota; kingdom Metazoa; phylum Cnidaria; class Cubozoa; order Carybdeida; family Alatinidae; species Alatinidae sp. Z8VKAUB7J3. The sequence goes on along the minus strand of JAAAKM020006971.1, from coordinate 23,213,440 downwards.
TTATTTCTTATCTTCTATTCAATCTTAAGGAAGATTTTACATCTTTTGGCAAGTACCATTTGAAACTGAACTTCTTTTTCCTCTTTTCTTTCTTTTTTCAGTGTTTTCGGTGTTGTATAGCTGTTTAGTTACTTGCCGTAAGGATTCCCCCCCTAGAATTACTCAAACTCCGCTTGCCAATCTGTATTTACTCAAGCTATGAGAATGATTCAAGAAGACTACCTGAAATAAATACTTTTCTAAAAGGTCTTTTGTACTGTTAAGTGGAATGGGTTTACAACAGTTGAATAAAGAGGAAACGAACATCTGTCTATGATACGAAATCCACTTGTTCTTATATATTGTAGCGCCATCTAGGTTGATCTTTATGTTATGTAAAATAGGCAATTACCTAATTATTTACACATTATTTGTGCCAAAACCTTTACCCAAGAGAACAATCTTTATACGTAAACAAAACGTGAGAAACAGTGGAGGGTTTGGGTATTGTTAAGTGCCTGATAGATGCACCCTCGCTCAGCAAATCTTAAAAATTTCCAACCCCTGTCTTAATGGGATCTCCTCCTACATTATTTCCTTAGTCAATGTTTTTCAGAAAAAAATATTTGTGTATCTGATTACTTGTCTAAGGACCTTAAAATTCATTTTAATGAACCCAACTATAATATTGCTCAGAGCATTTTGAGCAAATACTTATGTAAACGATGACAGTGCCAAACAGGCAAAAACTTGCTCACTACAAGTTTGAGTAAAATTCCAGGGCAGTTTCTAAAAAATGCATGTTTTATATAATATTTTCTGACAAAAAGCACCCCCCTACCCCTCTTGCCAATAAACGTTTGCTATTTCTATTTTGGTCCTTGACGCGCTGAGTTTCATTTTAGTATTATTTTAGGCTTTCTTATCACTCCAAAGTTTATTCCAAGTTCCCGCCCATTAAATGTTTAGTAAGTTCCTGGCCGCCCCATTTACTGCCTCACTCTTGCCTACTGGGCACCTAAGACTAGTCTTGAATCATGATTTCAAAATTCAGAAGGTAAGCATCTTAACACTACGGTTTTTTAAAGTTTACCAGCTTATGATACCAGTAATTGTTAGAAATATCATGGATAAACCGCCCCAAACAAGTATTGGGGAGTGGCCTATTACTTCTGTCTTTCAGTAAGGGTCATGATCTTCTACAGTAATGTCTTCTTAGCACCCACAACTGACGTTGTTATACTATTTGCAATAATTAGCTAGCTTTCTTCAAGTAGTTTGGACATAGCTTCAACACGATTCCATTTCAAAAGTATGGAAATGTTGCAGAGGTTATTGCGATATTCAGAGTCCCTGTTGATAGATACTTTATTTTAAGTTTATTACAATAGAATCATACAGACCGAGCTTTTTACATGTAAGTGTTTTATTTACTTGTAACGTTGGTAGAAATGATCTTCCACACTTTGCTGTTGCTAGCAGAGTGTAGAGAGTCTTAAGCAAAACTTGTGTTTGTAATCTACTACTGTTCTTGAAAGGCACCGTTAATTGTTTACCTGTGTTCCGTATACTCACTATTTTACTAAGACGATCGAGATATGTAAAAGGAATGTTGATATCCAAGCAAAAGGGAAGTCAAGCAGTTTGCTAAGAGTAACTCTCTTACTTCCATACGTAACAAAGAAGGGGTCTTCACAGTTTACGTTGCTAACAAGGTCGTCGTGGTTTTCAGTTGGCAGTGCGAAATCGATTCCCAGGCGCTGCAAGTATATCATGAACGTCTGAGATTTAGTTTCAGAATATTGAAAGAGGTGCACATAAATTTGTTGTCCTGATAATAAAAATTGAGTTTTATATTAGTCAGCGTTTATATAAATTTACGGATAATACGTATTGTTTGAGTGACATGCGTTATTACGAGCTTATTAGGGGCCTATAGAAGAACTTTCTATTCTCTATCTCTCTCCATCTTGCGCTAGCGTTTTTGACTTACTTGAATCATGGTTTATTTTCCCTTAATGTGGATTCCTAAGGTTTTGAAATACATTATTTTATTGTCAGTTACGCAAAATCAAGGTCAGGGAAACTGAATGGTTTTGTTGTTTATATTTTGCTTAAATATCAATATTGATTTTTATTGATCTTTTAGAGGTGGCAAGAGTACTAGTTAGTGATTAAAATAGGGTGTAAACAAAGAACAAGATTAAGAATCACGGGGTTTGCGCAAGAGTGACTGGTTCCATTTACGAAAAGAGTTGCTATAAAATAGATCGGAAGAAACAGAAGAGTTCGTTGGATGAGACAGCGCTTTTTATCCAATAGATGCATGGTAAGGCATGGAAGTATAGTGCACAATCAATAAAAAGAAACTCATGTCTAATGTAAGATAAACGTTTCTGATTATCGCACAGTTTCAGTCAACAATAAAGTTCGGATGAAAGTGTGTTGTAATAACCTGAGCAACAATGTGCAGTGTGGCTTTGCTGCAGTTTCAGTGAGCCAATTTCAGTTTAATTCAAATAACATTTGGTCATCTGTGTTCCTTTGTTTTCTTTTCCAAAAAACAACATTAGTTGGCAAAAAACTGGAGGGGATCAAGCCCCCTAGCCTCTCTACAAATGTCAACGCAACTAGCAAGACACTTGATTACGTACATCACATAGGGCCTACATTCGGTCATAGTATGTTAGAATTAAAAAACTACGCTGGCTAAGAAAGGATGAGTCAGCAAACTTTGACTAGCCTCTATATCTATAAAAAGGCATGTTATTGGCTTAGAAAGTTGTATTACGAACGCAAAATCAAAGTAATACATGGGCTCTTAAAATTGTTGAGCGAGTTGCAATTGTTGTGAAGGGAGGAAAGTACATTTCGATAAGCCTAGCAAGTTTCTATTAGCATTATATTGCTTTTATCCATCATCAATAAAAAGGATTGCCTTTATGTCTTAATTTATTGAATTCCAGCTACAATGTGTTATTGTACCTGCAATACTTATTTGGCAGAAAAAACGTCAGTTGTTTTTTTACTTTTCAGCTACTGCGACGCCAGCTGATTGTCTATCTACATTTAGTCCCTTTACAAACTATTTGTTTGGAAAGATTCTGTCTGCAGCTTTAATATAATTTTGTATGCGAGGTTTACACCCTCGGTGTTATACTATAGAGTCGCACTGTCATACTTTTTCTGAGTTGTACTCTGAGTGTCTTCGTGAAATATCCGCCACTGTCCACACATTTAAGCTTTCCACAAATCTCACTCGTAGAACAAGTGCACTCTTGTTTTCTCTCTTCTAACACTCTGATCTCTTCTGACCTTTAAGCAGTTACTGTGCCTTTTCTTCCATAAATAGCATACAATCCAATAAAATGTTTAGTAATGAAACAGCGTATCCGTTTCATCTTTGTATTTTGTATGATCCCACCATATATTTTACCTATGAATTAAATTCAATGAGGAATTTACAATATGCTGATAGTACGTTAATTCTGACATATTCGGTATATGATATCCAAAGTACGTGCTATGTCTTTATTACTTTAATCGCCTTTAGAAAATTATGCTCTTTGTAGTATTTGTAACGGGTATATTTGAACCACTGAAAAAAATTGTTTTAGAAAGGTTATGCCAAACAGGGAAATTAAACCAGTGGAATGTGAACAGCCAATCAGAAGACAACATGACTTCATAGAGTTTGATAACACACATGTACCAACTATATAAAAAGCATTATCCTTTATATTACTAGAAAATGAATTTTGAACTACGAAAGATTGAGAAGGATGAACCAGAATCAAGATTTGCGGCTGCCTTTGAGCAGGGCCCTGGTACGAAAGCCGAAGACATCCAGAAAAAAAAACCCAACAAAGAATACAGCTGAGAGGCAACAGGTTCCTAACCCTATTCATGCTCTCTATGCAGAATTGTCTTTCCCCTGCAGACATAGAAATTTATTAGTAAGGGATGTTGATAGTGTGCTTTGATTTCTGCCTCAAAAATGTGGAAAACATTACGTATCTTCTACTTAATCGCTGTGTTACTATAGTAAACAATCTAACAACATAACGTCATTATAATTCAAATACAGTTGTAACAAGGTATTTAAGTATAGCTTGAAAGAAGTTGTAACTAAGGTATTCGCTTTCAACTTTCAACTCAGGTATTTTAAGTATAGCTTGAAAGAAGTTGTAACATATTTGTTCCTGGCATATTCAAATTGGTGGGTATTTACTGATTGCTTGTATTATTAAGAGAAACGTGATTGTTTCATCTTATTTAAAATGGTAGTACAAATGTGATTATGTCCTCTTTGATCACTAATAAATCGGCAGGACTGAAGAGTAGTCTAAGTACTCAGAAATCAATTGCCTAAAGAGGCATATAATGCTCACTCAGTGTTTCTTTTCTGAAGGGTTGCTGAATTTCAATTTATTTGGAATTCCATTGGTGGGAGCGGATATCTGCGGCTTTATTGGGAACACCACTGAGGAGTTATGTAGCAGATGGATGCAGCTCGGTGCCTTTTATCCCTTCTCAAGGAATCACAATACTTTGAACGCAAGAGTGAGTAAAGTACCGAATTTACTGAACATATTATGTTGAACGTGAGTTGATATAATCATGTGGAGTACTTGTTTATAAATGAAAGTAGGTTGCAGATCTCCCATAATCAGATAGTGGCTATTCCTTATTTGTAGCGTAAATATCTAAAGTAGATTAGTCTACGCGTGATGCAAATCAGCAAAATTCATGTCTTTGTTTTGCCTGTAAGACTTTATAATGTTGCTTAACTTTTTGGAATAATTACACTAGAAGTTGCTTTTACAACACCACAGGAAAAAAGTCCAAAAGACACTATGTTTGATTTTGCCTTGGTTGGTTTATGGAAAATGCCAAAAGTTTCCCCGCATTTTACTAGTTATCTATGGAGTTTGCGCTATGTTTAGGTAAGAATTAAAAAATGTGGAGCTGTTGGTTTTGTTTTAAACCATTATTATCATCATCAGAGGCAACAGCAACGTCATCAGTTGCGCCATTGGCTTTATGATAATGTAAGTATTCTCGGTCATTTTCTAGTATATACAGCCAAATTAATAGTGATTGCGTAATTTACAAGGAACTGTAATTTAACGAGAAAAGTTTTAGGGGACCGTCATGTTAAGTATTTTTGAAACCCTTAGAATCCGCTGCTCGACAGCAATCGATGTAATCCCGTTTTTTATTATATTGTAAACGTTTATATGTTTGAAGGAGAAGTGACTTGAATTCAAATATAGCTTGATATTATCATCAGAACTGATAACTTGATATCGGTCATCAACGGTTCAGAATTGAGGACTATTCTGTTGACGAAAGAAGTGCTTTGATCTGGTCTCCATATCTACGTTGATATACTTGCACACCACTACCCAAGCTGAGCAAATGTTTAATACAATAAACATTTGTTAGTTCAAATGCTTCACAATTGGAACTTGCAGTTTTGAAAAGAACACTAGAGACATAGAAAGTATGTCACCACCGGGGATCGACCCGTGACCCACGCTTTCGCGGCGTGCGCTTTACCAACGGAGCTGTGTGACCTCCGATGTTAACACACTCATATTAGCTCCCAATCATCCAACCGGTGGATAGCGACATCTAGCTCAATGCAGTTGGAGACTAGCCTCTTCGCGCCATTTGACTTGACCGAGGCAAGAAAGGACAACCATCCGGCCCGTCATACTGTCCAAAGCCCATTGAAAGTAGAAAGTATCATCGATGGTAATTGTAACTTTCATAATTCCGAAGAGAGGTTTAAGTCCACAGAGTTTGGTCTGTGTATTTTCCATATTTTACTGCTTACTTGGAACGTCGATTCTTCGTTAAATCTAACGATTGTCCGATCCCTTGGCTTAGGTACCAACCGCTCATTCGACCTTTCGAGTTTTAGGTTTCCACATATAAGATGATGCTACAAGAATTCATGTAAAAAAGTAAGAGTTAATTGTTACCGTGTAGGCTTAACATTTGTAAGCTATTCTGTCGAACTGTTACGTAATCATATCATAGTACTAAATGCGCCCCTGGTCTTTTTATACTATCAAGTATCGTCATGTAGCCAAGATGTGCATTGCACCAGGGGTCATGGCCAATTGCCGATAATTCCTATCTTGGACGCGTTGTTTCCTTTCTTTCATTTAGGATCAAGATCCAGCTGCGTTTGGTTCTACGCTGATTCAGGCATCCAAAAACGCTTTGATGATGCGATACAAACTCTTGCCATACTTGAGCACATTATTCTCCGACGCTCATAGATACGGAAGTGCTGTTGCGAGACCGCTGTTTTACGAGTAAGAAGGCCAAACACTTGGTATAAGTTATGTTTTAAAGCTGTTGTCTTTTGTATCAGTGCTACATGAGGAAGTTTTCTGTTAGAAAGATATTTGTTATTCATTATTTAATCTTCGATGGGGTGAATACTTCTCAAGGATTTGGTTGCCGAGATAACGACGTATTAGGCAGAAACAAAATAATTCTGTTTTTGGAAACTATAAGAATTACAGTGCTTATGTACTACATGCCTTTTTTTATACGCAAGACTGTGCACTATATAATGTGCAATAATAAGCAACAGGCTTGAGTACATCGCCTGTGGAAAGGGTCTCCTTCCAATTCTACAGCACAAGTTTGGGTAAAAACCTGTTGTTTTCTTTCTTTGTAAAGGCTACTTATTGATAAATTTATTTGACACTCAGCTACCAGATACTACTGGAAGTTAAGATAGATAAATTAAGTATTGCGTCACCA
>JAAAKM020006971.1:23164323-23206575 GCA_010016025.2 Alatinidae sp. Z8VKAUB7J3 | reverse complement strand
CATTTGAGACGTATGGTTAGTTTCTATCGAAAGTGTATCGACTTGACAAGATATATATGAAACTTTTTATTTGGTTGGTCAAGAAATTGCGACGTTGAAGATACCCATGACTGTGGAAAATATACAGAAAGTTGGAGCCTTCAATGATGACTTTAAGCTTATGTTTAAACAATACCCATGTTATGCACGGCAGAAAATGAGTTCTGCTTAACCGCAAAGGCCAGGGCTGCTCTAAACCATTTCAAACCTTATTTGATACGAGGTTTTACATAAGCTTCGTGACGTCATAAATACGTCCTCGTTGTTACGCTTTAGTACGGTGAAGCAGAGTACTTTGAAAACTACCTTGCGTTCAAGCATATTACATCATCACAGGAACTAGATTCAACTATATCTCAGTAAGTGAAGGATATGAGCCAGCCCTGCAAACCACTTAGGCATGATGCCCCATCAGGATATTATTATTCTGCTGCTTGTTTTGATGATCACAATGGGGCAGTTGGCGGTAAACATTGCAATGATAGCATATTACACTGGTCATAAATAATGTAGTGTTCTGACTTATGTTAAATATGGTAATACAAATTCCTAATTTTTGTATTTTATTATTGTAGGGGGCCAAGTCAGTACGAGGCTATTTCCCAAGAGGAGTTTGGTATGATATCAACGACGTAAGTGAAAACGAGTACTTTCATCCTATTTCCTTTGGTATCCATTGTCCATGGATTGATTGATTCACCAGGAAGGCTATTCTTTCGGACTCAAGTTACATAGAGTAGACGGGTAACTTGAAATCAGATATAACACGGTTACCAAGGAGTAAGAGTGATGGCATCTGGTTACCGTATATCAGTTGGTAGAGCAACTCGCAGCGAGAAACTGGGTCCTTGGTTCGAATCGCGATCGTGCAAACTTAAGAAGTTCTTTCGCAATTTATGAGAGTTTTCCTATGTATCAATAAAAAGCCAGTCACCATTTTTATAATATTATCGTAGTATATCCTCATAACTTGCAATTTACAAAGATTACTCAAGGAATCGAATTAAGAGCTCACAGTTCGAGAATTGCCAAACATTTGTTTCTACTTACAAGCAAATTGTGTTTAGAGAATGATAAAGGCTCTGCTTCCCAGCCAGCATCCCAAGAAAATTACTGCAGTTCAGGTCTTGGAAGTACAATGCATATGCGTACTGATGATCGCACTGACCAACAAGCAAAGGGATTGTGCTTACAAGTGCCCAGGACTCTCATTCTTATAGGATTCGTGTTTTTTAGTTGTTTTACCATACAATCCTTATCTATTATTATGAGGAGTTATTTTTGTATACGCAAGTATGAGGCTCTGCCTTCACTTGTACGTTTGCACAACACAGTTAGTAGCGGCGCTAGAGAGGGGCATGGGAGCATTATCGTCTTCACTTTTGTGGCCAGGTAATATTTTCTCCAGCAAAGAGAATAAAGGAAACGCTGAAAGAAAAAAGAAAAGAGGAGAAGAGAGTCCCATGCCAAATCCCATGTCAAATCCCATGCCATCCATGCCATCCCATCCCATTTCAAGTGATGCGAGATCTTCTATGGAGATTGAATGGAAATAAAAGAAAGGAAAACATGGGTTATCTCTCAGCTCCTGCTTTGTTTGCGGCAATGTCGCCCCTGATAATTATAGACGGAACCTGGTTTAGTAGTCATACAGTCACTTCCTTGTATTTTCTAGGGATCTCGTATAGTCAGTGATGGTGAACAAATTGACTTGCAAGGTAGCTTTGATCGTGTTAACCTTCATCTTAGAAGTGGCTACATTATCCCAACGCAAAGACCAGCAGTTACTACCACATTGAGGTATGAACTTGGTTGTTAAATCGACTTACTTTTACACGTTATCAAGATTATTTTGCCATTTCTCCCCAGACATATAGTAACAGTATACCAAACCACTAGAATGGGTTTACGTAGTTTACGTTTGTAGTGTTTCATTGTGGTAAATTGGGCTGGTGTTTCAGATATTAAATCATGTCTGATTTTTATCATTTAAATTTTAGATTAACGCGATGTATAAAGGCTGTCTTAAAAACTACGAGGGTTTCTGGTATAAATCTATATTGTTGGTAATGGAAATATACCGATAAAGGTTACCACTAGTAGCCACTACAGTCACTTCTCATCCTTAGGCACTCTGACGGACGTAGGAAAAAGGTAGTTCAACAAACAGGTTAAGACTCAGACTCATAACCTTTTGGTCATGATTCCGACGCCATTACCGTTCTGCCATGGTACCTCCCAAAATGATCTTAATTCCCTTAAGCGGTGTCGAGATTGGTATTTGTTCTATGAAATGTAAAAAGTAGCGAATACATCATCTCCCTCAAACCTAGTTTGATTCAAATGCCCTGTAACATTATTTTTTATACGCGTTTAGGTATAATTTATACCTCATTTTCTCAGCTGAACCCAATGTGCACCAGGCTGTATAATCTTCGTCTTCATGTGTCGATAAAGTTTGGCTTTAAAGCCGATTCTTTGTAATGAAAAATATCGATAAAGTGCTAAAAAAGAAAACTTTATTTACAACTCCAAGTTCAGTTTAGCCAATTTTTACTATCTGTCGGTGACCTGAAGAGGTCTTTTAAGAAGACGAAACGTTATCAATAAAATTTTCTTATTTGACGTCTTAACTACAATAATTCGTCGGTGAAATATTCATCTTTTTGTTCATGAAAAATGTCACCAAATTTTTTTTCAAGATTAAACTAATAAAATTGAGAAAGCAATTGACGAAGTTTTTATAGAGTTAGAATTTAACTGACTGAAACTTACGAGACTCATAATTGTAGCTAGCTAGAACATCAACTCAGTGTTGTTTGATAGTCAAATGCAGTCGTGTTTTATAGAAAATGTTGAACTACGTGGTGTATTTAGACCAAGTACAAAAGATTTTTGAGAAAAATCGGGCCGTTATTAACCTAAAGCTTGTGACCTATACCTATTGAAGGAAACGGTCCGACGATGCTTAGAGTCTTTGGTTTCTGTCTTGACCCCCATTTGTTGCCATCTTTTCATGCAATGACAGCTGATTCTATCGAGACCGTCGCCCATGTCTTGTTAGGCCTTGTTTCCTCTCTTTCTCAACTTTTTCCACACTCTCTTACCATAACTTTTTATCCTCTCATTTCTTTTCTTTTTTTGCTATGTATTGCTAATCGTTTTAGCTAGGTGCCTTATCTTTCAGTCTTAGAAGTTTTTTATCGTTTTACCTTCTTCATCTCCCTATTCCAAGCATTGCCTGTTCTTATTGTGTTGAGCCAGTCCTCTGATAGTTTCCAAAAGCCCCGTTTTATGTAGTAGTGCTTGTAGATTGTTTGAAAAGCACGTCTACAACAAAAAATGAGAGGACTTTAAACTCATACTACAATATATACTGAATATTGTCATGAAAAGTTTGAATTGCAATTCACACATTGATTTTCAGTCGCTATATTTTTCAGAAGGATTTTAATTGTAAGAGATAATAGACTTACGATTGTTCGTTATGACCTTCCGTGGCTGGGGATTGGTTAAGACAGATAGCAAATGCAAATGTGTAAGATAACAGTTTATTTGGAGTAAGATAATGATCCAAGGCCGTAGCTGATTACCCCCGCCCCTCCCCCTCCTTTCTTCGTTGTTTAAATTTAGATGATATAAAGGCGAGATATCATAAGTAGTATCTTACAAGGTATGGGGTTCCTTAATAATTTATTGCTGCCTTTTTTCCTCCAGTCGTGCAAATCCATTTGGCTTGTTGGTATCACCGAACAGCGATGGGGATGCATATGGCCATCTGTATTTGGATGATGGCGATGTTCTAGGTACGAAATGGCTATAGGTATATCAAAGGATATTACCTTTATAAACTACAATTATGATTGTGTAAGTCAGTCTTTGTTATCGCAGGGTTCAAAAATGAGGTTTATGGGCGTACGACCAAGCGGACGAAGGAAACTGTCGTACATTGACAACTAAACTAAAGTACTTTAATGTCGCCCCCATTGTAGTTACTACAAAGAGATTGCACTTCGATACGAAAGCTATAGCTGAATAATGTTTGTTAGATAACAAAACTTAGATGATAAGGATATTTCGTCTTTACGTCCAAAGGACGTCTAACGCCTCCGATCCTTCAATAAAAACATAATTGTGGAATCAATCATCGCCACTAGGGGAAGAGCCGCAGTTGACTTCTTGTAGCTAGCACTGTTAGTGTTGTATTATTGTATCACCATTTGTGAACGAGCAATAATTGGCATAATATTAACTAAATTAGTCATCAGGGAAGCTGCAATCCCTGAATTTCCACCTAGTATTTCATGGCACTCTCTTTGCAGAAATGAGCCACTGCTTCTGGTTGGTTGTTTAAGTGGAAATTTGTGATTAGTGAATGTAGAACTGATTTCCGCCGCCCTCCAGTCGCATACTGTACACCGTGACATGACCTAATTTGTCATAATGGCAACTGCTGTACATTTGAAGATCCGGCGTACTTTCCTACCCTTGTACCGTGACACCGAAACAATAACGAACTGTATATCTTTGAAATAATGGAGTGTCATTAAGTAAATTCTTACACTTCGTCCACAGCACGTTGTAGTATATTTACGGTATACTTCAAAGAGCAATGCACGGAGAATAAGCGAGATTTTCAAATGATGAAAGGGTACAATGTAATAGGTGGGCTATTTGTTTGCTAAACGCCCAACACATATTTCTAAATTTTACTCCCTTGCTAAGTGGCAACAGAGAGTGAAACAAGACTTGATATAACATTTTTCTGTCTTTTATAGATCCCATTAAGACGGGAAAGTTCTCTTTTGTGACTTTCCTCATGAGAAATGTAAGTATATTTTGTTGTCAAATCGTATGTTTTCACAATGTCGGAATTTGTAGGAGTCGTTGAACTATTTGGAGGTGCATTTCAAGTGGTGATTTCTTTCTTGCCTTAACAGTAGAGGGTTAGGGATTTATTCCCAAAATGGGTATTCGTGATGTCAAGATGTCAGTCTAGTATGTGCAGTAACACGTATCCAAGATTCCCTTCGACTAGAGAACTGCTGGATCCTCTCCCTGAGAGGGAGGCAAAGTCTAAACTTGAATTGGGAACGTATTTTATATTTGGCAGGAATCAATAGTGTCTCCATGTGCTATGTATCATGCTATGTGCTATGTATCATGTGCAACGTGTTATTTATCATTGGAATTGCCTTCTGCTGAATTACTAGATAATCAGAACTTGGGAAGAAAACCAGTCTGACTCAAAGACGGTATAAACTTTGTCATCATTCACAGCAACAATGAGAAATTCTCATGTCAAAATATATCTAAAATATGACATTCAATTCTATGAAATATTATGGGTCCATGAAGAAAACACGGGGTAGTTCCTCGCCTATTTCCCAGTTATGATCGCTGTCGGCACCCTCGTTATTTTGATGAAAATTTGAATACCACGAATATTCTTGTATGTAGGAAGAGGTGGGCTTACTTTTTTCGAATTTGTTAAAATATATGGGATTACTAGAAAGGAGGGGTACGGTATGATATTTATAGATGATACAATGAAAATCATTGAAAATGATTGGTCAGTGATACAAAATTTGAATATAGCGTTGAGTAAATGGATACATTTTGCTAAATGGTTTCGCCAGACACTGGTCACGGCAATCGTTTGGATCTAGAGCTTTCTTGTTTCACTGGTTTTAGTCTCACTAACGTTCTTATCTTATAAACTTTGTATGTTTTTAATCTTGTTTTAAATAATGGCTTAATAATATTTGCTATGAACGTTGACACGGTTACACTTAGAGGTAAAGGAAGCAGCTTGTAAGTAATGTTTGACTGTCTTTGCTTTACCATCTTTTACGATCCTGTAATGACTCGCCATACCGGTTTCTCTTTACTGGTATCATCTTAAGTTCAAACTGGTTGATGTGGTAACGTTGACCAAATTCACCGGGGATCATTTTTAGCCACGCTACGTCTATTACCTCTAAGTGCCTTACTTTTGAAGTCACTTGCCACAGCTGCGTATGTATACCTTCCTTGACAGAAAAGGTTAAACAATATTTTTCTGTATGTGATAGATTGAGAGTGCTCAAAGCTCTCAACAAATGGGAATAGACTCCTTGATGGTGGCCAAGGAATTTTATGGACAATCTTGTTACTTCAAATTTCTAACCATGTTTATCGTGTCTTACCTTTAGGACTCTATTTCCATGACGCCCAGGAATACGGAATTTATTCCAAAAGCGTCATTAGGAGACATTACAGTGTATGGTGTAAAAAGTAAACCGGTGGTGGTCTTAGTGAATGGTGCAAAATGGCATACGTTTTCATATGACGAAAAGTTTCAGGTAAAACTTGTACAACTTATGTATATGTATGTTTGTTTGTATGTATGTTTGTAGGTATGTATGTATCTTTGTATCTTTGTATGTATGTAGGTAAGTATGTATGTATGTATGTATGTATGTATGTATGTATGTATGTATGTATGTATGTATCTTTGGATGTATGTATGTAGGTAGGTAGTTACGTATGTATGTATATATGTATGTATGTATGTATGTATGTATGTATACTACCACTACTACTACTACTACTACTACTACCACTACTACCACTACTACTACTACTACTACTACTACTACTACTATCACTACCACTACCACCTCTACTACTGCTTCTTTTGAAATAAGTACTGCTACTTTTAGCATACAAATAGCAGTTTGTTATGAAAGAGTCTTGTTGAGAAAGATGGGTGTTGCTGCGAAAATAACTGCGATATAACTAAAAGAGCCTGGTAACAGCATAAGACAAAGATGACATTTATAACTTCTGAACTTTCTTGAACTTTAAATCTTGTTTTTATTCCTGATTTTATGTTTATTTTGTGGTTGAATTAACCAGATTTCCTGTTAAGGCAAATAAAACATCGATGAGGATCAATATTGATCAAAGCAAACAATGATTTGTAGCATGTTTCTTAAACTGAGAAGACATCCCACGCTACATTGGTTTTTTTTAAATTGCGTTGTCAGCCCATATTTATTTTAAAAAGACCTCGTTTTCAGATTACAATTCGAAGGAGGGTATTGAAAAAGAGAGGCTGACATGGTATGAAGACATGGTTTCGACAAGCAATGTTCAAACTATAGCTTCATATCATGTCAGTTTCGACATTGCTTGTTTCGTCTTACTCTGATCAAGTTTTCCCAAAAATAACTGGAAAATTACTTTTATGCTTTATGAATGAGTAATTCAATCTTGGGAGGTAGATGGTAGAATATCCTTTTTGTTTTATGTAATTTTCATCGGTGACAAAAGACATCTTTTCCGTCTAAAAATTGGTGACACGATACCCAGAACGCAAAGTAGAGCAGATTTGTCAGTGAGTTAGTGTGCTCAATCTAAAAAGCACACATAATTTTTCGATTACGTATTACTCAGCCATGCTTAGACGTTCTACCTTAATGACTTCTGAATAAAAATTCGTGCTCAGTTGCCCTCAAAAGTACTCGGAAGAACTCAGAAATACTCAAATATGCCCATGGTTGCTTCTACCCACTATAATTGCGAGATATTGATAAAACGTTGCACAGCTTGCCCACGTTTGCTCAGACTTACTTAGGTTTGCTACAAATTTCTCCCGCTGTGTCAGGCCATTTCAGAATAGCCAATAACTTGTTATCCTTGCTCACAAATATTCAGAAACAGCCATTTGCCTGAAGTTAGCTATCTGCCTTTTTATGTTGACTCAGTTGTACTTTTCGGTGCTGCATTAAAGCACATTTTGACAGGTGGCCGAAAGATGTGGATATATATACAGTTAACCTGTTGCCTGGTAACGAAATGATGAAGAATTAGCTCAATAAGAAAACTATTTATTTACTTTACAATATAGAAATGCATTTTTGTCAACATCTTGCTTACCTAATGTCTAATCCGGCTTTAGTATTATTCCTTCTAAGTTTATACTGAACGAGGAAGTCTGTCAACATGAGAAAACCAAGGGTTTCTAACATCATTATTTTTGTTAAATACTACAATGATCTTTTAAATACCACACAATCATCGTAATGAGTAATAATAATGATCATAATAATTGTAATTATTAATGATAATAATGTTTGTTTGGCCATTATACTTATCATCATCATCATCGCCATCATCATCATCATCAGCAGCAGCAGCAGCAGCATCATCATTATCATCATCACTATCATCATCATCATCATCATTATCACTATCATCGTCGTCATCATCATCATCATTATCACAATTATCATCATTATTCATCATCATCATCATTATCATTATCACTATCATTATCACATCATCATCATCATCATCATCATCATCATCATCATCATCATCGTCATCATCAAAAGCCTTGAGAAATATTTGTGTAGAAGAGAGCAGGAACTCTTAGAATGATAAATATGGTCTGTATGTGAAAAAATTGTATGAAACTGAAAGAAAGAATAATTAGTAATGTAATTTAAAGTAGAGGTTTAGGAGGTTTGGGGTACTTTCAGCCCCCAAAAGTAAGGAAAGATTGTGTAGGCAAATATTATTGAAGACTCCCGTGTGACAGGTTATTTGGAGAGAAGTCTATTTTAGTTTCTGTAAGGTTTCTTACCTTGCTTATTACACGCTTATTAAAAGTCGGATAATTGAGGTCTTACCTCATTACAAACATGGAAGACTATGCCAGGGTTTTAAATTGGTTGAAATTTCTTGTTTCTATGCAAATTGCTACAAATGTTCTTAGCATAATTCGTTCCCGCATCTGCTAAAAGTGGGCTGCGGTAAAGGCTTATTCAATTTGAAGCTAGAGAGGAAAAGGTTCAGTTAGAACGTGCACGTTTTTAAGCTGTAACTTTGTTTCTATCATGGCTATTCGGCTCTTGAGAATGGCGACAGCGAGTGCCAAGACATTGTGCAGGCTTCTCCGCCTTTTGGCAAGGAATGGATGTAGTATCTGTTCTCATTGATGACAGATGCTTTCCATAATCCGCGAGAGGCGGTCCTAATGGGCAGTTGAGCCTGCTTCATGGCTTGCTTCTCTGCCCAGTAGCCTGAATTGGGGGGCGAGCTTGGACGCCCAAACTGTCCTTTATTTATTAGTTAGCCTGTTTGGTGGTTTTCTGTTTATTTAGGGTAGTTTCAGTGTCGGACCCACTGCTCATCAGGGGTCTGTGATTGAGAGATTGCCACGACATTGTGTGCAAATGATAGTTGTCATCAAACGAAATTATTGTCTTGTACTGTCGTTTACACAAAACTCTTCGATTGAAGATAAACGCTCAAAGGACTTGATACAACCGCATCTAAGCTAGCTAAAGTTAAGTATAGCAAGCAACCGAGCGTTATATTAATATCCATTACTAGATAGTAAGTTTACAACCATCGGATCGCCGCTCTTTTACGTTTCAGATCCACTTCTCAGTCTTCTTTGACGTCACATTTACTTCTCTCATCTCCTTTAAAGTGTTCCACTAATACCGATCGCTTCTCTAAAATTTGGCTAGGATCATGGGTTGTATCTGTTTTCACTGATGACTCATTGATGGAAGGTTCTTCCATGGTCTGTGACAGGCGGTCGTACTGGGCGGTTGAGCCTGCTTCATAGCTTGCTTTTCTGCCCGGTAGCCTAAATTGAGGGGCATCGTCTTTGGACACCCCAGCTGCCCTGTATTTATTAGTTAGCTTGTTCGGTGGTTTTTCTGTTTATTTACGGTTGTTTCAAGGTCGGGTCCAGTGCTTATCAGGGGTCTTTAATTGAGAGACTGACTAACCAATACCTAGAACTCCCCGTGTCTTACGCACTCCTCTGATGTTGTTCCTTCTCTCTAATCCAGCTCGTGTGTTTACGTTTTTACGGAGCGTGATTAAGTTGGACAAAATCTTGTGACTGAACTCTTCATTCACAATCTCCTTGTAACATGGTAATCCGTCTTTTGTTGTTAATAAAAGCCAATCTCCCATCTTAATTGGATCCGCGTTAAGCAAAGGTCATGATCTCTGAATTAGTAATCAAGTCAGATAGTTTATATGTCCTAGTCCACTTAGCCTCGTTGTGGTTCTAATCCAATTATAAAACGAGGTTAATCAAAGTGTGACCAAACTTGAAGGCAGGTGTCGAAAATAACGGATTCTTCCCTCGGCTGAAAGTTAACCCCAAAGCCACAAGAACGTTCAAACGGATTACATCTTTGTTTCGACTTCCACTACACAATGTATACGCCAAGTGTGAGAAGTATAGAACCTCGCAGTGTTTTGTGGGTAAAGAGTGACCTCAACTATTGTTCGACGCTGTTTGACATGACGGGGGGTTTTGTTGTTCGACAGCGCCTCACAAATGAGGATTGTCTCAGCTAACAATAATTTGTATCAGGGCGTCGTGAGTTTTGTCCTGTGTAGTACATTTTTTCCTTCTGTTTTTGTTTTCTGTTTATCTCGCTCAATGTCACGAACAGAAGTTTTATTGAATGTCGAGTATTCAATAAAATAATTTATAGGAACTTGGCTTTCTAGTCCTTAGACCTTATTTTCGTTTTATTTGCTATGCAGTTACTGAATGAATGCATGCAAACTTGCCCCTGCTCTCCATAACGACCAGTTGCGGTACATTCAACCATGTTTGCATGTTTGATATTGTTATGAATAGGCTAGACTTAAAGCAAGTCTAATCACGAAAATAGCTTGATGACGAATCGATGTATCCACCTGTTTGATTGCTATTGGTAGACAGTCTGGCTGCCATGGCAACAGATTAGCTAATTATTGTTAAGGTTTTAAGGAGTTGCAAATGTGGTACGGAGAGACATCAAGAAATAATAGAATCGTCTAAGGATAATTCTATGGCAAACATAAGATAGAAATTCACGAAATTTCGGTTTGTATCTCAGATTAATAGTTTAATTGACATCTCAAGTACTTGGTTGCAAGTCAGGGAAGTTATATGAAAGCTGTCCAGGACTGATTAGTCGAAATTGAACACGGCTTCTGTTCAAATTTCACACCAAACTTTCCTAAGTCAAAACTTATTCCTCAGCAGACAGGCACTCACAAGAGCAGGGGCAGTTTTAGGGTGTGGCGGACAGAGCGGTAGCCCAGGGCCCCGCACTCAAGCTATTCTCTTTGATGTATACACACGCTGCACTGCATAAAAGAATTATTACTCATGGTAGGCACTGTGAAAGCCCCATATTATGTGAGCTAAATTGGATGAGATATTGACAAATATACATCTCCTTAATAGGGCCCCCCGTTGCAAAAGTGCCCAGGGCCTCATACGTCTGAGAACCGCCCCTGCACAAGAGACCAAGTATCTTTTGAGTTGTAAAGGTTATTGTTTCTTTACAAGTATACTCGGCCGCTTCCATTGCTTTCAATGGAGTACTAAAGTGTGACGTCACGATTTAATAAATATCATAAGGCTGATAATGTTTTACTCTGGTTGCATTCTTCTTGTTGATATAGATACACTGTCCAAATTTGAGAACGATCTTGAAAAATCGTCGAGATATCCCTTTTCAAACTTTGAATCATGCCTATCAAAACCTTGTTATTTGAACCCAGTTCATGATTTTATGAACTTAGCAAAATTAATAGTGTTTCCTTAAGGCCTTTTCCAAACAGCCCACTATACTCTCACGGATCATGGAAATAGCCTGTCATCAACGAGAGCCGATATTACATTTATCCTTGCCAAAAGGCCGAGAAAGGATATTGCTAGTTTTAAGGGCAGGCATTGTGGTTGAAACAACAACGATTTGTGAGATTGCTGCTTTTCCAATCTGTCTATCTAACACCCCCATTAAGCAGTCGACTGATTTGAACCTAACCTTAGTAACCAGCAAAGCCACCAAAGAGGGTAACCAATAAATAAAGGGCAACTTGTGTTGTTTCTCGTCAGCAGTTCTGTCCTTCAGGCTAGTTGTTCTCAATGTTTTTATCCGAGATTGTCATCTGACAACATCCATAGTGGTGAGATAGTGGCCATGTTTAAATTTCAACCAGTTGGTTATTAGAAACAGGAAAAGAAAATACAAAACAATGAGAAGAAAATATCACAACATTTCCCTTATCATACTACCCTCTTTACCAACAAACTCTATAAAATACAACCTGAGTAATTATGATATAACATTCTGTTCCCAAGAGCCCCCAAATTGCTAGTAATCATCAATGGAACTCTTTAAGTGAGGGACGGGGTTTGGTTTATTGTCAATTTGTTGTCTCTATATAATGATCAGCATTGCAACATTCCATAAAAACCTGGTTATCCCCTGTCCCCTTGTAAACTCTTTAAGTGAGGGACGGGGGTTGGGTTATTGTCAATATGTTGTCTCCAAACAATGATCAGCATTGCAACATTCCTTAAAAACCCCCTGCCCCCCTGCCCCCTTGTAAACTTTTAAAGTGAGGGACGGGGGTTGGGTTATTGTCAATTTGTTGTCTCTAAACAACAATCAGCATTGCAACATTCCTCAAAAACCTGGTTACCCCCTGCCCCCTTGTAAACAGCATCGGGAGCACTGACACCTCTAAATGTACTAAGGCACCAAAGTACCATGATGTCAGAAGCTAAACTCAAAAGGTATTGTGGGAAATTCGCTGTTGCATGCCATCGTGAGAATTTCCCACGATACTATTCGTGTTCAGCTTTGAATAGCATTGCCAATTATTGCCTGACTCTATCTTTTTGTTAATCTAGCGTAGATATGATATAGGTTGTCACCAAGAGGAAACTTCCTTCAAAACGTTTTCTTATTGGTGTTTTTCTAATGACTCGTCGATCACTCCATCATGAATAAATTTTCGCTTAGTAGTTATAGACAGGTCATTAAATTCGAGGTCCTAATCTGAGAATGGCTTGCGAAAGAAAACACTCTCCTCGATAAACGTACTTCAAGTTTGAACATGGATTAGTATAGGGCACGATGATCACCATGGCAAATAGCTTTAACTGGCGGCTTTGGCCTTCTTTATGTGAATCTATTTGTACACCTGAATTGTTGAACAATATTGACTTGTGACTCCCTTAGTAGCTTTTGTCAGATCTCGGTCTGATCTCTTTGAGGCAAGAAAAATAATACACATAGCATTGATAGCACAAATTGGAGACAGCTGATAAAATTTATTATCATCTTAATGACTTTTATGATGATAAGGATAATAATAATGATAATTACTATCTTTATTATTTTTATTATTATTATTATTATTATTACCAGAGACATAATTGTTTTCTTGTATATTTTAAGAAACATCAACAATGTTACTATCACTATATCACTGTCTCGCCACCTATATCACCATCAATACCAGTACCATAATAATCATTACCATAATAATCATTACCATAATAATCATTACCATTATCATTATTCACTATCATTATAGTCATCATCATCTTTATCATCATCATCATCTTCACCATCATCATCATCATCATCATCATCATCATCATTATTATCAGCATTATAGTCATCATCATCATCATCATCGTTGTTATTGTCATTATCATCATCATTGTCATCATCGTCATTGTTATCATTATCTTCACTATCTTTATCATTCTCATCATTATTTTCATTATCATCATGCCACATAAACCTCACTCTTTACTATATATTTACGAGTGTGTAGGAATTCACTCCTGTAAGTTAATGAAATCTCTTTCAGTTGCAACGTTTCTCCACGAAATTCTGCAATTCTGAAATATTGAAATACTGGGCCAATATTGCTCACTTGCTGCAAACCATTGAAAAACATTAACGGCTCGTCAATAAATATCTACGGGATTTTGATTTCATCAATATGTTGTGCAATGTTTCAATCATCGACCATAGACCATCAATACTATTTAAATATTGCGTTGAGTAACGAATTTATTCTGCTAAACGTCAAGAGGAACGTTTAGGGTATTAGCCAAAGCCAGATCTCCTTTTCATCTTACCGCTTGAGAAGCCGCATTTATCAAAACAAAGACGCCGGTGCTCTGTCGACAAA
Organism: Alatinidae sp. Z8VKAUB7J3; assembly: GCA_010016025.2. Classification (NCBI taxonomy): domain Eukaryota; kingdom Metazoa; phylum Cnidaria; class Cubozoa; order Carybdeida; family Alatinidae; species Alatinidae sp. Z8VKAUB7J3. The sequence goes on along the minus strand of JAAAKM020006971.1, from coordinate 23,192,523 downwards.
ACAAATTTGGTACAATTTACGCCTTTTTAATAACACGAGTGGCAGACAAGGTGTCGCTTTTATGACTGTTATTTTCTACGACGTGTTTTGGTCTTCTCGTTTTCTATAAATTCATCTTAAAGCTTTCTCATTTCACTCCATACGATTGCTGTGATCAGTGTCTGGCGAAAACGTTTAGCAGAATGAATCCATTACTCAACGCAATATTCAAATTTTGTGTCACTAGCCAACTTTTAAAGTGTTTTATTTGTCTGACACAGTCTTCCAGGAGGCAAAAAATTAGAGAATTTGGTAGGATACATGTACGTTATTGTCTACGACGTGTTTTTGTATTCTCGTGTCCTTCTTCGTTACTCAACGCAATATTCAACTTTTGTACCATTAACCCACTTATCAATAATATTGTCAAACTAAAGTTTTATCAAAATATTGTCAACATTATTTAGAGTTTGTAGGCCTCTTCAGAACTATACCTGTGACCATTACCTCTTAGGGACTATTCCTGTTGAATAGAAAAACCATGCTGTAAAAACTTTGTTCTCGATTTAGGAATAACTCGATTGATTCCAAATCCTTTAATCTCCACAAGCGAGATGACCGAATGTCACTGTCTGCTAGTAACACCTACCTCTCAATACAGTTGTTTGCATCCTCATTCATTGCTTACGTTAGAGGTGCGACATTACCAGAATTGAGACATTCAAGGGAAGCACAAGTGCACCATAAATAGAAACGTTTTGAAAAGAGCACTAGAGAAATAGAAAATATGTCACCAACGGGGATCGAACCCGTGGTAACAGACATAGAAAAGTCTAGAAATACGACACAACGTTCTGCAATCCACATAGGCGCATGTGGATTATTTTCCCGAAAAAACACTCCTTTGCCAGAAAATTATTGGGACATGAATCAGCTAAAAGCACTTCAGTTCGGCAGGAATGCCGACGCTAATTCAGAGTGCTGGTAACGCTTAAAATTACTTCATTTTTATTTCTTACTAAGGAATTATAAAAAATCTTAACCTGAAAAAATATAACATTTTAACAAAGTGGGGGGAATGCAGCCCCCCTCAGCCCCTTTGGCCATGAGCCCATGGTTATCCAGACCTAGACCTGCAACAGCAAACTAAATGTCCTTACGCTTTAACAAGCTGCAGTTCAGTACATTTATTAGTCTAAAAAAGCAACAATAAAAATGATAACAACAACGGAAGCAACACAATAAATAACATATGGATATGGAAACTTTTGGGCCATTTGATAGCTTTATCCATCTGTCCTGGTGTACCTGGAGATTTAAGAAAGACGACGAACCATTGCTTTAACGGGTTCTTAGCAATGGATATGATGTTGGTTGCTTAGGTAATATTCCCTGCCTGTCTTTGTCTTTCTCTTTGTTGGCATAGTCATAGAATATTTTGGTTTTCCTCTGTCAGTGTTTGTTTAACAATACAATCTAAATTTTGCAACACGGCCACCATTTTTGTAGCACATCCTGCCAACAGATAACAAACAGAACGCTTCCTTGGAGCCTTTTGTTTATGATCCAATAAGAGGTACTTGTTCAAGGACAGTCTAGTGGAGTTCATTATGGTAGGCTGGGGAGAGTTACACATACTAGTGTGCTAACGTCATCCAAAGCACCATGAGATTGAGGTAAATGCAAAAGGCCGCTAAATTAGGATAGAAAACGCAAAGGAGAAACTGTGATTGTACTATTGTGATTGTAGAAACATAAGAAACATAAGAAACGTTAGAAATATAAGAAACCTAAGAAACTTAAGAAACATAAGAAACATAAGAAACATAAGAAACATAAGAAACATAAGAAACATAAGAAACATAAGAAACATAAGAAACAACAGGGTGTGATATTTTCTTCTCACTGCTTAGACAGAAACCTTCCTCAAATGTTTTCACTCTGGCAAGACATCTTCGTAGAGTAAGTTTTATTATGCTCTTTTTTCTTTCGTTATTTATGATGTAGACCAGGTTATTGACTGTATTTGGTGGGGGATTTACGATTTCACCCATTCAGAAGAGAAATGGGACTTTGAAAAGGAAATGAAAAAGACAGGGTAAAAGATCTAGTTGTTGTCTACAGGTTTCGATTAAAATTTAAGCGATATAGTGTGCGTGATTGTTTGATTTATTGCTAATAGATGCTTCAGCATTCGTTTGGCGTTAGTGTAATGTCTTAAATGAGATCAATTAGGTAGGAAATGTTTACGAGACCCCTTCCTGGCAATGTATGTCACAGATACCATGTCAGAATGTCAGCTGTAGTTATGGTATTGTGGGGAAAGCTGGGGTGAAGGAAATCTGTTACCAACGTTTATTAACACATAAGAGGAGGGCAGGCAATCTTTGAATCGCACTGCATACCTCGTCCTCCCCCCTTCCCCCCCCCCTTTTTTTTTTTTGACCTTCCACGTATTAACAATTTCCTACAGGTTGCAACAGATCAACAAGCCCCATAAATCGAGAAAGAAAATTACATCAAGTCACATTTATATAACTAACCGTTTGACAGCAAATGCTGTAGCGTGTTCTTATTACGAGTGTTAACTCTATGATTATATGTACGCCATTCAATTCCTACCTCAGACAGCCTTTTAATTCACGGTGTGATACGAAAGATTGGTTTCACTCGTATACATTTCGTTTTTAACCATATATTATCTTCAGACATGAGATTTTTACTGCGTATTTAAATCTTCCCGTTTCCTATAAATTCTGTGCGATTAGGTTTCTCCCTTCACTCCAGACGATATTTATAAGCAGTGTCTGGCGCAGATGTTTTGCAATTGTGAATCCGTCACTTAATTATTATAATTTTCAAAGTTTGCACCCGGAACAGAATTTTCAGTTAATATATAGCAATTTATTTGTGGTAATGAGGAAGGGGGCTATAATGAATGCGCAAGACAACAAGCAGTGAAAATAGTGGTATAAAGATTTCAGCTATAATGTTTGCCGCTAAACACTAGTATCATCTCCATTTAGCCTGTCTTTTATGATTGATGTTTAATCCAAATTAACCTAGAGATGTCAAAAAGCAAAGCACTGGGAGCGCGAGCCATTTCAGATTATAACATTTGTCTATGTTCTTTGTCTTTTAGACCGTTTCTAACAGACAAAGATCGACTTCGGACACTAGTTAATTCATTAGCCAGTGACTTAGCAGTGTCTATTCCAGACTCTGGTCACATGTATGCATTAACAGCTGCTTCGGGTAGTTTAACTCCAGCTGCAAGATTCGGTGAATTATATGGAGGATTAACACAGGTAGGAAGTTGGGGATTGGTTTTGATGTCCAACTTTCAATGGAAACGATATGTGCTGATTCCTTTTTCCTGCCTTTATCTATAGTGTTTTTATGGGAGATGCATCTTACAGCCGTGTCTCGGAATCTTGTAGCCGTCATTCGTTATCTTATAGCCGTCATTCAGCATCATATAGCCGTCATTCGGCTAGAGAAAATGTAGAGCTATTAAACATGTACTAAAAGGTTTGCAAAGGGAGATGAATCTCACGTCGTAATATCCTCTCTAGTCAGGAAAACCGGACGTTTGCCATGACTGCTTTAAAGATTTAAATAATGGTTTATGTATTGCCTACCTTTTATTTTGGAATGTTTGGTAAAGAAGGGCACCCAAGCAAATCACTTGTTCACTAGACAATTGCCAAATGTTGTAGCTTGTATTCTCCCCTGAGAGTGTGTTGCAAAGAGGACGACCGGAGACACTTTAGTCTGCTTCTATCAGTATCTCTTCTTGTTAAAACTGACAATTTGCGCACTAATATTTCTGAAAAGGGATCATGAGCAAATCCTCTCAAGATTTTAGCTAAAGCAGATTTCCAGGGAAAATGTTTCCGTAAAGCGTTTTTGGCTGTAGACCAACTTCCCATTAGAAAACGTGCGGCGCTGTTTAGAGACATTCAGTGGACGGCCATGGGAGACGCCTCAGCACTAGATAATCCTCCCGAGTGGTAACATCCCCAGTGCATGTAGCTCCGATTGACGCTGCCTCAACCGTCACCTCTCAGGCACACTTATCTTTCGTGGGCACTTCTTAACTTAGACAGCCTCGACCGAGAAATCCCAGTACTTTTAAAGTCAACCTTGATTGCATTGAATAGTGATTTGTACACACACTGACAATGTTTCTATACTCTTACTGGTAAATAATGTACACACTCGCGTACCAATGTTTTGTACTGTCAATGACTCGAACTCACCAGTATTCCCAATAATTTTCTTGATAGGTACACTTTATGAAGGAAATGGCCGAACAAGAAAGCCTTGAAGATCTAATAAATAATTTAATACAAATAGCATATCACCTTTTGAACATCAATGACGTCAGGTGAGTAGTCACTCATGCTTTGCACTTTAAAAAAACTTTGAATTCATGTCCAGGAAACTATATGTCTATAAACTTTTCATGTGTGTAAAAGGACCTGTCCCGCTCCTTCATCATGTCCTAATACCTGACAAATATCATATTTTTCTTTTGCCCTCTCATGATTGCTATTAGAAGCATTATGTTGCCCTACTAACTGTCTCTTATTTGGTATATACCTCTAAGCACCTTAGTACTTGAATTATTGAGTGCACTTTTCATGTTGGCGTTTGTTCATAGCCATAAAGTAGTATGGACTTGCCCGAAGTCTAGTTTGTAGGATGCGTTTTAAGACTCGATAGTTTAAAACTTATACTTTATCTACTACAAGCTAATTCTTGAATTCATTCTCAACCTGGAATTGATTGTTATTCGTCACTCCGTTACAGATGTGCTCTGAACGTCGCTCCTGAGAATCGCGAAGCCGCTACCAGCGTTCTTACTAGTTTCCTAAGTTCCATTAACTCTGTGGCTGGTGATGAGCTTGAAACTGATACAGTAAGTTTGTTACCTACATATATGGTAATGTATGAAATTACAATGCTATGTTCTTTTATGCCTTCTTACCTCAATTTGTTTTGATAATGTGCAGTTACCTTGCATATCGATTAAATTGTACCCTTCAAGTTATCATGCCGTCGACTGAAGCCCATTCATACAATTTCCTCTCTGCATCGTTGATCAGTGGATCAGTAGTCAGCATCGTTCTCTTGGAACATTTGCAGCTTTTAAAGACGTGGAGATAATTGCCTATCCAGTTACCGCAGTTTCATGCCATGCATTTATGCAGTGTTTCTTGTAACAATATTTGTTCGCTGAGTATCTTTACAAATTAGGACATATTGGAGGCTTCGCTTTTTAATTTGGATTTAAAGTTAAGAGTATGGTTGACTAGAAATTTGCACGATAGAGACCCCTGAAAATATATTGCCGACTGCCGTGATTTTGAAAGACTGGAGATTGCGCACTTCCTTTGGATCTTTGGATAAGAATGCAAGTCTGTGTCATTCGCGCACATCTTTCTCTCAAATACAGTGACGTGAAAATGGATTGTCGCTTTTTTGTGCCTTTATTCGGTAGATTGTAATTTTCCGATTCCCAATACCCAATTTTTGAAAAATTTATTTTATGCATGTAGCCATACATTTACTAAGACTTTCTCAAACAGACATGACGTCAGTGTCACTTTATTCGATATATTGTAATTCCTTTTCCCTCTTTCTCGAATAAGCCCCCCTTCCCCCAATACCTGTCACCCCTCTTTCTGAACCATAAATTGATGAGCCTCAGAAAGATAGCTCTTCAAAGAGTTGTGATGTCACCTCTTTGTTATATTAAAACGATGGAATACGTCGCCCGTGGAGGAAGTGGGAGAAGGGATAATAAAATCAGCAATGTTTACATGATAAACGTATGGTTGGAAATACTTTGATAACTGGCCTTTCATACGCGTTTTTAACGTACTTTGATGTCATACTCCGAAATTTTACAATATACAATTGCCTACACAATTCTGCACTTCGTTCTTCATCATTGTTACTGCTGTTAACCGTCTTTAATTCTATCATCTATGAGTATACCATTTTTCTGGCTCAAATCCGGAGCTGTTAATCTCGTGAATGGCATCATATAAAGTTGCTTTTGCATTTTATATTATTTTCATCGCAGAAGAAAGCTACACGAACAGCGAAACCACTATCCCCAGTCCCCACGCGTCCAACATTATTGCACGTATACATTGCAGAAGTTAAAGAAAGCAGATATTTTCCGCAGTAATTTGGACCACAGAGACCCTTAAAAATATGATCAATTAATGACATCGATAAAGGGGGGGGGGACCATATTCACTGCCTACAACGACTGTTTTGTACTTATGAACGATTCGATTTTTTGTATCGTTAACGGATAAATTTCTGCCCTCTGGGTTTGCTTGGTAAGTTGCAAATTTCAGCTGCGAGGCAAAGCTACGGAGAATCTAATGAAAGAAAGCTTGTAAACGAAAAAAAGGAAGAGGCTGCAATATGTCGAATAATACCTGTGTCATTTTAGGTTTGACACGCCAACGTATAAGAACTATAATTAAGTTCCATTGGCTTTTTGCTACGAGAGACAGTGTTGCAATTAAGAGGCAAGCTGAGCTTTTTAGCGTTACAGGTTTTGGATTCTGCTTTGGTCATCGCTTTATTTTTCATATTGGTAAGATAAACATTTCAATGATTACCGAAGTATAATGTTTAAGTTCTCTTTATTACGCTAGTAGTAGACAGTTCAATAGGTAGGTAAGCACTAGGGCTTTGACAACTGCGTCGCTCAGTGCTCGACGTTGCTTTAATTTGGTATCGAGTTGTACGAGAAGGACGTTTTCACCAAAGAAATTGATGCCAATTGTAGTTGATTCCCCTATATGGAGAACCTAGATCATTTGTCTCATATTTTATGTGCGCTGAGCAGCGATTCGGAGATATTTATTCTACAGTCACGTATCAAGGACACAGCAGCCGACAGGACTTCCTAATGGTTTGTTAGTCATTTAGGTCAAATTATCCTTAATTTGCTAACTTTATATTTGTTAGTAACGAAAGCTAATGCGTGTGTTTTTTCATGTCTGCAGTTAGCATCTTTTAAGCCAAAGTCTGGTAACCAGTTCATTCAAATGCCGTTTCCAGTAAACTACGTTAGTCGATGTGTGCGGGCAGTCCCGTATAATCATGAAGATAACCCTAAGTAAGTATGCTTGTGCAAGTACTTATATAGTTTTATAGCTGATAAGAGTTGTCTTTTTCCATAAAGATCTTGTTTACTTGTCGTGCAAGTCTTTGCTACTCCGTCAATGGGCACCTTTCAAAGTGCATAATGCAATGACCCTAGCCACTCTTGAAACATAGCAGGCACACTCTTGTATCAGGACAGGTTAACAGCCCTGTTGCTTATGAAATGTAATGGAAAGGAACATGTTGCCGTTCGTAAAACAAGGGTAACCATCTAATTAAGAAACATCGTGTGGGTATGACGGACTCTTCTTCTCAGTACGTAGGGTTCCATTGTTATAGGTACGGTTTCGAATTTGATTTAGTAGAAGTGTCCTGCAGGGAGGCCAACAGTTTTTTTATATCTCTGTGATACTATTAAATGACATGTCAAAAGTATTTGTGGTGGTTAAACATCATGTTTAAATGTGCTTATACTGGAGATTACTTGCAGTAGAAGAAATCAGAAATAGAGTCCGTTCACCATGGCCCAGTTATTCTACTGTAAGTGATTATGATTTGGCTGGCATCAACTGATTCCACTGTTCAGTTACACAATGATGCATCGTTCATTGCAGTAAGAATCCTTATCAATTATCATGTGCGGTCTAATGACCTGATTCTGACAATTTCTAGCCTATTTGGAAGTGTGTCTTTGAAATAGAGTTTGGAATCGAGCCAAATGACAGATATCGTTGCTAATAAAGCCTATCTTTTCGGCTCATTGAACGGGCCATGCTGTCGCACGTTGTGCCTGTCAGACGTATGAATCTGAGGCTTGGACCACAAGGAATGAGATGGGAAAGTGTATTTGCACAATGGAAATCAGGAGCATGAGGAGGAGGCTCAAGATATCATGGTCGTCCAAGACAACCAATGAGTCAGTATTAATGTTTTTGGAATAATAGTGATTTGCATTTTTGCTCATGACTGTCCGGGTAAACTTGTAACAGCAACTTGTAAAAACATGTTCGCTCTCTTTTTCAAGGCACCCAATGGTTTTCTTTGACAATTGGCAAAATTCCGTAAATACATTATCGTTACCTTATTTTGTAGCACTGTTGATAAATTGTAAATAACTATTTAAAGTAAGTGTTTCTATGGAATTTCCTTTTCAGATTACGAATTCTAGCAAAAGTATTATCAGCAAAATATCTTCATCGGGAAATAAGGTACGTATTGCCACCTTCTTGCGAAGAAGGTATGTCTTTAGTATTTAGGGTTCTTACAAGCAGAGCAACAAAGATACAGCCCCAAAGTTTGGCTCATGTGCGTTCTAAAACTTATACTTTCTAAAAGTGGAAAAGTAGTAGTGCTATGGACCAAGTTGTTGCAAAATTACAGACACCCTATGACCCTCTAAAAGTAGAGGTTAGAATCAGTCGGTAGTTACTGGACGTTTTTCGCACTGAAACGTATGAATAACGTTGCCGGTGATTACGAGGGCATTGACATCATTTATGCTGCAACAGTATCTCTTATCAGCATATAATTGGCTAATAGCCGCTGTAACCGAACGCTGTCGTTGCAAGGAAGTTGTGTGAAAAAAGACTCGTTGTTATTATGTAAGGTATGTATGCTGATGTCCATATTTGAAGGATGACCATAAATTTCGTGCTAATATTAATGAGGGTGCCAGCCGATAAAACTACTTCCAACGGTCTTTTAAGATATCAAACTTAGTATAGAGCATAAATATGCAGTTTGGGTACCCAATTTGTAATCTGAAATGTCTCAAGAAGAAACAACCTTTTTGATTGGAATAGGACGCCGTCATCCCATTGTAGACCTTAGTCAAAAATCTCCACATTTGCCCTTTTCACCTTTTTATCACAGGGAGAAAGGTGGTGCTTATGGCAGTGGAGCTCGTCTTGGTGGAGGTATCTTTGGATTCTTCTCGTACAGGTACGAGTAACATGATCAAGTGATTGTATTTTGTAGATGAAAATAATGCATGGGCCTTACATACGCATGTCATGGCCTGCATATCAATTTGGTTCGTGAGGTGCACCACATGCTGACAAGTTTCTTACTAATAAACGTCAGTTGAGTGAATCTAGGATATTATAAGATCCCATATTGGAACGCCACCGGTCAATCTATTTGTTGACGACGAGAAAAGATTGCAGGCAGATTAACGTATAGATACACCCTATAATAGTGTCATGACACATGTTAATCGTGCTAGCTCTGTCAAAGATAAGTTTGGCTGTCTTGTTTGTGTGTGAAAAGTGCATTAACGACACAAACCGTTGGGTTCTCTTTTTACGACAAACTACATACAATAATGAAAAGTGGCTTCATTTACTTCATTTTTTATTACCTAATCTTCACCTCCCGTAAACTGCTTTAACTTCATCCACTTGATCTACTTGATCTACTTCCGCTCGATTTTCTTCATCTACTTTAGCTTCATCGGTTTCAGCGGCATCTGTTCAGCTACATCTGTTTTAGCTTTAGCTTCATCTGCTTTAGCTTGATCTGCTGCAGCTTCATGTACTTCGGCTTTATCTGGTTCAGCTTCATCCTGTTCAGCTTCATTTACTTATGTTTCATCTACTTCAGTTTCATCTACTTCAGTTTCATCTTCTTCAGTTTCATCTACTTCAATTTCATCTAATCAGTTTCATCTACTTCAGTTTCATTTACTTCACTTTCATTTACTTCAGTTTCATTTACTTCAGTTTCATTTACTTCAGTTTCATCTCATTTAACGTCATCTACTTCAGCTTTATCAACTTCAGCTTCCTCGTCAACATCTAATTTAGCTTTATCTACTTTAGCTTCATCTGCTTGAGCTTCATGTACTTCAGTGTCATTTAATTTTCCTGCATGTACTTCAGCTTCGCCTTGAATACCTAATTTAACGTCATCTACGTCAGCTTCATCTACTTCAGCCTCACCTTCAACATCTGATTTAGGTTGATCTACTTTAGCTTCATCTGCTTCAGCTTGATTTACTTCAGATTGATCTACTTCAGCTTTGTCTATTTCAGCTTCACCTACTTCAGCTTCTTCGCCTATGTCAGCTTCATCTGCTTCATCTACTTTATCCGCGCCAGCTTCATCTACTCCATCTTCCTTCTTTAGCTTCATGTACGTTTTTCGGCTCGGTTCTTACTCTGCCTTAACCCAACAAATGTCGGGGTTTTTGTTCCATATACACTCCTGTAATTGCTAATCTATTAGTGCTATTGTGCGCAAACGTGGCACTATTATCTTTCAAGATATTCTCAACATATTGACGTCTGTAAAACGTTTGAGCGCATCAGCTACTTTCTGATGACTTAAGCAGCTGTTTGCTAACGTCAGCAAATCTCAAATTGCGAATTTGCCATTTTTCCGAGTGGTCTATGTGTTACCAAAATATGCCAAATTCATTTTATATTTAACGCAGATGCAAAAACGTCATTTTAGTTAAAGGCTTCGAGACTTTTAAATGAAGTTATGCAGTATTGATAACCAGCCACATAACTAGGCTAGTAACGATCAATTCCGAATAATTGAAGCAAATTTCCGAATTTAGACCTAAAAGCGATGTAACTGAAGCAGGAAGGGACGAAATTGCTCAAAATCTGTTTCCTTAAGTCCAATAGGATTTTAGGAAGTGTCCTATTTCAGCAAGTCAAAACAAAATGTAACGAAACAGGAACAAGAATGCTTTGAAGGAAGGTCTACTAGGACTTTGTAGCCATATGACAACTAAGAAGTAGTCTAACCTTCCATACTTCACAAATATGTGACAGATATGCCTTTTCCAGAGATTATATTTATAGTGTTTATTAGTACATTGTAGGCCAGAGAGGTTCCTAGCCTACTAAGTTATCGGGGGTACTGATGGCCCTTGCAGACAACAGCTGATTGCAAATCCACCTTGATGGTACAGAATTGCATTAGATTGATGTTGATGAAAGGCGTTAAGGCGCTCTTGGGTGATGTTAAATCCAGTCCTTGGAATTGCTTTATCGTTTGTCAATACTAATTAGAGAGCATTCCTTAAGGATGCCTCACTTACATCCTTTCATTCATTCAACCATCATTTTCTGAGGGTTGTAATGTCTGCTTTACAGCATTAATGGTTCAATTACTGGATTTTGCCGTAGTGTAGTACGTCGATTTGCAACAGGGATCAGGGGACATCCTCAGTGGGCATTTTGGACTTTAAAGGGGTAAAAGTGAGAAGCCCTAGGGGTCCATCTTACAGCTACGAATGCTCAACAGTTTAAGCATGTTGAACTATTTTCGTAAGTCGAAGGTCAAATGTCAAAGGCCAAAGGCCAAAGGCCAAAGGCCAAAGGCCAAAGGCCAAAGCCTAAGAAAATGATGAATAGATTTTGTCTCTGTTATTGATATGTTTGTTTTACAGCTGGTAAGCAAGCAAGGACTAATTCTTAAATTTGTATTTCATATTTTACTGGTTTAATATCTATGAAGAGCACTAATACCCAGCTCTTACGGATTTAGGGGTACTTAGAAATTTTAGCAACTCGAGGAAGGTCATACACTTTCATACGTTAAGAAACTCTGTATTTCCCAAACCTTGAACAAATCTAGACCTGTATATCTTGCACCTAGCGTGAAACTACCTTTTAAAATTTCTTTGTATGCCACCTCTCTGTGTAATTCTCAAATAAAAAAGGAGGGAATTGAGTTGAATGACAAGTTTACAAAGTTAATATCAAGGCAAATTTACTTTAGTGGGTCGTATGTACAATTATACCCACATTCCAGTTTTTGCTGCTTTTCTATACCAAAGCTATGACACGTATTATATCTTTACATTTTGGCTTTTTCGACAGGAGGTAATGTATTTAAAAGTTGACCATGTATTTATGTGCTTTTTGAATGTTTTAGTTACTAAATAAGTATTAGCAACCTTACATCCTCGAATACAAGAGTTAACCATATGTCACATGTCATCTTCTGTTACGACCATGCCACCTTTGCCTGATAATACTTTTGAAGGCAGCCTCGTGAAATTCTGCTTGTTGCCTTGATTGGTAGAAACTCTTGCGGATAAACGTCTCTTGACCGTTACTCTATTGCAGGAAGAACAGCAAACTTTGAAGGCGCGATATTTCATTCTTAATTTGCCGAGATGACCATTATTGCAGGGACGGGGGAGCAGGGGGACAGAGGGGCCATGACCCTCCAAAGATTTTCTAAATCTCAATTTTTTCCGTGCCACTTTTTAGCTTCATCAAAATTGAAATTGAATGCGACAGACATTGTGTCACATTCACAGCAAGATATGCATATCGACAAGAAACACCCCTCTACATACAATGACCAAAGACACCCCAGTTGAAACAGGGATATTTGATGTAGGTTGAAGTTCTATGGTTGAAACGAGAAACGATAAATTTGAACCAAGCCTACATGCCCCCCTCCTCAAATCCGCCTTTTCTTCTCCCGCCCCTGCATAGACTATACAACATCTTACTACTTTTTCAGCACCGCTTCTTTCTTCTTAATAACTCTAAAAGTTGCACCTGTTCTGTATACATTCATTATCCTCAGTAAATAACCCTCATCAAAAACATTATTTGTTGCGCAACCTATCTGGTTTAAAAATATGGCGACAGAAAGACACTATTTTTGTGCTGGTTTGTCAAAACTTTTCCAAACCTTTATGTAAATAAGTAATTAGCAGGACAAGAGCACAGTCTATAGCTGAGTCAAATCTGCCTAATCATATATTTTTCCCAACGGGGTATCTTTCGACTGCTGAAAATTATGCGGGAAACATCAAATCTAGGATCACTTTATTTATTATCATTCTATAAAATAAGCTGATTAATTCGTCACTTGTGGCGAGGTTTGGATTTACAAATAAGCAATCTTGCAATTTCCCTTCTTTTAAATACCATATTAGCTACAATTCTGTCAGGAAAATGAAGGAGAACTTCTAGGATGTCAAAATGTGGATACTGAACAGGCCGAAAACACATCAGAGCTTGAGCTGCAATTTTTTACTCAGAGGGCATATCCTTGTTGTAAACTAACTTTCTCTAACGACCGACGTAGAAGGACCAGGAAGTAAAATGAGATCCCACACAATGAATAGTGCTGAGATATGAAGTAAGAAACCATGGAGGACCTTAAAAGTGTGAATTTATATGAATTTGATCTAAAAGGTTTAGCTTGTCTTACCTGATAGAAACACTGGAAGAAAAACCAGTCCGTGAACTAATCCTAACACCACAATCCCAAAGACCATTTTGAAAAATATCCTAAAGACTTCTGAAGAAGCAAATGCTGTGACCAGCATTCCCAGAAAAGTTGTAAATCCTGTAACAAGTTGAAATGAGATCAAATACTACTTCATAAGGGTGAATAAACGTCCTATGAAGTATAGAAGGCAAATTGATACTTACGCTAAATAGCTTTTTACAATATCATTAAAAAAATACTATTTTCTCGTAACCAACTAGTGCTAGATTGATTACTAGAAGTTAACTGATAGACACTATCCATTCAGGCCTTGCAAATTATGGATGAACTCGCGATGTTCAAAAAAAATGCCTTTAAGAGACTTTCCTAAACAACATCTTTAAAGTTCTTGTTTTGGGGGCGTGCTAGTTTAGTCGGTAGAATGCTGGTCTAGCAAGTTGAGTCTTGGTGGTTCAAGCCCTGTTGTGCCGTCAATTTGAAAGCTCCTTCTACGAACCTAACATTTAAACGGGTACCTGCCACTAGCTGGGGAAGGACAAAAGTTGGTGGGGAAAGGAAGTAGCCACCCTAACACATGTCGTCATTCTTTACCACTTTACATCCCCGAAAATTAAAATGATTAATTTCAATGTGGGAAAGACACTAGAGAAATAGAAAAAAGGTCACCACTGGGGCTCGCACCCGTAAACCACGCTATCGTGGCGTGTGCTCTACCAATTTAGCCAAGCACTGTGCCCGTACTTGATCGACCAGATCAAAGATGACGCGGTCTCCCAACAGCAAGTACGAAAGAACAAGAAAAGCAAAGAGCCCTTTGAGAAATCAAATTAGCACAACGTGGGCTTGGTCTTTAAGTTGAGATATGCAGATAAGTTAGTTAGCCAAATTTGTAGGTTAAATTAGCCTGTTAAGCCGGCCACAGACGCTCAATAATATTGACAGTTATATTGAAGAGGCTAAATATTGACAACATTCTTGATCGTCTTGGCGCTATGATTGAAACATTACACACTATATTGGCGAAATCAAAATCCGTAGATATTTATTGACAATATTATTGAATAGTTTGTGGCCCCTCGTAACCATATTGCTTAATATCTTAGTTTAATCTATTGTTTTCTTAATAATTGAAAGGGAAATGGCTCTGAAAACTAGCAATTTTGACAAAATCATAACTGTATGGTCTTTTTGAAAGTTCTATTGTTCGTTAATGTGTCATGGTGCCTGTCTTTCAATTTAATTTCTAGACAACAAATCCTAGAAGTAAACATTGTAAGTTTAAAGACGACTTGAGATACTTAATGATGGATTGATTGGCTTCAAATGATTCTATTACTAAACAAGAATATTGCACGAAATAGCGAAAACATTGTGTACTTAAAAGCTTTTTTCGCCTGACACTAACGTCAGAATGAACGACATACCGAAATGAAGTGTAAGTAAAAGAGTATACCCAACTGTATTTTTGAAAGAGCCAATCAGAATCTGGACTGCCTGAATGGCTTGTGTTTTTCGTACAAGATTCTATTATTATCTGCCTATACTTCATTCTCTCAAAAACCTTTTTTTCATTTAGCCCGTTTTGTTCTCCTTTTACTTTGTTTCGTTTCAATTATGTAGGGAGAAGGAGGATAACTACTCTGTCCATGACGAATGTCCCCAGTGAAACGATCTAGTTTTGTCAATAACATTGAATTGTCCGAGGGGGAAGCGAAATTTCATTAAAGAAAGCGCATTAATATTTTTGTCAACATTATTGAGCCTCTGTGGGCCACTTTACTTAAGTGCCTTAATCTCCTATTGACAACAGCTTCGAGGAATGTCATCTAAAATGAACAAGACTTAAATATCTGTACGTACCTCCCATGACAACACTTGCTCCTACTTCAGTCATTGCTTTGATTATCCTCTCATTTGGTGTTCCTTCAGAATTGTGAACATACGCATGCGCAATATGTGCGGAATAGTCCACCGAAAATCCTATTGCCATGATGATAACTATCATGGAAATTGAATTAAGAGACACGTTCCATGCAAACATCAATCCTAGCAACTCCACAACAAGGGAAATAAATTGAAGAAACACGAGAAATATTGCCGACGGAAATACTAAGTACGGTGACGTTACGATGACGACAGCTGTTGCCGACAGTGCAAGGTTTTTAACGGTGTCTGTGAGGATAATGGCAAACTGCTCGAAGTAAATAAAGACATATGTTATAGGAAACGCCTTCACTTGGTTATAATTATCCAAATCCTTTCGTAAAGACAGCATAGCATCCTTCTTGAACACCGATGAAGGCGTACTCACCGTCTTTACTCGTATTCGTGAAGCTAAGATTGTTGTATTGCCAAAAACAATATCTCGGGAGTACGTTTGGTATTTTTGGAGACTCAAGAACGTTTTTAAGTTACTGAGGAAGTTATGTCCAGAAGGATTAATTCGGTTGCTTCTTGCCCAGTCTGTAAATACCGTCATCCAATTAACACTGTAGTTCTGATAGTGTTTATTCTCTACTGCAAGTTTTGAAAGTCCTATATAACTGTTCTGAAATTCTTCCTGTTCATAATTTTGACTGCCTGTAATTACGACACTGACTTCCGTTTCCTGCGGAAAATAACGACGTTTGATGTCTAGAAATTGCTTTTGGTAGGAGCCATCACGGCCAAGAGAACTGGAGTCAAAACTCTGATCCAAATACCATGTTCCATAGATTCCAGCTGCCAGAAGACAAGCCGCCACTATTCCTACTATGATTTTTGAAATACTCTTCATAAGGAGTCTACCCCAACTTTCCATAATCTACAATTAGAAAAGAATAGAGGAAAATTTATAACATTATGGATTGAACACTCGGCTCAGTAGCATATCATGAAAATGAAAACAGATGTATAGCCTCTAACCGACAAGTTAGTGTCCTTCAAATAGCTGCTTCTCAAAATTAGAGAGGAATTTCCTGTATTTTTCTATATGTTGTTTTCCTCCAAGAAACTGTCAATAAACAAACGAGTGACAAAGTTAATTTATTTTACAAATGTTACTTTTTTAATGGTTAGTATTTCTAAGAATACAGAATTTTAGAGCTCATTGGAGGAGCTTGTGAAATTAGCTAAAAGGTTTGAAAATCCCTGCTCTCAATTTAACCTTCAATAAAAAAACTTTTGCCAAAACCAACGCTCTTCGCTTAACGTTGCTCATTACCGACGATAGCAAGGTAACATACAAGGGTAGCAAATAAACAGAAGTATTGCTGCAGTTACTTTAAAGTCTTCGTGTTTTTAATTAGAACAAAGTAAAACTTCGAAAAGTATGCGATATAGATGATGACAATTTAATGTTTCCATCATATACTCGTCAAGTATAACTAAGTCAATACCACTTTTGGCTTTTGTAGTTTAGCAACTTTAATTCATCTTCACGTACTTTATTAACTCAAACGCATCTACGTCGGAGTCCATCCTATCTACCAACAGTTTGAGTCTTCCATATTTTTGCTAGGCCATGGAATAAACTCTTAAAATGAAAGGAACCTTTAAGCGAGTGTGGACTAAGCGAAGACAATATTTCTGAAGTTATTGCACATGTGCCTCTGTCCAAGTGTCATTCAACTTTTAAATGTATTTCAAAATATTATCGAGAAGAGAGGATTTAAAAAGTTAATATTAAAAAGACAATTTCAATATTCACTTTTCAAATTTTCCCTTCTCGATGATACTTTTTGACTTTCAATAAGCGTTGGACAGCGAGACGGGCCGGACGACAGTTCTTCCTTGGTCAAGTCACATGGTGCAGAGAGGCTGGTCTCCAATTGCGTTGCGATGGATGTCGATGTCCACTGGTGGATGACTGGGAACCAATGTGGCAACTAGAATAATAGAGTATGTTAACATCGGAGGTCGCCTACCTCAGCTGGTAGAGCGCACGCCGCGAAAGCACAAGTTAGGGGTTCGATGCCTGGTGGTGACATACTTTTTATTTCTCTTGTGTTCTTTTCTAAACTGACATTTCAAATTCTCTCTTCTCCATAACGCCTTTTATTTTTAATGGCCTTTGGACAGCACGACGGGCCGGATTGCAGTCCTTCCTTGGTCAAGTTATATGGCGTAGAGAGGCTGCCTCCAATTGCGAGGAAGCTAAGTATCAGTATTTACCGGTGGATGACTGGGAGCTAATGTGGCGACTGCAGAAATAGAGTTTGTTAACATCGGAAAGTCATGCAGCTCAGTTGGTAGAGCACCCGACGCGAAAGTGATCCCCGGTGGTGACATATTTTCCATTTCTCTAGTGTCTTTTCAGTATTTCAAAATGTAGGTTAGATTTTACAATTTATCATTGTAACGTTTTATGAGGCTCTCAGCTTTGATTCCTACTTTATGATCCTGCTTTCATACAGTCATGTAGTTACAGTACAAATTATCGGACGGAAAACTGACCAAACCGTACTTAATCTGATCCAATCTAATTCAAAATTAAATAAATCTTCTGATTACATACGATTTTGATTCCATCGGAGTCCCATATTGACATGAATCAGTGAAATATCTCAATCTGAATAAATTTAATCAGGACATGATTACTAAATGATTTGCTCCACGTTTTCAAAGTTTCGACACATAATGGGAAGTTATTAGGTAATAAATATTCACACCACTTCAAAACAAAAAGAAACGCTTTTAAGTATAAGGATTTGAAACGTATATAAAATATCTGACACTAGCTTTGCTTGTGATTATTGCATATTACTTAGTTATATGTATTAGTTGTAAGCAATCAACGTGACCGAATTGATCCAGTAACTTATAAATGTCCTTCGTTGTCTTTCAACTTGCAATGCCATGAAATGGACCTTTAAAGTCAATTTCGCTAGAGAAAATTACTTTTACTCTCAGTGCCTTTGCATTTTGTAGTCTTCTCTGGGGAAAATGTGCTCCTAAAACTTTCTTCGTACATGAAAAGACCGCTGACCAAAGCTCTGCAAACACAATTGTGAAACGGCAACAGGGAAATTCTCAAGCTGGTGTAAATTATGAAAAGGGTAATATTCAATTCATTTTAAAAGGCACCGAACCTACAATAAATAAAGGCAACAGCTATGGTCTGAGAACGCTCAGGGTTGTATTTAGTAGGGTTAAGGTCGTTTAGGGGATAGACTTGCCAGCATATCTGTCAAAACGTCCACTTTTTACCAAATTTAAAAATCACCAGATGCTACATCATATTCCGTTATCTCCAGAAAAACCAGATTGCGTACTAACACGAGAAAGTAATTTCTATTGATTCCGGTCTTTTGTTGTTATGTATAGTTGGTTTAGCTAAGACCACGTATAAATGTATGTCCTCCCTCGGTTTCTCTTTCCTTCCACCATACAGACATATCTTCGATAGTCCGGCTTAAGATAGTTTGACATGCCCAAAACGTTTTAGCACCTTACTCTTAATTATTGGAATGATTGGAGTCCGTGTTGTTGTCTTATGGAGTTCTTTCATTGAAACATGATCTGTAAGACTACAGCAAATCGATGGATTAACGGACTATTTGACACAATCAATACGTGAAATTTTATCTTTTAAAAGAAAATTTACCTTAAAGACATGTACGCATAATTTTTCCAGATATGGCCTCTAAATTCTTTTAATTTCTTTGCTATTCATTGACAGATAGAGTCGAGGAATAGTAAATCATAACTCAGTTGGAAACATCTTCACGAGCTACCAGCAAGGGTTTTTGATATTGTAAAGGTGACTCACTGAAAGTTTAAGCTGGGTCCCAGTAAGAAGTGTTATTGAGACCAAACAACTTTGAAATTAATCCACTATCCTAAATAAATCCCTTAACCAAGGTCCTTTAAAAGACGTCCCGCGACTCAAAATATATAGTAGATAGCCTAAACCACAAATAGATTCAAAGGTGCTGCTTGTCAAAAAGAGTCAGAAAGGCTCTTAATACTACAAAATTTGCTATCCTACGATTTATCAAAATCCACTATTGCCAAATCTGTAATTTTATTTTCGGTCTCACTGTATAAGATCAGACTGCGAAAATTCTGACTTTTGGCAATTGTTTAAAATTTGCTACAGAAATAGAAAGTATGTCGTCAGCGTTATTCTAAACGGACAATGGTTTCTATTTCAATGAAATTTATGAAGTCCTCTTTCTAAAAAATACTCTTTGGTTATACTAATAATCGTAACAAAATATTTTTCTTATGATTTTATAAAAAAATCTGACCTGTATCTCAAGCAGCATTGATACAAAGCACAACTTTATACTGAATGCTATACCAAATACTTGAAAAGTATATTGAAAACTATACTCAATATCTGAGGATAATACTCAACGCTATTTTTAATACCTGAGGGGATACTACTTCAGAAGTGCAGAATCTGCAGCGCTCACTGTGCTGTGGAAACCACGCCATGGCTATAGGAACGTCTACCGACCCACACTGGACTATGCTACCCTGCTCCAGAACGACACAGGCGTTCACAAAGCTGGCCTCTCAGAGAGGGGGGCGGTTAGGATTTCCAAAATATGAAAGGGGGACGGTCATGATATACTACAGTGAAAAATATATATGCCAATCAGAATATCAGGGGGGCGGAGTACGCTAGTGAATTCTCTCAGGGGGGCGACCGTCCTTGTCCCCCTCACCTTCGTGACTGGACACAGGTCTTCCAATACCCGATCGCCAGAATTCTATGAAGAACAGAGACTCGTGGAGAATGCTGATCATTTTCGGGGGCGCTCGATTGATGATGATGATGATGATGATGATGATGATGATGATGATAATGATGATGAAGGAATACTCGACGCTATTTTGTAAAATAATAAATTTTCATAGTTTTGTAAAATAGATTCAAATATGTCTCACGTCCTTTTTATCTTTAATGATTAATACATAAAACATTTAATGTTATTGTTACTGTTACTGAAGTAATTATCTAGGTTAATTCGTTAAGAAAAAGGTAATAAAAAGTATCTCTGTGTACATCATTCCAGCATACCTGCCATTTCAGTATTAATTCAAGCTATTGATCAATTAGAGAAAATTAGAAAACCTTCTTACCTTTGAAAACAGTCGTTGCCCCTGTGCAGACCACGCATAGTCACTGCTATCCGTTTTCTTACAGCACTATCTAACAGCTTTTCAAATTCCTTGATGGAGTAATCTTGCGTCTGACGTTTGTTATTAACGAGACAAAGGTGCAAGAAAAGTTTGACGAGCGATTGTTGCTGAATATGCTACTATGATAAAGAGCATCTCTAAACTACATATTTTCAAGAAGTAAAACGATGATAATGACTGTAATTGTGATAATGATAATATGATAATTATGATTACGATGATGATTATGATGATCATTATGATCATGATAATGATAGTGATCATCAAAAGGTATTTGAAAGGTAAAGCATACCTATGCCCTTAATATTCTTCACTTAACGATGTTTTCTAAGCTACTCTTATTAGAGTCTATGCTGTTTTGTATGTGAGAAACTTAATCTTACAAATCTAAGGTGGAGTAAATCGATCAGTGTTTAACAGTAAATATGCTATCAAAATTCTGTTAATGTATTTTTCTGTGCTTGACAAGTTTTCTTGATGATTTTGTAAGTTATCTAAAAGTACAGAAATCAGCTGGCATCGAACAAATACGAAACGCGACTTAACAAATATCCTTGAAAGATAAGTGAAACAACTTTGTCAGTATTGTGAATCTGAAGCCTTAGAATGTTTAAGGCCTTCTTATATATTATTGAATAAGTGATCCATCAGACAAAAGAATATAATTTGGACTGGTTTCAAAGCTTACAAAAACCGTCTATCGAACGAAAGTTACGAGTAAACATATTGTACGTTGAGACAGCTACGATCAATGTCACAACTTCGTTCGCTTCTTTGTTGGCTTTATCAAACAGCGAATTCGATCGTAAAAGAGTGTAGCTGAGGTCAGAAAAACTTCTTACAGATTTTGTTCACCCTGGTGTCCTTTCGATTAATAAACTCTGCTCCCTTGCTATGATACCGGTAGTTGTACTAATTTCCCGACTTTAAATATTGGCATGTCTACAACCTTGAAAACGAAAGCCGGTGAAAATCAACAAAAGTTATTCGGAAGTCCAGGTCTAAATTAGTAAGACGTGTCTCTCCTAGTTCATTAACTTACTATCCAAAATCAACCTACATGGTTGAATCTAGTATTTTTTGTTAACCAGAAAAGATATCTCATTAGAGTTCAAATTGTACGCAGTCTCTGTCCTTAGAGAAACGTAGAAAATTTTATTGCTTCAATAACACTGAGAACTCACCGCAGGAGAATTGCAAGTAGTCAAAAGTTAAATTAGAAAAAGAACTCACCCGCTCTGTTGAAGGCAATTGCCAAATTATCGAAACAATTCTGCAACTTAAAACGAGTCCATAAGAATTAACCTTCATGTAATGACATACAAGAAATAACGATTATTAGCTCTGTAACTTTGTTGCTATCTGCTTATTCTAAGCGTCTTGCATTGCTCTGCCTTTATGCAGCCAACGAATCTAATCTATAAAGCTCCATCCCTGTTACAATCGATAAAAGATATCTGTAAAGCAATATATTTGCTACACACTAGAGTTAAGACCTCCTAACTTAAGAAGCAGCTCTAGAATTCTCATATGTCATGTGCGATCTCCAGGAAGCTCATCGAAATCAAAACTCTTCCGAAGGAAAGATTTTGAACATATACTCAGCGTGGAAACGCCAACGACAACGTTCGATATCAGTCCTTGCAATCCTAGATGAACCTGCTTTGAAATACTAGTGCAATAATCTCACCTGTTTCTCAACATGTTGTAGACAGCTTCAAATTGTCAATCCTTATAAATTCTTGTTCTAAGAGCACACAATCATATATTTTCTAAAGATTTGCATTTACTGGATAAGAACAAGCAACTATAGAGCTATCTACTCAAAAACATTATTTTTCTAGAAAGTCAAGCAGACGCCACGACACGTAGGGTAGACACTCGGATATTTAATGCGGTCGAAGTTTTTTCTTCAGTCTGGCGCATTCCCTGTCATAAAAAAATTGACAGCAGTGTTTTGTACGTAACCAGGTGTTTTCTAAACCGATTGAAAGTTCTTGTTAGCATCACAATAACTCAACGTATAGTAGTGGAAGCAGACCTGTAAAAACATTACTTGGGGCATAGTGTGCAATTCGGGGTTGCTGAACCATTAGGAGGAAAATATAAGCGGTCGGCAATTGTTTCCCTGACCATTTTGATGCGAGGTTAACCAACCTCGTTAGTTAACGCTCAAACACCTCGTCAATTTGAACTCGTTTATGTAGAGAGTTTGTAGAAGGCAAAACAAACTTAGTAACATACGGGAAAGCCTGCCTTTGGTATCGTTTGTTCTCTTTTGAACCGAAGACGATACAGCAAGTCTTGGCAGTAGCGTTGAAAGTAAAGCATCCTGAAGATAATCAAAAATTAAAATTTATATTATCTGAAAATTTTTGTTTGTAGGCGTAAAATTGTTGATCTCTTGTGGGCATTAAGCAAAAGGCAATGGTTGATTCATTTACAGAAGGTCACAATTTTACTTTTATCTGCGTCTTTCCAAAGGTGACTCTCTTTAATTCATTTTCCAGGGGCAGATGGTACCAAAAGAATTATGTACTATGAGAAGTAAAGCTTGCGAGGAGGCTTAAAATTTTAACTGAAACCTTGAAATTCGAAGATCTGGCCTTCGTCGAGGTTGGTCGATACGATTCAATACACAGAAAGGCGAACGATTAGTAAAGTTGATAAAAAATACATAGCTGCACACAGATAACTCATTACTACCTTCAAAAATAACAGTTTAGCCTAAACGTCATATGCTACCTTCTAAGGAACCGGCGACGATCAACAATGAGAAAGCAAAACTTTACAGAGATGTCAGGCGAAAAACACATATGTGATCAGCTGAAAATAAAACCTAAATGGTGTAGTTTAATATAGTTTGTTTGTTCATGTCAGTCACGAGCCGACAAAAACAGCTCCAACGGTTTGTTCTTCGATATTGTAAATATCCCTCTCTTTATATCTTTCTGACGGACAGGTGGTAATTATCTGAATCAATAAAAATCTACATGAAACTTTTGATCTCCTTGATAATAGGACTATTCTATTCTCTCGTTCTGCCAGGCGTTATTTAGCAAAGCTAATTCAAATGGTCCCTTTGCTTCTGTGTTACAGATACATTAACTGTCTAGCACAACTTTTATACAACCGCATTTCTTAAATGGAAATCTTCGATAGAGCCCTTCGACCACCAAGGACAAGTGAATGGTAAACATTAAGTAGCTTCGCTTCCAAATCTCGAAGTAAAAGCAACTTAAAAACAACAAGAAAAGTTCTCTCGATCTCTCAAAAATAATTATTGTCCAAGAAATTCCTTGTTACGCTTAATTTATTGCATGGATACACTCCATAACAAATTTTAGAGCAAAATTAGTCGCACAGGGAGACAATTGATGATATTTGGATACTGTGTGGAAGGAGGTACTGTAATTGGCAAATGTATGATAATTTGCTAATTGATCAATGTTGGTAAAGAGAAAAAAGGAAGAATGAACAACTGTTTTATATATTCAATCATAAAAAACGTAACAATGAGTTAGTAATTGAGGCCGAGTATCAGGTCTCTTTGACATCACGTATCTGACACACTTATGTGTCAAGAAGTGATGAGTAAGATGAGAAAGGAAGCCTATAACTTCATTTAGCTGAAGTTCCTGTTTAAGTTAAGCAACCCTCAAAGTTTAATTTAGTACCTGCCTCAAATGAATAAACAGCAGCCGGAAAAACAAAACCTAGCATGACAACAGCGGTGAAAAACACCACTTAGAAAGTTTTCCCAACAACTCCATGAGGCAACATCTTGTTTATGTGAAACGTTTTCCTGACCAGAATTTTATAATGATAGTGAACGTTAAATTACATTTCTGGCAGATTTTCATTTCATATAAAGATCGATTCATCGTTTTTAGCGATTCTAAGTTGCATGTAAGTAGGCCTTCTTCTTATTATGATTATTATTATTAATAATCTTTAAACAGGGTGCCCACATCACTCAGTGGTGGTTTTCAACGAGGCCCTGTTCTTATTTGTTTCAATGTGAATCTATTATGTAACATAAAGGTATTAAAGTTTAAGCTCGATAACAAATATTCTAGGGAGTGATAACAACTGTTGTTATAACTTATGTTGCATTTTTAACATATAGTAACTGGATTTCTTGGTGGGTGTAAATCGAGGCCAAGGGAGGGATGCTCGTTTTGTCTGAGGTAGAGTTTCTTCAGAAATTCTGTTCTTCCTTGGAGTTTTTTCAGATTGAAGTCGTTAAAAACATGACTACAAAATGAGAAACAGAAAAAAATCAAGCCAAACCCATTCTCGCGGGCCTAATTGTAAAAGCAGGGGGGAGGGGAGGTTAAATTCCATTATCTGGAAAATTCCCAACTCAGTCACTTTATTATAAACCCCCTAAAGAAGAAGTTTGGCCGGACTACTAGCTCCGCTCCTTATTAAGACCTTCTATTAATGGGTCTGCAGGGCAAGAGAAGAAAACAAGTGTAAAACTAATGGAGCTTCTTGTTCTTTACTACTCAAACAAGTCATAACAGTTGCCTTCCTGGTTGTCAGCTGCGGGAGTTGCTTGCATTTTACAGGTAATTTTCTTTTTCACAACCTCCCATTTATTTTGGCCTCTCCCTTTGATTGTACCTTAGCGGAGGCACAACTTCTCCTCCTATTACACCCCCTATAATTAGGCACCCCTTGACATCAATGACGTCATCATTTATGGAAAATGTAGTGACTTATTTAGGGAGATAAATTTCAGTAAAAACCACGTTGTCTTTGCTGTAACAACATTTTGAAAGGTAATCATAAGTGTAGAAAAATAGATAATGTCAAGAAATAGTTCTACATTTCCTTATCAGAGGAAACTAGGACGTTACGAAACTTTAAAAATTGTTGATCTTAAAAAAGGAACACCAGTCTTTGCCACAAAATTAATGAAAATTTGGGCATTAAGTAGATTCGATTAACTTAGGCAGCTTACAGTGCAAGGTATGATTTTTTACAGGTAATTTTGAAAACTTCTCTGTTTGCGTAATAAATGTCGTTTATATAATGTAACCTTTCCGTATGGAAGAACAAAAAGCAACTGAAAAATGTAAGAAGACATATTTTCATGAAAATTTTGATGCCAGACATCAAGAGCCAAAAGTATTATATTCTATCACATTCTTTTTCTACATATACATGGGATGTAATAATATGTGGGTTACCATCCTTCAAGAGAGTCGTAACCAGGCCCTTTGTGGTTAATCTCTCCACATCATTACGTTTAACGCAAATATTAGGCATGGCTAAAGAATTTCTGGTTTCTGCTTTCAACTATTAAAAGTCATGAGTAAGTAATTTACCTCGTGCCAAAGACCCCCTTTAGTCTAAAGTGCTCCCTTCGCTTCTCTGCCAACCTGAGCAATTGCTGGCGATCAATTAAAGCTATATTATTGTCTCCAACTAAAATAAACTTAACCAGAATTTATTTTACTTTTTTCTTCGAAAAATTTTACTTAAATTTTAAAAATGTTTCCTATTCCTTAGTAATGCTGAAAATTTAAGTCTAGGGCAAACTTGGTTTTAAAAAGTAGACATGTCCAATGATGCAATTGAATTTAAAGCCCAGGCTTGGTCAATGAACGAAAACAGTCTGGCGCTGTCGAAACATCATCATCATCATCACCATCACCATCTCCATCACCATGAACATCACCATCAGCATCACCATCAGCATCACCATCACCATCACCATCACCATCAACATCAACATCACCATCACCATCACCATCACCATCACCATCACCATCACCATCACCATCACCATCACCATCACCATCACCATCATCATCACTATCACCACCATCATCATCATCATCATCATCATCAACATGGTAACCCGAGAGAACGTCTGCCAGGCATATTCATTTTTACAGTCTTCATAAATTTGCGGAAAATCTGCCTGTCCATACCATTAACCTCCATTTCCCTTTGATCACTTTATTGGGAAGTTACGTTGATAGTTTATTAAATATTCAAAGCTATTTCTTAAGAAACATAGGTTTCAGAAAACTAGGAATCATGCTGCAAATATGTCATGACACAGGGCAAATCGAGGCCGCATGGTTGAAGTGATAGCTGATAAACAGAACCGAAACAAGACGTGCAAATACATTAATTCATGAAGAAACATTTAGCTTTAAGATCTATATGAATTTGCTTTCAAAGGAATATCTTATCACAAAGAACGTTGGTTTTGCTGACCTGCAGATAGAGCGGCAAAGTTTGCTAACAGCTTTATCTGGAGTCAATATACAAGCTGAGCAGTTCATTTTACATGGATAGTTTACAAAAACCTTACGTTATTCTTGGTCTGACTATAATAGCATGGCACGTACGCTTGCTATTTTATGTTTAAACCGCATAAAGATTCACAGCAGATCTTTCCGGAGTAACGAACTGTAAACAAATTCTGTACTCTGCGTGTAAAGAAGATGAAAGAAATGTGGTTTCGAAAGAGAAACAAAACCGTGATCTTTACATGATATAAAGTAACCGCACTTCGTAAAGTCGCAAACATATGAGAGAAAAGGAAAGTTTGCATGCCTATATCAAATATTAGGCACTCCAGGAATGCAGAGTTTTGGTATTGTATGATCGTTGCAGTTGGAAGATACACTAGTGGTGCTGATTGATGACATCTCGATTCATATTGTCATCATAAACTGAACATAAATGAGAACTTTCTGACTTTAAGTAAATAAGTTCAAAAGTGAGAGGAAACTGAAACAGCCAGTGTACTTATTCAATGTTCAATGTATATTTGTTAACAAGATAATGCATACCACAATATCAAAGTTACAAGTCCTCAGCAAAAGAGTAAAGTAACAATTGATCCCTAGCATAGATGACCCAGTAGTCTCTCTGCTTTACTTAAGTGTGCTACCTTCACATCCAAGCAAATGTGTTTGTAGCATCTTTTCCATCGAGATAAATGCTAAACAATCTTTCTTGCAGTTGCTTTTGCAATCAACTCTTGCCAATAGAATATGGGTAATGCAAAACCCAGTAATCTAGTATCTGTTCAAGCTAGAATTAGCTGAGAAAAGCCTGGGTTTAGTACATTTTGAAATATCACAAACGCAAATCCACGATACTCAACATTGTCTAAAGTTGTTGACATATTTCAATAGTATTCAATAAAAGATTTTCATCTGATAGATTTTGACAGAAATTGTCAATTGTCAAAAACGCTAATCGTGACATGTCTTTATTTCTCTAGCATCTTCAAGCAATTATTGCTGATACAAATCAATGGTATAATATTGAAATGCGAAGGTTCTTAGAAATATAGCACTGGTTACACAGTTCTTAAAACATGCTTTTGCAAATTTCCAAGAAAACCAGTGGTGGTTTTTGCATTTCTCTTCTCTAGCAACAAACTTTACAAGTTTTCATATTTAGCTCTTCATCTACTTCACAAATCAAAACATTGTTTAGAATCCAGCTGTGTTTCTATAACGTAACATTCCCTGCTATCTTTTGTTATAGGAGACAATCTTCTTTCTAAGACTTTTAGATAAAATCATTGGCCACTATTGACAACAGAGAACTGGCTATTTGGTTTTGAACATGTTTGTGGAAGAGTTATGATCAAGACGTTGTTAAACAGAGTGACTTCTGCTCAGGGCGTTCTAATGAACTTAAGATCAAGATGGTCAACCCAACCTCGAATGTTGTTGAGAAATTCGAGAAGGCAGTGCCAGGCTA
>JAAAKM020006971.1:23151749-23164223 GCA_010016025.2 Alatinidae sp. Z8VKAUB7J3 | reverse complement strand
TCTAATGAACTTAAGATCAAGATGGTCAACCCAACCTCGAATGTTGTTGAGAAATTCGAGAAGGCAGTGCCAGGCTAATGATCCTTATTATTACAGTATTTTTTACAATGGGAAATATATCTAATAAATCAACAATGTTTCATATTTTGGTAACATCTTAAATAGCTACCTTTTAACTAATTTTATTTCTCATTGCACGTACACCATGCTTACTTTGATTCTTCCTTTGAAATTTTTATCAGAGATCTTGAAACATATACTTGATAATGAAATGTGCATTATTTTGTATATAGTTTAGAGTGTCAATATGTGAGAAAAATACAAACAATGTTGTTTGGAAAGAGTTTTCTTAAGGCATGTGCGATAGCATCGAGTACATTGACCATTACGGTTGATATTACTGCTGTGCCATTAGGTTTGCGTTACTAATAGCTAAAATTAACTTTGAAAAACTCAAAACCTCATCTAAATTTTGCAATCCTGAGGGCTCAATTCTATAAAAGAAATATATTTGTTTTCACGTGTTATAGCCTGTGGTTATGGCAATCGTCATGGCAAAAAATATAGTCGTCCGCACGAAATAGCGACATTTGTCAACAAGATCGACTTTACAAAGAACACCTATTTTGTTCAGATTCTTCTTATAATTACAAAAACATCAGCTGTTGATTGTGGGGGGAAACAAAGAAAGACAAGAAAACAATACTACTTATCACAACACCTGTCAAGTTACCGTTGTCCATAAACAGAGATTCCCTAACTGAAAGGGGATATCCTTCTGATAACCTTTGGACCTTGCCCTCTATACCAACGATTGTAATAAATAATGCAAAACAAGGAGACAGCAAAGGTTTTGCAGAAGCTTCTTTGTCCTTTCTATTGTATATGATGTCGGTTTTCATTGTGTGTGTTCCGAGGACAGTTGTCAGGATGATGACGTCAAACAGCTTTTTCACCTGCTCTATCACTAATGTTGGGAGGACAGAGTGTACCTAAGTATCGTAGGATGGTTAACTTCTGTTGTTTGCAGCCGATTGCATAATTAGCAGGCAGCCAATGGATGTTCTTTGTAAAGTACTGTATTCGATACTTGTGACGTAAGTAACATGTATTGAAACCGTTATGGTACAAGAAAGACCAGAGCAAGAGGCGACAAATGTTGGTATGTGGAGTATAAGGTCCCAGATGAATAGTCGGATCTAAAGCGCAGTCAATAGTAGGCCTATATGTTGCAAGCTGAAATATAGGTTTGAATAAAGTAACTTTCTGGAAAATATTTTAAAATGTGGCTACCTCTCTAACTTGCTAAATAATTTATAATTAATTGGAAACAGTAGAATTATGGGCGTATTATAAAAACCGGGGTGTCAAGGTATTAAAGACGAACATTGATAATTCCCCCTCCTTGCAAAGTAGTCGTCTACCAGGTCAAAAGATGAATGGCATTGACGGGTGAGAAAAATATCATTGTTTGATCAATTTTAATGTGAGGAAATCCGTGATGATAGGAAAACGATACCTGGTTGCGCTCCTGGTGCTGGTTGCGTTGGTGACCGGTTGTACCCGGGAGGAGGTTGCAGTCGAAACTGACACCGGCCCTGCGTCGGAA
This sequence comes from Alatinidae sp. Z8VKAUB7J3, assembly GCA_010016025.2. NCBI lineage: Eukaryota > Metazoa > Cnidaria > Cubozoa > Carybdeida > Alatinidae > Alatinidae sp. Z8VKAUB7J3. The sequence goes on along the minus strand of JAAAKM020006971.1, from coordinate 23,162,614 downwards.
AGTGACCGGATCAACGCCTTTTTTGAAGAGGTCTACCAGGAGGAGCTGGCGCGTAGCCCCATGGCCCAGTCTTATCTGGGCATCAAGGACGACTACGACAAGTGGGATGACATCAGCGACCGGCGTGCCGAAGAGGATCTGGCGATCCTGAAGGGGCATCTGGAAACGATGCGCCGCGATTTCGATATAGACCAGCTTGATGAGCAGGCCCGGCTCAGTTATCGGCTGTTTGAGGACCGTGCGCAGGTTGCTGAAGCAGGTTATCAATGGCGCCATCACAGCTATCCGGTAAACCAGATGTTCGGTATGCATGCGGAAATCCCGGCGTTCATGATCAATGTTCACCGGGTTGCTTCCGGGGAGGATGCAGAGGCGTATATAGCCCGCCTGGAGGGCGTAAAACCGTTGCTTGAGCAACTGATTGCGGGATTAAAAACCCGAACGGAGAAGGGGATTATCGCCCCTAAATTCACCTTCCCCTATGTCAAGCAGGATATCGCCAATATCCTCTCAGGCCAGCCCTTCGATGAGGGAGAAAAGGACAGCCCGCTGCTTGAGGATTTTCGTAAAAAGCTAGGCGATCTGGAACTGGAACAGCAGCAAGGGGATGATTTACTTAAGCGTGCCGAAGCCGCGCTGCTGGCGTCGGTAAAACCGGGGTACGAGGCGCTGCTTGCCTATCTGGAGGAGCAGGAAAAGCTCGCGGACTCCAATAATGGCGTCTGGCATTTGCCTGACGGCGAAGCCTATTATGCCTATGCGCTGAAGGATAGTACGACGACGGACATGTCACCGGAGGAGGTGCATCAGTACGGTCTGTCGGAGGTCGAACGGATTCATCGGGAGATGCGCGCAATCATGGAGAAGGTGGGGTTCGAAGGCAGTTTGCAGGACTTTTTCAAGTTTATGCGCGAAGACAAGCAGTTTTACTACCCGGATAACGACGAAGGCAGGCAAGCCTACCTGAAGGTGTCGGTGGATTACATTGAGGTGATGAAAGGCCGTCTGGACGAGGTGTTTAAAACCAAGCCCCGGGCTGACATTGTGGTCAAGGCCGTTGAGCCCTTCCGCCAGGAATCGGCCGGCTGGGCTTTCTATGAGCAACCGGCAATTGACGGCAGCCGTCCGGGCAAGTTCTATGTGAACTTATTCCGCATGGCGGACAATCCGATCTATAGCGCTGAGGCCCTGGCTTACCATGAAGGGGTGCCCGGTCACCATATGCAGATTGCTATCAGCCAGGAGCTGGAGGGCATTCCGAAGTTCCGGAAGTTCAGCGGCGGGCATACTGCTTTTCAGGAGGGTTGGGGGTTGTATTCCGAATTTTTACCCAAGGAAATGGGCTTTTACCAGGACCCCTATTCGGACTTCGGACGCCTGTCGATGGAGCTGTGGCGGGCGATTCGCCTGGTGGTGGATACCGGGCTGCACCACAAACGCTGGAGCCGGGAACAGACCATCGATTACCACCTTAAAAATTCCGCTAACGCCGAGGGTCAGGCGGTCAGGGCAACCGAGCGCTATATCGTGATGCCGGGCCAGGCAACCGCCTATAAAATCGGCATGCGCAAAATAATCGAGTTGCGGGAAATGGCTCGTGACAAGCTTGGGGATGATTTTGATATCGGCGAATATCACGATGTGGTGTTAAAAAACGGTTCGGTACCCCTGTCGATTCTTGAAGACAACGTCAATCGTTGGGTCGCTGCCCGGTTGAATTGATGATGCGAAAGCCGATTGCAATGCTTGTCTTCACGACGCTACTGGTAGTTAGCGCGTGCGTATCTCCGCAACGGGAGGCTCCGCAACTTTCCGAAGGCGAAAGGCTGAATGCCTTTTTTGAGGAGGTCTTCCAGCGGGACCTTCGGCGCAGTCCCATGACGCAATCCTATTTGGGCATTAAGGACGATTACGATAAGTGGGATGACATCGGAGACGATAGGCTGGCCGAAGATCTGGAGATCACCAAGGACAACCTATCGCGATTGCAGTCAGGGTTTGACTTCGCCCAGCTGTCCTATGCCGACCAGCTCAGCTATCGGTTGTTCGAGGATCAGGCGAGACGGGCGATTGAAGGCTACCGCTGGCGGCACCACGATTATCCGGTTAACCAGATGTTCGGCCTGCATGCGGAGTTGCCTGCATTTCTAATCAGCACCCATACGATTGATACTCAGCGCGATGCGGAAGCTTACATTGCCCGGCTCCGGGGTATGAAACCCCTACTAAAGCAGCTGGTCGACAATCTGGCGGTACGGGAGGCGAAGGGTATATTGCCTCCCCAATTCGTGTTCCCCTATATCCGTTCGGACATTCAGAATATCCTGAGCGGCAGGCCCTTCGATCAAAGCAGGGAGGACAGCCCCCTGTTGGCGGATATCCGAGGCAAAATTGCGGCGCTTGAACTAGGGGGCGACCAGGCAGAGCAGTTGCTGGCGCAGGCAGAAAGCGCGCTGCTTGAGTCAGTAAAACCCGGTTACATGCTGCTGCTGGAGGCGGTCCGCAGCCAGGAGGAAAAAGTAAAGGGGAACCGGGGCGTCTGGCGTTTGCCGGATGGCGATGAGTACTACCGGTACATGCTGAGACAGGCAACCACAACCGATATGACGCCGGAGGAAGTCCACCAATATGGGCTGGCCGAAGTAAAACGCATTCACGGTGACATGCACGGGATTATGGCTAAGACCGGTTTTACCGGTACCCTGCAGGAATTTTTTGAGTTTATGCGTACCGATGAGCAGTTTTATCTGCCGCAGACTGACGCGAGCCGGCAAGAGTACATAAAACGCTCGGAGGATTATATCAACGCCATTACCGCCAGATTGGATGAGGTATTCATCAGCAAGCCCAAGGCCAGGCTGGAGGTCAGGGCGGTTGAGGCATTTCGCGAACAGTCGGCAGGCCTGGCCTTCTATCAGGCCGCAGCCGCCGACGGCAGCCGTCCGGCTATTTTTTATTCCAATCTGTATAACTTCCGCGATATGCCGACCTACCAGATCGAAACAACGGCGTATCACGAGGGCAGTCCCGGCCATCACATGCAGGTGGCCATCAACCAGGAACTGGCATCGCTGCCGAAATTTCGCCGTTACGGGTTTGATTACGGTGCGTACGGTGAAGGCTGGGGCCTATATGCGGAGTACCTGCCCAAGGAGATGGGTTTTTTTGAAGATCCCTACCAGGACTTCGGCAGACTGGTTTGGGAGCTGTGGCGCGCGGTCCGGCTGGTGACAGATACCGGACTGCACCATAAGCGCTGGACGCGTCAGCAAACCATCGATTACCACATGGCGAACACCCCCAATTCGATCGGAGAGGCGGTCAAGGCAACGGAACGCTATATCGTGATGCCCGGCCAGGCAACCGCCTACAAGATCGGCATGCGTAAAATTCTGGAAACACGGGAAAGGGCCCGGAAAGCACTGGGCGAGCGGTTTGATATCCGGGCGTTTCATGAGGTGATTTTGCGCGACGGTGCGGTGCCGCTGTCCATTATGGAAGAAAATGTAAACCGCTGGATTGATCGGGTAGCCGCTACCGGTGGGGGTTAACGAATTTCACTGGGGCTGACGCCATAGCATTTTTTGAAGGAGCGGGAGAAGTGTGCAGGGCTGGAAAAGCCCAGGCTGTAACCGATGCGCTCGATGCTGTGGCCGGCGTAGGCCGGGTCGTTTAGCAGCTGGTAGCTTTTTTCCAGGCGCTTTTTCAAAATCAGGCTGTGGATGGTTTCCTCCTCCTCCTGGAACAGCTTGTGCAGGTAGCGGATGGAGATACCCTGGGCTTCGGCGATATGGTTGTTGGAAAGCGCCGGGTTACAGAGGTTGTTGTCTATATACTGACGAATTCTGCGTTTCAGGGATTCCTGCACGATGGAATGGTCGCCCACCTGCTCCAGCATCACCGAGGAGCTGAAGGCCATGGCGATCATGTTGACCAGGTTTTCCGACAGCTCATCGGGCGCCTGCTCAACGTTGTGTAGTTCCTTTACCAGAGAAAAAATAAAGGTGGTCAGCACTGCGCCCAGACCGCACTTCCCCGAGATTGGAATGGCGGTGTACTGTTCCGGGTTCATCAGATGGCGGGACAGCACTTCCTTCGGCATCTGTACCACGAACTGGTGGAAACGTTCCTTGAAGGTCAGTGAATAGGGTTGAGTGCTGTCGTAGAGGGCGAAACTGCCCGGTGTCAGCAGTGCTTCGCGCCCTCCCTGCTTTACCAGCCCCTGCTGGGCCAGTTGAAAACTGATCAGGAAATCCGCTTCGGTCGATTTTGCGATTTGCCGTTTCGAGCGTTCAACCAGCTGTGGGTCGGACATCACCTCGGAAAACCGTAAACCCGACACGCCGACACCGCCGCGCAATTCGCCGACAAAGTTGCCGCTTTGTATTTTTTCGCAGTCCAGTTTAACGAATTCGTCGCAGATGATATCGCGCCAGTAATCGAAGCGATCCCGCTCGTCCAGCGCTAAAGTCTTTTTTTGATAACCGTCGGAAATTAAAAAAGTCATATTTATTACCAAAAAACGGGTGATGCCTACCCTATACTACGCCTCCTTCAGCAATAGCTCAAAAGTCCGGTTTTCGGGTGGCAGGCGATATATTCAAATTCACAGCCCGCCTTCGGCAGCACCATGACCTCATGCCAGAGACGAAGCTTCATCGCTTCGCCGAAGGTTTCCACCATTTTCATAAAATTACCGAAAATTGCGAGGTGGGTCGGATGGCTTTTGGCCCAGTTTTCAAAGGCGTAGATGTCGGTGGCATAGCCCAGGCCGAAGGTTTCCTCGGTCGCTCCCCAGTGGGTATCTTTCTTATCAACGAAACGCAGCGAGTAACAGTTGGTTGCAACCGGGTTATCCCTCAGAAAGTTCATGCCCTCCAGCAAAACCGGGTGGAGGTTTTCCAGGTAGTAGGCTTTTTCCTCGCCGGAGCAGAACGACCAGTTTTGCCCGGAGCGGATCACACACATCTTCTCCGGCGGGATTACCTTGACGCGTTGGTCGCCGTTTTTTGATTCCGACAGGAGCTGAACTTCAACACTCTCGATATTCCTCAGGTCGTCGGTTGCCGACAGGGGTATTCTGTCGCGTGCGCCACCCGGGTAACCGTGCTCTGCTATCGGCCCCTCCATCCCATCGGCCAGTACCCCGATACCATGGGGGCTTTCTGTCGAGTGCAGGGTTTCAAAGCGGTCGAAGGGCATTAAAACAATTTCCCGCCAGTAGCCTACCCCTTCCGCCAACCGACGGTCATCGTGCCACCAGCCGGCATTGGTTTCCAGCGCCCACCACCTTTGGTATTCCGAAGCACGCCAGTAGGCGATATACAGGAAATTGGTGATGCCCGCCTGATCCACATACCGGCCGCGTTCGAGGGAGGTGGGCGCGTGCTTCGTGGAAAAGGCCCGGGCCGCCCAGTTGTCCAGTCGCGCCGAATCCTCGGCCTGCAGACCGAAATACCCGGCAACCAGCGGTTCGCTGGTGTCGTTCCAGATCGATTGCCAGGCGGGTGCCGGTGGTTCCCAACCGGCCGGCATACAGTTTCTCGGCATGGTTGCTCTCCTGTGTGCAGTTAAAGAGGGGTGCCCTTCTATAGACCAATTGAGCCTGCGATGTTAGTTTGCTCTACTATTGTTTCCTCCGCCAGCGCTTCCTTTAACTCTTCTTTCAGATCGGGTGTAAATTCCTCAACCTTGGGCTGCGGTTGGCGGTTGAGCTGCAGGCGCATCACATCCGGCCGTGAATAGTGGCCGACGGGGTCGGCAAAGGACTTGGCGACGGCGATGGCGCCGAGATCGATTTCCGCAAATAGCAGACCCTCTTCGGTTTCCGGGAGCCGGTCGCACAGCGGGCGACCGTCGGGGCCGTAAATTTGTGCAAAACCGCCGCCGACATTAATCAGCGCCGCCTGTTCCTCGTTTTCGACCAGCAAATCATACATAGCCTGCGATACCACGCCGCAGGGGGCTAATACGTAGCACTGTCCTTCGGCGGCATAGGCCTGCGACAGGGCTCCGTTGAGTTCGGCGCCCAGCGAATAGGCCTGGGGATAACAGCTAAAGGAGGGCCAGGCTGCAATGTGGATTTGCTCATGCATGCTGAACATGGCGTATTTGGTCAGGGGCTGCATATGTTCCCAGCAGCAAAGCTGGCCGATGCGGCCCAGATCAGTCTCGAATACGTCCAGATGGCTGCCGTCTCCGTCGCCGTAAACGGTTCTTTCCATGTGAGTGGGCTTGAGCTTTCGACGTGCCTGGACCAGCTCACCCCTGTCGTCAAACAGGAACTGCGCGATGTAGAGTGAGCCGTGGTCGCGTTCGCTGGCACCGGTGGAAACGAATATCCTGTTTTTTCTGGCGGCTTCACCCAGCCGGTTAAAGGCATCGCTACCGACCACCAGGCTGTTTTCATGGTATTGCTGGAAATATTTGATGTTGTGCGCGGTCGGGGAAAGCCATACCCACCAGGGGTAGCCCGGGAACCAGCACTCTGAAAAGGCGATAATCCCGGCACCCTCGCCTGCGGCCTTTTCGATCAAACCGATCGCCTTGTCGATACATCCCTCCAGGTCCATGAATACCGGGGCGGCTTGCACGACGGCCGCTTTAAATTTGTTGCTCATACCTTATCTCCTAAAAAACTGCATGACTGTTGATTAACCGTTCTTTGCACTGATGCTGCGTTAATACCGGCTAAAAACGATACCTGAGGGTTGCACCGTACTCCCTAGGCCGGTTGTAGTTGGCCTCGTGGAAACCCAGGCCGAAGTTTGAATCGCCGCTTTCTATGTAGCGTTCGTCGGTCAGGTTCTTGGCAAAGACCACCACATCCAATGTTTCGTCCAGGGAGAAGCGAATAGAGGCATTTACGATGTCGTAGGCCTCCTGGAACAGGAAAGGCGAGTTTTGCGAGTCGTTGAAAATATCGTCGGTGTAGGAGTAGTCGACCCGGAAGGCGAGCGTGTTGTTGTCGATGGGGATACTGTATTCGAGCCCCAGGTTAAACGAGTTTTCCGGCGTGTTGACCAGTTTGGCGGATTCGTCAATCGTCAGCGACAGCCCGGCGATCGGGTTGATTTCGTCATACTCCGCATCGGTATAGCCGTAACCCATATCCAACTGCAGGTTGTCGCTCAGCAGCGCGGTTAGTTCGAGTTCCAGCCCCTTGATTTCAACGGTGCCGGCGTTCGCCGTGATGGGGCCGCCCAAATTGTCAAAGAAAGTAACCTGGACCTCGTCGTAGTCGGAGTAAAATGCCGCAGCATTGATACGAACACGATCATTCAACCCCTGCCATTTTACGCCGATCTCGTGCGAGTCGAGGGTTTCCGGTTCAAAGGTACGGACGTCCGGCACGGTTTCTACATAGCGCAGGACGAAACCACCGCTTTTAAAGCCCTGGGAAAAACTGTAGTAGAGCAGGGTACCGTCGGCGAGATGCGCGTCCAGACCGAATTTTAGAGTCGTTTCCTTGAAGGCATCCTCACTCGCACCGCTGCCGTTCCCGACCAGCGGCAGCAACCCGGGTGCGAATACACCGTTTTCGTTAACAGCACCGGGGAAGAACGGGAGCGGGTTGCCCATGGCATCGGCGCCGATGTATTGGGTATATTCAAAACGTTTTTCATCGCGGGTATGACGAATCCCGCCGGTCACGGAGAAGGTTTCATTAATGTCCCAACTGGCCTGCAGGTACGCCGCCTCACTGGTATTATCGACATCAGCGTAGTTGCTGATTGTCGCCGGAAACCCCGCTGCCAGGTCCGGCGTCGGAAGAAAAACCGACACAAAAACATTGTCGGTGCCCTCTTCCTCGAAATAGTACAGACCGCCGACGTATTTCAGTCTATCGGCAAACAGGGCTCCGGTAATCTGCAGTTCGTGACTGATCTGTTCATGGTCGTAGTCGGGGTTTACGGTTTCCGTAATGGCAACCGGTGCGTTGTCTGGATCGCGGGAAAAACCACCGTCCGTCGCGCGATAGGCCAGCGTGTATTTAAGGTCAAAGCGGTCACCCTGGTAGTTGCTGGTCAGGGAAATGCCCTCAATATCCAGTTCGGTGCCTGTTCTGCCGGTGGCGAAACTAATGTCGTCTTCGCCGTCGGTAATATATTGAGCCAGATCAGCGAGGCCGGTGGGGATATCGCCGAAGGTGGCCAGGGCATAGCCCAGCGTGCCGGCTCCGGGTGTAAAACCGGCCAGTGTGGAGCCGGCACTTTTCTCATCAATTCTGGTTTTGTCGAAGCTGAGCTGGAAATCCAGGGTGTCGCTGGGTTGAAAAAGAATGTTACCGCGGAAGGAAAATTTGTCCTCATCACCCAGATGGTCGCCCACTGTCACCCGGTTCACGTAGCCATCGCGGTTTTTGCTGGAAAGGGCGAAGGTGGAACGCAGGGTGTCGGACAGCGGAATGTCAATTGAAGCCCGCAGATCCAGGCGGTCAAAGTTACCGGCCGTTAATTCCAGGCTTCCCTGTAACTCATCGGCCGGTTTGCGTGATGTGATGTTGATTGCTCCACCGATGGTGTTTCGGCCGAACAGGGTTCCCTGCGGACCGCGCAGCACTTCGATTCTCTCCACATCCAGAACATCCAGCACGCCACCTGCCGACCGCGATACGTAAACGCCGTCAACGTAGGTGCCGACGCCGGGGTCGGTGGTTAAACTAAAATCGGTATTCCCGATTCCGCGAATAAAAACCACGGCACCCGACGACAGGCCGCTGACCGGCGAGGTGGTATCGAAGATAAGGTTGGGGGTGAAGTCGGCAACTTCGGAAATATTGTCAATTCCCTTGTTCTGAATGGCACCGGCGGTAAATGCCGATACGGCAATGGGTGTTTCCTGCAAACTCTCCTCACGTTTCTGGGCGGTAACAATTATTTCCTCCAGTGCGGCCGGTAGCACCGGTTTACTCCCTAGCAGAAGAGCGGCCGCGATGGCGGCTGTTAAGGGCTTTTTGGTAGAACCTTGGTATCTGTTACTGATGGAAATCATGTTATCCCCTCCAATTAAAACAAGTTCCGGCAATGGGTGCCATTGTGGGAACCATTTTAGGACAGGAAGGCGGGCTGCCCCATATCCAAAAGGGCATGAAAACTTGCAGAAACAGGCACAGGGCCGAAATGGGAGAATCGTTGCTAATCGGGGGAATTTTTAAAACATGGGGAGGCTACTGAAGCGGATTTGTATTGCTGTTCCGACATCAATTTTTAATGATTAAACGAATATATTGTTGATATTATTTTATAGCTCATTCTTTATTTACCAATTTTGTTTAATCGCATCATAAGGTTTTCTTTCCTATATCGTGAATACGCACGCAAATTTTTACATCTCTGCTTTAATATTTTATAATAGTTCCCATAGCTGTAAAGTATGTTAGTGTAGCAATATGCTTCCATAATTTACAATATAAATACAATGTGTCTGCTATTGTTGTTGATCTTTGAATAGAAGATACTAAATATTACGAGTCCTCGTCATCAATGTAAGTAATTGGTCGTAAAAGCATTGATTCTTTGACAAACCAAAACCATAAAATATTTCCGTATACGTTCTATCTTTATATTCTCATTTGTGCACGCACATTGGTTCAAACATGAAGTAGAATAGGCTTATTGTGTTTTTTCGAGCACCAGATTTATCTCCAACATTTAATACTTTTACCAAATTTTTTGGGGTCCTTGCTTCAGGAAAATCTGGCATTAATTATGTAAGGAGCAGAAATCAGAGTTAAGGGATCAAGAATCAAAAATTATGGATCAGGGATCAAGGATCAGGAGGCAGATAAGGTAATAATCGTTTTGTTTTAACTTTGAACATCTCCGGGTTGACAAATTAGAGAACGGGAAGAGAGTGAGAGCCTGTCTCCGTCATCTATCTTTTATCCATGTATCTAAGCAACTGATTTATTAAAGTATTAAGATCTACATGCTGACTAAATCCAATTTGTTTTTAATTTATGTTTTAAGCATTAAACAACAGGATAAATATCTCCTTTCTAAAGGAATAATAATTTTGTGTTCTTTGGAGTATGTAACGCATGTATTAAACATCGAATACCGGGAGCATGTAATTTGTATATGAAAAGTGAAATGGCCTAAAATTTATCTGAATTGTAATTAGAAAACGTTGTTCAGCAGAGACGAGAGGGTAAAATTATGTCAAAGCAGTTTGTTAATTCAATTTTAAGTTTTCTTTGCAAGTTATTTTGTCAATTAAAAGAAATGCCGAAAAGATATTTTTACATGATGATAATGTTAATGACTTGTACTGAAACTAAGTCTTCCCCCAAAAGTACAATGCCAGGTCTCTGCTAATATACACAGACATACTTATTATATTAAGTTAAATAGAAATGTTATTATAATCAGATATAAACTATGTTCAGTTTTTGACCTTCTCGACGTTGCTATGATAATGTAAAGCGAAAATAAAAAAATAGCGTAAAAAAGTAGTGAATCGAGATTTGGAGAAACATAGAACAACTTTAAGGTATAAAAGAAAAACAAACGATTTTATAACTTCACTATTTCTAAGTATTAAGTTGTCTGACACAACTCGATGGCATAAAAATAACATACTATCTGCCTTGTACAACAGCCTCTGTTTTATCACCAACACTGTTAAAAAAAGAAAATAGAAACCCACCTAAAGTAAAAAGTAAGTAAATGAAACTTTCTTTTGGGAAATGATGAAAAACTGTTTTGTTATTGACTTGACATAGAATTTATACAAATGGGTTTAGAAGTTGCAATACTTCACTAAAAATTATATTGTCTCCTGTACAAAATCACCAAATTTGTATCTTGTTGGCTACCTGTGGGAAGGTCGGGTTGTACCAAAGGTTTCGTGAAAGGAAAGCA
>JAAAKM020006971.1:23131825-23147300 GCA_010016025.2 Alatinidae sp. Z8VKAUB7J3 | reverse complement strand
CAACGAATCGTAAAGACGTACATGTCTACAAAGCATAGTATCAATTTTATTTGCTGTCAGTAGATCCTTTGATAAAACTTTCAATAGGAGACGATTTTTCACCAAATAATTCCTTCCCCGTGTATCTTAATAATAAGCAAAATAATTATTATAGCTGCTATTATCTGGGCTGTAGCAGCTGATTGGGCACAGATCTCTCCACGTTTCACGAAGGTTGCGTCTTGTGTGAATTCACTGATTACATTTTGTTCATTATAATACTGACTATTTCTCTAAATATTTGCACAGAATAAGAATGGAGATGCACAGGTCTAGGGAGTTGTTGAGCATGCGCCATATATTTTATACTCACACTTTAACGATGGTTGCTATAGTCCTGCATTACGACATACGAATTACACATGCATGACTTTGAGGTTCTTTAATGAAAAAGGTACTTATAAAGGGGCGTAATTAATAATATGACAAGATTCATTTTATTAAAAGTGATTACACCTTAACGTAAAATTATTTAATTAACTGATGAAAAACGCCCATTTTTCAATAGTTTCAGCAGGAATTTACCTCAGATAGACTTTATCAGAAATAGTTGGTAAAAAGGTCTTATATTTGGTTTCTTCTTTTAAGCAGGATGTACAATTTCTCAATTAAATTTTTTTTATCTGCATTGATTACTACAATTATTTGGCCTTCATGAATATTTGATTTGCATTAATTTCGCGTTTTTAGAAATCTCCTCCATGCTACTAAACACCGGTTGCAACGGGATATGTCCCTCGCGGGTTCTGTATCTTACTCCCTTGCTTTATAGTAAACAGGTCTGTTTAAATACAACAAACTTAAATGTAGCATGGAAAGTGAAATCAAATATCCTGAAAGTTGGAAAATTTTCGTCGATAATATCTGCTGCAGAGCTAAGTCTACCCGTCATGCACTCTGGCTTACAAAGCAGTGCATTGAAGTACAAAGTTGACTCATAACTGTCAAAAGTAGGCATGAGGCAGCCTGTCAAAAGAAACGTTAGAAGGGCGGACCCGATAGACGCCCTTTACACAGTCTTAAAATAGCCTTGGAAACTTAAAGTGTACCTGCAAGTTTGAGATATTAGTAATAGCATGAACATGCTAAGCAATTTCTACTGTAATTCATGGAATGGCCTCACCCAAGCCTTTTAGACAGCTGATCCCTCGAAAATCAAAGTTTTATGGGAGAGGCCATCACTCGAAAGTACGAAGTCACAAAGAGACTTCGTAGTACCTGCTTCAAATTAATGAGAACGGTTTACTTTCGAGTACTAATGAATGGCCTCTTCATTAAAATAAGTTAAACGTCTCATAAATTATTTACGAAGTTTCATATGGTTCTACTCTTGTGGTAGCGTATTGAGAAATCAAAGTATGCAGAGGGGTCTGCACCAAATTTATAGACCCTTTCAGTTAAGTAGTCTGGAATTGTAGGTTAACAATAAAAAAATACAGGCAAACAAGAAGCAGAATTAAGAGGCCTTATCAATTGCAGAATGTTTCAAGGAACAATTATGCACTGTAATTTTGCAGCAGTTTTGTAGTAACGATTGGCTCCATATGAAGCCTATAAATGGTTAATTGAAGGCTATACTCATTCAGAATGTTAGGGGTTTTTCTTAGTAGTAACCAAAAGAACAAAACTGCATCAGAAACTTTATCATCATTTTTTCTTCCTGTCCTTGAAAATATCTTTAACCACGATCTCTGGTTTTTGCAAGATCGAAACAAACATCTGGGAAATATGTTAAACATCCTTGCTAACTTTGCAAAGTGAGATATTTGTCGTCTGTAGTTATCCTACAGTAAATCTGCACCACCCCACATATGTTTTTGCAGTCGTTGAGCAATGAATAATCGGGATTATATGTTCTCAATTGTAGTTAACAGTCATTAACCCCACCCTAATATGAAACGTGATCGAGAGATATCCCATTTTGAATCCCTATTTTTGTGTTGTGCCTAGTAGTTAATACTGACAAGATGTCTTTGAGCAACGGGGTTTTCAAGACTTGCATGAATAGAACAGCAGATTCTTTCAGTAACCACAAGGAACGTGCATTTAGAAAGTACACCAATTTTTCTAAAAGGCAACTGCTTTATAAGCACCTAACTGCAAAGTTGGAGAATTTTTAGGCAACTCCAGAACTAAGATTTTGTTCGGTTAACATGTAAAAATATTTTATCTGTGCACTTCAAAGTATGATTTGGTATATAAAATGCTTGCGTTGCCTGAAGATACTCGTGGTTGACCTTGGCTTTAGTAGATCACCCAAACAGCAAATTATTCCTTCTACGGCCATTTACCATCACAACACTTTCTACTTTTGATTCAAATCAAGAGTTTAAGTAACTTCATCTCTGTTGTTAACGTAACAAACTAAGAGATTTGATCCAAAGCCAAAGTTGCTTGTTAAAAAAGAACTTGTTCTGGACTAAGTTAGTCGGTAGCAAGATCTATATACAAAATATTAACGACTAAATTGTTTATTGAATATGTGCGGATTGTTAATGTGCAAGAATTATTTTAATATGTAAACATTTTTTAAGGTCCCTTACCTATTCCTTGTCTTATTGGGATCCTAACACACTATAATGATAAATTTGCCTAGCTAACAGAAGAAAATGGATTATTAGAGTATCATAATAACTAAGTTTCTCCTTCAAGTACTGCTATGCGAATGCCTGGAATAACTGCGATTGTGAACCGGCCTTCTAATCACCGTTAAGAAAAACCCGGACTGGAGGGAATTTAAACGATTAATTTTAAATAAGGGAAAGCTACCAAGAATGCAAATATCAAGCATTGTAATCTAAGAAAACCACAGGCCAAAGTACGACACGATTTTTGCTTTGAATGTGTTAGATGAGAAGAGTTTTCGTGGAAAGAATCATGTTACTACTATCCCCTTTTACTACAATTTCTCAGTGGAAGCCCAATTCCGTAAGAAGAGGCTATGATACATTCCATTGTGATTACTGCGAAAGCCACAATGTGCGGTTGATTGTCACCGATTAAGTCCGTTGTAATTGATTAAGAATCAGTGCTTAATGTTTCTGACAGTTACGAGTGGCCTTTTCGTTGAAGAGATCAGACAAAAGAAAACTTTTTGTTTCCATCTAGCGCCAGGTTTTCTATTCTATTCTATTCTATTCTATTCTATTCTATTCTATTCTATTCTATTCTATTCTAATCTATTCTATTCTATTCTATTCTATTCTATTCTATTCTATTCTATTCTATTCTGTTCTATTCCCGCATCCTCGCCTGTCTAGGGTCGCGGCCCTCACGTTTCGCGGCAGCACATGTCCAGGATCTCCACACTTTTATGCTGTCTGTTCGTTGAACTGCTCATCCCTGTCATTGTATTATGTCACCGCCGAATTGCCGACGTGCTCTGCCTCTCTTGCGTTTTGCAGAATGAATGCCTGTCATTACGCCTTTCACAATACCGTCCCTTCTGCATGTGTGTCCAAAAAGCACTAATTTCCGTTTCTTAACCGCTCTACCATCTGCAGTCTTCTGCCCAACTCTTCCAGAACGCTTGCATTGTGTTTGTTACCTTTGAATATTATAGTGCTCCGTTATGCACCCTATAAATTGTACGGTTATAAATTGATACAAGTACTCTACTTCCCTTTATGAATTGTTTACCATTTTTTGCCACTCCAGTTCCATTTGAAAAACTTCGACATGGTATATGTCTTCAAAGATTACTCCAGGAAGCCCTCCATGGTCAGCGCCATCCCTATGTCTTCGCTAGATGCCGTCAAGGACTGGCTGAAGTAAGTGTTGTTAGACTTAAATATTTGTAGTTATCTTGTGTTACTGGTTTATGACTAATATATTTTTAAAAAAGCTGTTACCGATATGTTGGTCAGTGCAATAACATTTCGGCCTTTACTCATGCAAGGTAGTGGTATGTTTCTGTCTTCGTCGCACTTTCACCAACAGCGGCTACTTTAAACCCTTTTTCACTTCTCTGCCAGCTCCTGTGATATTAAATACACAGAAGGAATTCAAAGTTTGAATTGGTCGAAAATCATGAAGACAATCAACGACGATCCGGAGGACTTCTTTGAAAACGGTGGCTGGAGCTTCTTAGAACCTAACAGCGACGTGAGTAATCACAATCCTCGTCTTAGTCTTTCAGTGGTAAAAGTTTTTCGGAAGCATACATGTCTAAAATTAACACTACGTTTACTGTTGATGTTTTACATTTTATTCTTTGTGGGAAGTTACTCATGTTCGCGAGAGAAAGTGTTTTGACAGGCTTTGTTAGGCCCGTTTCATGTATACTGAACTTCATTCCTTGGCCTCGGATTCATGGCTAGCATACACGCTTCCCCATTTATTTAAGGTGTACAGTGTAGCCCCATTCTCCCTTCACGACGTCACGTATCAAGCGCAAGGACCAAACTTTAACTGAAGATGGCATGATACTGCAAAGATATTCCCGCTAGATTAAACGTTTCGAAGAAGGTACAAAATATTACCACAGGGTAATGAAAACGCCAATTGCAAGAAAAACGTTAAGCCGTGGTGGCATCATAGATCTCTCCCGCGGCGTGGTGTTGACTATGCATTTTCAGTATTAAATGATCACTACCACGACACCTTCCAGAATACTGTGACTTTTCGAATGAACGACCACATTTCATTTTTATAGTACAGTTGGAAAATTAATTTCTTCGTATTTATGGAGCGTTAAGGTTTTATGTAATGATATTGATAATTTTGAGGATTAAAAGCACGTGATGCGCACATGAATGATTGAATGGTTTCAGCTTCTGGTTTTAATTGAGAGAAGTTGCAGTCCTTTTGAAGATGCATTTATTCACTGGACGATTGTTAAGATTTCTTATTTTAACTATGCGGGGTTGGGAGTTTGGTGGAGCTGCGCATGAAAATCGGCACCTTTTTGAGGGTTGTATTATTCCAGGGTTTGAAGTCAAAGCAAAGTCAAAGCATCATGGTATTTGCCTATGCTCATTTTTCTTAACGGCACTGTGTTTGTGTTAGCAAGGGTTTTCTTGATGCTACTTACAGCAATAAATATTCAGTTATCATCGCATCAAAATCAGTGTCAATTGACACCCTATTTCAGAAAATAAGAGGGAAATTTTTTTATGTAAATTTTAAAGAAACATTGATATTGTAATGTTTAGAGAGATCATTGAAATTTGTGCTATAGCTTGATCCATACAGATAATGAAGTGCACGGTATTGATATAATCAGGACCTTATTCTTGGTTTCCGTTAGAGTGAGGAAGATGATGAAGAAGACGAAGCCTCGGAATATGAGCCTTCATCGTCAGGTGGAGAAGGAGAGATGGATGATTCGGATGACGAATACAGTTCAGCAGTATCTGAAGACGACGAATCAGGTACGTGGCGCCTTTTGATGTATATGTGGAAAGTACTCTGTACTTGTACTATTGGAAGGTACTCTTTATTTGTACTATTGGAAGGTACTCTTTACTTGTACTATTGGAAAGTACTCTGTACTTGTACTATTGGAAAGTACTCTTAACTTGTACTATTGGAAGGTACTCTTAACTTGTACTATTGGAAAGTACTCTTTACTTGTACTATTGGAGAGTAGTCTGTACTTGTACTAATGGAAAGTACTCTTTACTTGTACTAATGGATAGTACTCTGTACTTGTACTATTGGAGAGTAGTCTGTACTTGTACTAATGGAAAGTACTCTTTACTTGTACTAATGGAAAGTACTCTGTACTTGTACTATTGGAAAGTACTCTGTATTTTGTTTAAGCGGCGTCGTAGTTGTCTATGCTGTCATCCATGGCCTCACTTCTAATTGTTGTTATGTTCCAGGTATTGAATTTTGTGTTGACCCCACTCTTAGTCTTGCTGTAGTCTTTACCGTGTTCCTCTTGCCTAGGGTCGCTTTTGTGATTCTTATGTCTTTTGTGACATGCATGTCACCAGTTGGAAGTCGTGGTCTTGATTTATGTCTAGTTATTGGGTTTGGCCCATGTCATTTTTCTCCGTTGTAGAGTTGTCAACCTTCATCATTCCGTACTACTTACCGTTCTAGATAATTTCGCAACGCTTGTCTGCTTGTAAAAGTTGCCGAACTGTTATTGAGCAGTCATTTAAACCATGAATACATCTCTACTGTATAAAAATTCTGAAGAAGTTATGAGCAAAGAGCACCCAATTCTTACAGACAACTGAAGTATTAAAGCATGTGCTGTCTGTATTAAGCGTCAAACATTTTTCAATGACCTTGAGTTTGTCTTATCAAAGTAGTTAATTCATGGGTAGGGGTTCCGTTTTTTCACACCTCGATTACAGCTTCATTCTTGCACTGATATTATGACTCCCGAATTGTAAGAACCCAATGACACGGAAAACAACGAAGGCCCTAAACATTTTACTTGTTAACGTGTGAAATTGATTAATAAAACTAATGAAATTATGTTAATTGAGGAAAATCACCGAATCACTAGGGAAACAGAAATCATGTCATCATTGGGCCTCGAACCTGTGACCCACGCTATCGCGACGTGTGCTCTACCAACTGAGCTAGGTGACCTCCGATGTTGATGTGCTCTATTTCTCTAGGCGCCACATTAGCCCCTAACCATCTACAGCTGGACATCGAAGTCCAGCGTCCTCGCGAGTGAAGTCCATTCTCTCTGCGCCATAATACTTGACCAAGGAAGGACTGCCACCCGGCCAGTCTATCTGTCCAAAGCCTTTTGAAAGTTAGAAAATATGATCTTAGCGCGGGTCACGGGTTCGAGCCCGAGTGGTGACAGGTTTTCTATTTCTCTAGTGTCTTTTCTTAATTGACATTTCAAATCATATCTTCACTGAAATCTTATAGGTAGAAATTTACTTTGGTTCAAATTAAATGTAATCTAATGTAGATTTTCTAATTGTTCTCTCGAAGCTGTTTTGCTTTTCATTAAATTTTTGTTATTAAAAGTTATCCTTTATTTGGATTGTAGATTATGAAGAGGAACTTGGGAGTGACGAGGAAAGTGGAAAAGACTGGAGTGAATTGGAAGAAGAAGCATCCTTAGGTTAGTGTATGTCGTTTCTTGTTAAAATTAAAGCCGACACTATTGCTGTAATTTAAGTTACGTAAATTTCGCGAACGTGATATAACCTTTTCCGCGGTATGTGGCACTTAATTTTCCAAAAACTGTGTCTTTCTTGTTTCTGGTCCATTGACAGTCAGAGATGGTTTGAAGTTTCCATCGGTTCTTGCTACATAAAAATTAGTCGGGCAATACATACGTCTACCACCACTATACGAGTACTGACCAATGAATGGCAGACGCTTGGGTGGCAAGGGATACCATCACCACCCCCTAAAGTTCTTCAAATACATAAAAGATTATTAACCCATGCAAAAACTCCCAGAAGACTAACCAGTGACAGTAACGGTATTCAGTTGTTAGCTATTTTTAAATTAATTTTTTTGTATAACTACCCGTGTGAGGAAGCTCCAAAATGTTCCTTCGCTAGCGCTTCCAACATTTGATAAATGCCCGCCTCAGCTACTGGCAACCCCGTATATATCGTAGCAACTGTTTAATTAAGGAACTTACCACCAAAGCGTATTATATAGATAGATACTTCTTTTGGATCAAGCATTTGGATGATTAGTAAATTGGATGGTGATTGCCGCTAGTGTACGTTTGTCGAGTATCCGTTTACTTGATCTTGATCTTAAATTTGGAAAATTAATATTCCCTCTACCTTCTTACATTACACCCTATTGCCCTAATGAGACATTGCTCTAATGAGACATAAAAAAGAGTGTATCCCGCCAAGAACTTAATTTGGCTCATCCTTGTTAAATACAGACAGGTAGCATTGATGAGGAATTTATTAGATTCCTGGGAAGTTCTTCTCCGTCACTTTGTGACTTGTAGCATCTGATCTGGAAATAGTCTGGAGCCTAATTTGGTCCTCGACCCAAACACGTGACTTGACGTCAGTTTGTATATTAAAGACGAAACACCTACCTTCGTTAAAAAAAATAGAGGCAAAATTTACAGGGAACTGTGGTGCAGACGATTGCCACATAAGTCTTTCCACTCAATTTAGTGATCAATTGGTAGTACATCATTAAATAATTGACATGTTCAGGTAACCTCAATCATAGTTGGAATGGACATGCTGTCGTCGCATCTCCCTGCGAATGAAAGTTAGCATTGCAACATACAGAGCATAAACTGATGACATCACAGCCATTGTGACAACAAGCTACAATTGAAAGTATGGACGCGAAGATTGAAAAAAATTGGACAAATCAAACATGTCAACACTTTATACAGCACGTTTGGGGGGCAAAGGTCTACAGCTAAGTTTTGATTTGAAGAAAGCATCTAATATTTTTATGTAATAAAAACATTTGTTTGTAAAACTTGTTTATTTGGGCGGGGTCACTTTAATACGTCCAAACGATAGTAAATAATGCTTCATTAGATCCTGTTTACTCGGGTACGGATCCAAATTTATCCGATCTGGTTGAAACATCCGCATGCGAATCTTTATCGTTACCCGGAAAGCAGCAAGGTAGAATGTTGAAATACAAACAATAGGTGGTTATGTGCCAGTATTGGGGCCGAAGCAGAATATTGATGGGGATAATGTCAAATATACATCGCAGTGATAGTTCTTGTCGCCCTATTTTCAATCCGTACTAGTTTAGATCTAGTCCAAAGTGGTTGCACGAGACCTCCTTACGATGGGATTTAAACTGGTTGACTGACATAAGCAGCCATAAACTGGTACGGATAGCAAATCCCAACAGGCTCGGAGACACCAGGTCGTGTCTGACGTGAGGCCAATCCTTGCCGGTTCTGACACGGCTTCAATCCACTTGTATTTACTAAGGATTTATACGATCTATTTGTGAAAGTTTCTAATGTGAAATGTTGTCTAAGGTTACAACCATTATCGCTTTATGTATAGATGATCGCCGCCGAGCACGAGAAGAAGAGCAAGATGTGTCATCCAGCAAGAAGAGGAAAAGACCAGCTGAAGAGAAGAAATCTCCCGTTAAAGGCAAGAAGAGAAAGAAATAAGTGAGGACGATTCAAATTCTTCAAATGCTTCTGTATTCCTTCCGAACCGATCGGTACCGTACAACCTGAGTATCGAACTATACCCCTCTTCGAACGCCTATCGCTACTAAACGTTGGAGCTTACGTTTAATAACATCAGTGTAAGTGCTTTGCTGACAATCGACATAGGATTTAGGACGCACAAAATCCACAGAATGATTCTGGAGTAAAAATATGTATCAGTTTCGTCATATGCGATCTTAAAAGTCGTCTGTAGTCTTGTAGTTGGGATTCTGCTTTGATCGGCCCACTCAAGAAATTGATCAGGTGTTGCCCAGCCCGGTATATGGGAAGGATATTGTAGAATATAACGCTGCAATAGGACACAACATCTACAGCCTCGATTTTTTTCAGTGACGTTTATATATTAAGACTGGTACCTAGGTAAACAGAGCTGATGTCACGTGATGTTAATAACGATTCTTTCAGGGCCTTAGAATCGCAGAAACTTTTACTTGGCTGGTCTACTTGAAACATGTTGATGTTTTGAAGATATGTTTGCGTACAAATGAAGATAAAAAAGAGACTGCCAGCTGTGATAATACACTTTTGACTTCTTTTTCACTTGAGAGAAGATTACCGCGTTTTTTGCTTCTTACGAAGTTAAATCCCCTTATGGGTGTATTAAGTTTTTCGCGCTGCAGTAATAAAGCCTTCCCACCTTCTGAAAGTTTCACTTAAAACAAGGCAGCCACGATGACAAAATCATTATCACTCGTTAATATCTTGACAAATATTTGGTTTCTGAGCTCTCAAGGACTCCTTGATTTTTAAGGGTTTCCTGGCAAAGAAATAGTTACCGTATTTCCTCCAATAAACGCCGCGGTGTTAATTACAATCCTCGACTTTTTGGTGCGGCATTTAAAAGAGGGCAACTTTTATTACAACATGAAAAATTAATAAAAACTCATTCAAAAATTCTTTATGACAATCTATTAAAACGGAACATGAAAGTACATTAGATTAAGCAACAAGTGAAAAATCTTTTGAAAAATATTTAAATCTTGTATAAACTATTTGCTATTCTTGTTTGGTCTGTTTTCTAGTAAATGCCACTCTTCAATATGCAGCGTTTATTACTGTTATTCGGCTAGAAGTGCGGCGTTATTAGAAAGTGGGTTTTTGTTTGAGAAAATACGTAAATTTTTATATGGTGACATTTTTAAATTTTATCTCGCCCAATTTTATCCAGCTTACATTCTTCGTTAGGGCAGGTTGCTTACCTAAATTAATTTATCTTCTCAGCAGTATTGCAAGAAACATACACGATTGACTCCTAAGCATTCTGAATCAGCCCCTCTATCATCGTTGCTGTAGTTTTGTCGTCAAACGTAAGAACCTCCACCATTCAAGTCCCCTACACGTTTTCTTATAAGCAACTCAATTGCTTAGGTCTGACGGCTCGATTTGGTCCCAAATCTAAGCAACAAGCTAAGCAACTCGAGGTCGAAATTCAGGAGGGACAATTTTTAAAGCGCCTGAAAGACAAATCAGGAAACGCTTTTCATTACCAAAAAGGTTACAAGAAAGTGGTAACTCTACCACCAAATGCCCTGATGCAAAATAATATGTTGTTCCAATTTCATATCAAGTGCGTGCAACACCTGTTTAAATTTGCTGCCGGCCTTCATGACACACTGTTAATTTTGCTTGGTTCATAAATCATAAACTGGGTTCAAATAACAAGGTTTTGATAGACCAGTACCATAGCCAGCTTGGTATGCTTAGCATGCTCTAAAAGTGGACTTCAAGGTAAAATAGCATCCCCTGTTCATGGTCGTCTGTCCTAGAGTTTAAAAATGTGTCCGAGCATTTCTCAAACTTGTTGAATACCCTGATTCATATGTCGTTTTCAATATATCAAATCTACACACCTAAATTTGAAAATTTTGAATTGCAGTTAACTATAGACACCTGATTTCTACGAGTGCTTGTGGTAACTTCCAATTCATATTGATTACAAACTGTTGATATATAGCAAATATCACACTGTTGATAATGTGTCAAGCAAAGAGATCAAAGATCCAATAATCATTTGGTATTTCATCATTTGCAACAACCTTCTTGGACCAGTAAGGGGCATGACGGTGTTAAATACAGGAGCTGCATTTTGTCATCCGACATCACAACGAAATTCGACGATAACGTGTAGTCGTACCTAAGGAACTACTTAAGCAACACCAGGCCTGATTTTTGAAAATTGCTAAGCAACTCGAGGCGTGACTCCGAAAATGGAGTTGCTTATAAAAAAGCAAACGTGTACTGTTTTATTACCCCTTTTTCTTGCTGGCTTGATGTGTGCATTTGTATTCGCTTTTGTTCAGCATTACAGCAGTTTGTCAGTCGGTCAGTCAAGTACGGATGCCACAGGAAATTCCTTTCGGGTCGTTTTGCTAGAGACAGACTGAAGGGCTATGCAACACCGTAGCCTATATTGAGGGGCGTCGCCCTGGGACGCCCCACTTGCCGTTAATTTACCAGTTAGCCTGTTTCATAATTTTACTGTTTATTCATGGTAGTTTCAAAATTGGGACCACTGGTAGTCAGAGTCTCTGGTTGACAGATTGCAAACTTTGGCATATCTTTTGCCAGCGGAAGGAAAGTGTTTATGTGGGAGGTCAACCCCTCGAGAATTTGTGTTGTTACGACCCAACTCAATAGATTTTTTCTTCAAATAGTCATATTACCATCTGTGGAGGAGGAGGAGGAAGAGGAGGAGGAAGAGTTAAAAAGCGCCACAAAATGTCTTTAAGAATAATACTAAGCCAGGTATGGCATTAGTGAGTTCCAGATCTTGGTAGTCTGTAAATAGTGCTCGCGCATGCGTATTAAAAGTTAATAGGTTTATAATAGCAGGTTTTAAACTGCACGAATTAAATGATTGTGGTCGTAGGTTACTAATGCATTGCTTCTGGACAAGATTCGAGTACTCATGAAAATGGCACAACGGCATAAATACGAAGAAAGGAAGGCTCTGCTTCTCTATCCGCCTTTGACCTGTTCATTCATTAGACTTTAGCTGCATCTACATGTCAAGTGAGTAAGCATGACCCGAGAAGCCCCTCTAACGTTCGGTGAAGCGTCGGTCTGCAAAGCCGAAAGCAATACGTTTTATATTTCGTTGGCAACAGGAAATCGGTGCCGGCTGATAGGCATCAGATTCTCGACAATAAATCGTATACAACACTTGCGGACGTTTGCACGATCGAACTGTTTTCATTGGTACGGCAGGATGCTGTAAATAAACGTCTTCTAAATGTCATTCTCAAGAATCTACAAGGAATAAAAGAAAGCAAGTATATGCAAAGCAAGTCAACAGCTTCCGTTATATTGTTTAGAGTAAACAGAGTTAAGGATGTTAAAACTTACATTATGACAAATCTTAGATAAGAAAGGAAGACTGTTCCCAGTTGTAAAACACCAGTTGAGTTCGAAGTTCACGATGCTAGTTTCCTGTGTCATTCCAATGAAAACCTACTGATGACTATTAATCGATTAATCGATATAACTCTAGGCAATTAGTCAATATCATTTGGAGTTGCGAACAGTCCTCATCAAACCAGGTTACTACAGTTAGCACTTCTACGCCTTAATAGGTTGTTACACCTTTGAAAGAGGTAACGCTCATTAATTCTCTCCACTAACTTAAGTTTGGCTTGGCGTAGTTAAATGGGACCCAAATAATAAACCAATTTTGCCATTTATCATCTTGTTGACGAAAACCACTTCCAGCAATGGTTATTTACGGGTTTCAGAATAATTCTGACGCTGAGTACCGAAATTAGTTATGTCCACTGTGTTAGAAAAAACTTTCAATGTCCTGCTTCGGCTTACAGTTACAAATATTCACGTACTGAGCTTTTTCAAAATAATGTCAAGACAATACTCACAATTCTCTGCGTGTTCAAAATGCTTTAGAGCCTGGAAAGAAAATAGAGGTCAAACACGGAGATATGTTTAAATATCATACATGATGTCTTTTAAATATCATACATGATTTAAATACGAAATAGGAAAGGTAACAACTACTATAGCACCTCTTAAAATATTTATCTATACAACAATTTGACTTATACTTGTCATCAGTATCATAGGCAGTACCTTTCTTACACTATCATTATCATTATCATTATCATTATCATCATCACGATCATGATCATGATCATGATCATTATCATCATCAACATCAACATCATCATCATGATCATCATCATATTTATTCATCTTCATCTTCATCATCATCATCATCATCTTTATCATTACAATCATCTTTACCCCCACTTTGTCATTATGATCATCATCATCATTGTAGTCATCATCATCATTGTCCTTGCCATAATCATAATCATCATCATCATCATCATCATCATCATCGTCATCATCATCATCATCAGCTGCAGAAGAAGCAATATCCCAATCATTAATGCAGCGCTCATATCTAAACGTAATGAGCATCGAATCATCATCGTTGTTATAAAATTCACCAACACCACCATCAATACCAGTACCATCATCAATTTAATCACCATGCTCATTATCACTATCATTATCACTATCATCATCACTATCATTATCATCACATTCAACTGCGCCCACGCTAGAAACGACAATAATAAATGCCATTAAAAACCAATATTTTTACGCAAAGAATAAAAGAATTTGCAAATTAATATCACTAATGAAGTACCTCTTGAAAAGAAGACTGGGGCGGCGATTTGTAAATTGCTTTAGCTACTTGTCGCTCTACCCAAGTCATCTCTGCTAAACTGTAGCACCTGAAACCGAATATAATTCTTTTACTGAAAGCTGAAATGATAAAAGCAGGACACCTGCCAACAATGACACAATTTAGTTGCTTGGGTACTATATGATAAATGAGTTCCTCAAATTCATTACTCTTGAAACGAATTTCCGTTAAGGGTTAATTGGGCTATTTTCCCTTCGTATAAATATACCTAGTAATACGTACAATTAGAAAATATCATAACCCTCATCACAAAAGATGGTGAATATTCCAGTCGTTCTAGACAGCAATTCACTTATGAATTCCGTTATTTAGACATAAAGTCGAAGGGAATATTTGTTGACGGTAAACCTCTTCTTCATCCAAAGTACAGTGCTAACCATCGAAAAGAGAAGAGACTTTGCAATAAACATTAATTCAGTGAACTCTAAGGGCAAGTGTGGTCGACTCGCAAGGTCATCCATGCTCATGCGTCACGCTTAAGCTGTGTTTACAATGGAGCAGTGTCGTGTTACCCAAGAAGCAAAATTAGGAAATGATACCGGTACAACGCTTTGCGCAGGCACGTCACTGATCACTGAGGGTAGGTGAAGTAGAGCGCCGCCTGCCCTGTGAGCTCTTGTTTCAGTATTCTGCCTACACTGGCGAACATATGTCACAAAAAAATTAAATGCATTGCACCTTCTCTACCATGTTTTGTGTGCAATCTTTTCTTTTAGTCAGTGGATACTGGTTTCTCATGAGTTTTTCATAAAAAAAGTGCTTATGCGTTTTTCGTCGTATTTCTTTCCCATACTTTCGAAACAATGAATACATGGTATGCCTAACCTGAAAGGTCCGATCACGTACCCTCTGATGAAGCGCTAAGGATGTGACTTGCTTTGTGGTATCTGGCTAGAGGGTCCGCTTATAATGACATCCTACGTATACAAAGGAAGTATTAGAAGTAGGGGTACATTTAACATCCTAACGATTGATCCTCTAAGAAAAAACAAATTTTAAGAACGTCAAAAATATGAAGAAAGGAGAGTCAATTTAAAAGGCATAACAACTAACGGTTTCATCACAATTCACGGATAGGAAATGAATTAATAAAATCTTTAATGCTTTCCAGCATTCATAAACCATATGGTCTGTGATCGCATTCTGTTGCGTCCACTAAGCACTTCTCAGAAAATGAAAAGTTGAATTTTCTCAAGTATTTGATAGGGAAATCAGCCAGTTGTGCTGCTTTCTCTTAGTCAGAATTGCCACGTTGTCTATAAATGCATTATCAAAATTTAATGCAAAACATACTCTTTTGATTTATGACCCACGACGCTTCATGTGCAGAAGTGTCTTGCAGAGTTGAAAAACCCTGAGAACCACTTCTTTAGGTGTGTAAACGTACTCGTGTAACAGTTTATATCAATTTACAGTAGTTGTGTCGGAGAGAATCAAACGTCCAAAAAGGTTTTTCTTTATTGTAAGGTAGATACAAGTTAGTTAAATGCACTAGTAAACTTCACCGCAGTTGGCCATCCTTACACAAAATAAAAAAAGTTTATTTCCGAAGAAAGAATTTCGTAAAATTTATAAGAAGGAATATCCTGCTT